>ML681998.1:32926364-32958379 GCA_007922195.1 Podocnemis expansa | reverse complement strand
CCCCCACCCTAGTTGTTTGTGGACCCTGGTCAATGGTGGAAGGCTGAATGTGGACCGGCTCACAAAAAGTTTGAGTACCCCTGCCATAGGGTATTTCAGAATGATCACTGAAAATTGTGTTTAAATGATTTAGTGCTAACAAGTTATTCATATTGTTAACTATGCAAGGAGGGCTATTTGGAACAGTGACCATCCTTTCCTGTACAGTACTTTGTACTGGGGGACTCAGAGTGTGTGAGAAAAAATCTGGTTGCGGAAATCATTTAGCTACAATAATCAAAAAGGATTCTGCTTAAATTAAGGCTTATAAATAGGCTTTACACAGAATTACTAAAACATGGAAACTCTGTTGTGTCATAGCTGGACTCAGCCTATTTCTGCTAAAAACATGAATTGCAGATATTGCACACCCAACTCTAAGAATTTTACTATAGTTCAAAGGCTTTTTTTTGGTCTCACTTACTGGTGCTGAGTTGTCCTTTTGTCCTCTTGATCTGACCATTCTTCCCAGCACTTCTATCCCATCAGAAGTAATATTTCCTGCTGCATTAATTGTCTTCTCACTCACTTGCTTGCAGTCAATAATAATTTTGGCCGTAGTCTTGCTAATAACAACATGCAACTATGCAGAAATAAAGATATTTGAATACAGAGAGAAGGCCAAGGAAAGATGGGTTACTAGACACAACAAACATTTTTAAAATGAGCTGATATTAACTAGTGGAGCTGAGCAAATGATCATTAACAGATAATCCAGTCAATGAACTAAGTCTCTCTTTCTTCCTATGGAATATTGGTGAGAAGATCTCCTCAATTTATTCAGTGGAGGAGACATTCACCTCCATACAGAGGGTCCACACAAGGAGCATTCACTACCTGAATCCTACGGAGCTCTTGATTTACATGCTACTTAGTGATGTACAGGTTTTGTGTGAGCCTGCTACATAGGACTGCCTTTCTCTCAAAATGTTTTGCAGAGACTTACAAAAGACAAAATTGACTCTCCCCAAAATAGTAGCAAAGTGTATTCAATAATCTGGACAGCATCATCAAATAAAATCAGTATGAGAGTTTTACATTAAAAGATCAAAGTCCCTCACTGACTCACATAACAGGAAAGCAGGAGGAGCACAAATTGTAACCTCCCTACCCTGCCCTAGGGCTGTGCTTACTTTCAACCTGTTGTCCAACCTTAATGGGCCTTAAGAGAGCTGGGCAATGCCCAGCACACAGGATAGCTCTAGTCACAACCTGTCCACACACAGCCCACCCTGAGGCACCATCCTGGCCAGGAGCTTTTTGTGGGAAAGTGCTGTGCATAGCTGGCAAAGAAGTGGGGAGGTAATGTCTGCAAGAAAGCGGCAGTAGCCATACAACAATTATGTGGCCACTTTGCTCAGGCCCATTTGCCACAAAATGATTGCAAGGCACCCACAAATTGGGTCCCCTGTGTCTTTTGAACATTACTAGGCCAACAGAATCAGTCAAGTTGCAGCAACATATGCAGTGTTTTTTCCTAATAAAATATTCGATTCCCAGGAAGAAAAGTGAATAATTGAAAGAAATTTCTTTACTGTGATGTTCAATACAACCCCATCTTACTCTGTTGTATTTGTCTTCATTTACAGTCTTCCTAGGAAAACAGTAACTATTAAAACTTAGCCAGTGCACCAAAGCTTGTAAAGGTTTTTACCTATCACCATACTTGTGACAGTGCCATGAGATCATCAATGACTATGAAAGGATCATCACTGTACATCTCAGAAGTATAGATACAGTAGTGTTGGCCAGGAATGGACAATTATTTTTTGGAGAAAATTTAAAAAAAACCCACTTTCTCTTTTTTCAGTGAAATTTTCCAGATTCAAATGAAAAAAAAATTATTGTATAAATCAGTTTTCAATGGAAAAATTTTGACCAGCTCTAAAACACAAGCAGAAGCAGAAGTGAATACTGTAGGTCTAATGAAGAATGAGATAGTCACTGATATCACCAGCATCACCAACAAAAGAAGTTTTTTGCACATATGACCCTATGACAGTCAACTGTTCTTTAAACTAAGCCCTAGTTTATACTTAGGGCTTTTTCAGCAGCAGTTGACCACCTTTTCCTTTCGTAAGCACTGGTGACTTTCTAAGCCACCATTACACATTGGGAGAAAGTTGACCGCAAATCACTTGTGGTCAGCTTTCCCCTATGCTCCCTAATCCCCAGGACTTCCACGGTCGGCTTGTGGGAGTGGCATGGCGGGTTCATATTCGCCACAATCCGCTCCCGGAAGCCCAAACTAACGGTGGCAAATTATACCCAGAGTTTGGTAGATAACTTGTACATTGTAAAATATATTCCCTTTTGTCAGTGATGAACTGTAAGCAAGAAAACCTCAAAATATGAAAAAAAGAAAATCCAAAACCTTTATTCTGTATGCGTAAAATCCACCCATCTATCGGCATAACTAACCTTATGGAAGCTTCCATAGAATATTTTCTTTATTTCAGGGCCTTCAAAAGTAACAGTTTGAAAATCCCCTTTGTAGTCATAGTTAAAGAAAATCAGAGTTTTACCATCATCTGCACAATGAGAGAAAGAGACAATAATTCTCAATGTGACAATTAAAAACATACAGTATTATTTGTAAGAGCTAACAATTTTCATAATAACACAGATGACAAAATTTTCAAGATCATCCCTCCCCTAAAAAACTTACAGTCCAGGGAATTATTTTTTGTATTTTAGGTTTCCCATACTGGAAATTATCCAGCTATTTATTCTAAGGAAAGGAAAAGCTGGGTTGTTAGTACTTCCTAAATCTGTACTTTCTCACAGTGAATAGAACCTCTAGACATCACATATTTACAGCTGTATTATTATATAGTGTCTTTAGTCAACTGGAATCCTTCATTAGAAGCAGCTGTAGAATTAGACGCATGGGACAAGTCTTCTCCAAGAATGAGTTTTTCAAAAGCTTCTATAAGTTAGAGAGCAATGCAGATGATACACAAAAAAGATTTTGAAATTGGACTTTGTTACAAATGGAAAGTGAAAATTTTGAAATTCCCCATAAAAGAAATGTAAGAAAAAATTACCTCAGATTGATCAAAATATCTATTTTGATTTTTTTGATTTTGCATTATATTATAATAAATAACACAAAAAATTAGGAATGTTTCAAAATGATTCACCTTCAAAATGTCAAAACAGTATGAAAGGGACAGTATCTTTTCACGCTGTCAGACTTTTTTCCCTTCCTTATTTTCCAAAACAAAATTCAGACAAAACTGATGCAGTTTTGCAAAGAGTTTTGATTTTGATGGAATTGCATATTGTGATGAAGTGGATCTAGCAAAGTTTCTCCAGTCAGTTCTAGTCAAGTATACAGCTCCCACTGAAATTCAATGGGAGTTGGGCACATAACTCTCTTAGGGTCCTGTAAAAACCCCATTCCAGCAGCCCCTTGGACATAACCCAGATGAAAAGCCAGCCAAGATTCTGTGACCAGATTATATTCAATATCCTCACTGATTTCAGTCTAGTCCAGGGGTCTCAAACTTGTAGCCCAAGGGCTTTATGCAGCCCCTAAAGTTATTTCTAGTGGCCCGCAATGACACCATTGCTATCAATATTTTCAATATTGTTGTATGAAAAAGGTTTCAGTGGTGGGCTAATGTACTAGTCCTCATGTGGCCCTCATGGTGATTTGAGTTTGAGACCCCTGGTAGTCTATCACAGAAGATGTTTTAAATTGATTTTCAAAAACCACTAAAAGCTCACCACATTCTACTAGCTCCTACTAGAAGTCATGAAAGCATTCTTATTAATTATAGCTGAATCCAAGAGCTGGGTTACCTCTTGACTATTATCTTAACCAAGGACATAAGATCAGTATACATAACAAGGAATGGTACAGTGTCTTTCATGATCACACATGGTTTCTAAATTTCCTGCTTTATCCGTCAACTGTAGCAACTGACAACCAGTTGATTATCCTTAAGATATCTCTACACTGCAGCTAGACTAGGGGTCTCAAACACATGGCCCGTGGGCCACATGCGGCCCCTAAAGCTATTCCCTGCAGCCCGCAATGACACTATTGTTCCCGATATTTGCAATATTGTTGTATGAAAAGGTTTCAGTGGTGCGACCCTCAGGCTAACATACTAGTCCTCATGTGACCCTGTACTAGTCCTCATGTGGCCCTCACGGTTATTTGAGTTTGAGACCCCTCAGCCCATGCCAGCTGACTCAGGATGGTGTTCAGGATGTTTTAACTGCAGTGTAGATGTTCAGGCTTGGGCTGGAGCCTGGTGGGAGGGTCCCAGAGCATCTACACTACAATTAAAACAGCCTCTGAGCCTGACTCCTTTAGCCTGAGTCAGTAGGCGTGGGCCAGCTGTAGGTGTCTAACTGAACTAGAGACCTATTCTACAAGATCTGGCTTCAATTCCCTGTTCCATTGCAGATTTCCTATGTAATATTGGGTAAGTCACATGAGCACAGATTTTTAAAGGTATGTAGGCATTGCAGTGCTTAACGTTGCATTGCCTAACTGATTTAGGAGAAATAAATCTAATTTTCAAAAGGGATTTAGAGATCAGGTGTTCTAAATGCCTACAACCCTTTTGAAAATGGGTCTTAGGCTAAGCATTGTAATGGTAAAACCAACTTTTAAGAACTTGGGCCTTATTTTTTCTAAGAAAGAATGTTACTGATATTTCTATTTTCTATCTTCGGGATGTGCCCCTGTACTATGGTGATGGAAGACATATAAATAATTAAATAACAATAATGCCTAGTTCTTTTCATCAGTAGATCTCAGAGCCCTTTACATTAGCATCCTTGTTTTACATATGCAGAAACTGAGGCACAGAGAAATGAAATGACTTGCCCAAAGTCTCCCAGAAGGCCAGTGGGAGAGCTAGAAGAGAACTATGGGTTTCCAAGTCCCAGTCCGGGACTCGGTCCACTAGAGCAGTGGTTCTCAACCACTGTGTCAGGACACATTACTGTGTCACCATACAGAGGTAAATGTGTCAGGAGAGCTGAGGACATGACTGGATTTGACCTAGGGGGAGCGGACTGGTGTGTCCCACAGAGTCATGACAAACTATGAAGTGTGTCGTGACCTGCAAAAGGTTGAGAACCACTGCAATAGGGAACACTGCCTTGAGAAATGTTCTGATCTTATTGGTATAAATCAGATTTGTCCAACCTGCAGCCCAAACTCCAGCCCACCAAAGCTTTCATCTGGCCCTCAGAGCGTTGCTGCAGGAGCCCGGGAGCTGGGGCCAGCCAGAGACTTTATAAATCTCCTGCCCTGTGCAGCTGCAGGAGGGAGATGCCTGGCCAGAGAGCTGCATTCAGAGGCTGGATTCAGCCCATTTCAGGTAGGACAAAGCGGTCAGCGAGCCCTTCAGCATTGGGGGGTAAAAGAGGAGCCCATGCAGGTTAAGGGAAGGAGAGAACCTGTTGCACAGGGAGCGACAGAGAAGGGAGGGGGAAGGAGAAGACCCTTCATGTAAGGAAAGACAAGGAAAGTAGGGAGGTGGGAGTGAGAGGAGCTGTTGTGTGGGGCAAGACAGGAAAGGAGAAGGTGGGAGAGGAGCTGTGGTGTAGAGAAAGACAGAAGGGAGGAGGCAGAGGAGCCCTCATGTAAAGAGAGTGAGGGGAGAGTGAGATGGAGAAACCTATGCAGGGAAGAGAAAGAAAAAGGAGCAAAGCAGAGCCTGTGCGTGGAAAGGGAAGGGAAGGCGTAGGGGAGCCTGTGTGTGGAAAGGGAAGAAGAGGAGGGGAGCAGAGCCCATGGGGAAAGGGATCAGCGAGTCCATGCAGTGGCATGGCACAGCAGGGGCCAGGGAAGGGGTCAGGAAGTTGATGGGGCCAGGGAAGGGGAGCCTGAAGGGAAGGGGTCAGAGAGCCCAAAGAACAGGGGCCAGAGAAGGGATCGGGGAGCCGATGGAGCTGGGGAAGGGGAAGGGATCAGGGATCCCACACAGCATGGGGCCATGGAGGTGTCAGGTAGCCAACAGGAAAGGGAGCCCATGCTGCACTGGCTTGGGAAGGGTTTGTGGAGCCTCAGTGGTGTAGGGCAGAAGGAAGGGGTCAGGGAGCCAGTGAGGGGTGTGAGGGAGAAGGGAAGTAGTGGGGGTCCCACCACCTGACCATGCAGCTTCCTTTCCACCCATGCCCTACCCCTCCCTTCCTCCCACCCCTGCCCAGCTCACTTGCCACCCATCCTTCCTACCAACCTTCCCTTGCCCTGCTCCCCACGCTCCCCCTTGCCACCCCACATGGCCATCCCTGCCCTCCCTTGCCCTGCCACCGCTCACCTGCCTTGTCACCCCTACCCTGCTCCCCAATCTCCCCATGCTTTCCCCCGACACCCAACACAGCCACCCTTATTTTCCCCTTTCCTGCAACATTCCCTTGCCACCCCTCCCCTTTCCTGCTCAGCCCTGCCCTGCTTCCCTGCCCTGCCGTGCTCCCCCTTCCCACCCCATCCTATCCTCCCTTGAAGCCCTGCCCCTGCTACCCCACATGCCCCCACCCTTCCTTGCCCTGCCATGCTCTTCTGCCACCTGTACATACTGACAGATCCTGAAAAGAAATAAAGGTAAGCCTTCTTCAAGTTTTCACAACATGTGGATTAATTAACAAGTGAAAAATTGTTGTGTGCAGTTGTGAAAGTGACATTTATATAAAGGCTGCTGTAGGAAGAATAGCTTTTATCTGAGAATTGTGTTTAGGTATGAAATGCAAATTTCTGCTTTTACAGAAACAAATTAAGTGTGTAAACCAATGTTTATATTTTGACTATTCAAATTTGATTAATAGGAAGATCAATTTTGACTATCCTTATCTATCCAAAATTTGCTCCCCAGCCCACTGAATGAGAAAAGATTTGCATTGTGGCCTTTCACCAAAAAGGTTGGACACCCCTACTATAAATCAAAAAGTAATTCTATTATATTCCTGATCCAATGCCACCTGAAATCCATGTGAATTTTCAAAACAAGCGAGCAAGATTCAAATCTCAGTTACACCCATGTAAATCCAGTTACTCCAGGTTTACACCAGTAACTGATACCCAGATCTGACCAGCTGACTCCAAGATAAATATGATTCTAGCTAAATATCCATTACAGATCCATAGCTTCAAAGTGCTGAAAATTATTTTATTAACATAGTCATTATTTAAACCATCATAAATGCCTAGTTTCAGCATCATTTAGTCATGCCTCAAGGGTAGAAAAAAGCATGCTATAAGACACAAAATACCTACTGTCCAAAATGACTCCAACCAGTGGCTCATAGTCTTCATTTAAAATCTCCCACAGAGCAAACGGCTCCTGGGGTGTGTCAGGAAGTATACGGAAGAGAAAAGTAATGGTGTAGTCTGAAGGCAGCCCTTCAGGGTGCAAGTATCTGTATCAGAAAAATATTCTGTGAACTGAAGCAATCACAGTAAAGCTGATTTTAAAGCATTCTTTGTTACTTTGAGCTTGTCTTTTGAAATCAAAGACATGAAGCAATATGCGACAGGCATCATTACACTTAGTAGAATCTATTCAATCATGATATAAATCAGAACAATGCTAACCTTGGAATTTTTCCAAATATTTTGAGTATAAACTTGATGGTGCTTTACATTTTTGAAGTGATAATCTCTCTTTTGCTGTGTTATTTTAATTGAAAACTGGAGCTAAAAAAGAATTTAATTTTCAAAACAGAGGGCCTAAACTTGTGTTCAGTGGGAGATGAAGGTACTTGGGATCAAGCCATGAATTATATTCAAAGCTACATTTTTAAAAAGCATCCACCTGTGACATTTTTGGTAATCTTTTATTTTCTATGTGTTAAAAGCATAAATGACTTGGAAGACATATTAGAATAGTTCTTTCCTTTCCAGTTAAACCACTTTTAAACCATTGGTCAATAAGCCACTCACTGGTGATAATAGAGACTTTTTGGAAACTTCTAAAATTAGGTTTAAAATGTAGTTTATAAATATTTTATAGACTTTCTAAAGAGTCCAGTCAAAATGAACTTTACATATTAAAATGAAATTTACTGGTAGCTGGAAATGGGCAGATTTTTCCAGTGAATACGGTTTGGGGTTTTTTGGGTTTTTTTTTTTTTGGCAAATAAAAGTATTCATCAGTCAAAGAAAACTTTTTGTGAATTTGGGTAGAATTTGGCAAATAGTTTCAACTGACCAATAAAATAAAATATTCAATGAAGGTGAAAAGTTTCTTTATGACATTTTTTAAATGAAATGTTTTAAAGTCTTTTTTAAAATAACATATTTTGAAATTTAACTAGATGAAAAACAATTAAAAAGACTATGCTCACTCCAAAAATTAATGAAAGAAAACGAAAACAAAAATATCATCTGATGTTTAACCTAAAATGATTTTTTTCTGAGAAACACCCCAAAAATCAGTTTTGGTTAAGCCACAGTGAATTTTCTTTTGACTTTTTCAGTTTGGCCATCATATCATCTTTTCTGATTGTCTCCCAGATTTTTTTTAGAAGACCAGGGAAGTTCATAAGAGAAATCTACTTACTTATTTATTTATTTATTTATTTATTTATTTATTTATGTTTTGGTTTGTTTTCTATAGTCTAAGCTTTTACTTAAACTCTCTGACAAATCTTGAGCTGGGATATTATTACTAAAGAAAACTTAGAATTCCAAGATTACTGCACTAACTGGATGTATTTTGGAAATAGTCATTTAGTCTAGTTTATGTAGTATGTATAGATGCATAATATTAAATTACGTGGGGAAAAGTTACTGGTAAGTCTAATTTCTCATTGGCCCCAATACTATTTTGGATATCATGCGATTTTTTGATACAGTGCTTATTTTTGGATGTAACAGCATAAACACTGCATTTGCTAATCATTATAATCCATACAACTCACATATGGGACACATTAGTACATTCTCTCTGTCTATATGCACGCACGGTTCTTAGGCAAAGTCCTGCTCTTGGATTCACTCTCTGAAGCCCTTTCTAGTAATATGTTTTCTAATGTGAATTCTGCACTCAAACTGTTACTGGTGAATATTTCTGCAAACCCTTCTGTATTCTGCTTCCCGTAATAAAAGTTACATAAAAGGTGATTAACAGTAAATCATGCATCCAGTGTATTCATCTCCCTTTTCACTTTCCTGCATAACCGTTGAACCTCTGTTGAAGTGAAGAGTGAAATGGTGAAGACTGACATACATACAGATTTTATGGGAGACTGGATCAAGGTAAAGATGAACTCTGGCAATATGCCAGAGGCACTGTAGGCAGATATACATATATGGGAGATGAAGAAGGTAAAACATTAGAGGCCTCGAGTCTCTTGTAGATTTCTGGCTTGGAAAGTCATTTTAAATCTGAGTTCAGGAAAGTGATAGTAAAGCCAGAGATAAGAGACAAAGGACCCTTTGTCAGGAGGACAGCTTTGGTCTTCATCATAGGATGTTACTGCATTGACAGAAGTTGATAGAGGCAAAACAGCGTGACAGATGATAAACAGAAGGTTCAGACACTGAATGGAAGATAGATGTACAACAGAACAGAGTAAAAGTGATGACAATGGGGTACCCTCAGGAAGAAAATATATGAAGAACTGGACAGTGCCAACAACAGAATCTTACAGCATTCCTGATCAGGCATGAGGAGGTAAACGCTGAAGCCAAGAGGGCAGGTCAATGGAAATCAGGCTTTTACATGCTGTCTCAGAGAAGTGGGAGACATCCATAAAAGTTAATGTCACAATGACATTGGTTATGTCTACACTTACAAAATTAATTCAAAGTAGTTAATTTGAAATAACTACTTTGAATGTAAATCAAAGTTATTTTGAATTAGCACTACTTTGAAGTTATTATTTCAAATTAGGAGTCCAGTGAAGACTCTCTAATTTGAAATAAAGTGTGCTTTATTAATGCGAAGCAGATAGTCTTCACTCACTAGACTCTCTAATTCAAAATAGGGGGAGGCAGGCAAAAGAGTAGAGAAATTAGTTCAAATTACACCTAGTCTGTGGTTTAAAATGGCTTAATTTGAATTAATAACTTCGAAGTAAGTGATTCTTTGAAGTAAAAAGAGGTTATATTATATCAAATTAGCAGTTCCTTATTTCAAATTAAGAAACTGCTTAATTTGACAAAATAAAATGCCTCCTTGACCAAGGAATAAGTTATTTCGAATTAAGCCTCCATAATTTGACATAATTTGTAAGTGTAGACATAGCCATTTTGACTACTGAGAGAGGATATGTCAGTGACCTGAGAAGGGACGGTAAACGGGGTGAGTTCTGAGTTATTACAGAGAACTTTTCCTTGGGTGTCTGACTGGTGTGACTTGCCCACATCCTCAGGGTTTTAACTGATTGCCGTATTTGGGTTCAGGAAGGAATTTTCACCCAGGGTATATTGGCAAGGGCTCTGTGGGTTTTTTGCTTTCCTCTATAGCACGGGGCATGGCTCACTTGTAAGTGGATTCTCTGTACTTTAAAGTCTTTAAATCAAGATTTGAGGACTTTAAGAACTCAGTCATTAGAGGTTTATTACAGGACTGGTTGGATGAGGTTTTGTAGCCTGCATTGTGCAGGAAGTCAGACTAGATTATAATATTGGTCCCTTCTGACCGTAGAGTCTATGCCTATGCAAAAGTTAGTTCGAACTTGTTAGTTCAAACTAAGAAATTCAAAGTTAGTTTGAAATAACCTTCACTTAGTTCAAACCAACCACAAATTTCTTAGCTCAAATTGACAACATGTCCTAGTTTGAACTAACGGTTAGTTTGAACTAGAACACATTTTTAGTTTGAACTAACCACCTTAGTTCAAGCCTATTAAGTTTGAACTAAGCATTAGTTCGGGTCCACATTTTATTTAGTCCAAACTAAGTGCCAGTACTAACTAGTTCAAACCAAGCGTTCCTTAGTTTGAACTAAGAAATTTCTTAGTCTGAAATAAGGAAAGCCTAGTGTGGCCATGGGCTAAATTAGTCCAGATTAGGCCTCCTTAATCCAGACTAATTTGCCAGTATAGACAGAGCCTATAAGCCTATAATGAGATCAGAGGAGCTGAGGAAAAACAAAGGTATCTCTGTGCCACAGCTGTAAGGAGTCCTTAACAACACAGAGAAAGACAATCTCAACACTGTGCAAAAGACTGAAAACACAGAGAAGCAGTCAGGAAGGCTGCGCTGGTGAGACAGTCAGAATAAGAGAAGAGCATATAGACGCAAAGCAGATAATATATCAAAATGAATGACAGAGGGCAAAAGCGCAAATGGCTAATCACTGTAGATTCAACCAATCCCTACAAACAAAACATGGGGAAAGACATCGATAAGAAAATAGAATCCCAACTGTGGTAAAAACAAGATAAATCTTAGAAAAACACTTACAAGCAGGACCGTCCTTAGGGTAAGGCAAGAGGGGCAACTGCCCAGGGCCCTACGCCTTAGGGGACCTCACAGGACCTGCACCACTGCCCCCCCCCCGCTTGGGACCAGTCAAGCTGGCCAAAAGCCATGGCCCAGTTCAGCGCTGCCAGACTCCCTCTGCCCCCCACCGCTTTGTAGCAGAGCAGTGGGGAGGGGGCAGGAGGCAGCACAGGGCCTGTACCACTGTGTCCCCAGCAGAGTTACCTCCCACCCCCTCCTCACTGCTCCGGCACAGAGCTGAAAGCAGCGCGCGTGCCAGGGGTTGATTGGCAACGCTGAACTGGGCTGCCGCTTTTCACCGGCTCACCTGGTCTCTGGCAGGGGATGGCTGGAGCAGAGGACTGCCCCTCCCCTGAGCCAGACAGCTCCACCCCCCAGTGCCATGAGGGTGAGTGGGGGCCCCGCAGTTGGCAATTCGCCCAGGGCCCCGCACCCCCCTAGGGACGGCCCTGTTTAGAAGGTATTTAATACAAAAGTTAAAAACTATTACCCTGCAGAAAGACTGTTGTTTTTCTGTACTTAACTTTAGCTCAATAAATGCTTCTAGTTAATTTCTGCAGGGGTTAATCCAATAATTAGCACCCAGCTATAACAGCTAATCCATTCCTTTCTTTTGCTTCTGTGTTGCTAGTCCAATGTGCCTATGTGGAGAGCTGGATGCTGAGGAGCCGTGGAGCACGTATAACACAAGAAGCAAGGCAAGGCACACGGGGGTTAAGGTCAAAAGATCTTCCCATTACCCATCTTATGAAGGGTGGAGCTAATTAATACTCCAGGGGTGATTCTTCATATCCACATGCATGCTGCGCCATAGGAAATGGTCCTCATTCTCAAATTGTGCTGCAGGTCCTGGATTTAAACTCCAGGGCACAGGCTAATACCCTTAGTCACAGTGGTTAGTGTTTCCATGAGAGACATCATTGAAAAACAGTGGACTCAGAGCGAATACTGAACGTAAGTGAATTATCACAATCTGGCCCTAAATTTCCATATGTAAAATTGATAATCACTATGTTGAGACCTGTCTGAAAGTGGCTCATGTCTGAAGTTAAAAATTGCTATTGTGCTCACTTTTCTTTGTAGTGTGAGTTTGGAGTGGGGTTAGTTCAGGACTTAGGTATCCAAGAAACACTCTCACTATTCACTGTCATAACATACACTGATATGACATGTTGCCCTCCATGTTCTTCCACCATGGAAATGCTAAGTATGAGATGAGTGATGTCCTGCACTGAGCATTGGAAGCATTTACATATCAATACCTACTTGGTAGGCTGGGAAACCAAGGCATCTTTATGCAGCCTGTAACACGGGTAAGCATTAAAAGTACCAGGCTCCATAGAAACTCCTTCCACTGTTGAAAACTCCTTTTCAACCAAACCGAACATTTCCATCATTTTAAATCCTGTAAAGCATAAAAATATAAATTATATTACCCTAAATTAATTATTTTAAGGGGCAAATTGAGCTACATAGGGAGCTTTACATCACCATGTTCTTATCAGCTGTTTTTAAAGGAAAGTAAGTAATTTATACCTAACAGTGTGTATCTCAAAAAATGAGATGAGTCCATAAATGGAGAATCAGTGATCACAGTACTGTACCTGCCAAATTGTTGCCATCCTTGACTACCAATGGGCAGGCTGGAAAAAAAATTAAAAATATATTTAATTCAGAAGAGCAGGAAATATTTCAAAATAAAGGTTATATTTCTTCTTATACAGAGAAAACTAAACTAACCTCTCCCAGGGAAGATCTGCTGGTGAACCAATAAACACTGAGGTCTACATTTCTGGTTCTGGGCATCTGGGAAGCAAACCCACAGCTAAGCCAAGCTACTCACACAGCCATGGTTCACCTCTCCAGCAGAGCCTGCAGCAACTCAGCTCTCAGGCATACTACAGCAGTCTATCCCTGGGAAGGGCCTAGGTCAGATGACCCCAGAGCAAAAGGTGTTTCATTCTTACTGCCAAAGCCATAAGTTTTGTCTACACTAGAAAGTTTTGTTGGCAAAAGCTGACTTTTGCCAACAAACCAATCCCTGTGTACACACTGCAATGACCTGTTTTGCCAACAAAATAAAACCATCCAGACAAGAGATATAGGGACTTTTTAGACAAAGTTAATGGAGCAGAGTTGTTAGAGATGTAGCTGGGACAAGACTTCAAAGAGAAACAGCTGAACTCGAATTAATATGCAAGCTAAATTCTGTGAAAGCAGGACTTAACCAAGACTATTGGTTCTTTTCCCATTACAAAAGGTAATTTGACTTCAGGCTTCCCATGGTTTGAACCTGAAAACTGCTCTGATTTGCTGTTACTGTATGACCTGATCCTATGTTTTACACCCCCTTGCATTTAGTTTCATTCCTTTCTGTAAGTTCACCCATCTTCGAAGCATCTGAGGAAGTGGGATCTTCTCCCACGAAAGCTCATGCAAAAAAATTAATCTGTTAGTCTTAAAGTGCCACACAACCCCTTGTTGTTTTTGTACTGGACTAGACTAACACGGCTATCCCTTTGGAAATTGTGAACACTGCCTCATTACACCAGTGGGGAGCTGTCATACTTGTCAGTGTCACTGCTCTGACAGTGCTCAGAGCACTCCAAGTCCTAACGCTGCTGGCATGTATTCCCTCGCCCTACACAGGGGCTGAGTAGGGCAAGGGGAATCAGGGACGGCAGCGGTCTTGGGGCTGTGGGGCTTGGAGGGTCTCCCAAGCATGGCAGTCTAAGAACTGCTACCAGACTGAGAACTTCTGCCACCAGCACCAGTTGCCCTGTTCAGCCTGTAAGCAGGGTGAACAGGAGCTAGCGGTGGCAGCAGCAATGTTCAGGCTGTGGCCAGTCCTGAGGCTGCCATGCTCTGGAGCCTTAGGATCACTGCCAGCTTGAAAGCTGCTGCTGGCAGCTCCCCTTGCCCTGCTCAGCCCATGAGTGGGATCAGGGATTTCGGCAACGGCAGCAGTCCTGAGGCTGCTGTGGTCTGTGGAGCTCCAGACTGCTGACAGCCTGAGAGCCGCCACCACCGGCTCCCCTCCAATCTATGAGCGGGGCAAGAAGAGCCAGAGGTGATGGCAGGGGTGTTTGGGCTCAGAGTGGATTCTGGACTGCAACTGCACTGCACCTGTGACCCCAGGAAGCATAGGTCTGCCCCTGTGCCTCCTCCAAACCACAGCTGCTGCTGCTCCTATGTTGGGCCCCCAGCAACGGGATGTGGTGGCAGCAGAGAGCCTGTGGGCTCCTTTCAAAGGGTCAGCCATGATCGTGTAGTTCAGTAAAACAAACAAGGAGTCCTGTGGCACTTAAAGACTAGCAAATTTATTTATCACAAGAGCTTTCCTGGGAGAAAATCCCACTTCATCAGATGCTTTGAAGATGGGGGAAGTTACAGAATGGGAGAAAAATAAATGCAGGGAAGATTCTGTAAATCTGTTAGTCTTTAAGAGTCACAGAACTCCTTGTTTGTTGGCTCCTTGTGGGAGCTGAGAGGTTGACCTCTCAGCTCCCCGACACTGCCTCTTTTGTCAGTTGAGGTGGTGCTAGCAAGGATGCACTCCGCCAACTAAAGGATGGCTGTGTGGGCACAGCCCACCACTAGAATTATAGTGGTGGCTGTTTGCCGTCACAACTTTTGCTGGCAGAACTCTGTAGTGTAGTCATAGCCTTCATCTGTGCAACAGCACTAGCTTAGCAACCCTGCTGCTGTCTCATGGTGTTACAGACTCTCTGACTTTCAGACTGCCCTTGGTCCTGTCCCTGTTGCTTGTTCCAGCCTTGCCCATTCCCTATTTTGAGCATGCTCCAGCCTAACTTGTTCAAGCTTCTTGATCCCAAACCTCTGAAGTGACTCCAATCCAGCTTCAACCTTCAGCCTGTTTCCAGATTCTAAATACAATCCTAATTTAGTTTGTCTATGGACTCTGACCCACAACCCATTCCCAGATCCTGGATTCGGCATTCCTCTCAGTCTGGTCCTGACTCTATGTCCAGATTCAACTACCAGGTTTGAAGGCCAAGGATCAGAGCCTGACAACATCCCATGTGGTGTTCCAAGCTGAAAACAGAAGCACCCGAAATTAAAGGGCACTTTGAAAATGTAGGCTTGAATGATCAATGAATGATATTGCTGAGTTTGCAAAAGTCCTGATCTACTGATGCATCATATTGAAACTGCAACCATCAATACGTACACTTTAAGGTTAAAAAAAGGAATACACAGGAATACAATGAAAGCAACATTCTTGCATTCTGAATTCTGCCAGATTTCAGCTCCATATTTCCCCACCATAGAGTATTCATGTCAGCTATATACAGGCCATTTTCCAGGCACATATATAATGGAACATAATGAGGGTGTGTATATATGGAAAGGTGGAACATGCCCCTTGACCATTAGGCCCAGGCCCAGAAAGTTCCTCTGGTCATGGAAGGTTAGAGAATAACATCTTCAATGCTTTGGAGGGATGCCAAAATTGGAGCAGGAAAATCTTGCTCCACCTTTTCCCTTTGGATTATATCTTTTCCAGCCTGTGTGCTATATACATACTGGAATTTAGCCCTGGGGAATACATTTCACAGATGCTGCTTAAATAAAAAATGCTTAGCCAACACTAATCACAGACTAGGTTAAAGGTCTATATAAAATAAAAAGTTAGTTAAAATTTGTAGAGCCAAATTCTGCTCTCTTTTATTCTGATGTAAATGCAGAGCAACTTCTTTGGGGTCAATGGAGTTACTTTGGGTTTACATCAGTATGACATATGTCCCTGAATGACTACACCCAGAACCATATTTGTCACATACAGCAATTATATTGTAGTGGTATCTGTAAAGATATTAGAAAACTCTCTGTATTTTTCAATAGAATAGAAATAGAATTTTTTGGAACAGAAAACTGAATTACATGAAATAAACTCCTTATTTAGTAGGTAATAAATGTTTTGTAGTTATAAATACAAATCAAAATGACTAACTTGCTGATGCAGTTTCACAGACAAAAGTGATCAGCTCATCTTCAATGTTCTTAAAGGCATCAAAATCATCCACAAAGAAGACATGTCTTTCACTAGGCTTGCTGCCAATGTTAACTAATTCTGAATAATCAGCATCCGCCACGCCAATAGCAAAAATGCTGAAACCTATAAAAGAAGAGGGAATATTCTTGTGATTTGATCATTTGAAGAGAGGAAATCAAATGCAAACACAACGTTTTCTTTGGCTCCTTTCCTGGCTAAATGTAAAAGTGGAAAAATTCATAATCTTTATAGAATAAGAGTTCATATATGTACCTTAGTAAGGTCAATAGACCCAGAATCTCCAAAAGAAATCTCACTGCAATATTTTTCTTTTGGCTGTCTGAGTAAATGCTTATGTACAATTCTCTGCCTTCAATGGAATTTAAGCAAAGTCTTAAACACACGCTTGAGGGTTTGCTGAACAGAGACAGGATTCCTCATGTTTAAAATTAAGAACATGTTCAAATGCTTTGCAGAACTGATGTCTAGATGCAGTTCAACAACAACAAATATCAATCCTCTAGCACGTTACGGTACAAAGTACCCAAATACATTTCCTTTGTTTCTTTAATAGATTTAATTCTGTGTAGTGTGATTGGAGTGTGAAGCTGCAGATCTCTAACATGGGGCCTGCGCAGGTTAAACAATCAGTGACTTGGATAAGTTATAAACAATCTTAAGGACATATCAAGAGTATTACAATGATCAACAGGGCTATTGCTTGTAAATAGTTTGCAAATCTATGTTAAGTAGACTAGAATCTTTAACAAGTTTGTCTGTATGGTTAGAGAATCAAAGAGTAAGTGTTAAATGTATCCATGTTTACCTTCATCCTATTAGAAATGCAACAATGTGATCTAAGTAAATTGTAAGATCCTAAATTCTGATCCTGTCTTATAAAGCTTTTTTGCTGTATTTTATTGACTCGGAATTCAAAAGGGGGTTTTAACATTTACATGGAGCTTGTAGAGTAATAATTTTATTATTCTTATTTCTCTTTGCAACATGTAATGCCACAGACTAAACCACCTGTGAACCATCTGGGTAATTTGAATGGTTATTGCTAAGTGTGTTATCTTCAGGAAGACGTATTGAGTGAGAATCGTAGACTGTTAGCATCTGGTTTCATCTAAATCCATGAGGTGAAGTTGCCTAGCAGCTTAACAGCCTGTTTCAGCTGTAAACACAAATTCATAAAGTTGATCCACATTTCCATACTTTCTAGATGCTGGCATGTGGCTGTCCCAGATGCAGGTCAGACCTCTCCAAGCTCATTTGAGAAAGCCTGGACGAATGTAGGGAAAGTCTCTATCAGACTTTACATCCAAGCTGTAGTGCAATTCTAACCTTTTGAATAGATTCCAAAAAGACTTTTACAAACCTGCAACTTCACCATCTCTACCGTGAAACTGACTTAAGGTCTTTCCATACATTTGTACTGTATGCATATTGATCTCAACATTTGTAACTTTTCTTTCTTTTTCCTTGTAGTAATAAATCTTAAGATCTTTAGTCAATAAGGATTGGCTGCAAGTATATATTTGGGTAAAATCTGAAATATTCATTGACATGGTAGACAGTAAATCCCGTCCTTTCAGACCATTAAAACTTTAAGTACAGTGAATAAGGTTTTCAGTAAAACCTTACTACTGCAGACTTGGCTAGCTAGATGGGAGTAAAGGGCTGTATTGCCTAAAGGAGAATGTATTTGGCTTCTTGTAAAGCTGTGTGGTACTGCAAAATCTCTTCTGTTACTGATAGAATAAATCACCAATTTGGAGAATAGTCTGCCCTATTTTTTGCCTTCTGCCCTGCGTGAGACATTCTCAGTGTGGCCCATTCAGGCACTACAGCTACATTCTGGAATAACAGGAGTTTTAAAGCTGCAAGTGTCTTGCTCTTCTAAGGGTGAATATATTGGTTTATTTTCATTTCAGATTAATCAGTGATTAAACTCCACTGGCTGAACATATTCTATGGTTTCTCCTCATGAGACTGATTTTGAATGATAAACCTGATCCTGATGATGTAAATGACAGCAGTAAGCTGAAACTGTACACCAGAATTATTTCTTGGCACTTTCCCTTCCATGTTATGACAATGAATACAACGTGCCTGTACTGCTCTGAATACTGGAAATTGACATACTGTTCTTATAAGGTCTGACCTACCGCCTACTCTAGTCAATGGGATTTTCCATCAACTTCAATAGGCTGTGAATGAGGCTCACAAAATTTGCCATGACCAGTAGAAGGGCTTCCATATTTGTAACCTCTGAAACTCATTCCTTTCATGCATATACCCAGGGCTGTAACTAGGGTGAGATGACTGGGGCAAAGCCTCAGGTGCCAAATTTTAGAGGGCACCGCGCAGCTGGCAGCTGCGGACCCTACCTGGCCCTAAAGGCACATTCCTCAGGGCACTAGGCTACGGCTAGAGTTGCAGGAGTTTAAAATCTCCCTCCCTGCCCCTAAGCATGCTCAGATGCATGGTTGGGGGTGGGGGCCAGGAAGAAGCCTGTGACCAGTGGCCACATTAGTAGTAGCTCCAGCCTGTGGACTGGCACCACAGTCAGGTAAGGGAGAAGACCATAGCTGGTGAGCAGGTAGGTGGGAAGAAGGGATGGGTCCAACTCCCCACCACCTTCCAGCAGCAGCTGGGGCCAGATACAGCTCCCCTCCAACAGAAGAATGGATCTAGCTTCCCACCACCTACTGGCAGTGGCTGGGATGGCAGGGAGCCTGATTTGTCCCCAGCTGCCACTGGAAGGTGGCAGGCAGACATAGTCACTGTCAGAAGGTGGCAGGGAACTGGATCTGTCCCTAGCTGCTGCCAGAAGGCAGTGGGGTGCTCCAGCCACCACCAGAAGGTGGGGGTGGGGTGGATCCAACTCCCCACTGCTTTCCAGTTGTGGCTGCGGCTCTTCGTCACCTTCCAGTGATGGGTGGGGACAGATCAGGCCCCAAACTGGATTGGGGCCTGAGTCAGGGGAGGGCACATTTGGGGCTGCTTGCCTTGGGTGCCAAAACATCTAGTTCTGGCACTGGATACACCAGACTTTCATTATAATAATTCATGCTATTTGTTTAGGCCAACCCAGTATCAGGGCTCTTTTGTGCTAGAGATAGTCCAGAGACATAATTAGAGACCTTTCATTGTGCTCCAACCAGCTTACAATCTAAACTGACAACAAATGCACAAAGAGGTTAAGTGATTTGCCGAAGGTCACATTGCACAGCAAGCAAAAGACTCCCCTCTTGCAAGGTATATTTACACTAGGGGCTTAAGTCAACTTAAGGACGCTTACATCTACTTAAGCAAAGCTGTGGCCACATTTGGAGTTCATTAAGTTGACTTAAGGGCTTCCTTAAGTCAACTTAATAATGCCGTTGACTTTATTAAGTTGACTTAACACAATGTGGCCATTAAAATCAACTTAATAAAGTCGACTTAGTGCAGTGGGGCCACTTAAGTCAACTTAATAAAGTCAACTTAAGCCAGGGAACCCACTTAAAATCAACTTTATTAAGTCGACCTAAGTGGCTACCTTGGCTTAAGTCGACTTTATAAAGTCAACTTAAACAATGGGACCTCCCTAATTCAACTTAATAAGGGGTACTTCAAGTTGACTTTAAGTCAACTTTGTTAAGTCGACTTAACTGAGCCCTCTAGTGTAGACATAGCCCCAGTGCATTATCCAACAGACCATACTGTCTTTCTAGAGAGCTCCAACACAAAATACAGGACATATCCAACTTGATCAGTCCTTTGAAATAGTTTGGTCCACTTTTAACCGGCAATTTTATTTATTTTTGTTAGAGATTTGGAATTCTTTTGTTGACTTTCTCGATTTAAAAACAGGTGTTCTGTTATTCTGCACTATTGTTTTTTACGATATGAGATGCTGTGCTCAGCCATGGCTTCAGTGTAAATGTGCAAAAAATAAATACAGTACAATTAATCTCTTGTAAGTCAATATCCGACATTCAAACGATGCAAGTGAACAACTCAATGGAGCTATTTTGTTTTGGGCCATAACAGCCAGTTACTAGGCGTAGCCCTGTAAATACCAAAGTTAAAATTAAATAATGTGTGCATACTTCTTATTGAACCATCATATACACTTTAATGATGTGTATATAAGAGCCATCATATATACTTATTTCTATTATTCAGCCCATCCAGAACTCAAGCAATGATAAAGGTGGAGCAGAGAAAAACTGAAAATGCAAACATTTCTTAATATGGGTATTACCATCTAGCTGCATTTCTCTGGAGACTTTGTTCACATCATCCTGTGATCGCCCATCAGTAATGACCACCAAAACCTTAGGGATACCCCTCCTTGTGCCTGAATCAGTGGTAAACAAGGCCTCCCGTGCATGCTCAATGGCTTTGCCTGAAACAGAAGAAATCCACTATGAAAAGACTCATATTGCCTTTTCTATTAATACTTTATATAAATCGAAGTACTTGGTACTTATGAAAATCCAGCCATAAGTCAGGTGCACACATAGGGTATGTCCACACAGGCTTCTTATTTTGAAACAACAGAGGTTGTTTTGAAATAAGAAGCAGCATGTCCACACTACGCACCGTTATTTTGAAACAGTGGGTCCGTTAAAAAGCCCTAAATTGCTGAAGTCCTCTGTCCTAAACCAAGCTGAAGAAAATGGAGTTGGTTAGGATGGGACGTGTCCTATGGTAGTCAGAGGAGACAAAGATCCCTCTTCCAGGAGGCAAGGCAGCAGCCCAAGCACCAGAATTCAAAAATGCCAGTGCAGAATTTTCTGGGGAAAATGGAAATGTGTAACTGTGGTCACAGCGGAAGGTCTGTGCAGTGCAAGTAACTGCATGAAACTTTTGCAAAGTCTTCAAAAATAACCCTGAGGCCCAAGTAATGTTCCAGGACTCAAGCTGAATTACCTCCTCCTCAGAAAACTATCCTGATGGCTAAACACAAGTATAGTTAATATCAGATCTCATTCTACCTTTCCCCATCACAAGGACCTGAAACCCTCTTCTGAGGCCCTGCTACCCTGCTCGCAAAACACCCCAACAATTGATATTTGCAAATGAAGGTGTTCACTTTGTAAAGAAAATGGTTATAAGAAAATGGTTCCACAGCCTGCAAACTTCCTTACCTGTTTTGGTGTTTCCTCCTTTGTAAGCTATATGCTGAATGGCTTCAAGAAGAGACTCTTTTGTTTTGTAGACGTTCAGTTTAAACTCTGTTCTGGGATCATCACTGAACTGTGCTATTGCAACCTGTATTCAGAAAATGTGCTAGTTAATAAACACTTCTCTGTGTCTAACAAGGGTGCGTGAACCAGTTTATTTAAAATACAAACAGTTTGGACCTTTACTTCCTCCTGACCTGAAGCCTTTTTTAATTATTCTATATTAAGATTTCACTACATAGAGTTTAATGCTGCTCTCTGCACTTTAGCTGGTGGCTATCATTTTCCTCATCTTTCTCTGTATGCTGTTTCCCAGCGTTTGAATTTTAACAACTCCTTTGATTTGCTCTTACAGTATGACCTGATTCCATGACTTATACTTCCCTGCATTTATCTTCCTCCCATTCTGTAAGTTCCTCCATTTTCAAAGAATCTGACAAAGCAGGATTTTCTCCCACAAAAGCTCATGCGATAAATAAATTTGTTGCTCTTTAAAAGTGCCACAGGACTCCTTGTTTCATTTCCTTGGGTAGTTGACGGAATGAAGAAGTATTTCCAATCTTGGCGAAAGCACTTCTTACCCAGACCCAGGCATAATCTTATATATGGTTAGTTAGATACAAATAGTTATTCCCATACAGAATTCACTCAGTAATTGTATACGAGTAATTGTGCGACTGGAACTGAAATTCTGGAAGTGCTAGAAACAACATGAGACTCTATTCTTGAGTTCTTTCATCTCCCAAATATGTTGTTAAATAAGCCCTGCCTGTCTTAAACAAAGCACGTGTGTAAATTTCTGTGTGACTGGGGACTATGACTGCAAAAAATAATTTGTGTTAATGGAGACTAAGAAATGAAGAGGAAGCAGGGACTATGTCCTTCTCTGTGTTTGGAAAGTGTTAACACCTATTCAGTGCCATTGCAACCTAAATATTAAAGAACAACAACAAAAATAATAGGGAATGGCTTAAAAGAATGATATATTCAGCTGTATTTTTAAAAAGCTTAATTCTTACTGTTTGCCATCTTTTTCTGTGCAAATACTTTAAAAAACATGAATGTGATAAATATCATGCTTTATTTTATTTCACATTTATGACTAGTCTACAGCAGATGCATCAAGAAAACAAGAACATTAAAAAACAATCTTACGAGTGTTAATGTTGGTGAAAAACCTGTTGTTTTTAAAGGCATAGGGTTGAAATAAACCCCATCCAGAGAAGCAGCACAAAGGCCTAAAATAGTACTTACATCCCACTGTGAGGGATGAATGATTTTTAGGCAAGTGCTGTCTCTCTGAAAGAATCTCATCTCAATATATAAAACAAAGCACTGCAAAGGAACTGTTGCCGGGACTCAGTTTATGTTTTCAAAAGGCATGTGAAGCAACTTCGCTACTCTTTGAGTGGTTTGATTCTAGACACTAAATTCACTCATTTGATTTGCTCTCTCTCATTGTGTTTGTTACCTGAGTTCCATCAGGGCCAATTCTGTCCAAAGCTCCAACAGTACTATAGAGGAATCCAATTATTTTATTGAAATTGTCATCTCCAATACTCCAGGATCCATCCACTAAGAACACTAGGTCAGCCTTGGCAGCTTTGCAAACTGAGGAACAACATATTTTGGAGGTTACATTTTGGTCCCTAGTGCCATTTTTTTAACATTCACTATGGCCCCAATCCAGCAATCATATCTGCATGCACGGGCATCTGAGCACACGCAGGCACAATAGGACATTGCAAAGGATGAAGCATCTGTGCCAGCAGATGTGATTCCTTATCAGTGGTTAAGGTCTTACAGGTTCTTAAATGTTTTGATAAACATTTCAATTTTATAAATAAATACTGCGTATACATGTATACAACCTTAGAAACCTGGCAGGACACAGTGAGCAGTTGCACACGGTAGCAGGGTGAGGAAACCTCTATTGCCAGGCTGTGAAGCTGCTCAGTGGAGATAGGGTATGCTTATGCATCCCCTCTAAATACAGGCAGCCAGTGAAAGGGAATAAGAAAGGGCCTTGCATCTCCTTACACTCCAATGTGGGCATGCAGAACAGACAACAGTCTGGCCCTAGTTCTGTCATCCCACAGCAACCCACCCCTGGATAATGTTATGCTGAGTTCCATCTCACAGAAGTTACACACACCCCAGAAGGCTCCTAGGAATCTCCTCCTTAATTGCACAGCAGCTGTTCAGGGCAAGAAAGTGGGTGTAAAGTGAGCTCGGCCCTGAAAATTTTTTATCCCAGAGAGAAATTCATATAAGTGCAAAGAATCAGGAGAGGAAGATGCATAAATGTGACTTATTTTGCTGTTTTCTGCTGAGATGTACTCGTTTTGGGTTGTGTTTGCTGCTGCATGGTTCTACTAAGTGAGTAAAGACCCCTTTTTCCTGTATCCAGGGATGAGTTCCTCAGATGATTTAATCAGCATAATTCCACTGACTTCAAGTTGAGGATCTGGCCCAAAGCCTTCAACAAGAAGGCACTCCAAAAAGAAACACTTATGAGACTATGTGAGACTCAGGGCAATTTATAAGGGATTGATAAGCCAAGGGAAGCCTTTATTTAATGAGGAGAATTGTGATTATATTAAATTCATATGGCCAATGTCTGTGGCATTACAATATGTGAATAGACTAGAAAAATCATGCTGTTCTATAGGTCTAACAGCTGTTAGGGCAGTTTTCAACCTGTGGTCCACAGACCCATGGTGGTCTGCAGACTATGTCTAAGAGTTCCAAAAAAGGTCCATACCTCCATCCAAAATATTTTGGAGGGTCACTGAAAATCACTGTGCTGGGCTGATCCCTAGTAAAAATGTGTCTGTTTCTTCTGCTGCAGCATATTTAAAAAGTGTTAATGATTTACCAACTGCATGTAAATCAGTCCAGATCTGCTAACTTCCACAGAGCTATGCTGCTTTACACCACCTGGGAATCTGGCCCTGGAAATCTATAGTTATGGTCTAAATGAGAACATGATCTAGATGAGTGAAAGCTATTATAAATCCATAAATATCACTCTTGTTTACCTTCTTTTGCAGGAGGGATTGTAGGTGGCGGTGCTGTTGTTGAAGGAGTGGTTGGTGCTTGAGTTGGGAAGGGTACTGAAAATTAAAAGAAAGAGCACATCAAGAAGAAATCTGATCTGAAAACATCTACTCACATCATTTAATTATTTCAGAGAGGGTATTTTCTCCCTTTGTTTTGGTTACAGATAAATACCTACTTAGTTATACAATCCAAGGGCTAGCTTTGTGTGTGCGCACGTATGTATGTGATGTCTACCTTTACTGCTTGGCAGCCAAAGAGAACAGATTTAGTACTGCAGCTACTACCTAAGGGCTAAATTATAGCTTTGTCAAAAGTCCCATGTATGATGCAGTGCATCGTGCTGTCTCAGAAGTAGTCTGGGAAGCAGACTGGGATCTGGATAGTTTTCCCTGCTCTCAGAGGACATACATGGTGCCATCCCTAGACTTGATGCAACATCTAGGGTCTGCTGTGTTGGATATCATTTTCCTTTCCTTACCTGACTACTCAGTTGATGCTATACACAATGCAGGTAGTCAGTAGAGAGAAATAAAGAGGTGCCTTCCATCTGCTTATAGCCCAGAGCAGGCTTGCAGAAGAGACAACAGACTGGTCTTAAAATGACTTTCCCTAAGTTCGACTGGTAGAAGTTGGTGTTTTTTCACCTGGGGACCAGATTTGTAGCCTAACTCCATAGTCATGTATGAGTGAGAGACAGAGTGTGTAACATCAACTCACTGAGCCTGTAGTTGCCTGCAGCACACAATTTGTTACCAGGTTATTAGTCCCACACAATCTTGGAAAACTGGCTTCCTTGTCTCCTACTTCACACACAGATGAGTGTCTGAACGACACTCACCCAGAAATGAGGCTGAACAAATGATTTGCTACTCACAGCTCTGCTGTGGTTGTGGCAGTGATTGAATGCAGAAGCTATGTTAGCGAATTTTAATATCATTTTAGGTGGAGCTGACAAAAGTAACATGCACATGCTTGATTTTCATATTTAAGACTGAGGAAGAGCTTCCAACCTTGTCAGACAACATTCTTTCAGGTATTCTCAGCATGATTAATGCCAGGAGCCACACAGGTAGTTAAATGCTGTTCCTTGACTGAAAAGTGCATTTGATGTTCTCCACCCTGTATACATTGTATTTTGGATTACAGGTGATGAGGACAGCTGCATATAACCATCCTTCAGAAATGATTCCCAGAAAGATGGACACATAAAGGGATTTGAACCCCACAGTTATCTCCACTGGACCTCTTCTTATGCCCGCTGAAATCAAAGCTTTTATTCTTATTGTCATCAAGAAGCAAATGTTGGTGCCAAGTCTATGACTCACTTAAGGGGTAAATTATGTCTGGTTCATGAAGAGTTTAATGCTACAATCTACTTGGAATAATGCAGGGGGAGCATGTGGACCAGCTGAGTTCCCCCTGATGCTCCCAAAAGCTGAGGCTTTGGAGCTCCAGGCCCCAGAAAACCTTGCCTGATCCTCTCTCTCAGACTGTCCATACACTGAGTGAGGTTCTAATGGAAAATGGGACTGTAGAGTGTAGAAAGTGGAGGGATGGATTCTAGGAAGGATCTTGCTGGGTGGAAGCCATGAGGAAGACTTTGGCTGTAGTGTGAGTTAACCTGAAAGAGAAAGTGATAAAAGTATCTCCTGGGGGATTGTGGCAGAAGAAAGGAAGGGAAGGATGGGGAGGGAACGGCACTTAAGTGAGTAGTTAAACTAAATGTACTGAAAATAGGAAAGACTGGGCTGGAGATGCAATAGGGAGAAGAGGGCAGGTGGCGAGTGGCTGGAAAATGTCTTACATTTCTTCCTTTTGCTTTGTCTCGCTACATTGTACTCACTGCACATCAGAGCTGGGACCTGTCTTCCTACATGTTTATGAGGCATCTAGCTCATATTATGCCCCTTGACAAATAATAATGGACACAATTTTCAAAAGTACCCTGGTGACTTATGAGCCAAGTACCAGTGACTTTCAATCACTAACGAGCTTATGAAAAATTTTCTCAACAACATCAAAAATATGAATCTTTCACTAGTTTTCTCAATCTTGTGTCCTTTCATTTTTTCTGCTATCCATGTTTTGAAATCCTCTTTTGAGATTTATTCATTTTACAGCTGGAAGGGACTGTTTAGGAACTGGACTAAAACATCCTCCAAACTGTTTTGTCAGATGGCTTTGCCACACCATTCCTGTGTATAGTTATTGGCTCCCGGGAGAAATGCACAACTACTTTTGGGACTTCTTTGCAGGAAACAATCCTTTGTGTACTATCAGGGGAAGAACAATTGAAAAGCTCAGTGAAAGAGAAATCAAAAACCAACCCTTTGGCACCTCTGTTGTCACTGTAGATTGGTTCCAGTCTCTTGCCCCTACTGGGACACCCAAAGGCTTCCCTGAAGTGGTTGAGCTTTAATATACTTTACTTACATGTTTTTTCCATGATGCTTACACCAGGTCCCTCTACCTCCTGCAGCTGTGCGTAGATGCTAATTTTATATTCAGTGCCAGGCATGAGCTCAAAGAAGCAGTGTCTAGGTGTCCCTCCACCAACGACTACTTCTTTCTTTTGCCCATCTGGAATTATAAAAGGAATTGTTAGAACAGAAAGTTATTTTTCATTTTACTAAATAAACATGTCATATAATGGCCTGAAACTAGAAGGGGCTGTAACAGCAAATGAAGTGGTTATAAAAACTTCCTAATTATTAACCATTTTGAGCCACATGCTGCCTTTAGTATGAACGAAATTCCTTTCTGTTTGAAAATCCATCAAAAAGACTAGGCTACATTTAATGTTCACCACTCACAATAAAGCTTAGCTAGGTTTCAAGTGGTGCCTCTGAATTCATATCCTGTGCATTAAAGCACTGATTCAAATGCCATTGAAGCTAACGGCAATACTCACATTGACTTCAATGGGCTTTGGCGTAGATGCCAAGGAGAGCTGTGCTGTATTTTAAAATGAGATTTCAATCCTTGTCTGGGCATCTTGCATTCTGGACTTGCAGTGTATTCATTAATTTCAGGAAAAAAACTAACCAGCAACCTCTTCAATGGAGTAAGGCTCAATAATTATTAGGCTCTGAAGGGAATTCTGTTTAATTTTCAGCTGGAAACATATATGAACAATGCAGAAAGCCTGTGCACTGAAAACAGGGTGATGGATGTTTTAATACTTACAATAAAACTTTCAAGGGAGGTAAGCATCAACAACAATAAGGAGCACTACAGGGAAATGAAAGTCACTACCCTTCACTTTCTATACAGTACATAGTTCCAATAGGTCCCATTTGTTGCCAACTAAAAACCATTTTATGCATATCAGGTTGAGCACATGACTATGAAGATAACTGAAAACTGGTTACAAGATGTAGAACAAGCTGGACAATGGATGTTCTTCATGATAGATGTTAATAAGGAGCTGTTTGAACGGCTCTTTTGTTCATTCTCAAATTGAAGCTCTCAGACTTAGTTAAAGCTATGCCAGGCAATCCCACATAATAATGAATAGGCAGTGAGGAAGTAGAATTTAGGCTAACTCCCACATAAGAAGGAAATTTGCACTGCCTCATGCCAGCAAAGATCTTTGCTTTAAAACAGCCCATTGGTATTTCAGGCCTTCAGATAAGCCTTATATGAATCCATCAGTTTTACAAGAGAAGGGTCCTTATTTTACAATCACATTTGCATCTGCTGACAAGTTCAAAGGGGTAGCTGGGTTAGTGTAGTTCAGCAAAACAAATAAGGAGTCCTGCGGCACTTTTTAAAGACTAATAGATTTATTTATCACATGAGCTTTTGTGGCAGAAAATCCCACTTTGTCAGATGCTTGTGGAATTGCCAAATGTTTGATGAAGTGGGATTTTCTCACATGAAAGCTTGTGCAATAAATAAATTTGTTAGTCTTTAAAAGTGCCTCAGGACTCCTTGTTTCATTTGCACCTATGGTTCATGATATTTTTGGTTGACTTGATTAGGTCTTACTAACCGCACTTCTCAAGTTATTCAAGCATTGCAAGAGTGTCATTCTCTGCAAACTAATTGCTTTTCACCATAAAAATACAGTGAGTTTCTACTGGGCATGACCAAATTAGCTTGCATACAGTTAAAGCCCCACTTCCCCTCCAGACCTCATCTGGAGACCCGTAAATTTCAGTGAGCTTTCACCTTAGCTTCCTTCCTTCAACAAGTACAGGCATCTACATTTATTAGATCTAAGTGGACAGGTGGTCCACTCTCCCTTCTGGATCTTTATGAAGTAGCCAATTGTCCTGCTTCCCATCCTCCGTTCTTTAGGGACTCATCCTGTACAACCATTTCCACACAATCCAATGGGTTGGAGGCACCAGATAAGGAACACAGTGGAGTATTTCTATGTCATTTTGCTACAGGATGGAAGGCTGAATGAAGCTAAGCAGAGGACTTAGTTGGGATCTTGAAAACAGTTGGACTGAAGAGATGAGATGCAGAAGGATGTGCAGCTGTACCCAGAAGATGCTGGGGTTGGGAGAGCAATATACAGTCTAGTGGATTTCCCACTAGATATGAGGCAATATTGGGTAACAGGGTGAGTTGGAGCAGTGTAATTATAGGCACTATCACACAGGGTTGAGAGGAAGAGGACTATGCAGCTTGGAGGGGGCATGTCTTTAAATGGCTCAGATAATGTGGATAACTAGCCAAGTATTTACCTAAAGGGACCTCTAATTCCAAATCTTCTGTGGGCTCTCATCTCCCATTTCTGTGTAGTTCTGCTCTCCTCCACTTACATTAAACACAGCCATTCAATTACTTTTACAATTTTGGTATTTATAGGAGTGAAAACTTTGTTTGCAAACTTTATTTAGATCCAATCCTGTGGTCCTTCTACAAGTAAAACTCCTAGTGACCTCAAAGCAGAGCAGATATGGAATGATACACTAACTTACCAACAAGTGACTCGATAACTATCCTGTATGCAGTAGCATGTCTGTGAAGCTGCCACTGAGAGCAAATACTAGTCATGCGCACTTGATAAGCATCCAGATTTGTCACGCCCAAGTACACTGCAATTGAATATAAAAACTGAATCATTCCTAGTATAAAAATGTCAGGATACATGGAAATTCTGCAATATAATTATTCAAAAATCAGAAGTTATGAAAAAGGAGAGTGACCACTTTTATTAATGAATTTTAAAGAAATAATTGTAATACAAAAGTCTACAGCAAAAATAGCCTCAACAATTTTTAATAAAGGACTGGAAGTAGAAAGACAGAACCTGCAATTTGAGTGCACAGATCTAGAATTCAGGCCAATAAATAATGGCAACAGTTCACTTAATTTATAATTCATTTAATAAATTAATGAAGCAAAATATTATTGATGTACTAATACTGTTGTCAAAGCTGAGTTTAAGGTTATGGTTTTCATTATTTAAAGTGTAATTGACATGATTTATGAGGATTGCCTGATCTGAAAAAGAAAACAGACTTTCATTAGCCAAATTTAGAGTCACTAGCTTTGAATGATAATAAATAATATTTTCTTTATGATTTGTCTTGTTTTAATCTCCAGCAGGAAGCATTTTAAAGCTCTAAACTGTTTTGAAAAGAGACTTTTCCTGACACCAAACTACCAGCTTAAAATATGTAGATGAAGAAAAGCACTCTATTTGACAATTGATTCAGGCTGTTGTGTGAAGCTAAAGTTACATGAGGAAAATGGTCTGCAGAGATATAAACAGCATGAAATCATTCTTACATGTTTTGGCTGTGCCTACTAGGGCATCACTGAAGCCTGTTGAGTATGAAGCAAATACTTTAACATTATACTCCGTTGCGCTGAACAGATTTAGAATAAGAATAGTGTTAATATCATCTCCCACAAAGGTCTCTAGTGCTGGTCCAGGGACTAGGAAAAACAAAAAAACCACAGAATATTTTGTAAGTAAAGGAATTAACAGGAAGCTAAAATAATCATAATCTGCAGTCAAAAAATAAGGTTTATTTCTAAATATGTTGCTTTATTAACACTTGTTTAGCCCCAGTGGTGTACTCAGTGCTATACTCAAAACTGAAGACATTCCCTAACCAGAGTGGTTTGTAGTCTAAGAGAGATAAATGGGGAATCCAGCGATGGCATTCATTGGCTATGTCTACACTACAAAAGCTAAGTTGACATTATTAAGTTGACTTAATAAAGTACACTTAAGGTCGACTTAGTGAGTCCACCCTTCTCTTCAGTCAACTTAACAAAGTTGGTTAAGTCAACTTAAGAAAGTATCCCAATAAAAAATGTATTTACTTAAGTTGACTTTACTAAGCCAAATTAAGCAGGCACTTATTACATAGGGCTTCTTAAGTTGACTTAGATGGCCACATTGCATTAAGCAGACTTAATAAAGTCAGCTTAATGCCTAAGTCAACTTAAAGAGTAAGAGTTATTGAGTCAACTTAAGGAAACCCTTAAGTTGACTTAAACAACTCCAAATGAGGCCAGGGCTTTGCTTAAGTTGACGTAAGCCTCCTTAAGTTGACTTAAGCCCATAGTGTAGACATACCCATAGGGTTCCGCATCAGTACTTGCTAAGTCCCATTTGTGCCTCTACAACAGAACATAGGTTGCTCAGCACTGCCCCAAATAGGCAGCTGAAGATTCCCTTCACTTGGACACATAATAGGATCTGGAGAGGACTGGGGATTCCCACCAGCAAAATGAGCACCTACAGGATTATTGTAAACATGCATATTTAAAGTAGCTCTGAGGCTGCTCTAAATAACGCTAGGAATAGGAACTGTTTAGAACTGTCAACAGAACGAAGCTGTAATCAGCTTCATTATCACTTCTATCTTAACCGTACTTACTGCTCAGTGGATACAGTTTTGGACATAACTTAGAATTCAGCACTTGGACTCTTTTACTTTAATTTTAATTTTAATTTTATACCCATAATAATAGTAAACTCAGTTCTTATGAAAAACATACAAGGAGACCTGTGGCATTTAAACACTATGGCTGTGTTCACACACACAGGGTTATTTCGAAACAAGTTGTGTTGAAACAACTTGTTTCGAAACAACACCTTATTTCGAAATATCTTATTTCGAATTACAAAATGTTAATTCAAAATAAGAAAAAAAGTGGGAAACGAAATAGCAAGTTCACAGTGTGAACATGCTATTTCGTTACCCCTGGGGGTGAGCCGCTGCTGGCTCACCCTGCAGCCCCAGAAAGGGGGCTGCAGGCACCAGCAGGGGGTGAGCCGCTGTGGGGTGGCTCAGCCCCCCCGCCAGAGCTGCCCCCAGACCCCGCC
>ML681998.1:32362669-32925964 GCA_007922195.1 Podocnemis expansa | reverse complement strand
GGGGCAGCTCTGGAGGGGGGCTGAGCCGCCCTGCAGCAGCTCACCCCGCCCCTGCTGGGGGCTGCAGCCCCCTTTCTGGGGCTGAGGGACAGCCCTCAGCACCCTGGCCAAGGTCCTGAGGGTTCCCTGGCCAGGGTGCTGAGGATCCACTGTTGTTTCGGAACACTTTGTTCCGAAACAACATGTTCACACGCCTTGTTTCGAAACAAGGGTTTCGAAACAAGTTTGTTTCGTCCCCAAATGAGGTTTAACTTGTTTCCAAACAACTGTGCGTCGTGTGAACATGGTTTTTTTTGTTTCGAAACAACAAGGTTGTTTCGAAACAAAAGTGCTGTGTGAACACAGCCTATCACATGAGCTTTCGTGGGAAAAAATCCCACTTCATCAGACACTTTGAAGATGGGGGAATTTAGTAGGATTTTCTCTCACAAAAGCTCATCCAATAAACAAATTTGTTAATCTTCAAATGCCACAGGACTCCTCAGTTCCTATGGTCATCATGAATGAAATGTTTTTCAGTGGGATTTGAATGCATGGATGTCTTACTATCTGTAAATTAAGTCAAAAGTTAGGTGTCCTATATATCTACAGTTTTGGTGTCCAAACATTAATGCATTCAAAAAAACAGGGCACTTAGAATAATTGGGTCTAAATCTCTGTGTATCTGAAAGTGTATCTCTAGAGCAGGGGTCTCAAACTCAAATCACCATTAGGGAAGCATAAGGACTAGTACTGGGCTGCATGAAGGCCAGTACATTAGCCTGAGGGCCGCACCAATGAAACATTTTCATAAAACAATCTTGCAAATATCGGTAATGACAGTGTCATTGTGGGCAGCAGGAAATAGCTTTAGGGGCCACATGCAGCCCATAGGCTGCATGTTTGCAATCCCTGCTCTACAGGCTCTTGGGTTTTTATTTGCAATCAGTTACAATTTTTTTATTCTAAGTATGACTTTTAGCAATAGATGTGAAAACTGAAAAAGCAAAAATAGAAGCTAAGTCAACAAATTTTGAAAACTCACCATTGATAGGTTTGTAGACAATCCTGTAACCCATCGCTGGTGATGGAGGGGCATCCCAGCTAATACGTATTCGGTTGTACCACTCATCTGAGACCCTTAAATTTCTGGGGGCAGAAAGAGGCACTAAAAAGAAAAACAAATTGTGAGCTTCCATATCATCTCTTACCATCACTTGTATAAAGACAGATGTGCACATAAATAATAATACAGAATACATAAAACTTTAGATACAGACACCAGTTCTGCCCCCAGGTCCACAGACACAACTCCCAAATGTCCAAAGGAGCCACAGACACGTGTCTGAAGGATGAACTGGGCTCGCTGAGCCAAATTCATCCCTGGCATTATGCCAGTAAATTAAAAAACATGGTTTCTAAAAGAGTTACACAGAAAAGATTAATTTGACTGTTGTGTCAATCCAGTAAGTCATGCAATTTCAAATCAACATCCAGTTTTAATTTAACCCCCACCCCCAAAATACACTATTAAAAGGGAATGGACTGATAATTATCTTTCATGTATACATTTCCTTTCTAATCAAAGTATCTAAACATGCTTTATAAATTTGGGTCCTGATTCTGCAAACACTTATGTACTTACTTAACTGACATCAATGGGACTATTCATATACTTAAAGTTACACTTCTATGCAAGTATTTGCAAAACCAAGGACTGAACATAACACAAAGGTTATACACAGAGATAATTTCATCCACCATTGAAATACAGTCACCTAGCAAAGGGAACATGCCAGCTATTTAGCAGAGCACAGTGGGTCTGTCTCTTTCCATTCTATCTGCAGATTGAATTTTGTTAGGCAGAATGTAATGACCTGTGTTGGGACGTTGGCCAGAACTAACATAATAATTCTTCTGCAAAGTCCAACAGGGTTTTAATAACCATAAATGGCCAGAAAATGTTTTAAAAATATCTTGTCCAAAAGAAATCTCTCCAAGAGCATAATGATTGGGGTAGTGATCTGGCACTAATTAAAAACAGTTGAATGTCACCTGTGGCATCCTCAACATAACTTTCTAAAGAACTGAGTTTTCCTTGTTGGACTCCCATTCCAAAAACTGACCAGCCTGAGTTTCTGCTCTCGGACAGTTTCACAGCAGAAGACATAATCAAATTTCTTTTGATTAAAAAGTATCACTCAGTGCAGCAGGACTTGTGTAAAAGTCCTGGTTCGTACATTTCTCCATTTTTAAATTGAACCCATGTTTGAACTTGAACTCAGACACTTCTGCCTGCTAGAAACAGAATATTTGTACTTACAGGTTTTGCCAGGAACTGAGACACTGACTCCTTCCCCATCAGAATATATGGGAGTGACAGTAACTTTGTATATGGTATCTGAGAGCAGTGGCTGCAGAAGAAGATGGTTTTGTCTTCCAGGTACCATTACCTGTATGGACCGAACATCAGAAACAGACATGGTGGGTTATTAGCATCTTAAACCCTTTTAGTTATATGATCACTGCTATCCTATACCACTCCCACTTCTGTACAGCAATTAATTCCCTTGAACTGGTTTACATTTTTAATCTTTGTTATCCTCTATTGTTGACCACATTTACCCTTCCTAAATAATCAGTGGTCTGTTCACTACACATATCTAAGATAATAATGTACAAAGAGAACCTGCCTGTGATACACAGTCATATTTGCACGTCTGAACCATCATACTGTATTAAACTATGAGCCAATACTACTTTAAAATATTACTTAGATCAGTTATATTAACTGCATGATTACTATCCAAAGAGCTTTAAAACCAGGCTACAATGTGAAACTACAGAACTGGAAATAATATGCAAATCTGACACCATCAGACTAGGTTTGAATAAGGACCTGGAACAACTACTGCATTACCAAAGGTGATTCACATTCTCACCTCCTCTTCTATTCTTCCACATTTTTTGAATCAAAATAACTTGCTTGGTCCTTGTGATTTACACTTCCCTCCATTTATATATTCACCTATACACTGTAGTTTCCATTTCATATACCTAATGAAGTGGGCTTATACTCATGAAAGCTTAGGCAATAATTAAATTTGTTAGTCTTTAAAAGTACCACAGGACTCCTTTGTTTTGCTGAAATAGACTAACACAGCTACTCTTCTGGAACTTATCCAAAGAGCTGTTTCACTATTGAGAGTGTGAGAATCCATATACTTTTGCTTACCTTTGGTCCAAAATGGAGAGACCAACACTTTACCTGTTAACAAAGGTCCATCTAAATGTAACTGTGGGTGAGATGCTGACAGACCTGTTGACAATTCAAATCAGAGCCACTGGCCAATTTATTTCTCAAGCAACATTTAGTAGGTGTGTAGGCATAGGCCAACTGCTAGACGAGAACAAAGGGGGATGGTATCACATTATATTTACATGGCCTGTACCCCAGTAGTTACGTTTGATCTAAATTCATGAAAACCTTTGAAATGCAAATCCTAATGCTATTGTCTTTATTTATCTGTAACTTGTTGACTGTTAATGCATTACATGACATATGTCTTTGTACTTAATTAAACTAGCAAATTAAACCTCTGCTACCTTTTAAATTCCTGCATTTTGCCTCACTTGTTAATGTATTTTACCTGCTTTAACCTTTCAATAACTCATTTCTTTTCTCAGTTATTAAGGTTTTAATTAGTTTACTTGAAAAATTGGCTACAACATTGTCTTTGGTGTGAGATCAGGAGACACGTAGTGACTTGTGGTTTTAATAATCATTATCACCATTAAGTCCAGTCTGTCTGGGTGGCAAGATTGGCTGGAGAGATTAAGGGGACTGTCCACGATTCTAGGGTAAAGTTAATATAGTGTTCCAAGAGGTCACATTTTTTACTGACTTGGTAAAATCTAATTAATTATAGAACATGTCACTAGTCTGAGAGTGCCTACCCTGTTTTCTGACGGTCTGACCTGAGACTGGCGCCAACAATTGTGACACATTCCAAACAAAGTGACATAAGGATTATTAAAAATAGGCCCTGCTGTTTTTTAGCCTTCCACTGCAGCATAGGGTATGGTCACTTCCTGGTGGATTCTTTGTACCTTGAAGTCTTTAAACCAGGAGTGAGAAAGTTTTTGACCTGAGGGCCACATCTACCTCTCGGCAGGCCAGAGGGGGTGGAGCTGGGAGGAAGGAGTGGCTGTCATGCTCCAGCCAGGCCCAGCTGATAGACCGGATGAAAGGCTCCCCCAGGTGGGATCCAGCCCATGAGCCATAGCTTGCCTACCTCTTCTTTAAACCATGATTTGAGGAATTTAATAACTCAGGCCAGGCCTACGCTGCTGGAAAAATTCAGCAGCAGTCAATGGGAATGACACAAGCTATGCAGAGATGCTTCCATAACTCCCGCCAACTTCATAATTTCTATTTTGCACATTGTCTCCACCGTGCTGTGCTGATGGGAAATGCATTCCCTTTGAAGCAGTGCTGCTTTTTTTGCAGGTGGTTTTATTAGCTCAACTTCCAGATTGTTTGAGCATGCCTTCACTGCCACTCAATCAAACCAGCAAAATCAGTTTGATAGAGGTAAATTTGCTGCCATCACTGTGTACACAGCCTTAGTCATAGGTTAGGGGTCGATTACAGGAATGGGTGGGTGAGGTTCTGTGGCCTAAGCTGTGCAGGAAGTCTTATCAGATGATCATAATGGCCCCTTTTGACCATGAAGGCTATGAGTCTATGCCACTTGATGACTACCTGTTCGGATCATTCCCTCTGAAGCACTTAGCATTGGCCACTGTCGGAAGACCTAATACTGAGAGCTGGTTGGACCACTGGTCTAAATGAATGTGGTAGTTCTTGCATTCACATCAGTGGGACTACTCATGGGCTTAAAGTTAGGCATGTGATTAAGTATCTTCCTCAAAAAAGGCCTCTAACTAATCTCCTTAACTTTAAGCATGATTTTAAGTCATTCCTTATGCCATGAAACACTTAAGCACGTTTGAGTTTAACTTCAGTGGAACTAAGACTTGCTTAAATGGTTTGTTGAATTGGAACCAAAGTACTGGGGCCTGCAGCTTTACTATTTGATGGTATGGGCATGTAATCCAGCTCAAAATTCATAAATCTTTTTTAATAGCTAGAATCTTCATATCGCTACTAATTTTTTAAAATTTCTTTTAAAAATAACCAATTATTTTAGTATTAAAACCACACACATTTACATTATCTAATTGGTTTGAATTATGCTTTCGCTGATCTGATAAAAGTAAATTTGAGTTTTGAACTTGAGAAACCTGTGACTACTATTAGGTGAAACAGTAAATTATGCCGTATATTTTTGCTTCGGTCTCATATGGGAGTGTCATATACTCTGTGCATATTTATAACACTTTTTGTACAGCCCCAAAGAACCCATTCTATAGAAAAGGCTCAGTTTAAGATATCTGATATCAAAAAGATTGCTAAAAAGTACTTTTCTAGCAATGCCTCATAAAAGATGGATGAAACTGAAAAGAAACAATAATATGATTCAAGGTAATATAAAAGATATTCAGATAATTCCTTTCTTTGCTCTTCTTACTGATATAGTCTATAAAGAAAAATAAAATAAAAAAAATGCAGACTGCAGGGAATATGAAAGAATATCCAGTATGTTTAACACAATTTCCTGTTGATGTAAATGAGCTGCATGACTAAGAACTCCATCAGATTATAAAAAGTGAATGAAGGAAGCTTGCCCATAAAATAACAGTTTTACATTGTAAAGTAATAGCTTAGAGACAGAAGCATGAATTATACATTTTGCTCTTTTTATGAAGGCTAAGCTCAAATTTTAATACTTGACTTAAGTGGGAAACACTGGTATACCTTACTGACAGGGCTGGATTTCCACTGTGTGTGCCCCTAGGCACAGCATCTTCAGCACCCCCTCTGCCTATAGCTCTTCATGTTTTCTGTATGGGGGATAAGGAGCCAGTGGCTGTGGCGACCAGCTTGATCAACTCTGAGTGAGGGAAATATGCTCGCCCCTGGGCTCCGGCTTCTGACCTGGCCAGAGAGTGGAGCCTCAAGGGAAGACAAGGAGCAGGCCAGTGGAAGAACAAGAGGAGCAGAGGGCATGATCGGACTTCTGCAACTTATATGCGACCCGCAAATTGATGGAGGCCTCTAGGTATGGCCTTTGTTGGAGTAATCTATCACTGTTCAGTTGTTCCTAGAACCCTGCTGCCTCTAGGTGCATGCTTGCTTTGCCTAACTGGAAATGCAGTCCTGATTATTGACAAACCTAACTGTTCAAAAATTATTAGTCAAGCCCCCCAATATTATGAAACAGACTCAAAAGTAATGAGATTGTAAAAGAATAAATTTGGGGTACTTTTTGTATTCTGGTTTTTGAACTTTTGTGTTCATTCTTTCAAGCTTTTTCCCATAATCATGAGAGTTAGAAACTTACGTTTTGTTAAAATTAAGGTGAAAATCTCTTGCATTCATGTGACTCCAGGAAATAAGACTTTAAGACAAATGCCAAATATTGCAAGACTTGGAGTTAACAACACTAGGGGTAAAGTACATCTTAAAATTTGACCATTCTTGCTGTGATGTACAATAGAGATTCAGATATGTCTATCTTTAGCACTGAAGTTTGAAAGTGTTATCATTTCTATGATCTCAATCCATGAGTAAAAGAAACAAGGAGTCCCGTGGCACTTAAAGATTACCAATTTTTTTTTATTGCATGAGCTTTTGAAGGAGAAAATCCCAATCCATGAGTAGTATGACAGACCTGAAGCTACTCTGCAATAATTACTGCACTTCAACATGATTATTGAGATGTTTACTATATGAATAAATTGGTTTAGTTCATAGGGAGATGTTGGGTGAAAAGTCTTGAAAGGATGGTTCAAGTTTATGCACTTTTCCTCAAATGTTCAAGTGTTGTTAAGGAACAATGAATGTCAGGACAGGCAAATACCCAGGAACACAGCAGATCAAAAGAAGTCAGATTTAAAAAAGGGAATAGAGAGATGTAAGACACGAAGGAGTCCTGTGACTCTTTGTTCAGGGGAACCAGATGGAGACTTTGAGCATGTCTCTACTGAGGGTGTCATATTCACCAATGTCAGTTTGAACTTCCCGGTTCAATTGAGGAGTCTGTGAAGACCTGCTTAGTCGATTAGGAAGTTGCAGGGCTGGCTCTAGCAATGAGCCAGTGTAGCACCAAATCAGGAAGCTGAAGCGTAAGGGCCAGGGGCATTGCTGGCGCCTGGCACATGGGGCACAGGCCTTGAGTCCCAGTGCCAGTGCCCTGAGTGGCTGGTGTGCCCCCAGCCAGATATCCAGGGCAAAGCCAGCTGTGGCACCACCTGCCTCTCTCAAGATGGGCCACCCGCGGCAGCCACTGCCTCGCCTGGCCCCAGCCCTGGCCAGGGATCAGGGGCCTGCCTGGCAATGGCAGGAGCTCAGGACACTGACTCCGGATTGGGGCCATGGGGCAAAGCCAGGGCTCAGGGGACAGGGACAGGCCCCAGACCCTGGGTCTTTCTCTGGAGCAATGATGATCCCGTATGGGCCCTGGGGGCAGGAGTGATGGTGGCCCAGAAGCCACACTCCCACCCCTCCCCTGAGCCAGCCACTCTGACCCCAGGTTAGACTCCACTCTCTCGCCTCACTTCTGGGATGGCCCTCCCCACCCCTAGGGACATTAGGAAGTTAAAGAGAAATACGCAAGTTATTTTAAATAACTTTGCATCTTCCTTTGCCTGCTGCCAAAAACAGCAGCAAGTATAGACCAGGGTACAGATACCCATTGGGATATAGGAAGAAGTTAAGTCTGTAGGCTACCATGAAGAGATGGGAAGACCTTAGGTAAGATAGATACGTATCGACTTCTGTTTAAAAAATCCATTTTCTCTATAAGCTTTGCCCCTCCCGCAAAATGATCAATACCTGGCATTTCAGAAGGTTGTTTTGCCTTTATACTGGGCACAGTTGTCAGGAACCCAGATGCATTTGGGCTTGATCGCCTAGCAACTCAATAAGCTTAGCTGCACCCAAGAAACCCTCCATAGTGTACTCCCAGATTGTTCAGAAGGGCCAACATATCACTATTTACACACTGTAGCAACAAGAGCACAGTGGCTGCTCACTGCATTGCCTACATACAGCTACACCAGAACTGTTCCCTTGCTCCCTAGTTGTATTTTTGAACTCTGCACTCCCTACTTTCTGACTTTGACCATCAGCTTGTCTCCTGACCACACCTGGTTCTGCCCTCTGATTCTCCTCTGACCATTAGGCCAAACACCTACTTCAACCACTGGTTAGCCCTGCCTACACATCAGTGCGTGAGGACAGGATCCAAAAGGGAAGAACGGCAGGTACCTGAACTCAATCCAGATTGCTGAGTAAGCGCAATTTATACACATGGTACCGTAGCCCAGGGCTCAGCCTCAGAGTGGAAGAACTACAAAATTCCATCCCAGAAAAGGAGAAGGCACAAGGCTGGAGAGGGCACACTCAGAGACGACAGAGCCTACAAAAGTTCATCTAGCCCTACAGCTGTGAAAAAAAACTTTCTCAAATTTGTCTGTTACAAAGATTGAAGCCTGTGGTAGCACGGTCAATAACAGTAGCAGCTCAGCGTCAGCTAACCTAGAATTTTAACCCAAGTCCAGTCTCGTTAGTCAGTTAGGCCCTGATCCTCCATTTGGCAGCGCACAGGGGATTGCTGCAATGCAAGGTGTCCCATTAGCTTGAACAGCATTTTGCACAGACACAGCAGTTTGCCTGCACTACATCAAGTGCAGCATCAGAGACCTAGAGTCCAATTCTGCAGCCATTCCCTACATAGATTGTCCATGGACTTCATTGTAGGATACATGCAGGATCAGGTTCTTGGTTAATATGATATAAACTTTCTGAAATCCTATTTAGCTATGCAAACCAAAAAATCACAAAGACCATTCTTACCACTTCCTCAGCACGATCACCTTTACTAGTGAGGTAGGTCACTCTGAACTTGTGGACATTGTCATCTGAAATGTCCCATTTCACTCTTAAGCTCGATGTGGTTTCATCATCTATAACAAGGTTTCTGATTCCTGTTCGAAAAACTAAGAACAGAAATGAAAGTTACTCAAAAGGATACAAACAAGGCGTCTGGTGCCACTTAAAAGACTACTTAATCTATTTATCACATGGGCTTTCATGGGAGAAAATCCCATTTTGCCAGACACTTGAAGATGAGAAATTTACAGAATGGGAGCAAAATAAATGCAGGGAAGTATAAATCATATGATTAGGTCACACAGAGCAAATCAAAGCAGTTTTTTTGGATTCAAACAGTGGAGTACAACAATTAGCAGGGAGGGGAAAGGAAAACAAAATTACTTGTTGTAATGGGAAGAGAACCCATAGTCTTTATTCAGCCCTGAGTTCAAACATACAGGATGCTGTAGATACCTTCATCCCTCGAGCTTCCACCTAGGACACACCCCTCAATCCATTGTCTATAGCCAAGTCAAACAGCACATCACCAAGGACCTATCGCCTATTCTACAAGACCATCCCTCACTCTCTCAGGCCTTGGGTGGCAGACTTCTCCTCACTTACAGACTCCCCCCCACAACCTTAAACAGATACTCACAAGCAACTACCGACCAAACAACAGAAATATTAAAGGACGTACATACCCCTGCAACAAACCATGTTGTCAACTTTGCCCACATAACTGCACAAAAGACACCATCATAGGCCCTAATCAAGTCAGCTGCCCCATCAAAGGCTCATTCACCTGCTCATCCACCACTGTCATTTATCCCATCATGTGCCAGTAATGCACCTCCATCCCCACCTTATACGTTGGACAAACAGGTTAGTCTGTACAGAAGAGTAAATGGACACAAATCTGACATCAGAAATGGCAACATTCAAAACCCAATAGGGAAATACTTCAATCTTCCATCAAAGATCTGTGAATAGCCATACTCAGGCAAATGAATAATAAACCATAGCTTCAAAGAGCAATTGAAGAAATGGAATTCATATGTAGATTTGACACTGTGAACTCAGGGCTGAATAAAGACTATGGGGACTATGGGTTCTTTTCCCATTACAACAAGTAATTTTGCTTTCCTCCACCCACTCCCCCCAAACCTCCCTGCTAATTGCTGTACTCCACTGTTTGAATCCAAACAACTGCTTTGATTTGCTATGACTGTGTGACCTAATCCTATGACTTATACACCCCAGCATTTATTTTGCTCCCATTCTGTAAGTTTCTCATCTTCAAGTGTCTGCCGAAGTGGGCTTTTCTCCCATGAAAGCTCATGCAATAAACAAATTTGTTAGTTTTTTGAGTGCCACCAGACTCCTTGTTTGTTTTGCTGGACTAGACTAACATGGCTACCTGTTTGGAACTTGTCAAAGGAATACTTCTCAGATCCAATTTAAAATATCTCATTTGAAGCGTCATCCTACAGCATTTTATATTATCACTAAACAACGACAGGACCCACCCCATTTCTACTGAAGTGATTGTGAGTGTTTACCATGAATTTCAACAGGAGCAGAGCTGAGCACAAAAATGACTGAATGATCTTAAAGAGCAATAGATATTAAATAAATGCATCCTACTGTTTTATTTATTTATATGATTCCTATCCTGGGCTCTTTAGTGGTTTTGGAATAATTGAGGCTGTACAAAAGCTCAGTTTGCTACAGAAAACATTATGAAAGACAGGAAGCCTGTAGACACCCGGAAGCAAATTGTCTGATTCAAGAAAACAAACAATGAAATCCCTTTAGATCTGGTGGAGCGGGGGCATGGGGGGGAGCTAAACACTTCAGTCTACATTTTATTGACATCCAGTTTTTTTACCTGCCGTTGTAGGTCTGGAGGTCACAACACTAGTAGTAACAGTGCTGGTAGACACCGTCGTAGTCTGTGCAACTGAAAAAGAATCCTCTATTCATTGACATTTCACAAAGACTCAGAAGCCATGTGTGTATTTCTTTAATGCCAGTTATACAATTATTATCTGCTATTTATAACTGTGATCATGATCCCACATATCCTTAGACACCCACTTAATTTTAAGTAAAAGAGTAATCTCACTGAAGTCAATAAAGCTACCAACACGCTTAAAACTAAGCATGTGCTTACATTCTTTTTAAGATTACTATTTATTTTCCACTGATATTTCAAAGAAAAGTAAATATTATCTCTCTTGCTTCTAATTTAATTAGGATATACACAAGGGTTAAAGTATAATTTGGTGGGCCCTGGAACCCTTCTAATCAGGCGTGCCCCCGTCCCGCATGGGTGTGTCCCCCTCCTGCATGGGTGGTCCCCCCACACACGTTTGAGCCCCCTTCAAGCACTCCAGCTACTGCCTCCAATATCCAGTCCCCTGTCCCCAATACCTACCCCCAATATCTACCCCAATACCCACCCCCAATATCCACTCCCAGCCCCTCAATACCCACCCCAAAAATCCACCCTCAGCCCCCAGTACCCATCCCCAATAACCACCCCTTGCCCCCAAACCCCCCCCCAGCACGAGCCGGGCTGCCCAGTACTTACTGGTGGCGACACAACTGGGGTGGTAGGGGTGGCAGACCCTGGGTCAGGGCGGCAGTGTGGCTGGGGAGGAGGTGGCAGACCCCTGGTAGGGGCAGCAGTGCAGCCTGGGATTGGCTGGGGAGGGGAGTGGGGGCAGGCCCCACATCGGGGCAGTGCCTGGAAGGGGAGGGGTATGGGGCAGGGCTTAAGCCAGGGATGGGGCCCAGCAACAACCCTGCCCCCTGCCTGCCAGAACACAGCAGAACAGCTTCCAGGGCCTGCTATTTTTAGGGGCCCAGTGTTTGGGCCCCTAAAAATAGAAAATGCTGTATTCTGGGGCCCACTATTTTTAAATGGTGGGCCCTGGAGCACAGTGTTCCAGCTCCATTTTCATTTTTAGGGGCCCTTGAACACTGAACCCCTAAAAATAGTGGGCCTCGGAGCAGCGTTCCACCACATTCTGGCTTACTTTAACCCTGGATATACATAACACCTTCCACTCTCATTGTTTCATTCTCTTAAAAATATCTTATTACTTGAATTTAGTCCTCTTGGAAGTTGCTGGACAGTCCTGAAGTCTGAAATCCTCTAATAATTTAAATCATAGGTGGCAGCAAAGCAAAGTTAACCAATAAACACTTTCAATATGCCCCAATCCTGAGCTGATAGGATTAATAGATTCACCCAGTAATCTCTGCATCAAGCCCATTGTAAGCTGTGTGCTAGCTCTTGCCAAGACTGTAGAGTGTAGGCATTATCTAAGAACTGACAAACTGGTAGATGAAGACTAAATCAACTCACTTATGTGTTCGTGCTGTTCAGAACAGGAATTAGTCTTATAAGGATGTATTTAGTACTTAGACTCTACAGAATGTCTGTAAATTGTTGCATGCATTAATCTTCCTTGTAATGTCTACATTCTATGCTATAAATAAATATGTAAGTTTTTTCTTTATAATTTTGAAAACGTTTTGTGTAAACTTCTCAGCCTACCAACCCCATCCAGAAGAACTGTCTAATCAGAAGGGCCACCCGTGAACACCACAATACAAAGGCTTAGTTGACAACCCTACTACATCTTGGAAATGCTACATGCAAGGAATCTCTTCATATGGACTTGGAGACTGAATGAAAAGAACTAAAAAAAGAGTCCATCTCTTTGCTGTCAAGCTCTCACAGGATTAGTGGCACCAAACCAAAGTCAGAACATCTACCCAGCATCTACCTGTTGGGTCCACTCAGAAAGACACTTCGAAATGACAGATCACAACAACTCTGTCTAAAGAGCCAGAGAGGACCTCATTTGTATTTATGCTTGCTTGCTTTAACCTGTAAATAACTGCCATATTTCTTTTTCCTAGTTAACAAACCATTAGATATTTTATTACAAAATCAACTACAGGCATTTTCTTTTGTGTAAGACTGAAGGTAGCAACTGATCTGAAGTAAGTGACTAGTTTCTAGGGACTGAAAGCAACCTGAATATTGTGTGAGTTTTGGTTTATCGCAACATCCAGTTTGTCTGGGTGGCAAGATAAACTGGGGAGTTTAAGACGACTTTTCATTTGTGACTCCACAGCAAGACTATTATAGTGATTCAGGAGTTCACATGTGTTACTGACTTGGTAAAATCTAATTATAGTTCATGCCACCACTTTGGGGTGTCTGCCCTTTTCTTGACACTTTGCCCTGAGGTAGGCACTACTAGTTATGAGCCACTCCAAATGGCATGACACCCTTACTTTTTGTTTGAACAATAAAAAAAAACAGCCAGGAAGACAATGATTTAAAGACTATTTCCCTTGCTAAGTTGTTCCAGTAGTTAATTACCCTCGCTGTCAAAAATATGCACCTTATTTCTGGCCTGAACTTGTCTAGTTTCAGCTTCCAAACACCACTACGATCACCCAGAGAGTGGTAAGAGGGTAGCCAGGTTTCATGCCCATTCTTATCTTTGAGCTATCTGCTGAGATAATTGTCAAAAAGGCAACAAATTACATTGCTGTTGCTATACACAGTGTAGTCATAGCCATGTCAGGCACAGAACATTAGAGAAAGAAAGACAAACTTTTGAGTCCCAAGGAGCTAAACACAGCAACAGAAGAACTGATGGAAGGATTGCTTGCATGAGTATGGACTTCTTGCCTAAATAAGGGTTGCAGGATGAAGTTGAAGTTTACAAAACATATATGTAGGGCTTGATTTGACTCAAATACATTTTAATATTTACAGCTGGAAACTTAACCAAGTTACTGAACAAAAAAGAAAATAAAATGTGTGTGAATATCTAAAGAATGTTACGGAATGGTTTTTTTTTTTTTTTTTTTTTACCTTTCTTGATAGGCAAAAGAAACAACAGGAAACACACCAATTCACACGCTACTGTATGTAATGTAACACTATCCTAAGCTAGTTTTCAAAGTACTTAATTCATAGTAATAAAACCTGTACACAGTTGGCCACAAATTTAAGTCATCTCGCCATCAAATAAAACTATTTTATCTGCTGGGGGGAAAAATGTTGTGCCAGTTCCTTTATTCTTCTTTCCTAAGGGCTTTATTCAGCACAAAAGACCCCACATCCTCCCATTAAAATCACAGTAGACTGATTTCTTAGAGACAAATCACAATGGCTTCATGAATATACATTTTTCATGTCTAGAGATATCTGCTGCAAAGAAAAGGGGCCTTGTTAAAATAAGCCTCTGTAATCTGGAGACTCTGCCTAACTCCACAGCTTGAGCATTGCCCCACAAGTAGTGTTTTTAAAATTTTCAGTATAAACCCATTTTAGAGATGGATACAAAAGGGAAATCCTGGTTAGACACAAGGATGGTCAGGTAAAAGAAAGAAAGAAAAAGAAAAGTGAATGGAGACACAGAGAGACAGACAGAAGATTGTCAGGGCAATGTGCACTTTTCAGAATGGAAGTCAAGTCGAGATTCTTTCCAGGGACAGAAAAGTATAAAAACAACAAGCAGTTGTGTGGCACGCCACACAACTGCTTGTTGTTTTTTTACTGGACTAGACTAACACAGCTATCCCTTTGGAAACAGAAAAGTATGCCATACCTCCATCTGGATTTAGTGTAGATGTATTTCATTCACAGTTCATCTCAGCATAGCAAAGCATTTTTAAGTTAAGCATGTCGTTCTTTGCTGCTTTTGACATGCAAAGGGATGGATTTAAACACACATATGCTTAAATGCCCACATGAAGCACAGACTTAAAACACCCAAGTTGGAAATGTTGGTTACAACATCCACTCTAAGTCAACATGTTAGATGTTGTATGTTTTCTTTCAAATTCAGTGACATTTGCACAGGCACTTATATAAAAATGCAGGGCCAGATCCTGAACTAAGGTAAATCACTGCAACTCAGCTGTCTTTAATTATATTAAAAAATGTGTGAATAAGAAAGATATACATTAAATGTCAAATATTTCCAATTACATTTCTGAAAAGGATTTAAATTAAAATATTTTCATTCCCAAACTAAATCAAATATGGCATCTAATTAAGTATCCTGCCTCCAGACTAAATATTGACACCTAAAACAAAAAAATATTAAATAATCTCTGAGTCAAAGATATACAGCCAGAGACAGTCTACTACTACCTAAACTGGGAGTGCAGCCAAAACTTCTTTCCAGGCTGGATGCCACCTACCAAACAATATTAAATAGAAGCACAAACTATGTCTCTCCAAAGCCTTAATGGTAACACATTACATATTTCAGTATTAGACATTATCCAGTGGAGAAGCTATATTTTAAAAGTAAACTTCATACACTGCATTTAAAAGTGTCTAAGGCCTTTTAAAATGACATAAATATTAGTTTTTGTCTTACATGTAGTTCCAAGAACAGCAACAACATCACTTTCACTTTCATCACTGTAAACTGCCACCAAAGAAACTTCATACTCCGTATTGGGTAACAAACCCTCAACAACATGAGTGTCCTTGTCTCCATCTAAGACAACCTAAAAAAAAAAAACCAGAGACCATTTCTCACTTTTTACTGTCATATTAGATTAACTTTTAAAAAACTTTATTGAATTATAGGAAAAACAGAATTTCAGTATTTAAAATATGCAGTCAGTTGTGTCATACAAATCACTAATAATTTGTTCAGTCCATAGATCTAGATCAAAGTTATTTTTCCTGCCTGTTTTATTGTTCTGCCATGTAACCTTATATTATGACCCACACAAAAAAACATTAGCTTACAGTTAAGGTTGATCGAGTTCATTTCATTTAAAAGCAATCACTAAAGCTCAAGGAACAGACCCCCAGAGTCCTAACTCAAACATCAGGATACCCAAACACATTAGTCAACTCAGCAACCTTGTGACATGGACCCTTTTTATTCCAAAGTACAGCTGCTTGCAGTGCACACATCCAGTTCCTCAATGCTTCATTAATCACAGAACTTTAGCTCTAACATCTAACCCCTGCAAAAAGAAGGTAATTTCCCAGTACACATACTTATAGTTGAAAAGCCAAGAACGTGTTGCTCTAGACTAAGAAAATATAAAGTCAGAGTTAAGATTGTGAGTTTGAGGAACAGAGTGGTTTGAAGGATGGAACTGAAGGTAGTTTTTATGGCTGAGCTAAGACCATGAGAACTTGCCTGGATAGGATCATGTGCAGCCAGGAAAGCAAGGATTGTCTTAAATGGTGATTTCCTTTATTCTCAGTGATTGCATTGGCCAGAAATGTATTTGAGAAACATTAATAATATGATGAAGTTTTTGTGTGGGGATTTCCTTGTGTCTTAATGTTTAAAAGTAGAATCAGCAAGTCAGTGGTAGGAGGAGGATGCAGGGGGGACTATGAAATAGAGACTAGTGCACACAGGGAAGTGAGGAGTCGTTTTGGTGAACTGGCTTTGGGAAGGTGTGTTTAGGCCACACTGCAAACATTTATATGACTTTACCAGAGGTAACACTGGCTGGTTTTAGGGATAGACATGTTTCTTATGACCTGAAGAGTGGGTCTGATCTTCTGCAACTACCGGATGCTGAAGCAGGACTCTCCACAACACACTTTTGGACACAGATATTTTTGGGCAAAATTCTGATGCAAGTCTGAGTGAGTATATGCAGAGTCTAAGCTGCTGTAACTTTCAGCTCCCCTTTAGACCACAATACATAATCAAACCATCTTAGGGATTGTCTACTCTGAAATCGCTGAGTCAGTCTCCACAGACTGATGCAGTGGGGTCGATAAAGCAGCCAGTGGAGATCTACTGAACTGATCCTAGAAGTACTCTCTGTTCAGTGCAGTAACCCCACAAAAGAGTAATGCTACGTCCAACAGAGAGCATTTCCTGTTGGTGCAGACCAATGAAGATGCCATGGTAAGGGGGGTAAGTAAGTCAATGAGAGATACATATTCTATACAGGGCCGGCTCTCCTGTGAGGCTAGAGAGAGGAGTGGCTTGGGGTGAAAGTTGTTTAAGGCAATGTTCATGCGGCCTGTTGTAACACAATATCAGCCTTCAGCAGAGAGCATTACAACAAAGGTGAGTCATTAGCATTAACAATTAGGTGCTAATTGCTGTTCAAGCAACCTCTGTGCCTCCACTCTGAGTCAGTATCTCTTTGGGCTTCTCTCATTCATCTGAAAAGGACTGCAGTCACAGGCAAGCAACCTTGGTGTTTTTATCTATAGACCCAAACAAGAAAAGAAAAAAAAATTGAACATCCCTTTATTCCACCATTTCTGGGATATAGTGATTGCGGTTATTTTTGCAGATTAGGGCTTGCCTCGTTTTTCAGTGGTTGAGAATTCCCTTGCTTGCAACAAAAGTTATAACTTGTAGATTTGAATTAAAACTCCAGAGATTTTTTTTTGACTGATAATTAAAAAGAGAAGAGAAAAGCAAGCTGTTCTAGTAGGAGCCTGTGTTACAAAGTATGATATTTTTCTCTACAGTTAGAAAGCACAAGTAACAGAATAAAATCTAACTCGGGGATGTATCTGCTAGAAGGAGAAGTTACAAGTTCCTAATCTGAAGGGGTGAGTACACACTGACAGCAACAGGGGTCACGAGACCAAGCAGGGAGGGCTAGCATGCCTTCATTCATAATATTGTGGACAATTGTTTGTTCATGGAAACTTATGCAGACTCAGGGAGCAGATGAAGTGCAGAGGTGAAAGCAGAACAGAGACGGGCTGCTTCAGTTCCTGGGATTTGGCAGTGGAGAAGGGAGCAGGACCTGGGGGAACTTGGACAGGCTCAGCAGCAGACAGGATCTTCCAGAACCTTTCTTTCCAGCCTGGCATTGGCTCTCTTTTCGCCCCCTGTCTCAGCACTTCCATCTCATTTCTCCACCCAGTCACCCCCGGCCCCTTTGTAAGGAGCTCCCATTACACACACTCCAGGCTACTACATGCAGTTTTAGAGACCTGACATACTTCCTGATTTGAGACAGGAGTATGGCATGTGAGATCACTCTCTGCATGTTCCATGTAGGTGATCTCATATTAGATGTATAGATTTCAGAGATGCAACAGAAGTCTCAAAAGAAAGGATGAAAGCCACGAGGGATTTCCACCACCCCCCCCCCCAGCCATGGTCACTGTTCAATTTTCTGACAGCAGACTTTTTTTTCCAGTAGAGGGTCACCACATGGCAGAGGGGTCCAGAGCTACTTCCCAAGGAAAAAAGTTTGACAGCCACTGGCTTAAGGACAGTTGAGAAACCAAACCCTGCACTCCTGTTCCATCCCTCCCTACCCTGAGCCAGCGACTCTGGGCTGGTCCAGGGACTGGGCTCCATTCTCTCACCCTGCCTCTGGGCTGGCCCTTCCCACCCCCAGGGCAAAGCTGGCCCAGAGCGAAGGCCGGGTTACACTGGGGTTACATGGGGTGCTAAAGCAAAAGCTGGCTCAGGGTGCCACAGCCCCTTGAGTCGGCCCTGATTCTACAGTACATATTTCCTGTTGACCCAGCATGACGATATAGACCACTCCTTAGACACCAAAGACCCATGTAGATTTACTTGCTTACATATGACTCAAAACACTTATCAATGTGTAATTTACACTACCTGCACACACACACAGGACCACAGAGCCTAAAGAATCTCAGGCACTCTATCCTGATACAACTCACAAGCCAAAGAGCCAGAAGAGAGGAATGTAACAAGAAAGTCAACCAACATGAGAGTATAATACATACACAAAAGCTCTAAATACACATGAAAAACTACCCTTGAACATGCACTCTTTAAAATCTTATTCTAGTTCTTTGGGTAATTTACGCCAGCCTAGATTCTGTTATAGATCGGCAGAGTTGGAGTAAGTAGGCCTAATTTAAAAAATATTATGTATCACCCTCTGAATGTGGCTCCATACTCTATCCAGTTAAATGGCAACAGCTCTCAGGAACAAAGATGGGTGGACCATATTACTGCATGCCTGATATGGTAATGGGGAAGAAATTTTAAGAGGCAGCAGCAGCTGGGAGATACTGTGCTGTCCGTGGCCTGATCCCATTATAAGGGTCAGCTGAGGAGAATGAGAAAGGAGCCTAGATATTTTAATATTTTAAAATGTAAAAATATCAGAGCCTGCTAGCATTCTCCAGGGAATGAACCATTATTTCTGATGAAAGGGGTGCCCAGGACCACAGATATTTCATGATAATTTTGTAAATTTAGGGTAGTACAAAGTGAATAAAATATAATAGAAGGACAATAATATTCCTCATTCCAAAACACACACCAATCAAAGAGACTCATTCACAGCCACATTTTCAGGGAAAGTGTTTAAAATTAACATATTAAAAAGTCAGTCCAGAAAAAGGGGAATTCACATGCAGGGGAATTCTAGTGGGTGCCATAGGCTTATCAATTAACTCTCTTGCAAATTCTGTTTTGCTTACTGTCCAATTTATCTCATCATTTGCATGAGCATCTCCTGCCAGACATGGGAAGAAAGAAACAGCGATAGGCTATTTTCCAGAAAAGCCCCACATTCACCACACTAGCAAGACTGAGTCCTATTCACACTGTTCCTTTGCTGCCCCAGATGAGAAAGAAATGCTGCACAAAGCCCAAATCTGGCAGAGCTTCCTCCTCCCCTGCAGAAGGAATTGTGCACAGGAGGATGGTTTAGGGATGCTCTCCCCATCCACAAGGGAGTCACCAGCAGAAAGAGGACAGGAATGGGTGGGGCGAGCATGCAAAGAAACATACCAAGGAGTATAAAATGTGGAGACAGACGAATGAGAAAAGAGTAAGTGGTGTGAGACTGGGCAAACAGTGAACAGAGAAAATGTGATGGAGAGAGAAAGGTGAATGAGAGTGATGAATTAGGCAGTCAAAGATCAGAAACATGAGAAGAAAGAAAAAATGTTAAAATAGAGAACAAAACAAAATGTTTAAAAAGGATGAATCAGCCATTTTGAAATGCTGCCCAAGGACAAGTGAGAAAGAGATGCATGATGATCTAGTGCTAAAAGTAGAGCACCAGGAGAGAAAAGGGAAAGAGGAGCAACAGAGATAAAGAATGTCACTGTAATTTATTAATTTTTAAATGGTTTGTAAACTTTGGTAAATGTTTTGAATCTATGGTTTTACTATTTCTAATTTATTAAGTAAATCTAAAACATGTTCTCCTCCTTTTGGGCATGTCACCTCCAGCTTTCATGGACAAATCATTTTGTTTTACCTTCGTCTTTTTCACTGGAAAGAAGAAGAATTTGAACATCCCAAGAACTGGGAGTAACAGAGAATAGCACAGCAGATTCTATGGTAATTGTCACATTAGAAACTAGATAGCTAATTTCCACTAGTTCTCTTCCCACAGAGCCTACCCAGAAAGAGAGGCTGAGATATTAGTTTAATTTTCAGGAGCTTCATGATAAGCCAGGTAGTCCTCTGAATAAGTTAAACTGTTGTATCAGGTCACTGGGATATGCTTTGCTTAATTGGAAATATTTTTCTGCACCTTTGGGCCTCTCAGAGTGGAATGTCTTCCAATCTTCCATTTGTGTAGCATCCACGCCAGGCCCTTGGAGTCAGGGCCAGCTCTACTATGAGGCAAGAGACAGACATGGCTTCATTTGACAGTTCTTAGGGGCACCTATCCCCCTGAAGATCAGGTTGGCTCCTGCCTCTTTAAATCTTTCCTAGCAGCTCAGGCACTGTTAGTCAACCTGCAGCTTAAGTCATGTAGGCGGAGTGCACTTTAAATCCCTCTGCATGCAGACACTGTAGATTTAATGGAATGCATATCTTTACAATGACTCATAGTCCAGGAGGAAATAACAATAGGTAAGGAGGGTTGGGAGACGAGTAGGGTGGACACTAGCCATTGGGGACTGCAGGAAGCTCTAGTCCCAGGTGACATGGTCTGGAAATTGCAGGAAGTACAAACACTCCCCACCTCCCCTCAAACTCAAACAGCCTGGCTGGGACTCTCTCCTTTCTTTCATCTTTCCCTGCACCAAGCCCAAGCAGCTGTGTTTCCTGGGGGACCAGGAGGAGCTGAGGTGAGAGCCGCCTGTTTCTTGAAGTGGCACCCAGGACAGTGACTTCAGTGGGATACTTTGGATTGTTGTTTCATGGCCAGGTCAGCAGGGAAAGAAGGAGAACAGGGACAGCAAGGGGCATAGGATTTTTAGGAATTTATTTCCCCCATCTTCAAAGCATTTGACAAAGTGGGATTTTCCCCTAGGAAAGCTCATCTAGTTCCCGTTGGTGGCTGTTGGGGTGGGGTTGGGGGAGAGAGAATACCAGGGTTTGCTTACACTAATATGATCTGGTTTAAAACCAATGACATATCTCTAGTTCAAAAAAAAAGTTAAACTATACACAAAAGGACAGCATTTCCTAGAGCACTTGGTTTGGCACTTGGGAGACCAAAGGTCTCTTTCTGGCTTTGCCCTGAGCTGTTTGGGAAAGTCACTTTTCCTTCCTGGGGCTCAGTTTCCTCACCTGCAAAATAAAAATGGTGATGACACTTACCTCCCTTTGAAAAGTGCTTTGAGATCAACAGCTGAAAACTGCTAAATAGACACTGAAATAATCCATCACTCCTGTTAGATTTACCCCTTATAGCATTCTTCATCTCAATGCACTTTGCAAAAGGGGGCTGAGGAGGGCTCCCCCAACATAGCCCAGACAGTGTGGCAGGGGTCTCTCCCCTCTGCTCCTCTCCCCCCCAAGCCCAGGTGGCATCGCAATGGGGGGCTCTGAGGGTGGCTGTACCACTCCCCCATGATACTAGCAGCAGGATCTCTTCAGGGGACAAGGCAATAGACCACATTTATTTGTAAATGTAAGAAAAAAACAAAAACCACCAAACCTGACAAACACAAGTACATACTAGCCAGGTTAGTCTAGTTCAATAAAAACAAACAAGGAGTTCTGTGGCATTTTTAAAGACTAACACATTTATTTATCACATGAAGTTTTGGAGGAGAAAATCCCACTTTGCCAGACTCTTTGAAGATGAGGGAAATTACAGAATTCTGTAATTTCCCTCATCTTCAAAGCATCTGACAAAGTGGGAGAAGCTCACGCAATAAATAAATTTGTTAGTCTTTCAGTGACACAGAACTAGGGTTACCAGAGATCCAGCAAAAGGAGGACATGTCCTCCTTTTTGCCCTGCCATCCTCCATCCTCCAGGCACTCAAGAAAAACTGCATTTTGTCTGGCTTTTTGCTGGACAGCTGGAGTCTGGGACGGCAGTTTAAAAATAGCTTGCCCAGCTGGCTCAGGGGGCTATGGTGGGGGTGAACGAGCTCAACCACCTCTCTCCTCCCCTCCGCTCCCATCCCCTCTCTCTCACACACAGCATCCGGCCTGGGGGGTCATGCCCCTACTGGCCCCAGAGGTGCATGCAGAGGGTGTCCCTCTTGCCGGGGATGGTGCCATTTAGCTTCTGCTCCGACCTCAGACTGCCTGGCTGTGAGTTACTTGGAAGGTCCCTTCCCAACCCTGCTCCTAAAGCTGAGCTGCCCCCTGGCTTTTGTGTGGTATGTACTGTCTGATTCCTGAGAGCTAATGTGAAGTAGTAGATACTTGGCGTTTAGGTAACTGCAGCCTTATACATCCCGGGATTGCAATGCAAACATACCTGGGCTATGGCAAAAGAAGCAAGGAGCCCAGTGGCACTATAAAGACTAACCTATTTTATTTATCGCTTGAACTTTCGTGGGAGAAAAATCAAGAGATGAGGGAACTTACAGAATAGGATGAAAATAAAAGTAGGGGAGTGTAAGACATGGCATACTGTAACATGACCTGATCCCATTATTATTATTTTATGATTTTTTATTATACAGAGGTCTAATATTTTTGTTGCTGTTCTTTGAGCATACTTCAATTTTACTGTCTTTCCAATATGAAGAGATGATCTCTCACCAGGGCATTTTAAGACAATCTGTTACCTTCTCACTTTTGTTGTGGTGTGGGCAGTTCTGTGTGCTGTGACAATACAATAGGTCTCTCCTCCTTCTCTTCAGCAACATTCATTGTTTGATATTCTACTATTCACAAAAGCTTGCGTGAAGAAATCTGTTAGTCTATAACAGGAGTGGCCAAACTTATGGAACTCAAGAGCCGCACAAGTCAATTATTAAAACTTTGAGAGCTGTACTGAGGCATATAATCACATTTTTACCTATTCCGAAATTCCTAAGCTTAAAATTTATTGCACACTTTAATTTTATCTTTAAAACAGGGCAAATATTGATCCTACGAATGTCAGATTCTAATAATTACTTAAGGTTACCATGAAAACTAGGTCTATACAGTAAAAACTTGGCTGTTGCTGGATGTAGAACACTGCAGACTAGGGGCAAGATTTTTAAAATCTGGGCAGTAACTTGTCAATGCAGTACATAAAAGCTCTCACAGGTGCTGATCTCTAAGTATTGCACAATGTTTTGATTTAACAAATTTCATTGTGGAATACAATGCTTCATAGCAGTAAGTTGTGTTAAAAATTGAAAGTAATCTACATTCAGTTTTGAACTTTTTCTCCTTTGTATTTTTGTTTATTGGTATTCCATGTTATGTTTAGGACTTGTAAAACACAATTTTAACAAAGCTGTAAGCTGAGATAGAGCCTATGAGAAAATCTAAACATGCCACGACTTCCCCAATCATGCCGCACTTCCCCCTGTATCCCAGTGCTGCCCCTTACCATGCTGCTGCTTCTCTGCTGTCCCTGACTATTGCTCACTTCTCCCACTGTCTCCGACCATGCTTCGCTTCCCTGCAATGTTCCCTCTAAGCTGATCATTTTAGAAGGAACACTGTTTCTGTCTCAACTGTCCTGGGAAACACTTTCCTACTCCAGACATGGCACAACACTTGTCTTTCAAAACAGGCTTGGTTTTGCGAAACAGGAGTCTGCACAAAATACTTCTGAAGGGGGAGGATGCTATGGAAAACAGCTCATCCCTAGTTCCAATTCCTCAAGGTCTCTGAAAAGCCTCAACTGTCCAGAGCTCCAAAGAGGTAGCTGTTTTAGTCTAGTTCAGCAAAAACAAACAAGGAGTCCTGTGGCACTTTTAAAGACTAACCCATTTATTTATTGCATGAACTTTCATTGGAGAAATGTGATAAATGGGTTAGTCTTTAAAAGTGCCACAAAACTCCTTGTTTAACTGTCCAGAGCTCAATCTACAGGTTTATGTAGAGTTGGCAAGAAGGAGCAGGATTCTTCATTGGCTTATTCCTTCTCCCTCTGTTACAATGGAAGACTTTTTAAGCTGTTTTCCTGACTACCATACTTGTAAAGGGAGTGCATGAGGTGCCCCTAAGTTTGTAAGGTGCTGTGGACAGGACTGAGGTTGCTTTGGCATGTGGTATAAGGTAAATACAAAACAAACAAACAAACAAACCCACCCAAACCAACCAGACTAAAAGAAAATAGAAAAATACAAAGTACACCAAAATAAATAAAGCAATTCAAAATAAAATCCACACTGAAATATATGAAACAGAAAATAACTAACAATAATGTAAGTCTTTGTCCTTTACAGCTTGTCTCCTCCCTGATCCCCTCAGTTCCTTCCCTCACTGCCTCCATTTTGTGAAGTGCCTTTCTCTTCTGAGACCCCCCCCCACCCCCATTGGTTCCCAGAGCTGCCCAGCTGCTCCTCCCCAACCCTCCTCTGAGCTGGGGCTGCTGCTCCCCCCTCCCTGCCCCTCCTCTGAGCTGTCCGCTGCTGCTGGTTGCTCCGTGCCCCTGCCCTCTCCTCTGAGCTGTCGCTGCTGCTCCCTGCTCCCTCCTTCCCAGCCCCCAACCCTCCTCTGAGCTCTCCGCTGCCAGCTGCTCCTCCTCCTTTCCACCCCTCCTCTGAGCTGCCGGCTGCAGAGCTGCCTGACAGGCTGGAAATTTTAACTCCCCTAGCCTGAAGCATCTCCCTGCCTGCGAGCTGCATTTTTTCTTTGAAGAGCCGCATGCGGCTCGCAAGCCGCAGTTTGCCCATGACTGGTCTATAAGGTGCCACAGGACTCGTATTGTTTTTCCTATACCAATAAAATTGTCAGTGCTTTTAGCCATCCTCCTGTAGTTGTACTGGTATAATGGAAATACCTCTTGAGGGCTAAACTCTTCTTTTATACTCCTATACAGCCATGGTGGGGTTTGTCTTGCTTTACACCAGTATAAAGCTGTACAATCTTTGTGTACAGACAAACTCTGAGTCATTTTGCAGTAGACTGCAGCCCTTTTGAGATAATTAACACTTCTTACTGATTCCTCTCCCCCCAGCTCTTTCTCAAGCAAGATATTGATTAATCCACCACTAAGGAGGCCTGGGCAGTAGCTGAGGTGGTGGGGGCAGGCATTGGAGGGGCTAGGGTGAAACTGTGAAAACATGGGCTGCTTTACAGCATTGTTGAAAATTACTGAATTGTTTTTTTCCAGCATTCCTGGACATAATGCCAATGTAGAATGGGTTTTCTCTCTTATCAATGCTCAGTGGACAAAGGAGAGGAATTGATTATCAGTTAAATCTGTGAAGGGAATTATATTAATTCAGTATAATCTGAATGATATGTCATGTGAGGAATTTAACTCATATATTCTTGACAATGATAGCCTACTGACAAAAGTAGGTTCAGTTGATAAATATCAAGAATAGGCGTTATCATTTTGAATGGTATAATTTGGTCAATTAAATGCTATTGTGACATTGCTGACACAAATTGTATATCCACAAAAATACTCATTTTATTGTGTTACAGTTTTGTATTATACGTCTTTTTTTCACAGTTAATGTACCTAAGAATATATCTGTTGTTCAACTTGTTCTCCATTTTTTTCATGCTGCCATGCATTCATCAATGATTACCCATTACCACAACATAATACAGTAATGACACTTATATTAATACTACATTTTCTCCATGTTCTCCAATGTCCTCCTTTCCCCACTTCCATGCTTTGTTATCTGGCAACCCTACACAGAACTCCTTGTTTGTTTTTACAAAGATATACTGATTGAGGTAGGTCAGAGGAGACAAATATCACCTTTTCCAGAAAGGGAGGGGTCAGGTGTGAAAACAAACTCTTCCAAGCATCAAAGGGGCAGCCCCATTAGTCTAATTCAGCAAAAAAAGCAAGGTGTCCTGTGATTCACCCCCTTCAGCCCCCCACCAATTCCATTCCCACAGACACCCACACTAGCCTCTGCCACCCACTCCCATCTGCCCAGAGATATCCATCCCAGCCTCCCCCACCAACCCCATTACCTGCATGTACAGCCACACCAACCTCCCATGCCCAGCCCCATCCACCAACCTCCCATGCCCAGCCCCATCCACTTGAGCCTTCCCAAACCCTGCACTCCAATACCACTAAAAATTCCAACTCCAGCCTCTTCCACCCCAACCTCCCCTTCTTACCCCATTACTGCAGAAACGAATTCCAGCCTCTCCACACACCCCAATCCCCCAGACACCCATCACAGCTTTCCCCAACCATCCCTATGCCCCCAAAACATCCATTCTAGCCTTCCCATTCACCCCATTTATCCACTTCAAGGACTTAGATCAAGATGAAATGATACAAGAATTTGCTGTTGTTAAAGCCCGAAAAGTTACCCTTTGAAGCTGAAATTTTACTAAGTATGTACATGATAAATGTTACTTGTTATTTAAACCTAAATTCATCAGTATTACTTTTTATTTTTGTATTTAGATTAAAGGAATGAATTGATCTTGCTATTTGAATTTTAGGTTGCAAATACAATTTGGAAAATCTTTTAAAGCTTATGTGAATGAGATGGGGGGGACACCAAAGCAAAATTTGGCTCAGGGCACCACAACCGCCTGAGCCGGCCCTGCTTGAAGTGTCAAGAAAACTCACCTCTTCAGGTGCACCCCCACTGATCGGGACCCATGCCAATCTGTAGGAAGAAATATCAGAGGATGTGGGCTTCCAATTAACTCTAAAACTATCTGCTGAGATTTCCTCTATTTCCACATACTGTGGGGCTGGAACTTTTTCTGCAAAACAGTATTATGCAAAAGAAAAAGAAGAGTATATTAAAATTTGTAAAAATCTTAAAACTACACAAAATGATGATGTTCACCAAGCCTCTTGTGGGCTATAATAGTTTGTTCTTCTTTCAGATGTTGGGTTTAGTGTGCTGGTGTGGTGTTTGTGCCCTGTGATATCCAGGAGGTCAGACTAGATGACCTAATGAGTCTGTTATTAATTATATTACAAGAGCACCTAGAATCCCCAATCAAGGCCAAGATGCCATTGGGTTAGGTATCCTACATACATAGTTAGGCATCATACATACATACATACACACACAGTTTCTGCTCCCAAAGGGCACACAGTGTAAATAGGCAGGACAGGTGAAGGGTAGGGAGAAAGGAAAATTTATTGGCATTATTGTTTTACAAAAAAATTACTTTACTCAGAAAAAATTGTACTTAAGGTACTTCAATTGTACACAGGAATAAAACAAAAATTCCTGCAGAAATAGTCTCTGAGCCTGGGTTCACAGTTTTAGGCTGGTGCTGCAGGGCTAAAAATAACCATATACATGTTAAATTCCAAAGGGGTAGCTGTATCAGTCTCCTCCAGTAGAACAAAAAAGGAGACTGGTGGTACTTGAAAAGTCTATGAAATTTATTTATTGCATGAGGTTTCATGGAAGAAAATCTTCAAGCATCTGATGAAGTGGGATTTTCTCCCATGAAAGCTCAGGTGATATATAAATTTGTTTGTCTTTAACAGTGCCACCAGACTTGTTTGTGTAGATGTTCAGGTTCAGGCAAGAACCTGAGCTTTGAAACTGGTGATTATCAAGGGTTTCAAAGCCAAGGAGCCAGCCCATGCCAGAGTATCAAGGCTGCTATTTTTAGTTGACTCAGTCTCTTTTGCTGTGTAGACATAAACTTAGTTAACCATACCAACAACACTAGATTTTCTAGCACTCTAAATTGATTCCTGCACAGAGGCCACATTTCTGAATCACAGCACAGTGGAGAGAACAGACAAATCTGAGGGGGCCACACACATCCAACAATAACAGATAGTGGGGAACCCCTTCTTGGGGAGCCCCTAGGAGGAGAGGTTCCCTTTACCATTAGCCAGCCCCCTGGAACCCTGCCATCAGCCGACCCCTGGAGCCCAGAGCCTAGGGATCCTACTGTCAGACAGCCCCTGGGGCCTGGGACTCCTAATTGCACAGGGAATTTTGAAAATGTGATTTGAGAGCACTTTAAGGGCTCAGAAACAGGAAGGGAACTAAAGAAAAAACACATTTCCTTAAAAAAACCTATGATTTTTCAAGCCAATCTCATAATTTTCCAATAGTGAGGGTTGGCAGCACTGCATGGTAGAGTGTAACCTGACAGCAGAGATGCCATTTGTCTACCTTTCAGTGGTATAATGCCCCCAAAATGTCAAAATGAATAAAAAGCCAAAACATCCCAATATTTTGAAGAGTATCTAAGTTACCGGTCTTGTTTTCCAGAAAAGTAAATGAATATTAAAGGTGTTCTTGCAAAGCCTTAATGCACTTGAACTTACTTGTGGTAAAACTTCCAGTAAGTGGCTCCGATTGCCCTTCATCATACAGGGAAAAAATGGCAACAGTATATTCTGTAAGGGATTTCAAATTTTCCAAGGTGTATGCTGAAACACGGTCAACTTCCACCTGCAGAATGCATAATTTGTAATAGATACTGGTCACGTGCTAGGAACAAAACCTTTTTATGTTATCAGTGTCTGCAAACTTGCCTGGTTAACTAATGACAGAGAAAGCCGCGCAATTATAGAAAGAGCCATAAATTATGTGAAAAATTTACATTACAAATGAAGGTAAAGGCAAGGTCATCAAAACCCATTAAAATGATAATCTAGCTTGTAACAAACTAGGGGTCAGAGGGTGAGTTAAAGACGCTACAGGTATAAAGAGGTTTCTGACATATGAACACTTTATGTTTTGTATTTATCATAAAAAGATGTTTGGAGTGTTGTTATAGCCATGCTGGTCCCAGGATATTAGAGCTGGGGAGTGAGGTAATATATTTTATGAGACCAGCTTCTGTTGGTGAAAGCTCATCTCTTTCACCAATAGAAGTTGGTCCAAAAAAGATGTTACTTCACACTCTCATCTATCTGATAAAAAAAATGTTGGCAGTTTTCTTTGGTCTTTAGCCAGAGTTCATTTAATATGGCATTAAGGGGGACAGAAACACCAAAACATTTTGTAAGTTGGTTGTGAATTGGGACCAACTATTCAGTCTCATGTCAGATCAGAGCATGAAGGACAAGACACAAAACCAAAGCAAACTGGAAAGAATATACCACCTATTTGATGACCAAGAATAACAGCAGAACAACATATGTGGAGAAAAAACTACATATCACCTCATGTTACCAATTATGCTCTCATCATTCAAAGTATGCATATCACATTACTGTGTATCTGAGATGTTCACATACCATGCTGATGAGTGTCGACAGACATTAAAAAACCTTAGATGCCCAGATTATAAGTAAACTACAGAATGGGGTTAGGTCAAGTTCAATTTAGTGACAAATGTTAAAAGACATGGAAAAAATACTCAAAACTTTCCCATTCATGAGATACATTGTCTACCAAACTTGCAGATAACTTGTCTTAATTTAATACAGATATTTGTCCTATCTGTAAGGAAGAACTGATAACTCTCAACAGTCAAAGCCATAGGCTAATATCAGAGGCTTTTATATGGTATCTTATTTGTGCAAAATCTGGTTTTTACATGATTTTAACATTTTAACATATTCTGTTTGATTTTTGTATTAAGATGTTTCATTCGAGTTAGAGAGGCTGCTAATGATACTTATGCTGGTGAAAGCTATACAGAAAGCTCTTCAGGCCACACTGCAGATGTTATCAGATTGGAAGCCTTACATATGTTCCATGCACAAAGTTTGAAAATCATAAGTAAATCTTTTGTTACAGCTTGAAAGATGTGATTTGTTAACAGAAATTAAACTTAAAAATAGGAATATGGCATATTATTAGCTATTTACCTCATTGGTTTCTGTCCCATCAGTCTTAACATACATAATACGATAACCATTTACTTTTTCGGAAGCAGGATCCCATGTTATCCTAGAAGTGCTATGTCCAATGTTTGAAAATCTCAAGTTCTTTGGTGGACTTAAAGGCACTTGAAAAAAAAAATTACAGTCATGAAAATAGCTCTGTATTTTATTTTATCTATAAAGCACATTCAGTCTTGACGTGAACACCAAACATTTCTGCTTTAAAAATTATATTATTCCGCAATATGGTTATTTTGATAACCGCTTGGCCCACCATTCAGGAAAGTACTTAAGCACATATTTAAATTTAAGCAGCTGTGTAGTGCCACTGATTTCAATGGGTCTGTGCTTAAAATTAAGTAAGTGATTAACAGCTTTGCTGAATCATAGACTAAAGCATTGGCATATATGAAAGCCCTCATCAATGATGAATATTGAAATGGAAGGAAATAGAAATGGGAATCCTATTTATCGCTGGAAAGGAGTTGGAGTTCACGTGGTACAACATTTTCCCTACATCTTTGGATTTGTGTGTTGATTTCTGTTAGCTGAGTCTTTGCTCCATGTGTTTGCTTTCCATGAATATTCCAAAAAATATTTGCTCATGTACAATGTAATGAAAATTGCATCTTTAAAGTGAATGTGTTTATGGCTAACTACAAAGGGAACTACAAATATTAAATGCAAATGTACCATAAAATTTCCCAATATAGAGAATATTTGGCTTCAAAATTAATTTTTCAAATATATATATATGTTATGTTTTCAAATATTTACAAAAAATAAAAAACAAGAGGATTGCCAATATGGTAAATTCAAATGATTAGTGAACATTATTTGTTTAGCTCTAGTTAACACCAAATTTCATTTAACAAATCCATTGTATTACCTTCATATTTTCCTAATCCAAGTTCAGCAGAAGAGTAAATCCACACTGTAGATGTTCAAGAATAACATTTTGGAAGTTTCAGAACTGACAAAAAAACTGTTCGTTTTTTAAATACCTTAACCAAGGGGAAATGTTTCTAAGATGAGAAGTGTTAAGCGAATTCAGGATTGTTCCTCTTCAGCATATTAGAAAGTTAGGCTACAGCCTTCCAAAGGGCTAATGGAACATTTGACCAGTGGTTTTTCTAGCTCTTGGGTTAAAAGGGGTGATAATATCTATATAACGGCTTACTGGTTGACGCTTATTACCTTTGTCCCTGATTGCATACGAAATCCCTCTCTCAGCAAGACTATATTTGGATGAAGTGTTTGTTCTAAAAGCAGCTAAGGCCTACTCCTTACTGTACACTAGCTGACTGGTGCAGAAGTGTGTTTACACCTACCAGTTATTTTGAACTAAGGAGGCTTAATTCAAAATAACTTAATCCCTGTCCATGGAGGCATTTTCTTATACCGAATTAAGCCTTTCCTTATTTCAAATTAAGGAAGCACTAATTCAATATAATAAAACCTCCTTTTACTTCAAAGTAATGGCTGCTTCAAAGTTATTAGTTCTCTAATTAAGCCACTTTTAGCCAAAGAGTAGGCTTAACTTGAACTAATTTCCCTATTCACTTGCCTACCTTCCCCTAGTTCGAATTAGAGCATCCAGTGAAGACTCGCTAATTCGAATTAATAAAGCCTACTTTATTTCAAATTAGTAGTCTAGTGACGACTCTCTAATTCAAAATAATAACTTCAGTTTAAATTTGAAGTAGTTAATTTGAAATAACGATTTTGAATTAACTTTATCAATGTAGAAATAGCCAAAGAGCAGAAAAAGGGACTATCCTAAATATACAGTCATGGGCTATGTCTACACACACATCGTTATTTTGAAAAAAGTATTTCGAAATGAGTTATTTTGAAATAAAGTCCTTATTTTGAAATAAGTTCATTTGAATTAAGGGAAAGCCTGCTATCAAAATGGCTGTTATTTCAAAATGGTTATTTCGAAATAACGCCATTTGGACATGTTGTTTCGAGACAGTTGTTTCGAAACAATGGTGTTGTTTCGAAACAACATGTCCAAATGGCCTTATTTCGAAATAATCATTTTGAAATAACAGCCATTTCGAAATGAATGGGGTTTAAGCTGTTTTGAAACGACGGTTCTTATTTCAAAATGACGGATCCCGTCATTTCGAAATAAGAAAACGTCGTGTGGACCTAATCTCTTTTATTTCAAAATAAGCAGTGTTATTTTGAAATAAAAGAGATGTTTAGACATACCCATGGGCTATGTCCACACACAAGCCCTTGTTTCAAAACAAGCCATTTCAAAACAAGCTGTTTTGAAATAAAGGCCTTATTTCGAAATGCCTTATTTCAAAGTAACAAAAAGCTATTTCAAAATAAGGAAAAAGGAGGGAATCGAAATAGCATGTCCACTGTGCACGGCACCGGGGAAGTCCTCCCGCGCCCAGCAGGAGCCATGGGGGGGGAGGGTAAGCCCCTCCGCACCAGGCAGGAGCCATGGGGGGGGCAGGAGAAGCCCCCCCAGCCCTGGCAGGAGCCATGGGGGAGACAGGAAGCCCCCCCGCGCCCGGCAGGAGCTGCGGGGTGGCAGGGGAAGCCTGGACACCGGGTGCCCCGGGCTTGGGGGAGCCCCAGCCGGCTTCCACCCCTTCCCCTTGCCGGGGTAGGGGGTGAAGGGGGCTGAGGCTCCCATCCCCCCCTGCTCCCAGCAAGGGGAAGCGGGGGGAAAGCCGGCTGGGGCACCATCCGACCCCCTGCACCCCACTCAGCACCCTGGCCAGGGTGCTGATCCCTGGCCAGGGTGCTGAGGGGGGGATGGGACATTCCCCCCAGGGTGCTATGCACCCTGGGAGGAAGGTCCTTGTTATTTCGAAACAAGGATTGTTTTGAAATAACATGTCCAAATGGCTTATTTCAAAACAACTGGTTTTGAAATAACCCTCCTTTTGAAAGCAAAGTGGTTTAAGCTGTTTTGAAAGGAGGGTTCTTGTTTCGAAACGAGGAGCTCCCTCCTTTCGAAACAAGACAATGTCGTGTGGACATAGGGACTTTTATTTCGAAACAACCAGTGTTGTTTCGAAATAAAAGCCCTATGTGGACATACCCATGGTCTGTTCCTTATTCCCCTTCTCTCTGGAGCTCACAGATCCTCTCTTTATTTCTGGGTCTCATTCTGCCCCATGGGTTGAAGCTGGACAGGGTTCAGACGTACAGTACTATGCAGATCCAGAAAGCAAAAAGAGTCTCCCCTGCCTGGCACTTGCTACTTATTAAAAACACAACCATTAATTCTGCTTCTTTTTCTAGCAGGGGTTATGTCCTACACTACTTCTGCTGCCTTCTCCTTCTCTCCTAGATATAGCAGTGTTCAGCAGGGAGAAGCTGTTCTGGGAGATGAGAGCCTTCATACTCCCCCAATGAAGTTTGCTAGGTTCTCACTTTTGATTAGCAACTAAATACCTACACTGGTTAAAGACCACCATGGTGCTAGTGTTGAGAGCTAGCAATACCCATGGCTGAAAGGAAAAATAGGTGATAGGGTGAACAAACTGTTGTAAATATGAGTTGTTATAAGCAAAAAACAAACAAACAAACAAAACCCCCTGAAACTAAAACAAAAAAGAAAAAAACAGAAAGACCTATGGGAAATAATATCTGGAGACACAGGTGTTCTTTTTAATTCCATCAACCAATCTCCCACCCACAAGGGGAAAAAAAAAGATGGTTCAAAAAGCAGCTACCTGACCATTCACTGGTCATTTCTTGGTGCCTCAGGTGTTGTTAATTATGGATCTCTTCGGTTTGCAACCCTCTGCCATGATGCAAGTGCACATCGCTCTCTCATAAGAGGGTTTCCTTACCTCCTCCATCTTGTCATGACGCTATTCCCTTCCATCCCCAAGAGCCTGATGTCTTAACTTGCTGTGTTAGCTACTAGTTCTAGACCATACAGTAGTCTGTGAATAGCTAGGTGTCCCTATGGATTATGGTACTAGACAAATAAGAACTAAATATATTAATTGAAGAAGAAAATTAAATAGCTGATACCAATAATGTCTTCACAGGAAACAAAACCTAATCTGATCTTTAATTTTAATTTTAAAGGAGGACAGTTAGAATCTGGTACCCAGTGTCAGACTGGTTATGTCTACACTACAAAAGCTAAGTTAACTTAATAAAGTTGACTTAATAAAGTCTACTTAAAGTCTACTCTAAGTAAACTCAGAAACAGCACTACTGTTTCTGGCACCCCCCTGCAACCACCACAGATGCCATTGCAGACAAATGATGTCAGAGTTCCCCATTTTGGTGCCCCTCAAGCACGGGGCCTACCGCATTGTGCTGGCCCTGAGTAGACCTTATTAAGTCACCTTAGTGAGGCCACATTGCATTAAGTCGACTTTATAAAATCAACTTAAGCCAGACGACCCATTTAAAGTTGACTGGTAAAGTTATTAATAATTATTAAATAATAACTTTATTAGTCAACTTTAAATGGGTCCTCTGGCTTAAGTTGACTTTATAAAGTGTACTTAAATGGGCCCACTGCACTACATTGACTTTATTAAAGTTGACTTTAATGGCCATATTGTGTTAAGTCAACTTAATAAAGTCGACTTAACCCTTAAAGTCAACTTGAAGGGTAGGCGTTATTAAGTCAACTTAAGGAAGCCCTTAAGTCAACTAAAGGAACTCCAGATGTGACCAGGGGTTTGCTTAAGTCGACTTAAGCCTCCTTAAGTCTACTTAAGCTCATAATGTAGACATACCCATTGAGAGCAGCCCTTCCATGGAGACAAAGGGGAAAGCAAGATGCTTCCCTTCCCACTTGGACAGCTACCCTAGGACTGCTCATAATACCAGTGCCTGTGAGCTTAGAGGATTTGGTGCTGCTGTTACTGGATCCCCCGGGGAACAAAATAGGGAAGGGGAGGAAAAAGGAAGGGAGAAGGCAGAGAAGTGGCCCAAAACCACAATGTAGCCCTAGCTAACAACAACAACAGCAACAACAACATATGGCCAGATTCTGTCATTCTCACTCTTGCTGTGCACTACCTTGCTGTGCAGTTAGGTCCACTGAAATCAATGGGGCTATCACCAGCACAAAACACTACCCCAAGTGAGTGAAAATGTTAGAATCTGGTCCATGGAAAACATGCTCTTTGGGGGAGACTAATGTACCTAGTCCTGTAATACACAGTACTCTGTATAACTTAAACAACAGCAGCAGAAAACTGCACAATCCATCCAAACTATAATATGATCATCTCTCAGTTACTCCTCTGTACAGATTTTAAAATCTGAGATCTATTTTCATACATACAAAGACCTCTTGGAGATTTATCAATGCTGTATAATGAATCCATGTTCATCACCTACATGTTGTTTCTTGTCCTGTCAGGGGATCACTTGCTTCTTCTCCAAACATGGCATAAACTGTGACTGTATATTCTGTGTTAGGCAATAATCCACCCAGTTCAACATCTGTCAAAGCCTCTCCAATTTTCATCTAAAGATGACATGAATAATAGACACATTATTTCTAAACTAGCTCATGAAATGGGAACAATAAACCACTAGTATTTTTGCATAGGAGAAAAGTCTATTCAATAGGAACACAGCATATTTTTATAAAGCTGGTGAACGCCATAACATTGAATAGAAATAAATGCCTACAGCATGCTCATTTAGGCTCCAACTAAGCAGAGCACTTGACTTTAGGCATTCAGTTAATCCTTTTAGAGTCAATGGGACTCTTCATGCACTTAAAGTTAAGCATGTGCTCAAGTGCCTTGTGTAACAAGAGTTTGACTTCCGTCCTTAAATCAGAGAATAATCAAGTCAAATGTCATCCACTGTTGATTCAAAGAAGTTGACCAGCTGTACCTGAACACACAACTTGGCCCACTGTAACCAATTTTATTATTGCATAGAACAATTAAATACCTAAAATTGCTTAAAAGCCTAATGATGTGACTAGCGTAAACGTGAAGGAGATATAAAAGTGACCAGCCACACAAGCAACAACATGATAGATCTCTATTGTAGCAGAAAAAACAGCCCTTAATCTCTCTTTAATAAGTGCATATGCGTAAGAGACTGTTGAGTCTTTATTTCAATTCAATGGAAGGCCTCAAAATGACTGCTGAAGTAAGAATGTTGTAGAGAGGGAAAAGATTCTGGCTTATTAATCGGAAATCTGCCAACAGGCTGAGGCTTGGTTTTGCCTTTTGCTATTTCAGGTGTATACCATTTTTCCTTTGAGCTCATTCAGTAGGTGCCACATTAACAGGGGCTGAGTTATTTATTTATTGAAAAAAATCTTTCAGCATGGAGAGGCTCAGTTTTGCTGATGTCAGCTAGCTTTCAGTAAGGCCTCATTTTCAAGAGGGCTACATGATCATAGCTACTCATTTTGCAAAGAACACAAGTCTATGTGAGCTTTCACTGGCTTCCTACACTCTTTCCAGAGCATTGCATGCAGTTGCATGTTGTCAGTGTTCTTACTTGGATAGAGTCCTTATATAAAATAGTCTTAATTTCATGTGGGGCATAAAACTTATTTTTAACGTTAGCCCACAAATTGCACTGGGATTTTATTTGCTATTTCCAAAAATCAGTCATATTTTTAGTGACAACATAACATTCTGCCTCAAAATTTTATTAACTCCAGAACTGAAATGTTCCTAACTCTCTTGTTATTGTTATATTTAAAGTTATTCACATTTAAAACTAATCATTTTATCCTTTCAAAAAACAAACTAAAAAAAACCAAAACCTTTTTACACATATTATAAATAAAAGAATTAAAATAAAAAAAATTGTGAGAAATATCACAATTACTAATTTAAACTGATTCACTTTCAAAAGTCCAACTATAATCAAAAAGACACATCATGATAAATCTTTTTTTCAGAGAGATCCAGTAAATGTGTCAAGGATAGCTTGTTTTGGATTCCATTTTCTATGTTTGTTTGTGTGTTTGCCTTCATGTTTTGATATAATATTGATTCATGAATTATTCCAAGACATTCCTATTAACTCAGCTATGACATCTGGCATTCCTTGTGCACTAATGAAGGCAAATGTGAAAATACTCAATATTTAAAATAACTGGGGCATTCAGTTTGCACAGAAACTCAGAAATATGTACAGTACTTAAAAAGCTAGGAAACAGACAAGATTTGAAGCAAAGGGTCACCAGACATTTTGTTCTTTAAACATACCATTTTTGAATAGCTAAAGTCTGAATGAAAGCTGAATACATCACCTCCTTTTCATCTGCTGCCAGTCCCTCTGTGAGTGGGGCATATAGGATCATGTATCCAGTGGCACCCGCTACTCCATTCCACTTTGCTTTCATGCTGCTCTGTGACACATCATACAATTGCAGATTTGATGCCATAGGCAAAGGAACTGCAACAGAAAGAGACACAACTTTTCAATTGCATCAAAAAAACCCTCGATTGTTATTTCATCAATATTTTGTTTGACTTGGGAAGCACAAAAGAATACATTGGGGGTAAAGGCATGGAAACACTGACATAATTACAAAGAGCAAGGAAAATACCTCAGAATTAGAGAGATGGGGAAATTTTCCATCTGTAGGTCATCTATCCAACTTCCCAGCCAGGAATGGATTGTTCTTACAGAACATTCTGAGCATATTGCCTCAGTTGGTTTTTCAATGCTCCAAGAGCAAGGAGAAAGCTTCTCCTTTCCCCTGGAAGAATTGTCAACTGTTCAACAAATGTAGTCAGATCAAACTACTCCATGCAGATCCCTCACTGCCTTTCTTCTGCATACGGGTGAGAATTGGCAGTAAAGAGTGGATAGGATCTCCATTAGGGATAAACCACAGAGGCAGCCACGTGGGCATTTAATTTTTAGGCATAGCTTTTGCCTGACAATAACTCCTTCACCCCCCTCTCCTGTTCCACAATGTGGGAGTAGGGTAATTGTATAGTACATGCGAAAATTCAGGACTGGAGTGGAAAATAACAGGTGCCTTTATAAGAAAAATCTCCCAGTATTGGGACTGTCCCTATATAAACAGGACATCTGGTCACCCTATGTGGGAAGTATGTTCATGATGAGTGGGCAAAATCAAGAGGAGTGCCAGATGCCTGGGCTGTGTTCTAACTGCATGCAGTTCTGCTTAAAGTCCCGAGTTGCTTTTATGAGCCCTCCTCCATAAGGCTATTGGAGTAAGTATATGTAAAAGCCACAGTGTCTGGCAAGTGGTACTGCACGTCAGTTGGCAGCGTGTAATTAAGTAGGCTGAGCTAAGCCCTTAAAGGTGATGAAACTCATAGACTTGAAGGTTAGAAGGCACCAATGTGATCATCGAGTCTGAGCGCAGGCACAATGCAGGCCACAGAACCTTATCTCTTCCTCCTGCAATAAACCTATGACCAAGTTATTAAAGTCATCAAATCATGATTTAAAAACTTGAAATCCACCAGAAATTGAGTCATGCCCCATTTGAGAAAGGAAGACAAAAAGAACAAAAGAATAAAAAAATCTCTGCCAATCTCCCCTGTGGAAAATTCCTTCCTAACCTCAATATGGTGATCAGATAAAGCCTGTGCATGTGGGCAAGACTCATCAGTCAGACACCCAAGAAAGAATTCTCTGTAATAACTCAGAACGCACCCCATCAATCATGCCATCAATGTTTACAGGTAAAAATATGGCAATGCCATGGATCACGGCACTAATCTTGGTCTCTTTTTAAAATGAAAGTTCCCTCTCACTCTTCAGAATATCTCTGTGTTCATTTCTCATTTATCTGACTGTCTCTTTTTGTTCCTCTGGCAGGAAGATCCTCCAGTGTCTCTGCTGCTATTCATGGCAGAACTAGATCCTGCAGCAGTGGTGTGAGCATGGTGAATGTGAAACCTTAGCCTCCAGTTCTTGCTGAGGCACAACAATTTGGAGATGTAAATGGGAACGTTGGTATTTCACTTCCTCAAATGTGCCTCCTTCAAAGTCAGCTTATAAATGAAGAGTGACATGGTGTTTGCATTGACTGGGTCATCTCCCGTTAGGGTCATTGAAAGCATGTCAAAGGATCTAGGTGGACCATGACACATTGAAGGCGAAGGAGAAAGGTTCAATTATGGAATTCCCACACAAGAACAGAGGAGGTTGCACAGTTGCTGTCCCCACTCATTCTATCTCACTCTAGGAGGCTCCCACTTACAGCTCTTCCTGTGAAGTAAAAGTGCTTGACACTTCCGGAGGACTGTCAATAGCAATGAACTCTGCTCCTATCCCTAGACATGGAAAATAAGATCTCTGTGATGGTACTGGCCCCTGCAAATTCAGAGAAGTGTCTCAAGTGTTACCCTCACTCTCAAGCTACATGTTATTAAGCCAGCAACAAGGTTTCAATCTGGTTTATATATTTAGCATGGAAACAATTATAGTTGTAGAAGATAAGGGAACAATCAGTGTGGATTTCTTCACACCACAAAATGTCATGAAATTGAGGTGGGAAGAAAAGAGAATGGGCAGATCTACACTGCCTGCCATTTTCAGTGGCAGTCAAATGGAGATACACAACTTACCTGAGATAACCTGCATATATGCATTCAACTTCCTTATTCCTGGCATGTCCACTACACTGAGTCGAAGGGAGGGAGCCTCCCTTCAACTCAGTGTTGCCTAGTTGCCAAGGTGGTATTCAGGGATCAAACTTCCTGATCGACTGAGTGGGTCTTAACAGACCTACTCAGTCGATCCGGAAGTTCAACCTGATGGTCAGGAATTTGCTACCATCAGTGAAGACAAGCCCAGAGAGATTTTCATCCTTCACTTCTGGCACATTCCTAACTAACCAACTCTATTTCTCCAACTTAACTGAACCCCGCACCATCTACTCCAGTCACATTTTTGCCATGTCTGACTCTCTCTTCAAACTCTCTCCTCCTCCTTTCTCCATTTCTCTCTTTGCATAGGATCTCACCATTTTTTCCAAGAAAAATTTGACAAAATACACCATGATCTTCCTCCACCCCTCAGCTTGCCTTCTTTTCTCCCTTCTCTTCTTACAACCCTCTGCCTCTCCTCCCTAGTACAGACTCTGAAGCTTCTTGTCTATTCTCCTTGTCTAACCCTCCACTTGCCCCAGTCGATCCCATTCTATTCCATCTCCTGATCTTCCTCATGCTCACGCTCATTCCTTCTCAGACCCTTCTTAAACTCTCACTCTCTGCAGACTCTTTCCCCTCATCAAACTCTAGTATCTCCCATCTTAAAAACTTGCCCTGTACACCAGTTACCTCTCCACCTACAACCCCACCTCCCTTTCATCTCTAAGCTCATTCAACACACAGTTTACAATCCATCTGGAGCTCCGCTCCTCCAGTTCTTTCCAAGATCCTCTCCAGTCTGGCTTCTGCCTCCTCACATGACACTGAAACAGCTGTTGCCAAAGTTTCTAATGATCTGTCCTTGGATAACACTCAGAAATAGTACTCCATCCACATTTTTCTTGACCTATCAACTGTTAGAGACGCCATCAACTATGTTTTTCTTGAAATCTTATCCTCTCTCAGATTCTGGAATCTGTCTTTTCTTAGTTCTCCTCCTACCTCTCTGATACCTCCTGTGTCGAATCATCCTCCTCATGTCCCTCACTCTCTTTCCTTGATCCCTTCTCTTCTCTCTCTACAACTTATTTTGGAATAATGTTATCTGTAAACACAAATTCAAATACTGTCACTGCTGATGAATCTGAGAAACCCTGTGCTGCTGTAGAAAAAGAAAGATGACCATAATCACACTGATGTCTCACCACTGTTGCACTCCTGATGTATAATTACTGCAGCATAATTGAGATAAATCTGATACAAAGTATGCCTTGTAAAGTATTCTGGGAAAAGTTATAGTCTGCTGAGTATTAATATCCTGTTTAAATGTGTGTTTCACCATTGTGTATGAAGTTATGAAATTTTGCTGTCTGCTTGTTACTAAAAATGTTGTGTTCCTAGATAACACCCACAAGACAGATTCATATCAAGATTAACCAGGCATGTATTGACAGGTAATCAAGGATAATCGACTCTTCCAATTGAACCCTTCCTAGGACACCTTAAAACACCTAGGGATAATGGAGGCCCAATGATTCAGAAGGGCACACAAAACATGTGATCCCTGACTCAATGTTTGAAACAGTAACGTTTCATGCACATGGACTAGAGGGTATAAATTGGAGACCGTGACATTATCTCCTTGATTCTTTCCTGCTCCACATTTCTGGACTGTTATTTCTAATAAGGGAAGCTTTGAACAATGGACTGAAGACCCCCAATATTTTGGGTGAGCCATGGAGACTTACTGCAGACTAACAGATTTTAACATCACTCCTATCCTGATTTACAGACTTTGAAATCAACTGTAATGTCCGTGATTCATTTTAACCTTTTACTAACACACTTCTCTTTTTCATATATGTTAATAAACCTTTAGTTCTAGTTATTAAAGGACTGGCTACCAGCATGGTTTTGGGTGAAATGCTGAGGTACATATTGACCTGCGGTGAGAGCTGGTTCTTTGGACCTGGAAGAACCTAATATACATGACTCCTGGTTTTAATAATCATTTATCACAGAAATCTGGTTTGTCTGGATGGTGCATAAGGGACTACAGGGCCTGAAAAGGATTATCTGTGGCTTCAAAATAACTAGTATAGTATTTTGGAAGCTCATGTCTGTTACTGGCTTGGTGAAGTCTTATGGTAGAGTGTACCGCCAGTCTAGAATATATGCCCTGTGTAACCTCAGATTGGTGCTCTTAGCTGTGTTACATTCCAAGCAATGTGAAAAACCCATCTCCTTTTGTCCAAACTAAAAATCTCAGCCTGTCAAGATTAACATGGCTAAACTAAAGTCCCTAACTTCCTTCCCTAGCTCTCCAACATGATCTGTCAGATACCTCTTTTCTTGATCACTGCGGACAATACCACTATCCTGCTTATAACAAATGTGAATGATTTGGGTGTTATCTTCAGCTTGGATCTCTCTGTAGGTGCTCACATCCAGGTTATGTCTAAATCTTGGAGACTCTTTCTACATAATATAGCTAAGATATGGCTTTTCTTATCCATCCACACAGCCAAAACTCTTGGCCAAGATCTTCCCATCTCACATCTCAACTACTGCCACCTCCTTCTCTCTGGTCTTGACAAATATAATTTTGCCTTACTCCTATGTATTCAGTATGCTGCCATTAAGATCATTTTCCTAGCCTTCCACCTTAACCATACCACCTCTTTCTTTGAGTCTCTCTACTAGCTCCATCTTCTCTATCAAACATAAGCTATTTGTCTTCACTTTCAAGGGTATTTATGCCCTACCCTCACCCTTCCCACCATCTCTCATTCACTGTTGAGCTACTACCTCCTGCCTCTGATTGGCCTATGGACACCAGTCTTCATTGGCCACTTGTTAAATTTTCAAACAAGTAGTTTCATCCTGTCTCTCATGATCTCCCTCATGCTTAGCAGAAACTCTTATAAACATCTGCCAACCTATGTTGCTATCCTTCAAAACCTTCCTTAAACCTCTCCCATACCACAATGCCTACAAAAAAACTGATGACAGGAACTGGGTGTCTTGGAATCACTGTCAATCATGCTGATAGATATTGTCTCATTTTTTCCTTGTAACTCCCTAATCTCCCCGTATCTGTCTGTTGGCTCTTGTTTTATACTTCGATCATAAGCTCTCCGGGGCAAGGACAATATTTTTTTTCTGAGTTTTCACAGAACCTAGCACAATAGGGTCCTGGTCCATGAGTACAGCCCCTAGGTGCTATGGTAAAAGAGAAAAGAGAAGAGAGAAAAGAGAAAAGGGGGGGGAATGAGGGACAAAAGATGGGATGAATGACAGAGCATTTCTCCTACAATTTTCAAATTAAAATTAATGGCAAATGTGAAAACTATAGAGTACATATTAGACTCAGTAACTCCAATAAAGGAACTGAAAAAATTAATTAAGAAATTTTAAAGTAAGTAGAATAAATATAGGTAGACAGAAAGCATGTATGTTTGCAAGAATTTAAAAAAATGCATCTGTTATTTATTTTGCACTTTGCAAAGTGACTAAGGATAGACTCCTCTTTTACTTTTCTGTATTTTATGCACTTATGGCTCTGAATGTATTTAGCTATGCAGCACACTACTGTAAGGTAATTTTATATACTGTATATACAAAAGTGCTAGTCTTTATATTTAGGATTAATTTTAATCTGTTGGTGTCACACAGGAAGATTAAAAAATGTAAACTATAGCTTTCCATAAATTTCCACTGCCATGATAAAAAATACTTTCAAACTGCAAGTATTTTATTACCTGGAATGATTAATACTTACACATTTCAGACTATTACATATAACACTCAAAGTCGTTTGTATAACACTTGCACCCACACCACCTAGGGCTATGATCTGATCAGATCTCAAAAAAAGAGCAGAGCTGGGCTTAGTCACAACTTGAATAGGTGACTTCAAAGGAATACCAGGTGCAACAGGAAATGATGCTATTGGCTTAGTATCTGACACTCTTCCTGCTGAATCATTATTGCTAATATGTATCATATGACACATGGTGCTGGAAAGTAATTTTTTTTAGATAACAAAAGGCCAAAGCCTCAGACATATGTATCAGGATCACATCCTACTGTTCGTCAGGTTGGAAGTATTAGCATTCAATATTACTGAGTTAAATTGATAATTGAGTTAGAATACTTACGTGTAGTTTCAGTACCACGGAGGCCCTCACTAGCAGCATTTATATATATAGCAAAAACAGCTATCTGATATTCAGTTAGAGACATCAGATTTTTCAGAACTGCTGTTGACACACTTCCATCCACCACTACCTGTTTGGAGGGAAATTCAATGAAATAAGCATAAAATAAATCCTATTTTATTACTATCTAATCAGTCTTATTTCTAAAATTCACTTGGCATGATATATAAATGTTCATATATCTACATTTAATACAAAAAATGATATTTGTTATCTTTGTATACAGTGAACTAGTCAGGAAACAGAATGGCAAACGTATGTGTAATGACGAGTGTTAAGGAGATACAAAGTAACTCTTTGGATCATATGAATTATTGCATACATTACATAATGGAAATTAATAATAATGCTTAATGGACACTTTCTGAAACACTTCCATCCCACTGGATCTCTTTGAATTAACATTGTGATTCACCCTTCTCTGTATCTATATATTTACAGCTAATATGCTATTTTGCCATTTCATTAATCTGAAGTGGGATTGTGCTCATGAAAGCTCAGGCAATAAATAAATTTGTTAGTCTTTAAAAGTACCACAGGATTCCTTTTTTGCTTTGTTGTTTGCTTTGCTGAAATAAACTAACACAGCTTCCTCTCTGGAACTTTTAATCATATTGCTTTTGTTACTCTGCCCCTATTCACCATACTTCCCAATCATGTTCTGAAAGCTGTCTGCTGATGTTGCCTGTAGTGGCCTTGTTTTAATGCTTACCTCCAAGGTGCCTAGAGAACTGTTGGTGCTACACAAAGAATAAATATCCATCTGCCCCCTGCACTTTTCAGTTTTTGCCAGAATTCCAACTCTACAAACATCTTTTTTTAATTAATTAAATTAGATTTCCAATGCTCAAACTCAACTTATAATCAAGCTCTACCTCTTTTTGGTCCTGTATCATTTGGAATAGCATCATACAGAGCTGGTCCAACAAAGAAAGCGGATGTGTAAATAAAACTACAGCTTACATATTGGATAATACTTCCTATTCTTGAAGAATTTAATCACAGACTTAGCGTATGTTTACAGAGGGTGTCGTTATAAACTTCCAAGCCAGAGTTGACACATTCAGGTTCATGGACTCATGCTACCATGCTAAAAATAGTCACGTGCACATTGAATTTCAGGATGAAGCTCAGGCTGTGAAGCGGGCCTCAGAGCCTGTGCTCCAGCCTGAGTTGCAATTTAAAGTCCCGTTTGCAGAGATACTTTTACCATAATAGTGCAAGCCCAAATCTGTAGACCCAGGCTCAGAGACTTGCTGCCACAGGCTACTGCTGGCTGTGCAGATGCCCCCTTACATGGAACCAGCATCAGGCCTATGATCAAGGGCTGTCATCCCTAGCTGGCCAATTCCTTCTACTTGTTTACTAGAAGTTTTCTTAGTCATGAACCTGATAGGATTTTATCCTCCATTACCTCTTCTGGTTGTCCTCCTCTAGTGGGATAGTACACAACTCTGTATTTTTCCACCTTGCCTGGTGCATGAGTCCAGCTAACACGGAAGCCTCTGGCTGTTACCTCAGATGTGACCAAGTCTGTGGGAGCTCCAAGAGTTTCAACAGATGTTCCTATAAATGAGACAATATAAAGAAATTACTTTTACGTAAAATAATTATTTGTTTTGCTTTACCTGCTGAATTCTCAAAGCTCTCTAATAATTAGAAACCAAATGAATTGAAGAGGACATGTTTGTTTAGATAGTTTTCAGTATGACTAAACAAGCAACAAAAAGAATTAATAATACAAAGTGGAACTAGGCTTCAACTGATTTATATGGAAAACTCTACAAAGGTTTTAGTACAAACCAGTAAAGGTCCCCCCCCCAAGCTTTCTCAGTTGTCTGGCCTCCGCGTGTTCTCTCCTTCCCATAGTGCCTCCCGACACCCTCTCTTCAAGTTCCAGAATCAACCAGGAATCTCCATAGCTGTTAACCTCCTACAGAACTCAGTGGAAGAACCTGCCCCTTGGGCTCCTTGGAAGGTCTGCAGGTCAGGTGATATCTGACAGGAGGTGGTAGCTACACTGGACAGTCATCTTCCACTGCCAACCTCCACCCATCCACAAAGATGCTTCATAAGCCCTTTAATGGCCCTCTGTTCCAATCCACTGCTTCCCCACTCGCAGGCCATGGCCAGTCACAGATCCCCCTACCCTCCGTTTAATTCTTAAGGGCCCCAGGAAGGGAAGAGACCTGCATATCTTCTCAGCACACAGTTGTAGCTGCATACACAATACACTCTTCCTGACATACATGCTTTATAAGCTTAGGGAAACAAGACTGGCAATTGTAGCCACAGCACGCAATTTTTAGAGTCACAACTCAAACAATTCAAACACAGTTCTCTGGAACATTTCAAAAATTCTTTGTCAAGAAGGACTATTTCTCTGATGATTATTGATGTCTTATTCCTAGCATTTATCATTGCTCAAAAGGTACTGAGACCAGCAAAATTTTGTATAAGGGTAATTTTCTCACCACCTTTCCTTGTGTTTCAAAATGCTATGTGTGTTTTTCCCCCTCAGATATTAAAAATGAAAACTAAAAACAGTCAACTTCATGTAGACACCAAATCTGGGAAATTTCACACTGAAAGAGGAAAATTATGAGACCAAAAAAACCAAAGGGTTAGAATGGAAACCAAGCCACAGCTTTAATTTGCTAAGTTCTAAAGTGATAGCCGTGTTAGTTTAGTAAAGCAAAAAAAGTAAGGAGTCTTGTGGCACTTAAAGACCAACAGATTTATTTATCGCATGAGCTTTCATGGGAGAATATTCCACTTTGTCAGAGTGTCTTCTTTAAAGTATCTGACAAAGTGGGATATTCTCCCATGAAAGCTCATGCAATAAATAAATCTGTTAGTCTTTAAGTGCCACAAGACTCCTTACTTTTTTCCTGAATTAGCTTTACTCCTGTTTCTGCAATAATTCATCCCAAAATGTGCTTATTAAAAGATACCCTCTTTTCACTTGTTTGCAGATGATAGCTACAGAAAAAGAATGCCCTTTTTTGTATTTTTCCATGTCACCTAATATTATGATAACAAATGACAAATTACTATAATAGAACTAAGCAAAATAAAAGATATTAGTATCAGCATGAAATATGCACCAGAAAGATAATTTTTCTGATAATGTAGTATTCCTGAGAGCAGAATATACATAGAAAGAGTAAAATGTCAAAACACAGTTCAAAACTGTCCATATTTTAAAATCAGATTTGCTGGTATAATTTCAAGATCAAACAAAGCCAAGTCATGTTGTTTCTTGTTTACCTTTGATTTCCTTTTCCTGTTCCTCCACTCTTGAACACACTGTTCTTGTAAGGCTTTCTACAATAGTGTTCATGAAGTTAAAGTCAGCAACATTGTAGACATGAGTACTGTCTGGTTCAGAGGCAATCTCTCTGAGTTCATTTATGTCTGCATTCTTCACACCTTAGAGTGGAGAGATAAAATAAAAAAATGTCTGCAACAAAAGACATCAGGGCAACATTTAAGAGCATCAATACAGCCTGACCAAAGCCTGCTGACATCTGTGGGAGTCTTTCCCCAGTGTACTTTGGATCAGGGCTACAGTCAAGATGTCAATTAGAGGTAGTAATTAATCACACGGGTTAATTTCCATTGCTATAAGCATTCCTGACATCTTCACAGTGTCCTGGTAACCAGCATATATTTATACTGCTAAAATGTCATTTACATTATCAGGGAGCCAGAGGATATAAAAAATAAGTTTCAGGTTTTCCAAAATATTTTGATGATGATTAATCCAGATAAAAGTGTGATAAAGACCTTTATAATAAAATAAATAGACTAGATCAGAGACTTATAATAAATTCAATGCAATGAATAGATACATCAGAATACGTACCAATAGCAAACAGTTCAACACCAGCATCACGTAGATTTTTAGAAGGTGGGATGACATCATCTTGGGATTTTCCATCTGTGATCAATATACCAATTTTGGACACATTTGGTCTCGAACCTGCTTCAGGCTTAAAACTGTTCTCCAAAATAAAAGTTAAGGCAAGACCTAGAAAAAAAATTAAAAATGGCTTGGCTATTAAAATCGTCTCTGCAACACTGATATACTTCTATTGATTTTTTTTTTAAGTTTAACTTTCTCTTTAAAAATGAAGAATGCTGAGAAAGAACGATTGATGACATAAAAGAGAAGGAACTTTCATTTTAAAAATGTTAGGTTCCAAGCTGGCAGCTGGAATTAAAGACAGGGTGAGAATGGGTTTAGTCCTAAGTGGCCTTTCAATCAATATAATTATTTCAAACACAGAACAGAAAATTATTTAAAACAAAACTGGTCTACTGGCCTATTCACATGCCTTACCATACCAGAGAAACAAGGTGGGAAGATAATATCTTATAGTGAACCAACTTCCATTGATGGGAGAGACAAGCTTTTGAGCCACTCAGAGCTCTTCTTCTACTGAACAAAATCTGGTCCGATAAATAACATTACCCCACTCACCTTGTGTCTCTAATATCTTGGGACTGATATCACTAAACTACACTGCACCTTACCCTACCAGCGAACTTAGAGCATTTCCTCTATTAATAAATCTGAGTTCCAATTCAGCAAAGGACTAAAAACACGCTTACAATTAACACTGATTTCCCAAGATTGAAAGAATCAGGACTATTCATATGCTTAAAGTTAAGCATGCGCTGAAGTCATTTGCTGAACTGGTATTTCAAAGAGTAACATATACTTCTGTTTCACACACATTTTTAGAAATGCTGGTCAAATTACAGATGATTTTTCTGTAATGGATCTACCTTTAGTTGCCTTGTCAGCAGAAGTCACTGAAACAGGAAATGAGATTACTAATTTTAAGGCTTGAACCTGAGGAGTGCTTCTTCTAGTTCCAGTGAATGAGGGATAGATCCTGAACAGTTCTCATTGCCCTGAGTTCTCGATGAAGACCCTGGGAGCTGACAATACTCAATTTTACAGGAAAAATTCACAGCTGCAGAGCCAGCTCAAGGGGTTTTGGTGCCCTGAGCCAACTTTTACTTTTGCACCTCCATCACTGACTCTGTGCCTGGAACACGCTTGCAGGGGCAGGAGGGGTGGGCACCAGGCCAGAGTTCACATGGCGGCGGGTGAAGTCACATGACCCCTCAGTGGCGCCCCCGCTTGGCCTGGCCAGCTGTCCTGGCAAGTGCTGGGAACTGGGGGTCTCAATGGCAACCCATTGCCAGGCAAAGCTTTCCATTTTTGTCACTGGTACCCCTAAGCTTAGTTGACCCAATGGAGTGCCATACTGGCTCACCCCTTAAACTGGCCCTGCACCTCTGTGCAGAAGCCCTGAACAAAGCTCATTGTCCATTTAGGCCACTAAAATAGGAGAGAACATAAAAAAATCTGGTTGGCAAATAAAGTATTTTATTTCAAAGTTTTTCATACTCACAAGCTGAGAACAAGCTTGGATTAAGTAATGGATAATTTAACATCGAAAATTGATTATTACTAATGTGAGGGAGACAACTGGGAGCTGTAATTTGGACATTATAATGAAAAAAGGTTATATTCATATGGGAAAAGGTTAGACAAAAGTTACTAAAACTAACTTCCTCTAATATTAGAATATAATAATCATAAGGGATTTGTTACTTGCTTCTTAATATTGCTGTCAGGCATCTGATCAGTTATGGTCGCACAACAGAAACATAATCACACCTTACACACACACACACACACACACACACACACACACACACACAAGCTGGTGGCGTAGAAAAGGGAGAATTTATAAACCTCTCTGGACAAAATCATTTAGCAATATTTTATCTACTGCCATGCCTGAATCTTTCAGTCCATCATCCTCCAGACAAAAGAGATAGGACTATTAAGTTGCACTAATGCTATCAGATTCCTCTCCCGAGAACATATATCTTACTATGTTGACAAGTATCGCACAGTTATCCACCACTAAATTTTCAAAGATCCATGCAGGGTTTCAACACCATGAGAGTTAATGAGAATCTAAAACACCCAAGTGATTCTTTGAAAATTTATCACTGCTAATAGTTAGGTGTTACAACAACATGTTTTCCTTCACCAGAGGAATGAGGTTTATGTATCAGCAGTATGAATGACTTTTGCAGCTCTATCCTCTTTCCCCAAGATAAAAGTGAACTTCCTTTGCTTTTAGAGTGGGCATAGACAGGTCATGCACACAGATAGTTGAGCCTGATATTTTACAGCATGTGGCTATGCAAAAATACATACCGTACCTGTTAATGTATTTCCTCCTTTATATGGTAGATTGCGAACTGCATCCAAAACGGCTTCCTTTGTTTTAAAGGCATTCAGGTGCCATTCAATTCGAGGATCCCCGCTGTACTGAGCAAGACCTAGTGACCAGAAATAAATCCACTGCATGAGGTTTGTTTTTTCAACTATATACGTAGCAGGCTATCAATACTCTGCTATCAGAACAGGGCTCTTTTGTACTCTTTAATCTGAAGAAGAATTTATTATTCCCAAAAACCATTCTAAATGCCAACTCCAATATGTATTTTCTAGGCTTTTCTTTCAAGTGCTAAGAAGTTTAAGTAAAAGGTCATGTTCATTCTTTTTTTCAGGTTTTATTAAGATTCCAAGAATTCATTTTATGGAAGAGAACAATTTTATTAAATGCATCTTTGAACATGCTAAAAATGTAAGTGGCAAAGAGAAATAATATATTGTTAAAGTCAGTTTTAGACATGAGAGAAACCATCTGCTAGCACTTATTTTATTTCAAAATGACATGGTAAGAACCTGATCCAATGCTGATTAAAGTCAATGGGAGTCTTTCCTTTCTGGATTAGAACTTAAGTGAGACGGCAACATGCCATTTCAGGAAGGGATGCAGAGATAAAATTTCTAGACATCATAAATGACTGCTTCTTGGAGCAGCTAGTCCTGGAACCCACAAGGGAAAAGACTATTCCTTAGTTAGTTCTAACGGGAGCATGGGATCTGGTCCAAGAAACAAATACAACTGAACCAATCAGTAACAGTGACCATGATGTAAATTAAATTTAACATACCTATAGGGGCAAAAGTGTCACAGAAACCCTTCACAGTAGCATTTAACTTCAAAAAATGCAAATCAAAGAAAACTGAGGAAGCCAGTTAAATGGAAATGAAAAGGACCAGTTACAAAGATGAAATGACTGCAGAAGACTACACATAAACATAATAGTAAAGGCTCAGACTAAATGTATTCCCCTAATTAAAAGAAAAACAAAAACAATCCAAAATAAGGGGTAAGAGGACCTCCCCCAAAACATACCACTATGATTAGACAGCAGAGTAAAAGAGGCATCCTTTAGTAACTGAAAGTCAAATCTTACTGAGGACACTGGGCCCCTGAAAATAGCGGGCCCTGGAGTGGCATTCCGCCATGTTCTGGAGGGCAGGGCCAGGGCAGGGGCCAGGGTTTTTGCTGAGGGGATCAAGCCTCACCCCAAACCCTCCCCTTCCACGCCCTGCCCCAGCGTAGGACCTGCTGCCTCCACCCCAGCTGTACAGCGGCCCTGACCCGGGGCCTACCGACCCTACCCCCCCAGCTGTGCCACCACCAGTGAGTGTAGGGGTGGCCTGGCTCGTGCTGGGGGGGGGGATTAGGGCTTGGGGGTGGGGCACTGGCATGAGGGGGCAGGAGGTGGAGTCTGGGGGGGGTCCACCCACAAGGGTGGGGATCCCACCAACTTGGGAGCATTCCAGGGGCCCCCCAAATTACACTTTAACCCTTGGTTTTCACTGCGGAGGCTGTGGGAAAGGTCCACATACCCAAGCCATTATTTTTAGATGAAAAATTGGAGGAACTGTACCAGACTGAGGTGTTAATTGAAGAGGTTTCAGAACAAATTGATGAATTAAACACTAATACTGTATGTTACCAAAACAAACAAGGAATCTGATGGCACTTTTAAAGCCTAACCAACTTATCGCATGAGATTTCATGGGGGAAGCTTCAAGCATCTGATGAAATGAGATTTTCTCCCATGAAAGCTCATGTGATAAATAGATTGGTTAGTCCCCATAAAAGTGACACAGGACTCGTTTGTTTTGCCAGACTAGACTAACACAGATACCCCTTTGGAACATAGTAAGTCACCAGAAGCAGATGGTATTCACTCAATAGTTCTGAAGAAACTCAAATTACAGGGTTGTAAGGCTAATTTCAGTACCAGGCAAATAGGTTCAAACTATAGTAAGGAACATAATTATTAGACACAATGTGATATACTGGGGAAGAATCAACACAACTTTTCTAAAGTGAAATCATTCCTCACCAATCTATTAGAATTCTTTGAGGGGTCAACAAACGTATGGATAAGAGTGATCCAATTGATACAGTGTACTTGGACTTTCAAAAACTTGCTCACCAAGGGACCTGAAGACATGTAAGTTGCCATGTGTTAAGAGGGAAGGGCTTTTCATGGCTCAATAACTGGTTAACAAATAAAAAACAAAGGATAGTAATAAATAGTCTGTTTTCACAATAGAGAGAGGTAAACAGAATGATATGTACTGTTCAACATATTCATAAATGATCTGAAAAAGCAGGAGAACAGTGAGGTGGCAAACTTTGCAGTTGATAAAAAATGATGGAAGAAAGCTGATAGGGAAGACAGGCAAAGGGATGTCAGAAAACTAAATGACTCAGGGACAAAAATGGCAGATGAAATTTGATATTGATAAGTGCAAAATAATTAATATTGGAAAATATAATCCCATCTAAACATAGAAAATGATGAGGTCTAAATTAATTATTACCTATCCCCTCCTCCCCCCAAAAATCTTGGAGCCATTATGCATAGTTCTCTGAAAACTTCTGTTCAATGTGCAGCAGGAGTCAAAAAAGCTAAAAGAATGCTAGGAGCCAGTAGGAAAGGGATAGATAAGAAAGACAATACCATAATGTCGCTATATAAATCTATGAAATACCCACATCTTCAATACTACGTGAAGTTTCGTTTGCCCCATGTCAAAAAAGAAATATTAGAAGAAAGGCACAGAGACCCGAAACAAAAATGATTAGGGGTATGGAACAGCTTCCATTCGAGGAGAGATTTAAAAAAATGTCCTGTTCTGTTCATTCCTGCTGAAGCATTTGGCACTGGCAACTGTCAGAAGACAGAACATTGGGCTAAATAGTCTTTTAAGTCTTTTAGTCTTTAACTGCCACAGGACTCCTTGGTTGTTTGTTTTAGTGAACTAGACTAACACAGCTACCCCTTTGGATCTGGGCTAAATAGATCATTGGTCTGATCTAGTATGGCCTTGCTTATGTTCTCATGAGTATCACAGTTAATTAGAAGAAATATTTTGTGTGCAGTGTTCAGGTTCAATCTTACAAGAATTTTACGTATATTACTCTGAATAATTTAAATGGAAATTCTGTGTGTACAGTTATTTCAGGAATAGATTCTATCATTCTAATTCATAACAAATAAAGAGAATGACATTTGTTGCACAAATAAGTAGAGATTAAGTACACTACTATCTTAAAAATCAAGGCTTTTTTATTGTTTTGGGGTTTGTTTGTTTTAATTCAGCTGTGAACTTAGAGAACTGCAGAATTTTCTTTGGAAACTTTACCTATTCTTGTTTTCTCAGAACCCACGTTGAAGGCACCAACCAGATTTTCCAGGAAAAGCCGAACAAGTTTGAAGTTGAATCTGCCAATGCTCCATGAGCCATCTATCAGGATCACGATGTCTGCAATTGCTGGAGTTTTACATTTAAATTGATTTTCTGTAAATCATAAAAGGGAGAATAAAATTTAATCACAACAATACTATGGCAATTTTTCTACCTCTGTCTTTAATACTTACAGACATTATAGCCTTTTATAGACCAAATACATGGTGTTGAGCAAATATATTAAAAAGAAACCTATTAATAAGATGTTGCCATTATGTCCTAGTTTCTTATTTTGTTGTACGAAATTAATTTTTAGGGAAAAAGAACTCTGAACACTTAAAAGCAGTGTTCCCGGGGAAAAAGTGTAAACTGCTAAATTAGCAGAATAGCATCAATTGACAGCTCAAGTTTACATTTTGATTCCTAGTGATATAAGAGCTAAGAGTCTAGCATCCAACAGTCAGGTGAGGTTTTGTGGCCTGCATTATGCAGAAGACCAGGTCATATTGGTCCCTTCTGACTTAAGAGTCTATGGCTATATCTACAATTAGAACATTAGTTTGAATTAACTTACTTCAAGCTAATTAAATTGAACTAATAATGGTTCACTTGAAGTAAGTTAATTCAAAGTAACATGGCCCCACTAGAAACCCGAATTGAACTGCCATGTCCAGGGACAGGACTTGCTAGTTCAATTTAGGAAGGGGACACCATGGGAAATGTGGCAGCATGGCACCCAAGAAGGGACACACCCCCACCCAATACACAGAAATAGGAAGGCACCCTGGGACAGAGAAGGTCAAACCGCATTAATTTGAACTAAGAGTTAGTTTGAATTAACGTGGCTCCATTGGATTAATTTGAAGTTAAGCGAGGTTTTATAACTTCAAAATAAGAGTTAATTACTTCAAACTAAGGAATTCCTAAGTTCAAAGTAATGAAAGCCAGTGTAGCCATGCATTAACCTAATTCAAATTTATCCTCCTTAACAACTAAATTGTAAGTGTAGACATAGCCTATGAGATTGTGTTTACTGCAGAATACCTATTACGTATTAAGTATGACAGATCACAGAACAGATGGATAATTCTAGAAAGCTGAACCAAGTTGGCAGATCCCCAAGTGGTGTAGAAGGACCTACAGAAGTTCTGTTCAATTCAATGGAGATGCGCTGATTTACAGCAATGGAGGATGTGGCCAAGTGTCTTTTGTACTATCAGAAAGGAGAAACAATGTACAAAAATGGAGTAGAGCCACAGAAGAGAAAGCTGAACTTTGGAAGCAATGGAAATGTCTTAATATTTTTGTTGGCTTTGTTAACTTACAGGGAAAAGGGAGGAAATTGGTAACAGGGGAAAAGGGTAAAAGAAAGTTAAGTAGGATTCCAGGCACTCACATGCTAAGCCAATGGAAGGTAGCAGAGATAAAACACTTCCTGCCAAAGTGAGCCAGACAAATGAAAGTGCAACATTCTTCTGTGGAAAGCAGTGGTGAGAAAGCTGGGAGTAGGTGAAACAAGCCAGTGGATCAGGAAGAATGAATAGTTAGAACATTACAAGCAAAGGAGGAATTATGAAGAATTTTCATAACTGGAGGGGGGGTTGAACTGGATTCAGAGTTGCAGAGGATGCTTGTGAAGGTGAATTTTGGTTACTGAGGGTTTGCATGGCCAAGAGAAGGGAAGTGAATGGGCTGCCACCATGCAGGTGTATTAAGGGATTGTTGGGTGCCAAGCAGCAATAATGAATTAATTATTTTTTGTATAGCTGAAACTAAGAATGTAGCAAACTCTCCACAGCATGCAATGGAGAATGAGACGAATGGGGATGTGTGTGTCAGAAGGGGCACCATGCATTGCAAATGACCTCAACGGGTCTGTCCACACTTGCAGCGATGTGTGGAGTACATACACGGCATGTACAGCTAGCACAGGTTTAATCAGCCATGTAGACAGTGAGGAACAGCTTAAGTTAGTAAAATAGAAGGCCCTACATGCCTGAGCACTTAGCATATGAATACCTGGCACCACTTTCAACTGGCACAAGCACAGCTTCCCATGACTACACTGCTATTTTTCATATTGCCTCACCGATGCCAGAGCCTTTCCCCACTGCAGTGAAAGGCTCTATCAGCAGGGAAAAGCTGTGGCATGGGGGTGAACATGTGGATGCTGCTGGAGCTTTTCTTTGCAGCATGTAGCTACACAAGTACCACCTGCATTCTACATGAAACTGTGGCTATGTCTACACTTACAAAATGGATTTAAATCTAAGTTATTATTTCGAATTAGCACTACTTTGAAGTTACTATTTTGAATTAGGAGTCCAGTGAAGACTCTCTTATTCAAAATAAAGTGAGCTTTATTAATTCAAAGTAGAGAGTCTTTGCTAGACTAATTTGAAATAGGAGAAGGCAGGCAAAAGCATAGGGAAAATAGTTTGACTTAAGACTATTCCATGACTTAAAATGGCTTAATTCAAACTAATAACTTCAAAGTAAGCAATACTTCAAAGTAAAAGGTTTCATTATATCGAATTAGCAGTTCCCTATTTTGAAAGAAGGAACCTCAGTTCAACATAATAAAATGTCTCCATGGCCAGGGAATAAGTTATTTCAAATTAAACATCCTTAATTCAAAATAACTTGTAAGTGTAGACATAGTCCGTATGTGTAGACATAGCCAACAATAAACAAACCTGGATCTCTGCACTTGGACGAAAGGCTAAGTAGATAGCAAGGTAAGTTTTCCATTTGTCCCAATAGAGAACAAACTCTGATTTGTATCACCCATTTCTCCACATGGTGGAGATCACAAAAGCTATTCAGATATAAGCATGAGCAGTGCAGAAAGAGGTCTGAGTGGGAGAGGGTACAAATTGTTCAAATGCTGAGAAAAGATATGAGTTGTTAAAATCTGAGCTTAGTAGAAGAAATTCAGCATGAGAAGATTGGGTGCACACATCAGCTCTCTCAAATACACATAAGACATTGAATGGGATTGCAAGCTGTGGTCAGTAGCTTAAAACAATATTAACAATTAATGTCACTAGAATGATTATCTTAAATATAAACACAGTCTGATGTGCAGAAAGATTGAGAATGTCACAGACTTCTTTAACTGGACAGAGTTAAGCACATTGTTTCAGATTTTATACAGCCAGGGTGAATGACACACACAGTCCCTAAAGTAACATTTATGCAGTAAAAGTGTCTTATAAGGATTAGGGTGTTTTTCCTACATACAGTTAGCAGTATAAAAGAGGTTATTAGCACAAGGCAAAAATTCAGCTGGTGAAAGTGCCAAAATACAAACTTGGTACAATACAATCTGAAATAAGACCATGGTATTTGCATTAGCAACACACTTCACTGTACAGGGTGTAAACACTAGAAAAACAGAAAGTATCAGGAAGGTGAACATATATTGGCAGATAACTTCAAACAAACTCCCAGTCCTGACACTGAAAAAGTTTCCATTGACTAGAGTGGCATTAGGATTGATTTATTCAACTGCAGCTATCTTCATGGCATGGTCCTAACATACTTCTCTTTTGCCTAATTATATTTCCTGTTGATCCATTTCCATTCCTGGCCTTGTGAACAACATGTGTTTCAGTTCTACCATCCCTATATTATTTAGTACCTTACTTCATGACTCATTCTATCAATTTCAACAGGACTGTTGGCAGAGTAAAAGGCTACTCAATTCAAGTAAGGATAGCAAAACTGGCTTCTGGGTTTGCATCCAGGTAGACACTCTGCAGCACAAATATGAATTTTTGGCATGATCCACATAGATTTATCTATACAATAAAGTAAGGATAACAGGATTCACGTGGCTAAAGTCCAGGTTGATTCTGAAACCCTTAATACCCTATTTCTCACTTCTTATACATGAACAGGTTTTTGAATGAGGCCTTTTCAATCCTGTAGTTATTACTCTGCTAAAAACCTCCTTTTGTTTGTGAATGTATTTACAGCAGCAAAAGAGTAAAGCAAACAAAAACCACTCTTTCAGTATTTTATTTCCATATAATCAGATCAGTATAAATAGCCATATCAAAACCATCATTTGTGATTTGATCCACAATTGTACGGAAGTGCCACAGAATGTGAAAATATAGTTCATTCTTCATAGCTGGAATGCACTTGTTGGAATCTTTTCTGCATAAAACGTTTAGCTTTTGTTACTTCTGTATACCCACTACTTGTATATGTTTTCTCCAGTTGAACTTAATAGAAATTGTAGAAACTTCCCTAAAATGGAATAAACAATAATGAAACATTAAAAGCAGCCTTTACAATGTGGTAGGAATACAAATTCAACAAAGGCCTACCTTACAGTGTTATTGTGAAGGAAATTGTGAGATCAGTACATTTAGTCTTCCCTCTGACCAAACACAAGATTTAGTCTGAACAAACAAATGAAAAAAATCTCATGATTTTTAGACCAAAGTCATTATTTTCGGGGCTTCTGACTCAGGACTCTTGAACACATGGCGGTAGCAAGTTTGGCTATATCTACATCAGGCAAACTTAGCCTTAGTCTACACTGAAGATTCTTTGGTGGCAGTCAACTGGCATTTATGCAAGATACGTAATATACCTTGTGTAAATGGTGGCAACTTCCTAAACCGCCAGACACACTCAGGAAAGCCGACCACAAATGCCTTGTGATCGGCTTCCCCCTACATCTCCTGAGGGCCAGGACTTCTGGCACTGACTTCCAGGAGTGAAGCAATGACTTCATACTCACTGCTAATCCTGCCCAGAACATTGGGCTGATGGCAGCAATTTTCCCACTGTCAGTATAGACATACCCTCAGTTTAGACTTGCTAGTCAGAACTAAGAAATTCAAGCTTAGTTAGAACTCACCATGGGTTAGTTCAAACTAACCACAAACTTTTTGGTTTGAACTAACAACATGTTCTAGTTCAAACTATCACTTAGTTGAAAATAAAACATGTTATTAGTTTGAACTAACCAGCTTAGTTTGAACTAAGCATTAGTCCGAGTCTCGTCTGTATCTAGTTCAAACTAAACTTCAAACTAAATGCATAAGTCTGGACTAACCCCCAGTATTTACAAGTTCAAAGCAAGCTTTTCTTAGTTTGAACTAAGAAATCTGAACTAAAGAATTTCTTAGTTCAGACTAGGGAAAGCCTAGTGTGGCCATGGGCTAAATTAGTCCAGACTAAGCCTCCTTAGTCCGGACTAATTTGCCAGTACAGACATAGCCTTTGATATTTTGTGAGTCTTCATGTGCAGTGGGGTAGAGACATGAAGGGGTTACACATGGACATAAGCTATACCACATAGAAAGAATCTGAACTTCAGAAAAAGTGGTCTTCTTTGTGCACAGTTTAGGATGTATTTTGCAGAACTACATGTGATGTTTTACCTCCCTGTGACTTGACACTTTGCTCCTTTTTTCAAAGGCCAAAACACAAAAGTTTTTCTTCTGCTAGGTGAAGTTAGGGTAATAACTCTTTCCAAGGCGGCACAGTGTCATTTCCTTTCTTATTCCTTGTCACAGTGGGAAAGTAGAATAATATATCAGAAAACGGAGAGATGGAGAGTTTAAGCAGATGGCAGTGATTGTATGATCTGAATGGAAAAACCAAGATAACTTAGCTCATAGGATGAGGAAGCATGGAAGGAAAGAAAATTGATGACAGATGTGAATTGATGTTGTGAATAAAACAAGCACAAAATCTGGAAGCCAGTCCAGCACAGTATAATATATATAGGATAACATCATGGATGAGGAAATATTATAGCAGGGAGAGAGAGACAGGGGATCATAAATGTAACAAACTAATTTATTTTAATTAGGGATTTGCAAAACAGAGGTTATGTAGGTTCCTGTGTGGTATTCAGTCAAATAGTCCAGCAACCTCCTAATCCACCATTCTCCATTATTTCACCGCTACAACAGCAATGTCTTAGCTCAGAGATCTGAGTCTAACACATCCCCATGTGTCAAGACAAGAATCAACCAGATGCATAAAACTTGGCTGACTTTCACTGACAATCTAAACACTGCTTGACTTTGAAGGACTCATGTGCTGGAACGTCATCCCGTTGTGAGACCAGCCATGAAAGCTCAGGAACTCATACCTGATTCAGAGAAGAAATTGAGGCCAACCTTTTCCCATGCATCGTCTCTGTCCCACAAATCTCCTTTATTCCAAGTAGCAGACATACAACTCCATGGACACTTGGTTTTGAGTTCCAAAAGTATATCCAGACATAAATACAATCCCTTAATATTCAAATTCTACATAATCAGCAAATTCAACAACACTTAAAGGGGAGAAAAACGTAATAGTTATTCCAGAGATAATATTAGGCTTGAAGCTTTTACTAAAAGTTGTGGCCAGAAACCCACAAACTTGAATAAATATATTTATTCGGTATAACTCTAGTTCTGGGTGGAAGCAGCAATTCTTTTTAATCATCCCTCTTCAAAACCAAATGGTAAAATAAAGCCAATCAACTGTACCTTTAATGCAATCAATGATTTATTTAATTTAAAAAACACTTAGGATTCTTTCTTATAGCCCGCTAAGAATAAGTTTAATTCAAAACCTGTTAAAACATTCTAAAAATAGAATGTTTAAATGGTTATATGCTGTGAGGTGAGCCACAAGCATGCTGGACAGCTCTTGCTATTGGGGAGCTGAGCCAAGCTAAGCGTAGCTATGACTTGTCCACCAGCCCTCTTCACACCAGCAGCCAGAAGTTGATCCCACCTGCAGCATACTCCTCTGTGCTGGGCTCTGCTCTGCTCCACCCCTGCATTGCTGGGCTTCCCGCCAGGAACTGGGAGCCAAGCCCAGCTGCAACTTGCCTCCCTCCACCAGGCTCCAGTGGTGACTTGCCTCCCACTAGTCTTTGTGCTGCTTGTGGAGATACAAGCCCAGTTGTGGCTTGCCTCCACAGCTCACAGGGAGCCCAGCACTGCTGCGACTCACCTGCCCCCCACGCTAGGCTTAAATGGAAAACATTTTACATCCCTATCAGTACAGTATTTGAGCCTGTTTGTGCTTTAAATGAAATGGCTGTTCTGAGGATTGACAAACCTCTTTTCAACATAGCAGATTGTACATTTTATATACCTAGACACATTTAGTCCCTATTCCAGCACAACAAATATGCTGTGATTTAAGAGACTCATCTTAATCCTACGCTGCAGGAATTAGCCATGCCACTCAATCATCATTCAAGAGTGTTGAGCATCAAGTTCTCTCAGCATTGTCCTGAATGGTTACCCCCAGGTATCAACGCAAAACATTCTCATTTTAATCTGTCATTAAGCCAGAGGAAGAAATCATGTCATCAGGTTTTCAGTGGAGGGTTGTGTTGAAATAATGATGTCAGCATACGGTTCTCAAAAGAAAATGGCTTTTAAATATCAGTATTTGCATATCACAAGTCTCTAGATCACATTAAATGAATTATATATATCTATATAGATAGATATAGATATATAGATATATATAATCAAGTTCCTAGAAATTGTTTACATGTATTTAAACAAAATATATGTGCATGTATAATAAGCAGCCATATTTCCAGAATTATTATTAATTTTCGGCACCATAATTGGCTGTCCAATTACAAAACCTTAAGTTACATACTGCTTTCATTGATGTCAAAGAGAGTCTTGCTATTGACTTCAAGGCAGCTAGGATTTCACCATTTGTGTCAGACCTGCAGAGATGCTGCAGGCAGTGCGAGAACTACAGATCTTAGGTACAACGTGACTCACACTGGTGTCTGCTCTGCAAAATACTTGAGATGTTGACATGAAAGATGCCATGAGACTGATATGGCAGCCTTTATACCTCTATTTCCACTTAATTCCCAAAGAATGATAATACATAGGTCTCTCTTTATTCATGGACAAAAAAAGCAGGCTTCACCAAACTTAAAGAACTAGTAGGTAAAGTCCCATGGAGAGAAAAATCTAAAGTAAAAAGGAATTCATGAGGGCTGGCAGTTTCTAAGGAAACAATATTAAAAGACAACTGCAAATTATCCTGATGCAAAGGAAAGCTAGGAAGAAAAGAAAAAGGCCAACATGTTTCCATCATGAACTCTTTAATGACCTTAAAATCAGAAAGGAATCCTACAAACATAGAAACATGAACAAATTTCTGAGAAGGAGTAAAAAAGAATGGGACAGATATGTAGGGGCAAATTTGAAAAACTAAGACATAAAATGAGTTACCCTTAGCAAGGGATATAAAAGGGAAGAAGAAGAGGTTATTTAAACACTTCAGGAAAAAGACAAAGAAAAGTATAGGTCTGCTTAGCAGGAAAGGACAGCTAACAACTGAGAACTCAAGGCTGACAAGTTTAATATCTGTTTTGCTTCAGTGTTCACTGAAAAGGTCGATGGTGACTAGATACTCAACCCAATTAATTTTAACAACAAGTGGGAAGGAATGCAAGTCAAATCAGGGAAAGAACAGGTTAAAGAATATTTAAATAAATTGAGTGTATTTCAAGCTGGCAGAGCCAGATGAAATTCTTGCTAAGGCACTTAAGGAAACAGTTAAAGAAGTATCACAACCATTAACAATTACTGTAATTTGAGAGCTCCTGGAGGATAGGAAAAGTCCCTGGGGACTAGAAAAGAGCAAACATTGTACCTATCTTTAGAAAAGCTGACTAAAGAGGATGTAGGGAATTACAGACTAGTCAGCCTAACTTGGATACCTGGAAAGATACTGAAACAAATTAGTAAACAACCAGTTTGCCAGCACCTAGGGGATAACAGGATTTTAAGGAAGAACAAATATGGCTTTGTCAGAAACATGCCAAATGAACCTAATTTCATTCTTTGATGGAGTCATGGACCTGTTGCAATGTGAGGAAGCTGTAGACATGATACATCTTGATTTTAGTAAGACTTCTGACACAACCCAACATAACATTCTCACAATAAACTAGGAAAGCGTGGGCTGGATGAAATTGCTATAAATGGGTATACAGCTTGTTGAAAGATCATTGTTAAAAAGGCAGTAGTTGTCAATAGTTCATTGTCCTTCCAGTCACTCCTCAATCCTTCCAGTCAAGGCTAGAGGCCTGAGGAGAGACAGATGCATCCTAGAGGTGAATGCCTGGCTGCGAAGATGGTGTGGTCAGGAGGGATTTGGCTTCCTTGACCATGGAGTCCTGTTTCAGGACAGAGGACTGATAGGCAGAGATGGCCTTCACCTGTCCAGGAAGGGGAAGAGCACATTTGGGCACAGACTGGCTGACCTAGTGAGGAGGGCTTTAAGCTAGGTTCAACGGGGGAAGGAGACCAAAGCCCACAGGTAAGCGACAATGTGGGTGATCTGGGGGAAGGGATGGAACTTGGGGGGTTCTGGGACTGTAACACCAGGAATAAAAGAGAAGGTTGTTGGAACACGGTGGGGGAATCAAATAATTATCTTAAGTGTTCTACTGAAGCCCCAATACATGAGGAGAGTGGGGGAGGAGAACTCCAAGAAAAAATGCAAGAAGGTATATGTAATAGAACTGAAAATCAAAATGACAAAGTAGGGCAATCGGCCGGATATCTTATGTGCCTATACACTAATGCAAGGAGCCTGGGAAATAAGTAGGAAGAATTGGTAGTACTAGCGCAGACAAGGAACTATGATATCATAGGAATAACAGAGACGTGGTGGGATAGTCTGCATGACTGGAGCTCTGCCATGGATGGGTATAAACTGTTCAGGAAAGACAGGCAGGGAAGAAGAGGGGGAGGAGTAGCACTATATGTAAAAGAGCTCTATGACTGCTCAGAGCTCCATTATGGAAGTGGAAGTGTGCCAGTAGAAAGTCTGTGGGTTACACTGAGAGGGGAAAGCAACAAGCGGGATGTTGTGGTGGGGGTCTGCTATAGACCAGAAGCAGGTAGATGAGGTGTTCTATGGACAACTAGCAGAAGCTTCTAGATCACAAGCCCTGGTGCTGATGGGGCACTTCAATTACCCTGACATCTGCTGGGAGGCCAATATAGCAGTGCATGGGCAATCCAGGAAATTTTTAGAGAGTGTTGGGGACAACTTTCTAGTACAAATGCTAGAGGAACCAACTAGGGGCCTTGCACGTCTCGACCTGCTGCTCACAAACAGGGAAGAATTGATCAGGGAGGTAGAGGTAAATGGCAAGCTAGGCAGTAGTGACCATGACATGGTTGAGTTCAGGATGCTGATTAAAGGAAGGAAGGAAGGAAAGAAACAAAACAAAAACCCTGGACTTCAAAAAAGCAGATTTTGGCTCCCTCAGGGAACTGATGGGCAGGATCCCTTGGGAAGCTAATCTGAAGGGGAAAGGAGTCCAAGAGAGTTGGTTATATTTTAAAGAAATCCTGCTAAGGGCACAGGAAGTTGCCATTCCAATTAGGAGAAAGAACAAACATGTGAGGCAGCCAGAATGGCTTAGCAGAGAACTCTGCTCTGAGCTTAAACATAAAAAGGAAGCTTACAGGAACTGGAAGCTTGGTCAGATGACCAAGGAGGCATATAAAGATATTGCTATGGACTGCAGGGATAAAATCAGAAAAGCCAAAGGACAAATGGAGTTGCAGCTAGCGAGGGATGTAAAGGATAACAAGAAGGGGTTCTACAAGTATGTTAATAACAAGAAGAGGATCAGGGATGGTGTAGGTCCCCTGCTGAATGGCGCAGGCATTCTCGTGACAGAGGATGAGGGAAAAGCTGAAGTGCTCAATGCTTTTTTTGCTTCAGTTTTCACAGGCAGGATCAGCTGCCAGGCAACTACCATGGGTATGGCAGATTGGAGAGAAGAAGAGAGGCCCTTGGTGACGGAAGGTCAGGTTAGGGACTGCTTAAAGAAGCTGGATGTGCACAAGTCCATGGGGCCGGACGAACTGCATCCAAAGGTGCTGAGGGAATTGGCCGATGAGATAGCAGCACCGCTGGCCATTAGCTTTCAAAACTCATGGAGAACAGGGGAGGTGCCAGAGGATTGGAAAAAAGCAAATGCAGTGCCTATTTTCAAGAAAGGGAAAAAGGAGGATCTGGTGAATTACAGACCAGTCAGCCTCACCTCAATCCCTGGAAAAATTATGGAGCAGGTTCTCAAACAATCCATCCTCAAACACTTAGAGGAAAATAAAGTGATCAGGAACAGTCAGCATGGATTTACCAAGGGTAAATCATGCCTGACCAATCTCATTTCCTTCTATGATCAGATGACTGGTTTTCTGGATGCAGGAAGAACCGTTGATGTGATATACCTTGATTTTAGCAAGGCTTTTGACACAGTTTCCCACAGCATTCTCATTGGCAAATTAAGGAAGTAGGGGTTGGATAGGTGGACTATAAGGTGGATAGAAAACTGGGTAGATCAACGGTTTCAGCATGAAGGAATCAATGGTTCCATGTCTAGCTGGCAACCAGTAACGAGTGGTGTGCCCCAGGGGTTGGTCTTGGGGCTGGTTCTGCTGAACATTTTCATCAGTGATCTGGATGATGGAATAGACTGCACTCTCAAAAAGTTTGCAGATGACACCAAGCTGGGGGGACCAGTAGACACATTGGAGGGCAAGGACAGGATTCAGGGAGACCTAGATACATTGGAACAGTGGGCCAATAGAAATCTTATGAGGTTCAGTAAGGACAAGTGTAAAATCCTGCACGTGGGACAGAAAAACCCCATGCACTGCTACAGGCTGGGAAACATTCAGCTGAGTAGCAGCAGTGTAGAAAAGGACCTGGGGGTCATGGTGGATGGGAAGCTGGATATGAGTCAGCAGTGTGCTCTTACTGCCAAAAAGGCCAATGGCATACTGGGCTGCATCAAAAGAAGTATTACCAGCAGATCAAGGGATGTGATCATTCCCCTCTATTCTGCACTGGTGAGGCCACATCTAGAATACTGTGTTCAGTTTTGGGCTCCCCATTACAAAAAGGACAGGGACATGCTAGAGAGAGTTCAGAGGAGGGCAACCAAGATGATTAAAGGGCTGGAGCACAAGCCCTATGAGGAAAGACTGAAAGCATTAGGCTTATTTAGTCTGCAGAAGAGAAGATTGAGGGGGGATTTGATAGCAATCTTCAACTACTTGAAGGGATGCTCCAGGGAAAACGGAGCTTGAATGTTCTCAGTAGTAATGGAGGGCAGAATGAGGAGCAATGGTCTCAAGTTGCGGTTAGGGAAGTCGAGGCTGGATATTAGAAAAAACTTTCTTACTAGGAGAGTGGTGAAGCATTGGAATGAGCTGCCTAGGGAGGTGGTAGAGTCTCCGTCTTTGGAGGTGTTTAAGGCCCGGCTGAACAAAACCATGACTGGGATGGTTTAGTGGGAGTGGTCCTGCCTCTGGCAGGGGGTTGGACTAGATGACCTATGAGGTCCCTTCCAACCCTATGATTCTATGAAACTGGGAGGGCACATCTACTGTTTAAAGATAGGTTTGGGTTCCAGAACTGCTCAATATTTTCATGAATGACTTGGATAATGGGAAGTGAATGTATAAAATTTGCAGGAGGGGTTGCAAGCACTTTGGAGTACAGGATTAGAATTCAAAATGGCTTTGATAAATTGAAAAATTGATCTAAATTCTCCATGTTGAAATTCAGTGAAGACAAATGCAAAGTTCTTCACTTAGAAGAATAAAGAATCAAACAGGTAAATACAAAAGGTGAAATAATTGGCTAAGTGGAAATACTGTTGAATCTGGGAGTTACAGTAGGTCACAGATTGAACATGAGTCACCAATGTGATACTGCTGTAGAAAAGGCTCATAACATTCTGGGGTGTTTTAACTGGAGTATCATATATTAAACAAGGGAAGTAATTGGCTCACTGTACTTGGTACTGGGTGAGGTCTCATCCGGAATACTTTGTCTAGTCCTATGTGCCACACGTTGGGAAAGATGTGGACAAATTAGAGAAATTCTAGAGAACAGCAACAAAAGTATGAATGGTTTAAAAAGCTTGATCCAAGGAGGAAAGGCTAAAAAATCAGGCATATTTAGTCTTGAGAGAAAATGACTGAGGAGAAGCAGGGAACCTGATAAAAGGCTGTTATAAAACAGAATGTCAGAAAAAGGTAATGGGCTTAATCTGAAGCAAGGAAGATTGAGGTTAGATACTTGTTAAACTTTCTAAATACAATGGTATTTAGACACTGGAATAAGTTTCCAATGGAGACTGTACAATTTCCATCACTGGAGGGTTTTAAGAACAGGATGAAGCTGGAGAAACAGCTGTCAAGGATGTTCTAGGTTCACTTGGTCCTGTCCCAGCACAGGGAGCTAGACTTGATGACCTCTCAAGACCCCTTCCAGCCCTACATTTCTACGATTCTATGAATCAATGTTACATAGCACCTGCCATATCCTCCCTTTCTTTTGTTATCATATTAAATATTTAAATTATTGTAGTCAATCAATCAAATCATAGGGCTGGAAGGGACCTCATGAGATCATCAAGTCCAACCCCCTGGGAATTGAACCCAGGCCCATCTGCATGTTAAGCAGAGGTGCTAGCAGTCCATGAAGGCCCCAACTGAGACTGGACTCTATTCATATTAGCTACTGAGCAAACACAGAAAAGTGATGATCCCTATCCTGAAGGTCTTGAAATCCAAAGACACATATAAGCTAAGGGGATAGGATGGGGATTGGGATACTACAAAGAAGGCAAAGGAGTCTCTGAAACACTTGGCACAACTTTTTTAGTTACATGGATTTTGGTTTTTTTAAGTGGAGGTCAAAATGGGGAGAAAGGAATTAGAAAAGAAACTCGTCACTTCCCTAGTCATGATTAGGAGATTTTGGCTGAGCCTAGCCATGGTTATCTCAGAAGGGGAGATAAATGAAGTCTTTCAATAGGGCAGGTTCCGAGCTATTCATAAATCAAAACCCAACATTAGTAGTTCTCTATATGAAAAGCCTCTGAGGGCTGTAAATTGTAGAAGAATTTAAAGTTATACTCTCTAGCTGCTCCCTGCTCATGTGTTCCAAAAGGTACCTCATGCACTGATGTAATCCTGTAAATATGTTAATGCACACTAGGAACCTTTTAAAGAGCCACAGGAGGATCTATGCAAGGCAGAGCACAAACCTTTAGCATATTCTATACTTTACAGCTCTCATCAACACACTGCTCATCTGTAGACAAGCTCTTGGAAAACTCATGAAAATCATGTCTTTTGGCACTTCATAATATCATCTATGGAATCAATGTGCCACCTGCAAAACAAACACAGGCTATGTCTACACTAGGGGCTTAAGTCAACTTAAGCAATTCCCTGGCCACATCTGGAGTTCATTCAGCCAGCTCAAGCACTTGCTCAGTTCAACTTAATAACTCCTGCCCTTAAAGTTGACTTTAAGGGATAAGTCAACTTTATTAAGTCGACTTAATGCAATGTGCCCAGTAAAATCGACTTAGTGCAGTAAAGGCTTTTAAGTCAACTTTATAAAGTCGACCTAAACAAATGAGGCGTCACTAAGTTGACTTAATAAAGTCTATTTTAAATTAGCTTTATTAAGTCAACTTACCTGAGCCCTGTAGTGTAGGCATGTCCACAGTTACTAAATCATATTTGTTGCACAGGCAAAAGCTATTTCCAGAAAAAGAATTCCAAAAGACAGAAAATATGACACAACAAGAACAAAAGAGCTGTAAAGAATCTGATCTTGCATTCCTCATGTGCTCTATACCCTCTCCGAAATCAATGGGGGTTTGGAGCATGCAATAACTGCAGGATCATGTCCTGAGCAAGTTTTCTTCTAAAATGTAGTTTGCTCTATCCAGTATTAACATCGAAATTACCTACTTCACCTGTCGCCTAGCTTACAAGAAAACTGGTCTCAACAGTTTATTCAATGGGCCTCTAGGATTTGATAGGATTGCCATCTATTATTTTACACCTATTACTCCTACTGCGAGCACTAATATGTATAATATATCCTCCTGTGTTGAACTTTCCTTTTCCCTGGCATTCTTTATTTAGCAGTTAGAAGAGGAAACTATACCCATGGCAAGATCATACACCTCTCCACCTAGATAATTAGATAATTAGTATCTGTACAGTAGAACCTAGGAACTCTAGTCTTGGGCCAGGATGCCACAGTGCAGTAAAAAGCCAGTCCCTGTCTCCAGAGAATTTACAGTCTAATTCTGCTCCTTTCTTTCTAGAGAAGGTCACTGTTTTTCAGGTTTCTCTCATCTGCTGTACTAGGGCTAAATAATCCACTGAATAGCTGTGTTTCAGATTATTTTCCCCACTGCTACATTGTCTTGATTTTTTTCAAAGTGTCGCCTGATTTTATTTTCTAATCTCACTGAATCTCTTATTATTTCTCTGCCTTCATTCTTGTCTCTAGTGCCTTCCCATTTTGAAACATCTGTGCACTGAGCATATACTGACAGCATGCAGGCAGCCCAAAAGTCTGACATCATATTATATTCCCAGTAATTAATGAAAGTGTTAAACTGGACTAGACCTAACTCTAATCCCTGACGTACTTCATTGGACACTTGCCTCATTTTGCTGTCATTTATAATCATCATTTACTTATAGTCTTCCATGCTGCTTTAAAGCAAAATGATAATTCTCTTACCCAAGCCAATTTGAATAAGATATTTAAGTGTGTAGACTCTTATACAAAAGTCTTTTAGAATTTAATGCAAAATGATCATTGAACCAACCTATACCATTAAATAGCGAATTATCTCTCCAATATAATTCTGTAGAATAGCAAATTTATAGAAAAGACACTATTCTCTATTAAACATTATAGATCTAGAAATTATTATAGATTTAGAAATAAAAATAAAAATAATTTCTATAGAACTGCACTGATTTCATAATTATTATGTTGTATAGGACTTTTCCATATAGGAAACTTCTATAATAGGGCAGAGATGCTGGCAGATCCTAAAGCTGAATGGTTTAAACATTTTACTTAAGAAAACGAGTTCAAAATTATAAGTGTTATCATTTGAATTAAGCCAGCCAACATTTACAGAGACCACATATAGCTCTACACTGACGATAGCCTTCTTATATCATTTGGTTCCCCTTTAGCTGAGTTTTGTTACAACATTTAAAAATATAAAAATGTATGGTCTGTAAAACCATGACCTTTCATGGTGATCTGTTATCTAGCTTTGGCATGAAAGTTTACTTTCCAGCTTTAAGCAAAAGAGTGGCAAAAGAAATACCCTGACTGGATGGTAACACTCCAATTCATGAATATCACCGGATGATTTCACACAATTGCCAGAAGAAAGGAGGTTCCTGTCACAGAATGCATTGGGCACATAAGCTTTTTGGCTTTATTCCTGGTTCAACCAGGGGTTAAAGTGTAATTTGGTGGGCTCCAGAACCCTCCTAAATTTTTGGGCCCCCTCATGTAGGTCTGGGCCCCCTTCTGACAGGTCTCCCGACACCCCAGCTACTGCCCCTCCAAACACCTGTCCCCCACCACAGCAACTTCCCCCCCAAATGCCTGCCTCCACATGCCTACCCCCACCCCAGCTACTGCCCCTCTATAGGCCTACCTCCCACCTTAGCTACTGCTCCCCAAATGCCTGTGTCACCACCCCAACTTCTGTTCCCCCACCCCAGCCACTGTCCTTTCACAAAGCCAACCAACCAGAGTTACCCTCACTGAATTATGTTGCTACATTATAAATATCTCTATAATTAGCAGCAGCCATATACAGACAGATATTCCATTACTGCTTGCAACTCACACTTCGTTACTACTACTCAGAAGAATAATGAAACACTTAATATTATGAAATTCTTAAGGTAGAAACATCTGCCACACTTTGACAGCACCTGTCTGCCCAATAAACTGTGGACAAGTATTTGCTTATTGTTAGCGCAGTTTTTTGAGTCATTTCTGTAGTGTTTTCCCAAATTAATGCCACATTTCATCCTTCTCCTATTAAAACTTTTCTTTGGTCATGTGCAGCATCAGTGCCACCAAGCAGAGAAGTATTACTGCTCAGATGCACTCAGAATAGTGTTTCATTTTCCCAGATTCCTGGATGAGGGTTTAACCTGGTTTTGTTTTATAACGTTAAGAGGAACCCTTAGATACTGAACATAGCCCTTGTTGGTGCTGAAACCACCTTACCAGAGTACATAATTATTAGGTTGACAGGCAGACTGTGCATTTGATTGAGACAAAATCCCAACATCTGAAGTTTTTTCCTTTCACAAACCCAACCAAATAGGGTTACCCTCACTGAAATATGTTGATACGTTATAAATATCTCTATAATTGGCAATAGCCACAGACAGACAGATATTCCGTTACTACTTACAACTCACACTTTATTACTACTACTCAGAAGAATAATGAAATGCTCAATATTATGAAGCTCTCAAGGTAGAAACATCTGCCACACTTTGACAGCACCTGTCTGCCCTCCAGGCATTGAGCTAAACTGGGATATTGAGGTGGAATGTTCTTACAGAAGCAGGCAAGATGAGATAAGAGAGGTATTTTTACAGGCAAGACTTGATTTATCCTTCCAGAGTGAAATACCACCCCCATCTTCCATCTACAGTACTTTTCACACATCTAATTTAAAACAAAATCCTAAAGATGAGTGTTCAACAGAAGGTGATTTTTAACTTATACTAGTTAAATGAAGTGAACTGAAGCAAGGACCCTATTGAGGTTAAATATACCTCAAGCTGCTCATGTGTAGCAGCATATATCTGGACATTTGCTGCAGGTCTTAATTCTGCAAACTCCTGTACGTATAAAGCATCTAATATTCCTTATTATTTTCAGTAGGTCTACTTGTGTGAGCAAAGTTATTCCTGTAAGTAAACATTTGCAGGATTGTGCCTGTGAGCCCATCAATTTGTAGTGTGGATAGATGACAATATTAATGGCTGTATAATTCAGAATCTAGTTAATTAAAGTCGTCACTGGCAGATTAGGCTTTCAGCAGCAACTGGAAAGTGTCCGCCTCTAGGACCAGAATCTCTCTCTCCAACTAAAACAACTGAGATCAAGAGAAGAAGCAATATGAAGGAATGAACTAAAAAAATTCATGCTAGATGCCCTAATGTGAAGGTGGGGCTACCCCTTACGGACTGACATTTGGTGAAGGACATTAATGGAGGTGCCAGCCTCAAAAATATTCCCATTACATGGAAACAAAATGAAAATTTGGGGTAGAGTTGAGAATGGATTAAGAAGATTCCCTCAGGAAGCAGGTGATAATGAAGAGGGCCCTCCTTCCTAGCCCCAAAAGATACATCCACCACCACAAGGGGAAAACAAGGTCACTCATATCATGGCACTGCACCATCCCTGGTAATGTTGGATTTAACGGGTCTAGACTTCAGCTGGTTCCTTACTCCTCGCAGCTATGTATAGCCATCACAACTCTTGTACACTGACTAGCAAGCCCTAGCTGAATGGAAGAATTACAGGGGTACGTGCCATGAAGATATACAGGCATGTTGCTGTGTAAACAGCCACCAAAAGATGGGCATTCTCATTTCTCTGACCAATGTCAGAACTCCTTTTGACAGAGGCTGGCTTTTAAAAAGTTGCTTTTGATCTTTGACAGCAAATGAATGTCTCTCCTAGGTATGTAAAACCAGGGTATGTCTCTCCAGTAAAGCTATAAAAACACCCATAACCACATTATCTTTCACTGGCAAAACAAATGAGAAGTCCTGTGGCACCTTTAACATATTGATTCGACAACGTGGGTTCTAGCCCACAAAAACTTATGCCCAAATCAACATGTTAGTCTTTAAGGTATCACAGGGGGTATGTCTACACAGCACTTTTATTTTGAAATAAAGCTGATTATTTCAAAATAAAAGATATTTGGTCCACATGACGTTTTCTTATTTTGAAAGGACGGATCCTGTCCTTTCGAAATAAGAACCGTCGTTTTGAAACAGCTTAAACCCCGATTGTTTCAAAACAGCTGTTATTTTGAAATGGTCATTTTGAAATAATGCCATTTGGACATGTTGTTTTGAAACAACACCATTGTTTCGAAACAACTGTTTCGAAACAACATGTCTAAATGGCTTTATTTCAGAATAACCATTTCAAAATAACAGCTGTTTCGATAGCAGGCTTTCCCTTAATTTGAATTAACATTTTGTTAATTCGAATAACTTATTTTGAAATAAGGAGTTTATTTCAAAATACCTCATTTTGAAATCCTTATTTCAAAATAACGATGTGTGTGTAGACACAGCCAGGATTCCTCATTTGTTTGGCTGAAACAGACAAACACTGCTACCCCCCTGGAACTTTTCCCTGGCAAGAAGGCCATGGATGTCTTCTGGAGGATCAAGTTCTCAACTCAGAAAATAAAAACGCCTGCTTGCTCAGTAAACAGCATATAAAACTGTGCACGCTGTTAGCATTGCAATGTCTTATGTGCTTAACTAAAAGCGAAAAAGCTCTGCTCCTCGCTGACAATACAGCTTTTGCTCTATATCAGACAAGGAGTCCCTTGGAAGTGCCACAAGTCTCCTTGGCTGTGTCTACATCAGCCAAAGTTAGTTCAAGATTAGTTCAAACTAACCTTGGATTAGTTTGAACTAACCTCGCGCTTATAAGTTCAAACTACCTGCACGTTCTAGTCTGAACTAACACTTAGTTCGAACTAGAATGCATGATTAGTTTGAACTAATCAGCTCAGTTCAGACTTCTTAAGTCCAAACTAAGCATTATTAGTCTGTGGCCACATCGTGCCCTACTTTGAACTAAGGTTCAAACTAAGTGTGTAAGTCCAGACTAACCAGGAGTACTAACCAGTTCAAACTAAGCATTCCTTAGTTTGAATTAAGAAATTTCTTAATTCAAACTAGGGAAAGCCTAGTGTGGCTATGGGCTAAGTTAGTCTGGACTAAGCCTCCTTAGTCTGGACTAACTCACCAGTGCAGACATAGCCCTTGTTTGTTTTGCTGAACTAGACTAACATGGCTACCCCACAGGAACTTGCTCTTTCTCAGTAAATCAACCATTTTAGTATTCTGCATTGGAGACTCTTAAGTTTTAATTCCTGCAAACCCACAATGACAATGCTTCGATGTACAACTAAGTATGGAAGCCTATCAAAGGTGATTATGTGGCCTTCATTATTGTAGTCTGTGAGCACCTCACAGTCTTTAATGTTTTTAGTCACACAATGCCTCTGTGAGGTAGGCAAGTGCTACTATCCACATGTTATGAATGAGGAAAGGAGACAGAGATTAAGTGATTTATTCCAGGTCACATAGGAAGTCTGTGGTGGTGCAGGGTCTTGGAACCAGCCGTCTTAAAGCACAGGCTAGTGCTCTAACTACTGGACTGTTTTTCCTCACTGGGCTAGTGTATATGGATAGCATGCTATATATTTATTTAAAGACATTGCTACAGGGCTAGTCTGAAATATAGACTAAAGCCAAGAGGACTGAAAACACCATTAGCACAAACAGCTCTTTAACCCATCATGCCAGGGTTGTAACTACGGCAGGGCAAACAGGGCTTTGCCACGGTCACCCCGCAGTAGCTCCATTGAGGCGCTCTGTCAAAGGGTGCGTTCCACGCTGCTCGCTTCATGCGCCACTCATTGTAAGGGTCACGTTCCAAGCAGAACATGCCCCGGGTGCCAAAAGGCATAGTTATGGCCCTGTACCATGCCAGTCCATAATATGAAGATGTTCATGAATTGTTCTATGATATATGTCAGGTTGTAGTATAGAGCCATTTTAGTGTCAATAAAACTATAATTCAGAATTCATATTAATAATTATGCACAGAGAAAATTTATTGTGCACTGTTGACTGGAATCTCCTTTCTTCCGGCAACTATCTTCATCTGTGATATCTGTGTACTAAAGGCTAGACTAATATATAAATGAATTATGTCTTTTGCTACATGCATAGTATCTCTCAAGAGTGCCCAATCAACTACAGTATTTATGGCTGGTTAACTTTTAAAACTACACTTGATAATCACCAAATAGAGTAGAAATAATATTGAGCAAAGAGAGGGAACAGTGTTTCTCAATCCTTAGTGGACTGGGGAATGCTGAAAGGTATTGATTACTTTACACGGACCACTTTATGAAAACTTTTTCGAAAAAGCCAGTATATTGGCTTTAATGTTTGTAAATAACTGCATACTACACATTCCTGCAAAAATGATTCAGGAAACCAGATTGAATACAATTTTACAAATGTAATGTGTTCATTTCTAAAAAATAGATACATTATGATTATGCACACAACCTAAAAATGAAATGATATTTCTCAAGTTTTAATGGGAACTCTGGGCCTGCATGTTTAAACACAGTTCATCTACCCTTGCAGTAAGGTTTGCCAAAGAAAGTCTTACTGTGGAAGTTATGTCCAAGCAAGCAATTTTGATGCCCATGATAACAGCAGCAGGAAATTTAAAATGCCCCAGCCACAGCAGAGGAGCAAGGCAGTGGCAGATGCTGATGCATACCTGGAAGCTTTGCTGTGGCTGGGGCATTTCAAATCCCCCAGGCACGCATCAGTTTGCAATGCTGCTCCTTTTCTCCACCCTACTCAATAGGGATTGGTCATGGAACACCTCCATTGTGTCTGTGGAGTAAAAGTGTTCTGCAAAAGACCAGTTGAGAAACACCAGACTAGAGGAACTCAGTAGTCTTTTTCCTCCTCTAATTTCTATGAAAACATTGAGAGAAAGAAAATCAAGCAGGCTGCCATGGAAGAGGAGGTTGAAAAAATTAGGATTGTTCAGGAGACAAGAAGGTGGTTTACTTGGTCCTTCCACTGGACAGGATGCTGCACTTGATGACTCTGAGCTCCCTTCCAACCCTACATTGCTATGATTCTATAAAAATAATTAGCGCTGTAAAGAGGGCCTTCTGTATCCTAACTGACTCACAATGCAAGAGCTGGAGGGCAAACCAAGCAGATGGAAATACATCTGAAGCACAGAATTAATGAGTTAAAGAGTTCAGTGGAAATAAAAAATAAATAGCACAGTATGTGACTCAGCATGACATCCGTAGTCACAATTGTTTGGATGGAATAAACAGGGCTATGTTTCTCTCGTGTTCACCAGTCAGGGTGAAGGGAGGCATTCCTTCTCATGCTGAAATATTGTGCAATTAAATGCGTTAGTGAGGAGCTTGCATGATTTTTTACTGAAACATCTGGCATTGACTATTATTAGTGACAAGAAACTGACCTAGGTGGATTATGAATATGTTCTGATGTGGGCCCAGCAGACACGGTGGAGAAATACACACCACTTCCAGGAACTGTGGTGGCTAGACCTAATCTCAGCTTCTGATTACATGACCAGAAGCTGTTCAGCCCACCCTAGAGAGTCAGGAGCCTGGCCAGAAAACCCTACCTGGCTACACCACTGCTATATACGCATCAAACATTTACATTCAAACTTGTATAACTACACACACAACTACCTACATTTTGCATCCAAATATTTGCCCTGTGCTAATTTGCATGCATGAGACAGATGCTTGTACACAAAAATAAGTCAGGCAGTTATGTCAGTGGTTACGGAGTTATAAATATTTGATTCTAAAGGGAAAAATAATAAAATATGCAAATTTCATGTCAGTTCCAAGTATGAAAATCAAATTAAATTCTGCCTTTATATGCTGTATATTTAATAATGAATCAAAATGCAGAAAATAGGCAAGATGATCAGTTTTATGGAACTTCAGAAGAACATTTTCCATTATTTATCATGCTGTTTAGTTTTAAAACCCAGTCTAAAGCTGAAAAATAGATTAGCAAACCAAAGAAAACTCTTTATTTTAGCTAGTCAAACATCCAGGGTGAAGAAAATTGACTTTTACTTAAATTAAATTGCTATAATTGCCATCAGTGTAATTAAATCCTGATAATTATCTTGAAAATAAGTGAAAAACATCATTTATCCTCTATATTGAGGAAAACAGTCTACCTAATGGTAGCATTATCTTTTTAACTGGTTATTACAGTGACATCACAAAAACTATATTTTATTTACAATCTGACCTTCTGCAGATGGAGATGGTTTAGTTCCATTTGTACCTTCCGTACCCTTGACCTTGGGTTTACTTGATGTTTCCTTCTTTCTTTCTAGGTCTTTAACTACAAAGATAAGAGGAAATGTGTCATTCTGGGAAAAGTTCAGTTAAACACATCATATTTCTCTCCTGCACCGATTCTTCATGCAACATTTGTACAATTGGCACAGACAGCAAATGACAACCAGTAATTTGTTTCCTAATCTCAGCCTTATCTTTAGCGGGTCTATTGTCCATACCCCAACACCACCATAAGGTTTGGCAAGAGCGTGCCCTCTCTCAGGAGAGATTGTAGCACAGAGACCTCAGTATTAGGACCTAAATTGCTTCTACTAGCATAACGAAAGTTGAGAAGAGCCTTCGGTAATAGAAAATCATCCCAAAGGAAAGGCACAGGAGTATAAACCTCCTTTCTCCTGGAGTCCAGAAAGTTGGAAAGACTGGCTGGAGAAAGGGAAAGGGTCAGGAAGACAGAATTCCTTCCCAGTCCTGGGGCACATGGTGATGGCATGCCAACTGCTATGTCCTTCCTTGAAAGTGCAGTTTAGACCCCATGCTTTGGCCTGTCTCCTCCCTGCTCCCTTCAGGGCACCACACACTCCCCCAGGAGTAAGGCAGGTCCATAGTGGAAACTCCAATTGTACCTAGTCTTAGCATTGGCTAAACAAGTTAAGGGAGGATGTGAAGTTCATAGCCAGGCAGAATTCAGCCTGTTTAGTGATACCCAACATTGCACTGAAGGTCAAAGGGACCGCTGCATCATCTAGTCTATTTCTTGGTGGAAGTAACAGAATGGTGCATATTCTGGCAATATCATTGCTAAAGCCCATGTGAATGCTGTTAACTTTATATAGGATACAGAGTTTCTATAACAAAGCCTTTCAGCAATGTGAAGTTCTGGAATATCCTTCCAAAGAGAGCAATGGAGCCAAAAAACCTAGCTGGTTTCAAAACTGTGTTTGATAAATTCATGGAGGGCATGGTATAATGGGATAGCCTAGTTTGGCGATTGATCTTTGGCTCCTGGTGGTAGATAAGCCAATGAGACAACTGATGGGATGGGTTCTGAGATATTACAGAGAATTCTTTCTTGGGTATCTGACTGATGAGTCTTGACCTCATGCTGAGGATTTAACTGATCACCATACTGGAGTTGGGAAGGCATTCTCCCCCAGGGATTATTGGTGAAGTTACTGAGGGTTTTTTTGTCTTCCTCTGTAGCATACTGCATGACTCAGTTGCTATTGGATTCACTGTACCTTAACATCTTTAAATCATGATTTGAGGACTTTAATAATTTAGTCATAAGTTTGAAGTTTATTGCAGGAATTGGTGGGTGAGGTTCTGTGGCTTGCATTGTTCAGGAGGTCAGACTAGATGGTCATATTGGTCCCTTCAGACCTTACAGTCTATAAGCATTGTTTTAGGAAATGAATTGGTGTTAACATTCAAGCAGCCACCACAAAGGTTAATGGCATAACATGTCATTTCAAATAGCTTCAAGTCATGCCAAGAAAGGGCTGTGTTTTTCCTGTAGCAACGGACATACTGTATGCACTTATAAAGAATAGGAAAAAAACCTAATCAGAGATTAAAGCCTTTAATTTAAGTCTGAATTATGACCAGGATTCATTATTATTTATATTCACAGTGCCTAGAGACCCCAAGTTTAGAGCCTCATTGTGCTAGGCATTAACCTATAGTAAGAGAGATCATCCCTCCCCAAAGAGCTGACAACATAAATAGACAAACACCAGTGAAAGGTAGAAAAGAAATAATATCCTAGTTTTGCGGAGGGGGAACTGAGACCAGAGATATAAAGTGATCCACCCAAATTCCCAGAGGATACCTGTAACAGAATCAGGACTTCAACACAGATCTGCCGAGTCCCAGTTTGGTACATAACCACAACACCATCCTTTCAATCTCTACCATGCTGCACAGGGAGCAATAGAGACATGCCTCTATTCTTACAAGTGTTGTAACTCACAGTGCAAATCCCAGTGTGTTGGGGGTGTGGGCAGACAGAGGAAGCCGCCTCTGCAGGACTGCTACCCCCAGCCCAGAGCAGATGGAAGGCAAGTGCTGGTGAATGAATACTGGTGGAAAATAACTGGACTCGATGGAAAATAATTGGAGTCTTGACTTCTTCCCCAGCACAATGACCTGCACACCTCTGCCACATGTCAATACCAGCAGATTACTTCACCCAGGAGCACGGTGAAAGAACTGTAATGCAATTCTCTTCTTTGTCTGCTCTTGGAACAGCAAATCCATATTCTACCCCTTAGCCAAGGCAGACTGAGACCATGATAAGCTGGGTTACAAACTAGCCAGTATTTAGACCATGCCTACACTTGAGCTGGGGGTGTAATTTCCAGCTTGTATAGACATATATGTACCAGCTCAAAGGGTGCTGAGACACTAGAAATAGAAATGCTGTCGAAGTGCCACATGGGCCAACCGACCAAGGTAGTTCTAATGTCCCAGGTAGGACTATACTCAGTGCAAATAGCCCATATTGTCACCTTCACTATTTTTAGTACATTTACTCAATCAAAATGAGCATGTTATCCAGCTACTTGAGTCAGAAATTACACTTGCCCTAAGAGTCTTATTCAGAACTCCAGACTAATTTCTTACCCAGCCAACTTTTGCACTAAAGAGAAAGGGAGTTCTGCCAGAGCAAAAAAATAAATGGGATGAGGGGAGAAAGACCTTCATGATTTGGCCAATTTACAAATGATCTTGAGTAAGGCTGAAAATGTTCAACATCTCTGAGTATTGGATTGACTTCAAGAGCCATTGGCTTTTGAAAATAACCAAGCACAGGACTGGTTGCCAAATGATGAATATTGCACTAGCATAAAAGTAATTTTAGCAAAAAGCTGTCCATTCTCCTGTAGAGGCTACCGCTATGGAGTTGAAGACACAGTTAAAATTTTGAACCTATAAAACTTCAAAATGCCGAAAAGAAACACCCCATAATTGCTTGATGGAAATCAATGCATTGGTGAATTTGTCTAATCTAACTAGGACAAAAAAATCTCCATTACAAGGGCTTTGTTAGTTATTATCTTCCTTTTATTCTACTGTGATTTGTAAGCTATCACATAAGGTTTGTGAAACTAATCGCATAAAAGGAAATATAAATTATCATAAGGATAACAGACTACTGCAAGTGGTTAAAATTTCCAGAGGCTTGGGGCAGGAGGTGTCAGACTTTATACATAAGCTATAGCTCAGAGTTCAAAATGCTGATGTGGTCAATGTACTGCTAGTCCCTCAAGATTTTACTCCTCTCCCCTATAGTGCCCTGGAATAGTCTTATCTTTCATACATCCAAGAATTACTCATCACTTTGACACTGGGGAAGAAAGAGCTATGAAAATGCAACATTAAAAAGAAGGACTTGCATTCCCATTATATCTGGTTTCATTCACACAGTCATTATACCGTCAAATGGTATCCAAGTCTCACTGCAGCCAATGAAAACATGTTGCAGTTAAAGAAACAATATATTAAAAAAAATGTATCCCCTCCATTCTAAAACAAGCTGCCAGCTCTGCTTTTCCTGTAAAATACAGCCCATTTTAAATAACCACAACTAACACTTCAGACTCTTGAGTAGCCCTTTCATCTAATGATAAAGGAACCTGTGCTTTTGTGGGTTATGCAATCAGGGGTACTTAAAATAGTAAATACAGGTACTGGGGAATGCCTTGAGGACTTGACATGGGCTCTCTGTCATGTAATCAGAACTTATTACCATGTGCTGGATAGGCTAAGAGAGTGGCCTAAAAATAAGAACATCAGTTGGCACATCCATTACACATTTAGGAAGCCTGATGCACAAACCTCTCAGATATTCAAAATGTTCATAGTTATTGTTTTGTAGGAAAGGGGATTCAGGAAAACTGATGTCCTTACTCTCAACCTCTTTGGTTCAATAGGCTAAATTTGTCCTGATCCACCTTTCAGTGACCTAAAGGCTTGTCTACACTCAAATTCTGCAACTGCACTCCGTAGCATTTCAGTGAAGACTCTGCCTATGCTACTGGGAGGAGTTTCCCTGTCTGCATAGCTACTCCACCTCCCAAGAGATGGTAGGTATGTCAATGGGATAATGGGATGCAATGTCTACACAGACACTATGTCATCATAACCACAGACATAGACCTTATGCCTCTCCTGGAGGTGGTGTTATTATGTTGGTGCTGTAGGGAACTTATACCAGTGGGAAGATGGCTATAGTTTAGACACTGACATAATTGGTGGGAGGGGGGGAACCCAAGGAGTGTTGTGGCACTTAAAGACTAACAGATTTATCTTTTATTTATCTGTTAGTCTTTAAGTGCCACAAGACTCCTTGCTTTTTTTTTTTGCTTTATTAGACTAACACGGCTGCCCCTTTGGAACTTGACATAATTAGGTTGATGTAAATTGCTTTAGGTTGCCCTAACTGTATATTGCACAGCAGATCTTAGATCTCTTTTCTGATGTCAGATAAAGACAGCCTTTGTATACCCTACATACAATCAGCCATATTTCACTGAAGTCCATAGACTGCACCTTGATCTGTCCTAAATCACTCTTTTTTCTCTGTAGGTCTAATAACTTGTAACACATTCATCTCTGTGGTATCTGAGTACATCACAAATTTGTAGATGGAATGGGCATTTGGTAAGACAGTGCAGGTGATATATAATACATGAATACAGATACCTACTTCTGAACTGTCCTTGTGCTGGTTTGCTCTCTTGGTCTTTATTGTATGCAATAATCTGAACAGCATAACCTTGATCTGGAATAAGACCTTGAATAATGGCTTTGGTTGCACTGTTTTGAAGAGTTAGTTGATTGGTTTTTCCACCTGCAATGAAACAAAAGGAGAAATAAGACAAGTGGCATAATATAAATAGTGAATCCTACAATAATAAGATGCATTGTTACATTTTAAAAAGCTTAAATGTATACCTAAACCACATTAAGTACAGCAATGACCAAAGTGAAGTCACTTATCACAGGTTGTTCCAAACCCCTCTCTCTTTGGAATGGCACAGAGGCAATTAAACCATTTGAACTAGCTCAGTGGTTCCCAACCTTCCTTAGGCTGGGGACCCCTTTTTAACAAAAAAAATCTTTGTGGCCCCCCTGATTGATCATGTAACCTGGCCCACACAGGCAAATTCTGGTGGTACTACCACCATGGCCCATGCCATTTGGGAGCCAAGCCACAGCAGCTATGGCCCCCTGCTTTTGCCCCTGCCAGGGAGCTGCCACAGCCCCATGCCCCTGCCAGGATCTGGCCATGGGAAGGGAGAGGCAGTCCTGGTGGGGAGCATCAGAACTGTAGCTGGATTCTTGCCCCAGTAGGCAGAGGCTCCGCTGACCCTGTGCAACATGTCTGTGGACCCCTGGGTGTCCCTGGACCACAGGTTGGGAACCACTGAACTAGCTGATACCCCTGTGGAAATCAGTCTGTTCAGGAAGCAGTTCAGAAAACCATCCCCAACTGGGAATGGGGCCATGAAATGATAGGATAGAGGAACACGACATCATGAGGTTGACCTTGACTAGGAGTCAAAAGAGATTGCCAGGAAGTCCAGCTTGCACCAGCAGCATTCCAGAGGCTATGAGGATACCTTACCATGAATCTGAGAGGCACAGGAAATGGAATAAACAGCTAGTTCTCAGGGAGGAAAGATGAGGAGCGTCGCAGAAAGCAGCTAACCTATTGCCATGAAACCTGGAGAGTGGGAAGACTCTCCTCAGAAAGCAGAGACTGCAGTCCCAAACAGGGCAGCCCCAGTGTGCTGAAGCCAGGACAGTGCTAGGGGAATGCAGGCACCAGTAGGCCTGGTAAGACAGCTAGAAAACTGAGCTCAAACCCACCCAGGATCACAACTGTGATGCGAGCAGTCACAGCTAATGCTCAGAAAAGGAGGGTGTCCAGAAAATTAGACTGGAGTCAAGCTGGGCTCAAGAATGAGGGCCCCATGGCATCCATAGATATAGCTAAGAGCAGAAGCACGGATCAGAGCCAGGGACATCAAGGATGGAGAAGGGCAGGACTTGCAAGAGGCTGGATGGGAGCAGGAGCAGGTGCAGGAAGCAGGAGCTGATGCAACTATAACATGAGATACACTGAGAAGCAAATAAGCTCTGGCTGCTGCTGGGTCAGGTAGGAGTTAAGCTCTGTCCTCAGTCAATCAAGCAGCCCCTGCCAGGGTCAGCTGTGCCCAGTGAGCAGCTAGGAGATGGATCCTGCTGCACCTGTGACCCTGACATGCACATGGAGAGACAAAGAAAAGCAATTTGTAGTGAGTGCCAGCTATGGATCTATTCTTCAAGTGAGACCAAGGCACAGCAACTGAAATAGGGAAGGCCAGTTTATAAGAGTGGGGAGCTGGAGAACAGTTGGTAAAAATAAAAATTCAATGCAGGACTTAATATGGTCAATTGCACTCCAAGGGGGCACCACCCCTAAAAGATGTTTTTGCAACAGTCAAGACATAGGAGGTAGGAAACAGGAGTTTTCACATGCCCTGGCTCAAAAGAACAAGAATCAGAAAAAGCTGATCAGTACTGAAGGGAAGAAAGTCTTGCATATGGTTAATTCAGCAGAGAAAAGGATCATAGCGCAAAGGGATACAAAAAAATGAGTTTACATCTATGACCTGAGACATTAGGAATGAGGTGGGAGGAGCTACACATGGGGCACCAGCTGCTATACAAGGAGTCAGGTAATTGTGAGAAGGAAGGCAGCAGTCTTTAAAGTCAAAACCTAAAAAGCAATTTACAGCATGACTGAACTGTGAAGGAAAAAAAACAACAAAGAGTTGTGTGGTACTTTAAGACTAACAGATTTATTTTTTGCATGAGCTTTCGTGGGAGAAGATCCTTGTTGTTTTTTTACTGGACTAGACTAACACAGCTATCCCTTTTGAAATTAACTGTGAAGGGTCAGTTGGCATTTCTGATTCTACCACTACTAGCAGCAGGCTGCAAGCTTTGTGCAAATAGCTTGTGATGAATTTCTAACCTTTAAAATACATAGTTAACAGTCCTGGAAGGACACATTAAAGGAGTTTGGTTTAGTTGTTAAGTTTTATTAAAGCACTCATGGCTGACCTCAGAGATGGACCTGCCAACAATGGTAAAGCAAAACAGCAAAATCCCTTGTTAAAAGCCTTGTCTGGATGACGAAGATCTCGGAGAGCCTACCCCTGCGTACAGACTTCTGCACATTCCGTGCAGTCACGCAGTGTGATTGTCAAGCAATTGACATGAGCAGGAAAGAGACAGAGGCTTTTGTCTAGAGAAGAACTGCAAAATGCCTAACAAAGTACTTTAAAGCCAATGAAAAGATAGAAATTTTTTTAAAAATTACTTTTTGTCACAGCAGAACAAAGAAGATGTGAAAATCCCACTGTCCGAATACATGATAGCTGATATTGGCTGCATCCAGGCCTGTGCAGCTCTCTATTGAGAATACCAAGGGTAGGTCAATGCTACCACTTAAGTCCATCTAATTTACACTAGTCAGAGATGTAAAAACCCACACACCCCTGAAAAATGCAAGTTACAGTGACTACTGTCCACACTGACACTTTGGCAGCAGGAAAGCACTCTCTCATCACTGCAGCAACTGCCTCTTGGGAATGTAAAGTAATCATGTCAATGAGAGAATGCTCTCCCATCAGCGTAGAACATTTCACTGAAAGTGAAGCTAGTGCAAATTTAATTTCTAATAACTGCAGATTCAATTGCTCCTGCATGGTTTCCTTTTCCAATGTCTTCTGTCCCTTTTGCAAGCTGCATTTGTAACACAATTTTAATTGCCACTAACTATTTTTCCTACATCTACAGTTGAACTCAAGAGTTAGTTCTTGCAGAGGGACTATTCATTGCTTTATCATCATCTCAACACCCCAGATGACGAACCCAATTCCAGATGATGAATCCTGCAAATTTGTGCATACTTTACTTACATACATTCTCTCACCAAAGTCACGTGTATATGTTTGTCGAATCAGAACCGTAATCTGTAAAGTGCAATTTCTATGATGTTCTTTGCTTATGTCATTTGTCTTTAAAAACAACTGTGCATCACAAATGGATTTCCCAAAATATGCATCCTGTCACCACAGTTTGTCAACTGAGATCTCATTAATCCAAAAAATGAAAGAGTTATGGGTTTTGATTTTTAGAGAACTCGTATCAGATGTTTTAAGAGTTCCTCGTTTAATTTAATAAAAACCTATCAGATTTAAAACTGCTGGCCTCAAGCGAATAGTAATATAACAGGGGGGAACCAGTGGCCAGGGGAAGGGAGCTTGGGTCCCCGGTAAGGCCAAGGTGGAGAAGGTCAAGGATGGAGCCCCACATGGTGGGGGGGGCATCTTTGACTTTTGGGCCCCTGGGCCCCAGAATCCTTAAGACCGCCCCTGTTCACTATTGCCCCAACTCACATGCTAGCTTTGACCACAGGGTGGTGAGCTGTTGGGGAAGAGGCACTGGAGTTGTACCAGCAGTATATCCTACTCAGCACTTCCCATTCTCTCTTCTCCATCCTCTTGTGTGCCTCTGCTAGGCTGGGTCTTAATAAAATCTACCACTCCTTTAATTAAATGTAGAAACTATCCACGTTGCAAATTACTCTGAGGATTAATGTTTATTGGAGACCTTCTGCAATCAGATGGCTACCAAAGCATATTCACATTCATGGTAATAAAACTGCTTACATGCTTTTTCCTTCTGCCCATCTGACTCAGCAGCCATTCATTCCTTTGGAATCTAATAACTTTTAGCATAATAGCTGACTGAACCACTTCATGTCACACATTGTAACTTCTGTTGTTCTGTGGTTGTTTTGGAACCGTTTGTTTCCCTTTTATATGTCGCACGTCTGACTTATTTTAAGATTGAAAAGCTTGCCTGGCATGAGCAAGTGTAACAGTAAAATATGAGGGGCGAAAAGGATTTGATTGCTTTGTCATCAAGAAATTCTACAGCTGCTCTTTTAAAGACATCACTGTCCAATCTGTAAGCTATAGTTTATTCTTCAAAGTAGACTATGTATAATGAAAGTAGACTATATAACATGAAACAATAAAAATGTAATGCAGTTTGTAGAAGTCACATTTATACATTTCAAATGAATGCATTATAGTCTATATGTGGTACTTATTCTACAGTTAACTTTAGTCCTCTTGGTACTAGGAATAACAGTGTGGTTAGCCTATGAAAATTTGTTTCACTTTTCTTCAGTACCACAGTTTATAAACATACATCTTATCAAGAGAGAGTAACTGTAGGACAACAGGTTCATTAAAGATGACAAACATTATGAACTTTGGGGATGAAACTCAACTGCTATAAATTCGTTTAACTACATTAACAATTGAACTTTAAAACTATGACAGATGAGGGCCTGACCCTCTGCCTCCTATTCATTTCCCTTGCTCTGGCTGCCCAAATTCCTATCAACGTTCACAAACTTTTTCTACTGACTCTTCTTCGGCACTTGTCCTTTTTCTGTGTAGAACAAGAAGAACAGAGCAGCAAATGTTCACAGGAATGGGATCAGAGGAGGAGCCCATTACACGTGATAATGCACAGAAAGTGTTTGTCAGTTGACTCTACACCATGGATACTTCAGCCATCTGCTTCCACAATGGCCTACAACTGTGTTGTGGCAAGATGGATCTCTCTCTCTCTCTCTCTTGCTAGACAGCTACAGAGCCCAGGTGTCCAGAGCCTGTTCACAGTCCTTCACTTAACGGGGAGTAGGATCAGCATCAAAGCGACAGGAGGCTGCTCACCTCCAGATCACCAGAACTATAGTATCACCACACCAATAAACCAAAAATGTTTATAGACAAATGCAGATCTTTTTACCTGCAGCTGGGGTGACAAGAAGCTTATATCCAGTAACTTGCCCTTTAGGGGTTTTCCATGAAATCTGTACGCTGTCATGAGAGATTAGATTATATCTTAGTCTTGTTGGTGGAGCCACTGTAAGAAAAAAAAATTAAGAAATCTTACTTTAAAGTAAAAAAAAAAGGCATTTATTGTAAAATTTTAAAATAAATATTAAGGAAAATACACAGGTAAACACACACACACAAGTTTGACAACACAAAGGATGCAAGTTATTCTAAATGTCACATCAATCAGTATATTAGTTTTAAAAAAAAACTCCAAGGTGCCTTATTTCCCTCAAAGACACAGCCTTTATATTTATAGAAACATTTAAAAATACTACAGACCTCACAAAGGACAGAGACAAACGGTGTTAGATGTTAAGACTCTAGTTTAGCAAGCAAAGCTAGTAATACGAAATGCTCTTTGTTAATGTATAAGAACTAAAATATAGCTTCTTGCTTATTTCACAATATACCTTTCCTAACTTCCGGTGCCTAATATCATAGATTTTTTTCACTTAAGTCACTCAGGGCCAAATGTTCAAAGCCTTGTGTGGGCACAAGAGTCCTTCTTGCATGTGTATTCTAGGCTGCAAGTGGGAGACGGGAAATAGCAGGATTTTCAAAGGGGGTGGGAGGTGGTTATTATGTGCAGAACTACAAGAAGAGAACCTGCAGACTGGGTGAATTATGGCTTCAGCAATTAATATATATTCACCCCATCAGAAACCAGGACTGCCCTGGACCCCCCAAAGACTCTTAGCTTTACACAGGCTAGTAAAGTTTCAGGATAAAGCAACCCAGGAACTGCAGGCTGAGCCACTATCTCCTGGCTCCTAGACCTTCAAATACAGTTCAAAATAATGAATGGCAATAAGAGAGCATTGTGGGGGACAGAGGCATGTGGAGTTTCTGGAGTGGGAGGCACCCAGGAACAACTGGAAAATTCAGACCTATGTGCTATGACGTGATCAGAGGTTGCTGACACAGGGAGAGGGTGGAAAGAACTGTGGAGCTCCCCTGGAGTCAGCAAAGCAGCTAGATGTCTGGTATACTTCCCACTGAGTGCTTTTGGGCATACAGCAGCAGTTAACCTACAGTAGTGGTTTATTAGCTTACTCTAATTAGCACTAGCATGTAATACTGGCTTGTAACGAGTTGTAGTAGCCACTGTTCCCTCTAAGCTGTGTGCATGTGCGTGTGCACAGAGGCATGAAACCTGCACACACAACAAAATAAAGTGTGCACAAAAAATTCTACAGTGCTAATATTAGCTCACACAAAAAAATTTTGCGCACACAAAGAAATATTTTGCACACAGTCTACGAAAAATTAGAGGGAACATTGGTGGTAGTCTAGCTCTAAATATACAGCCTGAGTGAGGTGCAGTTTATGAACATTGTCCTTGCAGGAGCCATAAAGAGGGTAATGGCACAGGAGAATCAACCCAGGTTTACACTATAAAGTTAGGTTGAAACAAGGTAGCTTATATTGACCTATCTCAGTGTCCATGCTAAAATGTCACTCTTGCTGACTTAACTCACCCACTACACTGACTTAATAACTCCACTTTCGCGGGAGGAGTAATGATTAAGTCAACATAGTTATGTTGATGCAGTGTCAGTGTAGACACTACATTGCTTACAACTGTTGCAAGAATTCAGAACCCAACCCACAATGCCCTGTGCTGACAGTTAAATTGGTGCAAGTGTTCCTGGTGAGGACATGTAGCGCTGACACAAGGGCTATGTCTACACTAGCTAATTAGTCTGTATAAGGAGGCTTAATCCAGACTAATTTTCTCCCTGTCTATACAAGGCTTTGCCTAGTTTGAACTAAAAAAATTTTTAATTCAAACTAGTTAGTTTGAACTAAGAGTTTAGTTTGAACTCAGTTCGAACCTTAGTTCGAACTAGCATGATGTAGTCATGCTAGGTCAAACTAAATAAATTCAAACTAAGCAGTTTTGAACTCAAACCACGTTTTTCTAGTTCAAACTAAAAAGTTAGTTCAAACTAAAAAAAGTGCAGCTAGTTCAAACTAAGAAGTTAGTTCAAACTAAAAAGCTGTGGTTAGTTCAAACTAACTGGGCACTAGCTTTTAGATGCAGAAATAGCCGCAAAAGTGATTTAATTACTGTGATGGCTGTATGTCAACATAACTTAGGTCACCATAATTTTGTAGTTGAGACATCCTCTCAGCGAGAGGAAGAGACGTTTTGCTAGCTCAAGGGCAGGCATACATATCTACACTAGTCTAAACGGTTTATTCCAACAACTGATTCTGTCCTGCCTACGAAAAGTTGAACAAGCATCACAATGGGCTCTGCCTTCCCAATTCCAGAAGGATATAGCAGCAGAGGATGGCTTCCTCCTGTCATCACACATCTCTAGACCTGAAGATGCAGGATACGTCACAGCAAACACATCTTAAAGATAGCAAGTGCTGTTTCTTTCTATTATTATCCTTTAAGTAGTTTAACGATGTTTTAGTCTTCTTTAGTTGTTAGCTCAAACATGATTGCTGGTCATGATCAGCTAATATTCCTCTTCTCATGTGGTGTTTCTCACTAAGAGCCACAGAGAGGTGTGTCAAGTGCCAGAGTCCACAGAAAGAAAGAGCTGCCCAGATACTCCCTCAGGCCCTGCTCATTCCCCATTTCAGTAAATGGAGCTGTGGCAATTTACAACAGCTGATGATTTGACCAATCATTCTTTGCAGTTCATGGCCACATTATCCACTGATATTTTCCTTTTTTTATTTGTTTTGTTTTGTTTTTTAAACTGAGAAAAGTCACCTAGTATTTTTATGTTGGTTTTTCTTTTCATGCTGTTCAATTGTTTCCTAGTGTTAACCTATAACTTCTAACATTGTAAAGTATTATCAAAATGTTAATCAAAGTTTAGCAGTAAAGCTTTGCCTCCATTCTATTGAGTTATATCCAGCTTCTTAGTTAGGGTCTATTCTAGCAGAGTACGCCATCCTCAGTAATACTCCAGCCCAAAGAGTGGCAGGCACCAGGAAAACATGGAAGACCCAAGACCACCTTAGTGACATCTTAATCATCCTCAGTTCAGTGGATTTCGAGGCAGGAAAATCAAACAGAGGATGGGGAGCTAAGGGCACAGAGATAACAAATGTCAAATCAGTCTAGCATACTTTTCAAATTCTTTATGCATACAAACTATGTGCTCATGCAGACTCTGGACATAATCTGGTTAAGCCTAATATCCAGACTCAGTAGAATTTTAGAAAATAGGACTTATCAGGAACAGAAGAGGGAGTGCCTGTATGTTCCATTGCACGCACACAACTGGTTCTTTGAAAATTTGGCCCTCCCTGTTTTGCAATTAAACAATCAAATGCTAAATGTCATGGTGGGCAAGCTACTGTGAGAATGTTTGGCATACCATAATTGTAATTAAAAAACTGAAGCTGTAGACAGAGGCTCTGGTAAAAATTTTAAGAACCAGAAAGTCTGTAGGTATGGATTACAGTCATTAATTCAAGATTCGTAATGATTTATGTTTAGCTCAAGAACAGAATCAGTCAGTGTCAAATGAACCCCAAGTGACGAATCATGACTATTAGTTCACAAAAATATATAATTCCAATATTTACTTTTTCTAAGCAACAGTCAATAATCTTTGAAAAATGGCAGTATTTAGTCCCCAAAAATGCTGCAAGTTTTCATACGGGTTCAGTGGCTAAGCACAGAACTACTATAAACAAGAATGCAAATGCCAGAAAAGTATGAGCCATATGACTGCAAGGGAAAATGAGCTCGGAAGCCCCTTTTTCATATGTGACCTAAAGATTAAAAGAGCACGTTCTAACAATGCAGTTTAGCACTGACCTACTTTTAATTAGCCATCACCACATCAAGTAAACTTTTAAATCCTCTAAACCAGACACATGTCTAACAATAACAAGCAAAGAAGGACATAATCACCAACTGTTTTTGTACTTACTATACAACTACAATATGATAGACTACAAGAGTTGTGCCAGAATAATCTTTACATAACTAGCTGATCTTTGGTAACCATTTATGCATTTTTTTGTCTAAATCAGGGGGATGGCAGGAGAGAACATTTCCAGCCAATAATTAATAATAAGGAGAAGAGTTGTTCAAAAAATAGATATTTAAATAGGTCTTAGTTATGCAAAGATTAATGTTCTCGCACAAAGAAGTACATATAACTAAGGAAGTTAAATCTAACACTTGGACAAACACAACAAAATATTGATGGGAAATACTACGTGGTCACCAACCTTAAGAGGAAATCTTTATTTCTGTGGACCTTTATTGTCTGTGGAACAAGATTTCACTTCTTGCAGAAAGAAAAAAAATGAATCCAAACTGAGTCAGATAAGTGATAAAAATCAGTAGTGAGAGCTTGTTAAGGAGTTTTACAGGAATGAGCAAATGAATGGCCATCAGCAACATTAAAGCAATCATCCAAAAAGAGACTAAAGACAAGTTCAAGGCTTTGGCTTATGCAGATACATAGAAGTCAGTTATTTTTGTTAGTGCTCCAAATCCATTATTCTGGAAAACTAAGAGGAAAATGACGCTTCCAAATACTCAGTATTCTAACAGGAGAGCAAAAATTCTCAAATACATAGCTGTCAAGCAAATTGAAAAGTTGGAAATTCTAACTGTCCTTTCTAGAATTTGATTTTAGTTTGTTATAAAAATAAAACCCTTGATCAACATGAACAAATTAATATTCCACCAAAATTATCTAGCATATACACTTGCAACACATGGAAATTCTGAGAACATGAAGTACAACTGCCACCTTGTACATGTAAAAGGAAATTCATAAATTAACAACCCTGATTTACGGTATGGATAAATGGGAACTCGAGTGAGAGAAGACATATGTTCCTCAGATTATTTGTTAGACAAAGATGTTTTGCTGTGAGCAAACCTTTCGTTATTTTAATAGCTTGGATAAGAACCTAGAATACTTTAAGGTCATTCTATCTGTTGAGTAAGAAAAAAAATATTCTCCAACTAAATGTGAGAGAGTAAATAAATATGGAGTGAAAGCAGAAGTATAAAAAAGATTTGAAACTCAGCTAGTCAGTGCACCACATGAAACTGGGAACTCAACAAATGAGAGGGATGAAAACATTAAAATATAAAAGCAACATTTTAAGTTATCAGGGACCAGCAAATAGTAATTGGATGATTCAAGAGCAAGGTGGTGGAATGACTCCGGAGAACTCAGTCTCAGTCAGCCAGGTCTGTTTCTCCAGAGATATTCATAACAAGACAAGAGATATAAATTAATGTGTAGAAAAAAAGATAATAAAAGTCCCCATCTGGGGATCATAAGATCAGAATAAAACCTCAAATGTGAAACTAGCCCATCCCAAACACATTCTCTCTGTGTCCCAAGGTGTCAATTTACAGTCCTTTCTCACAGGGCTTGTGCAAGTTTTTAATCATTCAAACATACTGTGTTATATCTATTTGTAAATAGCTAGCTGTTGCAAGGATGAAGAAATGAATGGTTTATTGCAAGTGGAAGAGGAAAAGCTTTCTCAACAAAGGTCAAAAGAAGGAATTCAGAGTGATTACATGTTACTACTCTAATCATAGCAAAAAAGTATCCTCAACTCATATTCCATGAGCTACGGATCCACACACCTTATTATTCAAAAATATGCTGGTGCAGTCAACATGGATATGAATTTTCTCAGACCTGCACTTAATTTTAGTGTGAAATTATTGTCCACTGCTAACATGTGACTGGTAAAAATATGTTTCTTTTTAAAAAGTGTTTGATCGTCAAAGCTGTTTAGAGAATTTAAACACACCTTCCACTGAGATCACTTTAAGATGTGTCTGAATCCTCAAAACTGGTTTGTTAATCTTAACCACATGTAGTGACAATCAGCCATTTATGGCCTGGAAGAGCAAGAGGTCTGGACCCCAAAGAACAAGCAACTGAATCATTGGTCGTATACAATATTATTGCACTATAAAAAGTGTAATTGAGTAAGTATTTATAAAAACTAGTGACACACTGGTCCAGAAGATCACTGTGTGATGGACGGATGTGTGGGTCGCATAGAAAGAGTTATGTGGGTGCACTGGAAATATGTTCATAACATGCATTCAGAACCCAGTGTATCAACCAAGCCTGCCCTAGACAAATGTGGATTTAGCCATCAGACTGGCTTGATTGCAGGTAGAGGACAATGGAAACTCTATGGAAGTATGTTTACAGAGTCATCAAGCTAACAAGTGGGAGAAGAAGACAGTTTAGCAGTCTCTCAGGGGACAAAAATCTGCAATTCAGAAGGCCTTCCTGGCTCTTGAGGCAGAGACAGAGGATTTTGGATAATATAAGGGAAGCAAAACAACATTTTAGTTATCCACTGCTTAGAGGACATGGGGAGCAGTACCCTGTGATCCTGAGAAAGTTGGACCGCTGGCCAGGGGGACTAAAGATGCTGTCAACTTGATGTAAGTATGAAAACTATGTTAGCAAAGATTGTAACTAGCGCCAGTCAAGTTTTAGACTCTATATAGCATGCTTTCTTTTGTTTGCAACTGTCTTTTTCTCTTGCTCAGGATCACTTAAATCTCTGTTCTTTCTTAATAATGATTCTTAGTTTAACTATAAGTGGTTGCAGTGCTGTCATTTAAAGCTAACTTTGAGTCTTTAGCTAGGTTGGTTTGTGCACTGTCTCTCTGAAGGCACCGTAGTTAATTTCTATAGGTTGGTCTACATTTAGACTGTTAGTTCGAATTGACTCAATTCGAACCAATCAAGTCACACTAATTATGATTAGTTCAAACTGAGTCAATTCGAATCAACATGGCCAGATTAGAAAAACCAATTTGAAATAGCATGTCCATGAACTGGACTTGCTACTTCAAATTGGAGCAGGGGCACCATGGGAGGTGTGGCAACATGGCTCCCTAGTAGGGCCATGTCACCACCCAATCCCTTGCCCTGCTCCAAGCCCTCTGACCTGGGCACAGGGAAAAGCTTCCTCTGCCTAGCTCTAGCCGCCCTGCGGCTAAAGCTGCCAGGGGATGTTTTTCCCAATCACCAGCTCAGAAGGCAGGAGTCAGGCAGGGGAATGTTTTCCACTGCCAGGGCTCCCTGGGGCGAAGGCATCCCCAACCCCCCCCACAACAAATGGGGGCCAGGAGAGTTCCCCCCGCGCTGTCAGCACAGCTGGAGGAATCCCTTCTCCCCCACCTGGCTGTGCAGTCAGCTTGGGGCCGGGGAGTGCAGAGGGGATGGGGGAGAAGTGATTCCCCTGGCCTGCACTGACAGCTCGGGGCCACGGGGTTCCCCCGACCCCAGTGCTGACAGAGCAGTCTGGGTGGGAGAGAAGGGATCCCTGCCACTTCTCCCCTGCTGACTGCCCACCAGAAAGTCACCCTGGCAGGTGGCTTTGGCAGCGCTGGCTGCCCAGCAGGAAGACACCTCGGCAGGCAGCTTTGGCAGTGCTGGCCACCTGCCGCGGTGTCTTCCCAACAGGCAGCCAGCGCTGTCAAACCTGCCCGCCAGGGGTGTCTTTTCAGCAGGCAGCCAGCTGGGCTGGAGCAGGGGCTGGGGTCCCTGTCCCCAGCCGGGGGACAGGAACCCCATTGCTCCCCCCAGCCCCATGTGGCCAGGGGGATGAAGGCACCTTTCGGGCTGCTAGCCCCAGGTGCTAAAGGGCTGGGTTTCCTCCCAGGGTGCATGGCACCCTGGGAGGCTAGTCAACCTTGTGAATTCAAACTAACTTTAGTTCGAATTCATTTGTCTACACAGCATCAATTCAAACTTGAGGATTTGAATTGATGATTATGTCGAAGTTACAGGAGGTTTTGTAACTTCAATGGGACCTCTCCTCAATTTGACCTAAGGGAAGCCTTAGGTCCAATTGGCTAAGTGCTGTGTAGACACATCTATTTTTGAATTCGACCTAATGTTTATTAGGTTGAATTTAAGTGTGTGTAGACATACCCTAAGAGTGCTCAGTGAGAGGGACTGGAGACTGCACAGAGACACTCTGGGGGAACTGGGGTTCACTGGTTGTTTCCTGCAAGGCAAGGTTTAAACTGACATAGTCTCAGGGAGTTTGCTGGCAATTTAGTGAAGCTGGAGTGCCAGGGACTTGACATGCAGCTTAGCAACAACAAAACTCTCAACTTGCTGAGGCAGAGGAGTAATACAATGAATGGCTTGCAGTTCTAGGAGTCCTGAGCAGAACATCACGTATGCATCAAGTGTAAGATATACAGACACATGCACAACAACATGCTTCATTTTATTGACTTATTAACTCCCATGCTTTTGAAAGCTAAATTCTAGTATTCACGCACCGACCATTGGGAGGAAGGCAAGGGGGGACCCCTCCCTACACAAAACACACTATAGCTAGCATTCCCCAAGTTCTGGGAAGTGTGGTTAATGCACCCAACGATATTCCATAGCCCCCAAGTGGGATAGATTGCCCCAAGCATCTGTCACCATGAAAGACCATTTGCAGAGTGAGCCATGTTGGTAGCAGTATCTTCATCTGTCAAACCTGCTCTTCCACTGACCCCAGAGACATTTCTGCCAGCACCTATCCTCTGGAGATGGAGATAGAAAACTTCAGACCACCTCTGCTTATCCACTGACTGTTTTCATGCATAGAAGTACAATCCAGCACTCCTTTCAGTGGAAAAAAAGAGGGGCAGATTCAGCTCTGTTATGATGCCTAGGTGCAACCTCAGCTGAAGTCAAGGGGATTGCTCGGGCACAGCCAACACCACAATTTGGTCCTATTTTTTCATGCTTGTAAAGCCAAGGTTGCATTGGGAGGCAAACACACTAGGACAGACTTGAGGCTTCTGTCAAAACCGCGTATGATAATTTTCAAGTCTAGCAATGCTGACAGTATCCTTTATTAATAACAATACATAAGATACAAAGTCTATACAGGAATGATCACATTTGTCAGCCCAGGGCAGCAGGATCTGTATAATGTAACAATGATATTAGCTATGGTTCCACCAAAGCAGCAACAAGTATTCCATGCAAGTTCAGTATCCCACCACGGAATGATCATTCCCAGACCCCCAACTCATTTGCTTAGAAAGTAGGAACAGCAATAACTGATATTTACTTTTAAGCAAACAAAACTGCATTTTTCCTATAACACATTTTCAGACATTTTAACTGTGCACATAAATGAAAGCAAGCTCCCACCTAATACACTACAGTTCAGAGAACGTGTGAAAATGAGTCAGGAAAAGCTAGACCCTGATGATGTTCCCTTTGAAATCAGCAGCCAAACTACTATTGATGTCAATAATGTTGGACTATCTCCTGAGGAATAGGGAAACACTATTGCATATGTAAAAGATGCAACCCTCTTCTGCACATCAGAGTGACCTGGAAAAAGTTTTGTTCCCTACATATCAGTTACCTTGACCCTGAGCGCGACTGATGAATTGAACGATGACCACTAAAAAAGCCAAGAGGAGCCAGCTCTGTATCTTGTCTTGATAAAGTTTCATCCTGGGTACCTGCAGTATCACCAAGTCTGAAAACATAAAGAACAGAAATATTTATCAGGCCTGTAGATCTAAAACATTCACTTAGATGAAAAATAAATCAACTGTCAAGTTCTGATTCCATCATCTTAATGGGATTTTTGCCTTTGACTTCAAATGGAGCCAGCCACCCTCGATGGCTATGTCTATGCTACAAAAGCTAAGTTGACTTTGTTAAGTTGACTTAATAAAAGTCTATTTAAAGGTGACTTCATTAAGTCAACTTAGTGAGCCCACCCTTCTCTTAAGTCAACTTAAGAAAGTTGGTTAAGTCAACTTAAGAAAGTGTCCTTATAAAAAATGTATTTGCTTAAGTCGACTTTACTAAGTCAACTTAAGGGATGTGTTCACACAGCCTCCTTATTTCGAAACAACGGAGGTTGTTTTGAAATAAGGTTTCAGCTGTTCACACGACGCATGGTTGTTTTGGAACAACGGGAACTGTTGTTCCGAAACAACCGCGTTGTTTTGAAACAAGTTAAACCTAGTCTGTGGGCAAAACAACGTTGTTTCACAACGGTAGTTTCGAGACAACGCCATGCGAATGTGTTGTTTTGAAAAAACGGTGGTTTCGAAATGACTTGTTTTGAAACAACCGTCATCTGAACATGTTGTTTTGAAATGATGGTGAGTCGTTTCAAAATAACTGTTGTCCGGAATTGCTATTTCAATTGCTGCTTTTCTCCTTATTTCGAAGTGACTCTTTTGCTAATTCGAAATAAGTCATTTCGAAATAAGGCATTATTTCGATACAAGTTGTTTCGAAACAACCGTATCGAAATAACCGCTTATGTGTGAACACAGCCAAGAAGGCACATGTTATTACATAGGGCTTCTTAAGGTGACTTAGATGGCCACATTGCATTAAGTTGACTTAATAAAGTCAACTTAATGCCTAAGTCGACTTAAAGACCGAGGGCAAATGTGTCCAGGGCTTTGTTTAAGTCGACTTAAACCTCCTTAACTAGACTTAAGCCCACATACCCAAAGTCTGCTTAGTAAGTACAGCACATTTTATTGGGAAGAACTAAGGAATTATTTGAGCATTTGTTTCACTTTCCAAAGCTGCATTCTGACAAAGCAACAGCCAGTCTTGTCAGAAAAAGGGGTTGGAGCCCATCAAGTTAAAACCTGAGGACAATTTTTTTTCAAAAGTGCCCCAATTTCTGGTGCTGAGCTTTTCTGAAAGCCTGAGCTGATATGAAAATCTGGTGTATACCCTTTTTGATGCAAACAGAGGGTGTACTGAGAACAGAGACTGTTATGATAACAAAACAAACAAAATCCTATTTCATTTTAAAACAGGTTTTTTAAAAAGTCAGCATCAAGTGTCCCATCATCACTGTGAATATCAGGTCAAGCCATGTAATACGAACCACTGCTGCCCAGACAGTCAAGGCATCTGAGAGAGAAGCACTATGGCCATAAATAGAGTAATAACTACAACTTAATATCTGCTTTGCATCCACATAGAATGAGTTCTACTCTGAAAGGGATTCCTTTTGCAATAACCTCATGAGTAACACAGTTATTGTCTATAATTTCCCAAATTTGCAAGTTAAAAGGAAAAATTCTGTATTTTCTTAATAGCCAGACCTGCAAACCCATGTAGAATATGAACATTAAGCACACACCAGTACCATTAATACCCCTGACGCATTTGTGGATGCATTTACTGTTTAACTGAAGTGTGCTCTTTTGCATATCATGGCAAGGGTGTTGCTCCCCATAAAAAAGGTCAGGCCCCACCCCCTGCCCCCAGGCCTGATCGGAGCCCCAAGACCTGCTCCTCCTCCTGCCACTACTGGCCAGCTGCAGCGTGGCAAGTGGCCTGGGCCCAAGGTGGCCCCAGCCGCTGCCCGCAGCAGCTGGGACTGGATTAGGCATGGGCCGTCTGACACACTGCAGCTGGCCAGCAGCAACAAGAACAGGATGAGGGCTGGGGTTGCCTGCCACTGGCTGGGGCTGAATTCAGAATGGGCTTCCTGCCACACTGCAGCTGACTGGCTGTGGCAGGAGCTGATCAAGGATGGGGCCACCTGCCATGCTGTGGCTAGCCAGGAGCAGCTGGGGCCAGACTGGGCCAGGGCTGCCTACTGCTGGCCACCAATGGTTGGGGGACCAGATCAGGCCCTGGCTGCTTACCACGCTGCAGCTGGCCAGGAGCAACTGGAGCTGGATCTGGGCCTGGTCCATTTGCCAGGGCTGGGGCAGAGCTATAGGGGGGGTTCAGCCTCTTAGTCCCAGCAGTAGTGATGCCCTATACCACAGTAAAGGGATAAAGAGGCAAAATCCAGCTCCTGGGCTGCAGCTCCTAAGACTTTTGCCTTGATCCAACCCTCACTGCTGCTATCAGGTCGGCACCGTTACAGCGGAGCCTGAAGGATGCTGGGAGGGGCCCTGCCTCAGCTGGATGGACTTGGGAGCTGAGTCCGGGGCCATGCTTCACAGCACTTGCACCCTGCCTCCAGGCTGGCTCTTCTGCTCATGGGGGCAGGCCCAGCTGCAGCATGGTGTAGCCTCTGGCATGGCCCTCTGGGACCTAGAGTGTTGTCAAGACACTTGGCCTGGGCCCCGCAGCAGGTCCTGGCTGCATACATGACAACACTCTAGGCCCTGGGTGCCATACCCAGTGGCATTGCTGGCACTGGGCATAAGCCCTGAGTCCAAGTGCCAGTGCCCCAAATCTGGCTGGGGACTAAGGGACAGGCTGCCAGCTGGTGGCAGCAGGATCTGGCAGTGGCCCCAACCCCAGACAGGGACCAGGCTGCCAGCAGCAGGATCCAGCCCTGGCCCTAGCCAAGGTCCTGGGCCGGACTGGGCCCAGGGGGTGGGACCGGTGGGGCAGGGGGCAGGACCCAGGCCTGGGCCCTGACCGTTTTTTCAGGGCAGTGATGCCCCTGGCCACACTGGGGGGCTACACCACACACGAGACAGACTCACTCCCATGGGCAGACCCGCCGGCCTGGGGATGGGAACAATGAAGGCTCTGGTTCCAGGGCTCCAGGCTTTCCCCAGTGCAGGCCCACCCCCAAGACCCATGATGCCCCAGGCGGGGCAGGGTCCATGGCAGTGACTGGATGGGGCCCCAGGCCAGGGGCTGCCCATGAAAGGGAGTAGACCAGGGTCCCATAACCCAGCCTTGATTGCAGAGTTAGCGCCCCAGAATGGGTATAGCCTGGCCCCTGCCTAGGTGACCACAAAACTGGGAGTTGCACTCCCTACCTATCCTCAGGAATCCAGGGCCAAGCCTGTCCAGGTCACAGGTCCCCACCACCAGGAGAGTGAGAAGGGAGCCTTTGAGGTTAGTCAGGCCTCTGAGTAAAGCAAATGGGAGCGAGGAGGACTCACATCCTTTTGCTAACCAATTCCACCAGGATAGTGTATGAGTCAGGTCCCACAGTAGTGGCCCATTCTTCCACTTACACATAGTTGCTGTTATGCTATTGCTGAGACAGTGAAAAAATGCAAAAAGCCTGGACCACTTTGCAACACATATCAAGTTCAGCCATTTCTCAGACTTCCCTCAGTTTTAGCCCCCCCTGTGATTGGAGCCCCATGCCAAGGCAGCATGTGTTTCAGTGTAAATCCACCACTGGGAGCAAGCCCTTCAGGCCCAGGAGGGTGCACCTCCTTGGCTGTCTGCAGCCAGAGCAGAGCGTTTCCTTGCAGGGCCAGGCCAAGAGCAAAGCCCAAAACTGGGGACATCTGTGCACCTCATCAGGAAGGACAGACAGATCCAGCCCTGGGTAGGGTTACCAGATACCAAAGCATAGAAAGGAGAACAGGGAAGTACAAAAAGGAGGACATGGAGAAAATGTAGTATTACTGTAATATTCTTCTGTTTTTAGGGGGCCCTGGAATCCTTCCCCACTAAAAACAGGATGTTCCAGCACACTTGAACCCCTGTTAAGTAAAAAGCCAGACAAAATCATGTCTTTTAAAAATGCCTGCTGGATGGAAGACATGAAGGTAAAAAGGAGGACATGCCCCCTTTTGCCTGACACTGGTAACCCAAGCCCCGGGTGAGGAGTGGAGCCAGCACATTTCCTCCTCCTCCTCCAAGGGTGCCCAGGTTTCTGGCAGGTTTTGGTGTCAGCTGTTTCCTGCCTCCCCCAGACAAGCCAGCCCCGACTTGGCCACCTGCAGCCCCCTGCCCTGGGGGGTGTTAGCGGTGCCGGGGCCCTGGCAGCCCCACGGGAGAGGCTGCTGGTGGCCCCCGGGAATCACCCCCGCAGCCAGCCCCGACTCCCAGCGCCTCTGGCCCCGCGGGGGCTGGAGAAACCAGCCGGCTCGGACCCGCGGGCGGAGCCGGGGCGCCGCACGCCGCAGTCCCAGGCGCGCAGCAGCCCGGAACCCCCCACCGCACAAAAGTGGGGTCCGGGTCCCCCCAGCCAGCTTTGGGGAGGGGCACCCCAGCGAGGAAATGAAGCCGGGGGGAAGCCCCCACTTTTCCAGACACAAAGGGAGCCACAGGCTGCAGAAGATCCTCTGGGGTTTGCTTTTCCATTTCTCTCCCCCAACCCCGGCGCCCCCCTTTCTGCTCAAATTTCCCCTCCATGCATCTTAACCCGGGCTCTCAGATTCACCACGGCTGACTCTTTCCTCCTGTTCTTTGCTTCTGACCAACAAAAGACTGAAATGTGGAAGTGAGGGATAATTAGCGGGACATACAGATAAGTGCTGCGGGTGTTCCTCAGGGCGCAAGAAAATCAGCTTTTAAACTATCCCATCCCCCTTCTTTCTTACTGTAAAAGTGGGACAAAAGAAAATCCAACAGACCTTTGCAGTCATGAATGGTTTAGTTGCTGGATGAGGAGGTGTAGCTGCTTGGGAGAGATCGCTCTTTGCTAGTGCACACTCCTTCTTTCACTCTGTAATTAATTCTGCCTCTAAAAGTTTCTTTCCACCCTCCAGCTGCTTGCTCGATCCTTCATAGCATTGGATCTGATAAGAAGAAAGAGTAGAGAAACAACCAGCCAATTATAAAGCAGAAAGTGGGAGAGGGGGGAAAAGGGGGGGGGTGGATAGCCACTGACATCCAACCAACCCTTCCCCAGCCAGGTCTAACTAAGGACTTCAGTGAATGAATCTCAGGACTGGTCCAATTCCAGGTGTGTAGTGCCACAGAGGTAGCCCTGTTAGTCTACTGCAGCAAAAAAACCCAAGAAGTCCTGTGGCACTTTCAAAAAGTAACAAATGTAGTAGAAGTCTGAACTGAAGGCAGCTAGCCTTTTGATTCAAGAGAAACATTAGGTGTTGTTGGAGGAATAAGAGGAAGTTCATTTTTTGGGGTGGAACTCAAGCAACCGTATTTTTCTCCAGGTGCTGTAGTTTTCCTTGTGTCGACAAGATGATGCCTCTTTCTTTGTGTTTTGTTGCTTTTCAGTCTACATTTCCTTCCCCAAACGTTCCCTATTGGCTTATATTTAAATCATAATTTTAAAAGATGTCTAATCAAGGCTTCCGGTGTCCAAATACACAATTCACAACACAGTAAGTTTCCTGTACTATTTGGAACTCAAATGTTCTTGGCATAAATTATAATAATTTATGTCTAGACAAGCACTTAGAAACCTCCTGTAATACCTCAGTCATGGTCTGTGCAGGGCCCCAATCTTACAGACTTTTTTGCACAAGTTACTTCAGGGGAATATTCCCACTGAAACCACTGGGCTACCATTGCTTTGGAGGACAAGTCTTTAAGTCACCACCTTTCAAAACCACATTGCATAGCAAATATTAATAGTATTCGAAGGGGAAATATAGAAATGTGGGAATTTTATTTCCTTTTTACCCTCAAGCTTTCTATTAGATCCTCTATAGACTTTTTTTTTTAAATCCATAATGGTCTTTTTTTTTTTTTTTTTTTTTTTTTTTGGTTCTCTGCTATACTCTGGGACGTGGAATAGCTAACACATTGTGCCACTTGAGAAAAAAAGTCTCCTGTATTATGCGAACCCTCTAAAGCAATAATGTGTTAGTGCCCTGGGCTCCAGTCATTGTCCCAAAGAATCACAGTGAACATTAACTTCATTCACCCCTAAATTACTTGTGCAGCGGGGAGGGAAAAGTATCCAGGAGAGAAATGGGCATGGCTAGTTATAGATTCCTGAAGCCTTTGTAAAGGTGGTGAGAGAGATCAACCCAGTTTATGCTTGGTTGCAGCTTCATGTGCAGTACATAATGAAGTTGGAGCTCATTTGAAGGTACTTCAAGGAGCAGAGTTTGACTCGCTTAAAAAAAAAATCTGGTATCATGCAAAACGCATGAGCACCACCACGTGGCTACATCCAGCCAGGCCCCTATACATGAAAAGCCACTTTACAGTACATCAGAGCAAATCTCAGACATGAGCCATCATACCAATGGTTAAGTACTGGAACAGCCAGTGAACAAATCTACACTTCAGTTTAAGCCATCTGTCTACAGCAGAAATAGTTGTTCTTTAAAAAATTCCCTTCCACATATACAAAGAATCTATTTGAAAGAACAGGACCAACTTTAAAAGGATGATTCAGCTTCTGACCTCACCACACTGGATTATTATTGCAAAACGCCATTGGATTTATTTATATTAGTCTGTCTTCCCACCAGTTCATGTGCAATTCAAACCTGCCCCTGCCCCATCCTCCAGAACAGTATTGTCAGGACAGAACTAGCTGTTTGTGTTTCTAGATCCAGTTGAGCAACTACACTATTTAAAAACAGTTTTTACTGAAATTTTCTCTTCATTTTAGAGTTTGTAAAATACTTTGAAAATAAAGCAAATATTGGGCAATAGCCCACCTATCCCATAAACTGTGCACACACAAATATAGATAGAATAAAAACATCTCCTGTTAACATATGAACAAAATTCTTCATTGACTGTCACAAATAGCTTGTCTTGGCTGTCACAATTAACCTGTCTACACTGAGGTTGCAACTTGGTCCCACTGAACCCAATGAGAGTTTTAATGAGCGTAGAATTGAATCCTACATCTTTGTTGTCAGCTTGCGTAAAATGGACAAGCTTCACTGATTTCAAAAGGAAGAGAACAATACCAATTCATACCAGCTGAGGATCCAATCCATTATTTAAAAGCTATTCTTTCAACACATTTTGCTTGGATCATACAAAAAAATAGGATTATTTTAAAAAATCATAGTTAGAAATGGTTCTACAGGATGAACAAAGGGTGGGCTCCACAAAGATACTTAGATACCAAAACCCCACACTGAGGTCTAATTTTCCAATTTCCCAAGCCCCACACTTAGTCCCAATTACAGCTCAGCTGCAATCCATAAAACTCCCCATGAGCCCTGTAGGCACCTAAATTGACTTGGTGCCTAAATTTTCAGGGTAAAAATTCCCTCGGTGCCTAGGTTCTGCCTCTCAGCATGGGCACTGATGTCTCCCGCAAGGCATGAGAAGTTCATCTCCCACTTGAGTGATTGATAAAACAATGTGTTTGGCTGCCCAAATTGTGGTGCAGGGGCCAATTCAGTAGGTATGGTGACCATTCTGCTATCCAGGATAGGGTACTTTGATACTGGCAGAGCAGGCATCCACTCTTGCCTAGGTTTTAGGCCTCAGCCAAGAACTGCCAAATTGATTGTTAGAAACCAGTCTGTCTGACCTGTATGTTAGTTATGGTTACAGTGGGTATTGGCCTTATAGAAATGTGTTTAGACTTTCTGAAATGCTTGTAAGATGCTGCGTACAGAAATACAACCTTCTAGCATGTGATAAAGAAGTTATAAGTGAGATTAAAGATTTTGTCTCGTAACTATAACCAGCGTTTTCTCTGAAACTGTGGACCCAGTCAGGAGGGCTTGTCTGCTGCCCATGAAGAAGGCCTATCACAACTAAACTGACCATTGCGGGACATCACACTAAAGACTTTGTTAATTGCTCTCTCACACCTGTGAAGAGGCTATGTGCAAAAGGGCTCATCCCATCAGCCTGAATTCTGAAAGAAGGAAATAAAGATAGCTGACAAGAAACTTTTCATCTTTTTCTGCTATTTCGACTCTGAAAGAGCCAAAGCAGCTATCCCCAAGGTCAACCTGCATTCGCTCTAAAAGACATTCAGAATTAACAGATTATTACAATTCTTTTAAACCAGTGGTCTCAAACACATGACCTGTGGGACACATGTGGCCCCTAAAGCTATTTCCTGAGCCCTCAATGACACTATTGTTACTGATATTTGCAATATCATTGTACGAAAAGGTTTCAGTGGTATGACCCTCAGGCTAACATACAAGTCCTCACACAGCCCGGTACTAGTTCTCACCTGGCCCTTGTGGTGATTTGAGTTTGAGAGCCCTGTTTTAAACCCGTAGACTGTAACTCATTTGCAACTATCTTTGCCTCATCTAACCTGGTAATAACTCTCATTTCTTTCTAATTAAACCAGCGAGAGTTGCTTATTGGTCTGACAACAAATCTTGTCTTTCATGTGAGCTCTAAGGCAGTGGTTCCCAACCTTTTTCAGGCTAGGGACCCCTTTTTAACAAAAAAATCTTTGCAGCCCCTAGCTGATTATGTAACCTGGCCCACACAGGCAGACTCTAGCCCACGCCACTCAGGTGGCACCACTGGGACAGTCAACAAGTGGCACCACCATCACCATGGCCCAAGTTGCTGGGGGGGCCAAGCCACAGTGGCTATGGCCCCCTGCCCTTGCCCTCCCTGGGAGCCACTGTGGCCCCATCCCCCTGCCAAGATTTGGCCACAGGAAGCGAGAGGCAGCCCTGGCAGGGAGCATTGGGGATGCAGCTGGATTCCAGCCCCAGTAGGGAGAGGCTCTGCAGACCCCTGCAACATGTCTGTGGATCCCTGGGGGTCCCCAGACCCCAGGCTGGGAACCACTGGTCTAAGCTATTAATTAACCTGGGGTAGGTGACTAGTCTCTTGGGTCTGGAATGCAAAAGTATTTTGTGATCTTTGGTGAACTACAACCATCTACATCAGACATGGCCAAACTGTGGCTTGCGAGCCACATGCGGCTCTTTAAAGAAAAAATGCAGCTCCCAGGAGAGCATGGCAGGGAAGGGCGGCATGGCGGAAGCCAGGGGCAAGAAATTTGCAATCGTCAGGGGCAGCAGAGAGGCAGCAGCATGGTGAGAGCTGGCAGAAAAAAGCAGCGTGGTCAGAGCCGGGGGAGGGGCAGCATTGTGAGAGCCAGCGGGGAAAAGCAATGTCATCAGTTAGGTGCAAAGACATGTCAGATTCTACAGTTTACCCACACAATATTAATTCTACCCTCCTTGTCTGTGTGCATTATGATACAGTTTTTAACTACAACATTACAGGCTTCATTCACTGGACAAACTAGATGCACAGAGGCAAAATGAAAGTAGCAACAGCAAGAAAAAGTCTGACCTTCTGAGTGCATGATTTTTTAAATACTTTTCTTTTTTGATACTGTTTTCTGGGTAAATATTTTTAAAACTGGCAACATAAATTGATCAAGAGCAAGTCTACAATGAACTACAGATAAGTGATGATAATCTAGCAATATAAACTTAAATTAATTTACAATTGCTTTTCTCTTTTTTAAAAATCACCTGGCATTTCCCGATATTGTAATATAATGCAAAATTGTTTCTCTTGTATTTCTATTTTGAGAATTAAATAAGAATCATCGGAAATGACTGAAAATTGACACAAATATTGCATCCGAAACCACTGACTACTGTCAAAATGTTATTTTAAAAAACCTCTATTAATTTAAAGAATGTTACAAGTACTTATTATGGATCAGGGTTCATTTTAGACTTAGGGTAGACCACCAATACAGAAAACTGGCTTTAGAAAAAAAATTCCTTAAGTCCATTGAACAAATGTGCCTGAGATATCAGTATGTCATCTATTTGCCAAAGGAACTACTAATACATTTATTTTATAAGGAAATTTTAATTAATATAACTAAGTCAATTACCAAGATAATTTACATTCACTGCAAAGTTCAGTAGCAGCACTCTACTTCCACTGATTAAATAGCATTCAACATGTATTAATTTTTCTTTGTTGTATACCAGTAGTCAAAATCCATTTATATTTCAATGCAGTCTTCATGAATGACTCTATGAGTATCTGAGCCCATTAGACGAGAGACTAATTGTTGTGAAGGGCTGAGGATGGAAAATTGTGTTGTAAACTTTCTGAAAAAAATCTCTCACCAATAAAGATTTTACTTTGTATTATAAAAACCAAATAATGATATTTAGAATTTATATAGGCCTGACCCCAAACTGAATAAACTCAAACAGGATTTTTTCCATAATATCTTCTGTGCATGGACTCCAAAGCACTTACTGAAACAGGCTCTGATCTTGCACTTTCTGTCCCCATAAATTCTCATTGATCTGTTGTGATTCTGAACAGTTGAAAAGGTGTCCCTGTGTGCATCTCTTCACAGGATTAAGATGAGAGCAGTGTTTTCCCTTACTATTACTTTCATTTTAAAATTAATTGTTTCTGATTGAGTCCTCAGACCTTTTGTCTTCACCGTCCATGAGTATTTTAGTGAACAAGTTTACTGGCAGAAATGTTGGCAGGGAAGTGGGGTCATGGTCAGGGCCAGGGTGGGGTGGGGGCAGAAGTGAGGCATGGTTGGTGAGAGTAGAGAAGCAGCAGTGTGGTAAGAAACGGCAGGGAAGTGGCAGCAGGGGTGGGGGAGAGAAGTGTGACATGGTCAGAGAAGCCATAGCATGTTTAGATTTTCTCATAGGCCCTATTGCAGTGTACTTGTTGTTAAAATAAAATCATATTTTACAAGTCGTAAACATAATGTGGAATACTAAGAAATGAAAATACAAAGGAGAAAAGTTTAAAACTGAACATAGATTACTTTCAATTTTCGGCACAACTTACTGCTGTGAAGCATCATATGCCACAATGAAACTCAAAACATTGTACAATACTTAGAGATCAGCATCTGAGAGAGCTTTTACCTACTGCATTGACAAGTTACTGTCCAGATTTTTTAAAAACTTGCCACAAGTCTGTAGTGTTCTACATCTAGCGACAGCTAAGTTTTTACTGTATAGGCCTAGTTTCATGGTAAGCTTAAATAATTATTAGAATCTAACATTAGTAGGATCAATATTTGCCATATTTTTACCATAAAATTAAAGTGTGCAAAGAATTTTAAGCTTAGTAATTTTGGAGTAGGTAAAAACATGTGGTTATACACCTCAGTGCAGTTCTCAAAGGTTTAATAATCAACTTGTGCAGCTCTTGAGTCCCGTAAGTTTGGCCACCCCGATCAACAATAAATCCAGCTTGTTTGAGTGGGGGAGAGAGGCATAGACTGGAATGCCCAAAGGGGCTGTCTGTGACTGCATGGTTAGATAGACCATCATAGTGCTTCAGGACTTGACATTTGTAACTGGGTTGGTGAAATCAGACTATAGAACACACCAGCAGTTTTGGGAGTGGTGTGTCTGCCCTGCTTTTTGATAATTTCCCTGAGTTTGGCCCTCCTGGTTGTGAGTCACTCCAGATAGCATGACAGATACCCGCCTGACAGGTGGGATGCTCGTGGTGCAGGCCCCCTGCTTCAATGACTCTTTCATTATTTGTCCATAGTGGAACAGCTTTGGCAGGAGACACTGAGGAACCTTCCCCCCATTGATAATTCAGCAGCTAGAGCAGATTCTTGAGAGGCAGGAGGCACCATTCAAAACTTCTCTCCCACTCTGGCAAAGAAGGGAGAAATTGCACCTGTGGGTCCCACATCTTGCATCTGAATGCTCTAACCATGTGACTAAAAGTTAAGGTGGCTATCACCACCTCTTCCTCTTCTGGTTGTTGTGTGTAATGAGGTAGGCATGTAACTTAGTCGCACAAGAAATGTCTTAACCACCTAAGATGCTTGCCATCAGGTGGTGAGCTCTCGTTTGTTCACCCCTTAGCAGAGCTAGACTTAGCCTTAGTCTACACTTACCGTGATTTTCAGCAGCACCTGACCGCAGATATGCAAGGCATGTAAAATACCTTGTGTATCTGCCAGCGACTGTCTAAGCCGCCAGGACACACTTGGGGAAGCCGACTGCAAATGGCTTGCAGTTGGCTTTCAGCTACTTCTTTTAGGTGGCAGGACTTCTAGAGTCAATTTCCAGAGCGCAGCAGCGAGTTCATACTTGCTGCTGAATCGCGCCTGGAATGGTGGGTTGATGGCAGCGATTTTATGTCATCAGTGTAGACAACCCTTAGCCTGCCAGGCAGGTAATAGACAGAGATTAGTACATACCCCACTTGTCAGCATCTCCCACTGGATGCAGCATCTCCCACATTCTCTTAGGTGGCTCCCTACCAAACATGCTGACTTTCATGGATCACATTTATAGCCTTTATCTTTTCCCATTCATTGCTGAAGGAGTTTCAGTGCCTGACTCAAATTTTGTAGGTTGCAGTGTTATTCCTGTGATTTTTTAGGCACCTAAAAGATTGGCACTGTGGCGTTCATTGTTGCAAAGCTTAAATCTCCTCATGGATTGCATGTAAAGTGCCAATGTAGAAGGCTCATAAAGGAAGGAATGACCACAGAAGCATGGAAGGGGTTTGACTGAGAATCAAAATGACTGAAAAGCTATTTGTAAAACTGAGTCAGATATTAGACACCTGGAAATAGAGTTCAGTTGAAGCTGCACAGAAGCCAAGTAGTAGGTAAATACTCATAAGTGGGAGAGAGGATTTGCATAATTATGGACATCATTTCCAAAGTGTGGTCTTTTTTTATTTCTCTCAAACAGCCTCCCTGCTCCATAGGGGGAAAAAGAGAGAGAGAGAGATCATACATTAAAGGGTAGTGATGTTCACCTTGGAACATGTTTATTTTGTATTTTAAAAGTTGCAAATAATTTGAATCAGAGGAACCAAAGTTTTCAGATGAGATGAGTAATTCTGTACACTTAATTTATAAGCCTTAAAGCGGCCCTGTTTTGCACCCTTCTTCTAAAAGACAGCCCCCTTTACAGTATCTCAAGATGAGCACCCATAAATCAACACCTCAAAAAATCAATAGTCATTTTTAAAAATTTTGGTCAGTGAGATTTATTAAGGTTTGCAGAACTAGCCCTAACTACATTGTTCCAATTAACATTCCTGGAATTTTACTTCTGTATCAAGAGAACTTAACAGATGTGAAGAGAGAGCTAATGTCTGGAATTAAATTACAGTGAACATGGACTTCTACCTTAAATTTTGGAATTCTGATTAAGAAAAATGACAGTTCCTATCAACAATCTTCTGAAGTGGGTTTGCCAAGATCAGTCTGTCAGCACTTGCGATAATGACATTTACAAAGTCGTATGCTTAGAGACTTGAGGATGCATTAGAAATCTATTTTTACAGCACATAAAAGTGATTTCATCTAACACATCTCAAATCAATAACAAAAATTCTATTGAAAAATGTAATTGTGATATACCACATTTGATACGTTAGTCTTGAATACAATTTAAGTTTCTTCTCTACAGCTGCTAAAAGTTTCTCAGTTATTTTATGCCTTAGAAGCAAAATAAAAGGACTTACTTTCATGGGTAATTTTTTTTCATTTTGTAGGAATGTTTTTCTATTGTTTTTCTCTGTGCAACAACAGCTGTTTCTCTTCTGTCATTTTTGTTAATGTGGCTTTTTACATGTGTGAGGTTTTAAACCAGAAAGTGACTGGCTAGTTCAACTATGTCCTATTAGTGGTTGAGATGTTTCTCCGATGAATCACCTAATTTGACTTCCTTGATGACTTTTGGAGATCTTTGTCACCCTTACTACTCCGTGAGTGCTGGATTCAGTCATCTGGACTTTATTACATAAGATGAGGTAAGAACAAGTGATACAGAAAAACAAAAGCCAGCATGATGATGTGGCAACTCAAGTTTTACTGTTGATGTATGGTGTCTGATGCTGCTCCTCTGCCTAGGCAAAGAAAAGGAGCAAAACTGGGTGGAGATGAGCCCAGCAGGATGGAAAAGGGGGACCAGTTCCTCCATGACTGGTTTTTACTCTTTAGCCCCCGAAATCCCAGAATGCTTCACATCCTCATGAAATGGTGCATGAGCTAGCAGGCAACGCAGAGCAATGGAGGAAATGCTGATCCTGCAAACACTAGATTCTGCTCCATTCATGCGCAGGGTTTATTGGACAGGCACGGGCAAGGAAGTGAACTGCATTGCAGCATTTAAGAGAACTCTGCTGCCAGAGAGTAGAGGAAGACCAAACAGAAGTGCCGGCACCCCAAAGGGAAATAACTTGCTGTACTTGGGATCTGTGGGATTTAAAGGCTGTGACCCCTTTGGGGGACTCTATTAGATATTCTCTGAGGTGTTCTATAGAAAACAATGTTATTTTTATAAAGACTGAAGGCCTGACTCCAAAAGCACTAACTATAAAATATGATGTTATTTAAAATCTCTAATAATCCCACTGACTTTGGAAGGATTGGTCACAGTTACTTAAGCATTATAGACCTGATCTTTAACGAACTGAAGTCAATAGGGCTATGTCTACATTAGCCTCACTTAGGCTATGTTTACACTGCAAAAGATAGTTCAAATTAACAAAGCTGAACTAAAAAGTTCGACCTTAATTCAAACTAAACCCGACCTTAGTAGGTCAAATTAACGAAGTGTACTAATTCAACTTAACTGTTAAATCAAATTAGTGCACTTTGTTAATTCAAACTAACTTCCCTAATTCAAACCTATTCATTTTGAATTAAGGCTTAATCTTGGTCTACATTGTCCTTAGTTTGAACTAAGAATCGAAGTAAATGCTTAGTTCAAACTAAACACAGGTGTTACTAATTCAAACTAAGCTTTCATTAGATTGAATTAAGGAATTCCTTAATTTGAACTACTGAAAGCCTATGGTGGACAGGGATTAGGTTATTTCAAATGTCGGCTCCTTAATTTCAACTAACTGGCCAGTGTAGATGCACCCTTAGTTTGGAATTGCAAGTCCAAACTAAGAAGTTCAAGGTTAGTTCGAACTAACCGCATGTTCTAGTTCAAACTAACTGGGAACTTTGCAGTTCGAACTAACTGCACATTCTAGTTCAAACTAACCCTTAGTTCAAACTAGAACATGCTTTTAGTTTGAGCTAAAGACTTAGTTCAAACGTCTTAAGTTCAAACTAAGGCTTAGTTCAGATCTTGTCTGCGTCTAGTTCAAACTAAAATTCGAACTAAGTGTGGAAGTCCAAACTAAGCCTGGCACTAGCTAGTTCAGACTAAGATTTCTCTAGTCTGAACTAAGAAATTTCTTAGTTCAGACTAGGGAAATCCTAGTATAGCCATGGGCTAACTTAGTCTGGACTAAACCTGCTTAGTCCAGACTAATTGGCCAGTGTAGAAATAACCTAGGAGTCTTTCCACTGGTTGAAATGAACTTTGGATCAGGCCTTATACTCAGTAGATTAGACCCATCACCTTTTCTCTTTGAAAAAGAAATCTTGTGGGCGTGATGCCCATACTTTCCCTGTAATTCATACACTGAGCTATGACACGTCATTCTAGCACTGCACATGGGACACAGCTGGAATGATGCACACATGCCTTTCCAGCTAATGTCTATCTTATGCTATTGCCTATTAAATCAGGAGGTTAAAGGTGGACTGAGAGCTTCTCTTTTGTCCCAGACTTGCGTAAGAGGAATTCCCATACTGGATGCTTTGGATCGCACTCCTGCCTCTATTTCAATCTACTTTAACCACCATTGTTGTACTTCTACAAATAACAATACAGCCTCTATCTATGCAAAGAACTCACCCAATTACCATCCTTATTCTACGACTAGTTTGCATGCAAAATTTATCTCTGGTTGTGATGAGTCAACAAAATGAGGGAGACTGCATGAATGGTGAATTATTTGTCCCAGTTGCAACAGTTCTTCAAGGTTGATTTTCCACCTCTCCAGCACAGTACAAACTCCCCAATGCAACCCACACTCCCAAAAGAATCAACATGATCACTCATGTCGCTATACATTCAACAAACAACGCCAAATACACACAACCCCACTCTGCCACATGCACCTCTGTCCAACACCTGCACCACACAAAATCCCACAGCAGAACAGACACAAATCAACACACACAATGTCCTCACATGTCCCAAATATTTCCATTTTCTTTTCTGGATAACTTTAGAGATAAGGGGTTGTTGAACTCCAATGAATCTTGCCATTTATTATAAAGTCCATCCCTTATACAGCTAGTATTTTTCTAAGGCATTTGTTTTTTAAAGCATTGAGAAATTTATCTGTGCCTTTAGTGGATGTCTAGCTTTCACATCCATATGTCATGATGAAAGTTACATTTGAGTTGAAGATTTGCAGTTTGGTCTTTAGGTTGTAGATTTTTGATGAATAAGTCTTGGTTAAGCTGGTGAATGCAACTGCTGCTGTGCCAATTCATGATATTATTTCCCGCTGAATGGACTCATTGGCCTGAGCGTTACTGCCAGGGTATGTAAATTGACTCAGTATTTTGTATGCCTTCACTTTCTAAAGCAATGCTTCAGTTGCACATTGCTGGGTGTGAGGCTCTGGTTGCAAACCACCTTGCTGCAACCTGGCCTTAGTGTGAGAATGTTATCTTTGCAACTTTTGAATCAACTTCCTGAATATGTTAGCCTATGGCAACACAAACACTGTCTTCCAGGCCTCACCCTCTCTGTACAGGTTAGCAGTAGGAACACGCCAACAGCCCCTGTTCTGCTGAATGTGTACAAAATACTTAGCTTTGCTATTTCTAAAGGCTCATGACATACTAATGTATATGAATCACCTTGGAATTAACAGCTTGCTTAATCCACAATACTTAGATATACAGGTTGTAGAAACAAGAATAAGTTTATCATTGAAGAAAACAAAGTAAACTGATGGAAAGTGAGAATATGAGAAACAAATAATTAAATATAAAACAAAATTATAACACATTTTCCAGAGCCTGAACTTAACCCCTAAAGTGTTTTCCTATCTACAGTGTGATACTTACCCTATATCCTTCTCCCAATGTTTTTATATTAAGTTGAGAGAGATCCACCACCTGCTTTCATAAAATTAATCTTCCTAGAGGCTTGTCTTCACAGACTGCAACCCAGATAAAATTCCGAAGTTGATTGTCTTACTCTTAAACAGGATACAGTTTTGTTTTATTCCTGCAGCCCCAACAATTTAATGAATTAGCATTTTGCTCAGGTTGTAAATGTACATTGATCATAAATCATATTTTAATCAGCTTATACATGACCAGATAGAGAAAGATAAGAGTTCCTTCCCCCATGCCTGACAGGAAAATATGTATCGCCTTTTGGTGACATGCCTTAACTCTCAGAACTAGAGAATAGAATTTTTTTTTGTATACAGCTGCTGCTCACCTATTTTCTGCTCATATGAATCGCAATAATGATGATGACTAGTATGACACAGGTATTCATGGTGCCTTTTGGTGAACCCAGGGCGTATCTGCATCTCTGTGTATTGCTATAGCCCCTGCCAGTTAGCATCAAGAATTTCTAGAGTCACACCTCTCCTCTGAGACTGATGCAGCAGTGTCTGACCCATAAATGACAGCTCAGCACCTCTCTTGCCTGAATTGCTCATCTGCCTCTACATTTTCACTACCTTTAACAGGTACAATTTGCATATCATAGTCTCAGAGAGTAATGCTCCAACAGTCATTTGGAGTTGGTACCTTTTACCCAGTGTAGCCACACTAATGGAGAATGGTCAGTTTGGACCCTGAATTTCCTGTTAAATAAGTAAGGCCTTAACTGCTGGACTGCTCGTACAATCCCAAAACATTCTTTTTTGTGTGTGTGTGACAGTGTAATTCTGTTCAATGGGTGTCAGGTTTCTTTAGTTATGAAAGCAATGAGCTGAGTCTCGGTTTTTATCTCCTGTTCGTATTAGTACCTCTCCATGACCTGTGCCCAGTGTATCAGTGCCCAGTTCAAAATGTTTTGTCAAAATCTGAACTAGCCACAACAGGCTTTCCCAACAGAATTTTCTTTACCTCATTGAAGCTTTTCTGACAAGCTGCAGTCCCCTTTACTTTTATTCGGTTAGGTTTTTTTGCACAAGTCTTTGATAGCAGCCACAATACAGCTGAAAGCAATCACAAACCTGGCGTAACAGTTAGCCAAGCCTATAACAGACAGAACTTGTGCTTTTTGGTTTGGGTCACAGGCCAAACAATGAATTCCAACCTTTAAAGGATCCAGGGAAATGTGTTTCTTTTCTTTCGAGTGACCTAGAAAATAGACTGTGGCCAATCCTATTTTACGCTTGGACCTTTTACTGTGAGAACTGCATCTTTGAGTCTCTTCAACACGATTCCCTAGTGGTTTTTTTGATCTCACTGAGAATTGCTGAAAATTGCAATATCATCAACATAGGCCCATGCAAAGTCCTCTGACAGAGCTATCACATGATTAATGAGGCCCTAAAATATGGCACCTGCACTAATAAATTCAAAAGATAACACAAAAGCTTACAAATCAGTAATGAATGAGGATTTTTTTTGGTTTTGTTTTGTTTGTGCTTTGCTGTCCAATGGAATTTGCTAATGTATTTTAAGTCTAGGGTAGCCAGGGAGGCTATGTCTACATCTAACTGCTTAGGTGAGACTTGCTTAGTCCAAACTAAGCAGTTCAAAGTTAGTTCAAACTAACCTTTTATTTTTTTAGGCCAAACTAACTTTTAGTTAGAACTAAAAAAAGCCTGGCTAGTTCAAACCAGACGTTAGTTCAAACTAAAAAAAATGTGGTTAGGTTGAACTAACCATTAGTTTGAACTACCATGAGTACGTCATGCTAGTTAGAGCTAAAGTTTGAAATATGTTCGAACTAAGCAGTTAGTTCAAACTTACCATTCAAACTAGCTAGTTTGAACTAAGCTTTCCTTAAGCCTTTTCAGTTCAAACTAGGCAAAGCCTAGTGTAGATAGGGATCAAATTAGTTGGGATAAAGCCTCCTTAATCCTGGCTAATTTACTAGTGTAGACATAGCCGTATTTTGTGTTGCCTACAGTGTCTGACATATCATCCTTTCTGGACAGGAACTGTGGCAACATTAAGCTTTTTGTAATCAACACAAAACATTGTTGGCTCATCTCTTTGGGAACCATAACACCTCGAGAAAGCCAGGAACCGTTTGATCCTTTAATTATCCCCATGTCCAGCAAACTTTTTATCTCCTTAAAATTTGCTCCTGCATTCTTTCAGCCATCAGTTGCATTCTGGTAAGGGTAGGCTCTGGCCCCACAGCATTAATCTTATGGACGACTGTACGAATGAGACATGGTCTGCTGGAACATACCCCTGGTGACTCTGTACCACACTTCTAACCTCTGCCTTTTCAGTTAGAAACATTTCATACATCTCAGTGCTCTCTCTGGAGGTGACACTATGGCCCAGGTGCACCCTGAAAAACCTCGTTTGCATAACAGACAATGAGTCTAGTCACACTTTTAAAGATTAACAAATTTATTTATCACTTGATCTTTCATGGGAGAAAATCCCACTTCATCACATGCTTGAAGATGGAGAAGTACAAATGAATGGGAGGAAAATAAATACAGGGAAATGTAAGTAATAGGATCTGGTCAGATTATTATGGCGAATCAATGCAGTTGTTTAGATTCAAACAGTGGAGAACAGCATATAAGAGGAAAGTGTAAGGTGCTCCCCTATTGGTTTAACATGTGGTTATTTCTGATTCATTTTCCAAAGGGATAGCCATGTTAGTCTAGTCCAGCAAAAAAAACAAGGAGTCATGCGGCACTTTAAGACTAACAGATTTATTTTTCGCATGAGCTTTCATGAGAGAAAATCCCACTTTGTCAGATGCTTTGAAGATGGGTGAATTTACAGAATGGAATGAAAATACACCTCCTTGCATTTATTTTCGTTCCATTCTGTAAGTTCACCCATCTTCAAAGCATCTGATGAAGTGGGATTTTCTCCCATGAAAGCTCATGCGAAAAATAAATCTGTTAGTCTTAAAGTGCCAGACGACTCGTTGTTATTTCTGATGTCAGATTTGTGTCCATTTATTCTTTTGTGCAGAGACTGTCCTGTTTCTCCAATAGATAAGGCAAGTGGGTATTTCTGGCATGTACTGGCATAAATCACATTGGTAGGTGAGCAGCTGAATGAGCTCTTGATGGCGTGGTTGGCTTGATTAGGTTCTCTGATGGTGTCTTTTGTGCAGATACGGGGGCAAAGTTGGCAACATGATTTCTTGCAGGGATATGTGTCTGCTTTAATGTTTCTATTGTTAGATGTGTAGTTGCTAGTAAGTATTTGTTTAAGGTTGGGGGGCAGCTGTAAATGAGGAGAGGTCTGTCTCCCAAGGCTTGAGAGAGTGGGAGATCATCTTGTAGAATAGGCTGTAGATCCTTGATTATGTGCTGTAAAGGTTTGACTTAGGGGTTGTAGGTGATGACCAGTGATGGACACATAAACATCACCCTACGCCAAAAGCCTACAGACTACTATAGCTCCTTACATCTCTCAAGCTTCCATCCAGGACACACCACTCGATCCATTGTCTACAGCCAAGCCCTAAGGAATAACCATATTTGCTCCAATCCCTCAAACTGAGACAGACAGGATCTCCACCAGGATCTCTAGCAGGCATGCTTACAAATACAGTACCCACCTGGGGAAGTGAAGAACCAGATCGACAGGGCCAGGTGGGTACCCAGACGTCAACTACAACAGGAGATGCCCAAGAAAGAAAGCAACGGAAAGCCACTCATCATCATAGGTACTGAAGCCATAGCACTCTTTATGAGCTGCTTGGCTCTTTGTGAGGATTTGCTGATCCATTCTGACCACAATCTGTAAGTTTTCACTACATTTCTGCATGTAAGCAGCTCTGGCCTTGCACCACTCTTTCAATAGTCTTTGATGTGATCTAGGGACCCTCTGACTTTTCTCCCTTAAGTAAGGTCAAATGGGATGAACACCATGAACCCTTGTGGCCTCTTGACACACTTTCCAGTAACCAAATGACACATCACATCCAAGTCCTTCTCCCCTCTGTTTACAAACATTTTGAAGTTCCATTGAAGCTATCACTTAATCTGTTTGTCTCTGGATGATATGGGGCAGATTTTAATTGCTTCACTCCACCACATCTTCCATAAAAAACAAGCATGAAATCTGACCCACAGGGCTCTAACTATAGCAGGGCCAATGGGGCTTTGCCCCAGGCGTGCCAGACTGGTTCAATAGAGCCGCTCATTTAAAAGGCGCATTTCGCAGCACTGGCCCCAGTGCTAATGGTAAGGGGTGCGTTTGGACTGGAACGTGCCCCAGGCAGCAAAACAGCACATTACGGCTCTGCTGACCCATGATTTGACAAGATCTCCTTTGGGAAATCTACCCTGCTAAATATAGACAATAGTACCTTAGTTTAGTTTCAGTGTCTAGTCCGGCAACTGCCTGTGGGTATGTGGTGGCAAAATCCACCATGAATGATAAATATATTTCTTTCTCCTCTGGGTAGACAGGACAATAATTTGTGATATTCCTGGCCACACACATACACAAAAAATGCAGCTTTGATTATGGGTAGTGGGCACAAATAAGTCTTGTGGTATTCTGTAAGCTTTTCTGCTTCTGACATAAATTGAATGCCCCTCAGTAACTATAGTTCAAACTAAGCACAGAAGTCCAAACTAAGTTTGGTACTTATTAGATCAGACTAACCTTTGCCTAGTTTGAGCTAAGAAATTTGTTAATTTGAACCAGGCAAAGCCTAGCATAGCCAAGGGCTAAATTAGTCTGGACTAAGCTTTGTTAGTTCAGACTAATTTTCCAGTGTAGACATAGCCTTACAGACTAAGGACCAACTAACTAGGCAGCAGTTCTACAGAAAAGGACCTGTGGGTGACTGTGGACAAGAAGCTGGTCATGAGTCACCATTATTGCAACGAAAGCTAATGGCATATTGGGCTTCATTAGTAGGAGCACTGGCAGCAGATCAAGGGAAGTGATTATTCCCCTCTACCTGGCACTGGTGAAGCCTTGCTTCAAGTGCTGTGTCCAGTTCTGGACCCCCCACTACAGAAGGGATGTAGACAAATTGAGAGGAGGGCAACAAAAATGATTAGGGAGGTTGGAGCACATGACTTATGAGGTGAAGCTGACGGAACTGGGCCTGTTTAGCATGCAGAGAAGAGTCAGGAGGATTTACTAGAAGCCTTTAACTACCCGAAAGCAGGGATGCACAAATTAGTTTAATTAAGGATCTGTTTAAATGTTCTAAAAGTAGAATATTTAAATAATTTGAGTAATGCCTGGGGAGCAAAGGAGAAGCCGAGCTGGCCTCTGCTCCTCCTGCTAAGTGACAGCTGCCTAGCTGCTGTGGTAGCTTGCTAGTTTTTGCTGGCTGGAATGAGCTGAGCTGAGCCCAGCTGTAGCTCGGTCTCCCTGGTGAGCCAAGGAGAGTGAAGGCCAGCTGTGACTCACCCCCAGTGCTAGGATCCGGACACCTAGCTGTTAACAGGAAAGCTTGTGGGGAGCTGAACCCAGATGTTGCCTGCCACCCAGGCCGGGGTCTGTGTCGCCTCTGCCCCAGGGGTTTGTCTCCCCACCCCTACTCCCATCTATAGTCCATAGTGACCTATATCTGCTTGCATACATTCATGCAGATATATATTCACATATATCTTTTCTTTATAGGCTTAAGTGGTCACGTTATTTTAGATTACAGACTTCTAAGTTCATAAGATAGCATACACATTTTATAGTAAAAGCCGTAGAGCAAAGTGCCTTGTAGACATGGGTAGAAGTCATACTGGACCTGCATGAGACAGCAAAGTTATCATAAAATAAGTAGGTGCAAGGTAGACCTGTTTGTGCATTGGGCAGTGATGTGGAAATCCAGGGGCTATATTTTGATCATGAACTCTGTCTCAAGAAGTTCAGCAACCATCAAAACAAGAAGGAATTTACCTAGTCTGGGCCCTAAAATATCTAAAACTACATAGCAAAAGCCACAAAAATATCTAGGAATAATAAAGGGGAAGATAGAACAGGGGTCTCAAACCTGCAGCCCATGGGCTGCATGCAGCCCCTAAAGCTACTTCCTGTGGCCTGCAATGACACTATTGCTACTGATATTTGCAATATTGTTGCATGAAAAGGTTTCAGTGGTGCGGCCCATGGGCTAATGTACTAGTTCTTGTGTGGCCCTCTACAAGTCCCCATGCAGCTCTTGTGGTGATTTGAGTTTGAGATCCCTGAGATAGAAGAACATGCTGGAAGGATGGCATGTGTCGATCACATGCATGAACCTGCTAACTTATAGAATAAATGTTCCCCTGCAATTTTGGGGGTGAGGATTCCATATTTGTCTAGAGAAGGAAGACCCAAACTGACCCATGCTATGCAGGGTATAAAGGGACTAGTCCTGTTGCTGAAGGTAGTTTTTTAGCTTCTTAGCTTTTTGGAGCTCTAGCTTTTAGCTCCAGCTCAGTCTTCAGCTTCTTCACTCAGCAGGGTCAACCCTATTTCTTCCTCCTAGCTAGTTAGTTACCATAGCTGTTTAAGTACACCCTAACTATCACTGTTTAGTATTGTCAAGCTTGCCATCCCTCCTTCAAGTTGAGGAATTGGACACCTCTACCAAGCTGTTGGAAATGGATGCAAGTATATTAACCCAAAGTATAGAACACAAATGTCAGTATAGGTTACATCTCACTGCACAATATTCCCTGTGTGTATTAAAGTAGAATTTGACTGTCACCTGCTTATTACTCATCTGTTCTTTTGATTTTCTTTTAGTCTATCATTTACACTTAATCCAATAAAAGGTTTTCATAAATAAATATTTTTGCATATCCCTGTAATAATTCCAGGGGCCCCTGTTCAAATTTTTCTGTGCTCAGATTCTGGCAAAAACACCAGTCTGTTAGTAAATTCCATTGGTAACTATATTAAAATCTGAAATAATAATCAGCCTACAACCCCTACTGAGCTGAGTCCAACTACAGCTTGCATCCCCACCACAGCTCATTGTTGGGCTCCGCACCTTTCCTGCCAAGCAGAGCCATCCCACCCCGCAGTTCACCCTCCTTCCTCACAGCTCACTCCCTAGCTGAGCACAGCCCAGCTGCAGTTCACACCCCTCACTAGGCTCTGTGTGCCCTCCCACCCTGTGACTAGGCCCCCTTCCACCAAGCCAAGCCCAGCTGTAGCTCATCGCACAGCTTTGCGCCTACCACCCAAGTAAAGCCAAGCCTAGCTCCTCCCCCACCCCTGTGCTGGGTTCCTGTTTCTCCCCACAACCAGAGCTGCCCAGCTGTTCAAAATGTTTCAACAGCTGATTATGTTTAAATGTTTTAAAAGATTAACCTTTTACAGCACTACCTGAAAGCGTTTCAGGGAGGATGGAACTAGGCTGTTCTCAGAGGTAGCAGAACTAGGAGCAATGGTCTCAAGTTACAGTGGGTAAGGTCTAGGTTGGATATTAGGAAAAACCTTTTTACAAAGAGTGTGGTGAAACAGTGGAATGGGATACTTAGGAAGGTGGTGGAATCTCGATCCTGAATGAGCTGTCCCCTGCCGTCCAGTGATGCTATGGGGGAAAGACTTCAGGAGCAGACCATATTCCACAGACACGCCTGCTCCACCTACGTGTTTAACAGACAGATTGTCCAGATACTTACAGGGGCAGTCATGACCACAGGTCAGAGCTGGTCAAAGCAGAGGCTGAGAGGAGTTCATAGTCAGGTTCCTGGTCAGTGGCAATACCAAGATTCAGGAGTCCAGTTTCAAGTTCCAGGTCAGGAGGTAAAAGTCCAAATCAAGCTCAATTCAAGGCCAGTTGTCCAGGAAAAGAAATGGTCCTGACAGCTGTAGGAGACCCACACTGTTGCCTGGACCCTTCCTGCAATACCCCTTGGATTTATATAGGACAGGGAGCGAATCAAGAGTCTAAAGGCAGCTGCCTGTCAAACCCTTTGAGGCAGGTCTTCCCACAGGCAGAGGAACCAAAGCTGGTTACAGCTGCTGCTGGGTGGCAGCATAGAGACAGTAGCTGCCAGGCAGTTCTGCAGGACCTGGTTTAATACCCACTGGGCTTTACATGGTCACTTTGGCAAAGAAGGTGTAGTTTTGGCTGGTTTTGGGTTATGAAGGCAGGATGATTAAATGTTGCTATCCTGCTCATACGAGTAAAGACCAACAGAAATGTACTTAGCCTGTCCTGATTGAGATGCCACCCTACAGTGAGCCTCATTTGCCAAGCAGTGGTAAGGAACCCAGATCTCCCCTGGATGAGAGTTGTGGTCAGATGTTCCTACCTGGGGGTGCTGATTCTGCCTTATATGTGTGACTCTCCCATCTCTGCTGTTTAAAAGGAGCTGATTGGACTCAGTGGAGAGCATTTGCTTCCATTCAGTGATAGCAAAGCAGAAATTACTGAGGAGCAGGTCTACAGGCTAAGCCTTAGCCTAGTATGGCAATGTGTTGTAGTGAAAGACAACTAAGAGGCAATAGCTCAAAGGTTTCCCCATTACCCTGTGACATCACTAACATAAGTGTGGCCAAACTGTGGCTTGGGAGCTGCATGCGGTTCTTGAATGAAAAAGTGCGGCTTGCGGAAAAAAGTCAGAGGAAAGCAATCCCAACCTGGGCGATCTAGATCTCCTTTTCTGAGCATGCTCAGGGGGAGCCCCAGCCTGTGCCTAGCCACCAGAGCAGCCAGGTAATGGGAGCATGGGGGAGACAGCACTAAGGCCTGGGGGGTAGGAAGGGGTTTGAGATGGCAGGAAGAAGTGGTGTCATGGTTGGGATGGCGGAGAGAAGCTAAATTTTTATTGTATAGGTAGGCCTAATTTTCATGGCAACCTTAAGTAATTATTAGAAAATCACATTAGTAGGATCAGGGTTTAAAGTGAGCTGGAATGCCCCGGAACGCCATTCTGGAGCCTGCTATTTTTAGGGGCTCAGCGTTCTGGGGCCCCTAATAATAGAACGTGGAGCCGGAATGCTGCATTCTGGGGCCCACCATTTAAAAATAGCAGGCCCTGGAACGCTGGGCCCCTAAAAATAGTAGGCCCCAGAGCAGCAATCCCCTGCGTTCTGGCAGGCAGGGCTAGGGGCAGGGACCAGGGGCTTTGCTGAGGGGCTCAAGCCCCACCCCAAGCCTCTCTCCCAACCTGTGACCTGCTGCCTCTGCCCCAGCTGTGTCACTGCCCAGACCCAGGGCCTACCACCCCCACCTCCCCAGCAGCACCACTGCCAGTGAGCGCAGGGAGGCCCAGCTTGCACTGGGGGAGGGGGTTGGGGGCAGGGGGTGGAGTGCTGGCATGGGGGGCCAGGAGCTGGGGGCCGGAGGGGGCCCACTAGCCTGGGAAGGGGACCCACCTGCACAGGAGGGGGGGCCACCAGCACGGGAGCATTCTAGGGCCCCCCAAATTATACTTTAACCCCTGAGTAGGATCAATATTTGCCATCTTTTTATGCTAAAATTGAAGTGTGCAATGAATTTTAAACTTAGTAATTTTGGAATAGGTAAAACCCTACAAATAGTGTAGTGGCTAACCCTGCAAAAAATATGGCTATATGCCTCAGTGCGGCTCTCGAAGGCTTAATAATCAATTTGTGTGGCTCTTGACTTCCGTAAGTTTGGCCACCCCTGCAGTAAGAGCCGCGCTAAGTGAGGGAGCTCAGAACATGGCATTGCAGACATGACATTGAGCAGCTGTGAATATAATGTCAGTGAGGCAGCTGAAGTGATTGCTGCAGCAACCGTGTCATTACTCAGCGCTTCCCCTCCAACTCCAGTCAGGTGTAAGAAGTGGACCATGTCAATACACCTCTGAACTCTGTGTTTTCACTGGCTACAATCAACCCCTGAGCAGGGTGCAGCTGAGGGAAAGGGGAGTGTCATATTAAAAGGAGGTTTGCTTCTTGGACTTTCACACTACAAGGTGGGCAACTGAGGTGAGGGGTACAGCCCGTGCACTGTAAGGTCGGAGTTTACATATGCTTTTGAACTATGGTTGTGTTCTTTTCCCCAGCTACTGCTAGCTTCCCTTTCAACAAAAGTTTTCTTATATGATACACCAATTCAGTGTTTCTGAGTGGGGATGTGTTGCCTCCTGCAGATGCCAGATTTCTGAGTGGGGACTTAAACCAGTTCTGTTTTGTGTTAAGAGGAACCCCTATTGAACACAGCTCTTGTTGGTGCTGACTCCCCTTGGCAGAAAGGTTATATAACACTTTCTTGGGCCTTCCTCTTAGGCTGGGGTCAGGATACTATAAGGAGACCAGAACTGGGGTCACAAAGATGTTGTTTCGGACTTCTTGAACTGAATATGTTTCATAGCAATATGGACATAAGAGAGGCTAAGTGCTTCCAAGTTCTGCCAGTTGATTTGGGGAATTGGACAGTCATTCTTCATTCATCAGGGATTTTTTGTACCCTGCGTATCCTTTTAAAGATGGTTAGATAATCATCAATGCAGTCAGTCTCTCTGGGTACATCTACACTGTCAAGTTAGTTAGAATTAAAGAGCCTTAATTCTAACTAACTTAGCACCCATCCACCATAGACTTTCACTAGTTTGAATTAAGGAATTCCTTAATTCGAACTAATGAAGGCTTAGTTTGAATTAGTAACACTTGCATATGGTTCAAACTAAGCACTAAGTTCAAGTCTTAGTTCTAACTAAAGGCAGTGTAGACCAGGACTGAGCCTTAATTTATACTAAATAAATTTGAATTAGGGCAGTTAGTTCAAATTAACAAAGTGCACTAATTTGACTTAATGTTTAAGTCAAATTAGTGCACTTTGTTCATTCGACTTACTAAGGTCAGGTTTAGTTTGAATTAAGGTTGAACCTATTAGTTCGACTTTGTTAATTCAAACTAATTTTTGTAGTGTAGACATAGTCTCTAAGGCAGATAGCTTGTCCTAGCTGTGCGATCCCTGGGGAGGAGGGATCAAGTTTTGTAAATCTGGTATCTCAGAGCCCACTGCCTGTGTCCTCCAGGATTTCTGCTTCTCAATCTTTGTGCTTTTTATCTTCCAGCTCCAGTGCTCTTCGCTTGGCTGCTTGGTCCTCTGCCCACTTTTCTGTGGCCATCCATATCTGATATTCTTGTTGGTTCTTTGTTTTAGCCATCTCCAGCCTGGTCAGCTCCATACGCAGACCTGTTTCACTGTGCCTGCACACATCTTCTCTTGCTCCATGACCAAAAGAGTCTCAGTTCCTCAATGGTTTTCTCTTCATTGTCTGATTCCCAAGCTACACAGTGCTATTCCAACTACTCCTTATTCAGTTTGGAGGCTGTTTCTAGTCTATTCATTTGGCAGTTTCCTTCAAACAATTTTCCTTACCTAAAATAAACTAACTGAAAAAAATCCTGTAAGCTTTACTTCTCCTGTTCCCAGCCTTCTCACTTGTCAGTCTCTCAGGATGTATACTATCTGGGATATTAGCTAAACAGTAACCTGGCTTCATTTCCTGCCACCTACACCATTTGTGATGTTTCCCAGGGGATCACTGAGAATTGTGAGGAATTTTCACTACCACCACCCTAAGTATGAGAGTCTTGTCTGTTCCCTCAGTGGATCAACTTTCTGAATGCAAAACGATGAGCAGGCCTTTGGCACCTTAGAAATGAACAAAAAACTGTGGGGAGCATAAGCTTTTGTGGACTGGAACTCACTTTGTCAGATACACGAATGCCTCACCATCTTGCTGAAAACAGACTAACAGGGCTACCTCTCTGATTCCTGAATCCACCAGCCTGTGGCACCAAACAAGGACCATCTTTCAGATACACAGATTAAAAAAAAAATTCAGTGTTAATAGGCATTGATGTTCACCTTGGAACCTGTTTCTTTTGTAGTTTTTAAAATTGAAAACTAGGGTTTGTTTTGGTTTTTTTTTTTTAATTCTGCACAGTCAGTCTTTTCACTTTGGTTGAGCTATCACATAGAGCTGCACTGTCAGTCAAATCTAGATCTTTTAGTGCTGTTGATCCAGGCATCACCAGTGTTGTACATTTTATCATAAAGTCAGTGGTGATGCTAAACAGTAGAGGACAGAGTGCAGGAGCACGGTTTTTGTTCAGTGATCTTTAATGATTTATTCTTCTAGTGAAAATCTACTTGACACAAAACCTTCTGAGTCCAAAGCCAGCCTGCACTTCCCTTTAGCTTCACCTCAACCATTTCCTGTGTAATATTTAACATGACACAGCAGAAGACTTTCCCTCTCACAGAAAGAAGTGCACACTTGCCAGTTTTGCAGTTTATGTCACTTGTATTTTGACTACAATGCCATTTTTTTCATTGTTCTAGAGACTTTTTCTGCCTCATATCTTGTTGAAGATTTCAGTGATTTTACTTAGATCAGTTCAGCACCTCTTGAAAGTCCTCTGCCATTTGCTCTTTGTTCATTAAGTTTTTCCTTCTTTATCTGTGACAGGCCCTCTGGCTAGTGTAAAATTGTTGGTTAGTAAAACACTAACAGCTTGGCAAGGTCCCATCTCCTCTTTCAACACATGCTCCAGATTCTTTGGTGATTTTACCTATGTATTTCTGTTGTCTTCCCCCTCTGCTTTTTACTACACTGTTTTATTACAGTTTTTTAAAAATTTTTCTTGTCTCTTTTTTTCCATTTTGATATGCTTCTTTTTTTTAAAAAAAATTCTGGATTGAGTGTTCTCTGTACAAAAAAAACCTCTCAAACATCTCATTATTTCTTCAAAATGTTCTAGCTAGCAAGTAAGAAAAGGGAGGCAAAAGCATTTTTTAAAAATAAATACATCACAAGGCTCTAGCAACAGGGGGCAGACTTGCACAACATTCACTTTTACTATCACAGAACAGAGACCTCCAGCTTTCTAGAATCTCAGTGTCAAAGTTCAGCACCATCACTGATAAATATTCTATAGGCCCTTCATTTTTAAAAGCTTTGATTTTTAAAATGCCTGGTGCTTTGCCATGTATTGCAAGAGTCAACAAAAAGGAATGTTGCCATGACCAGTGGCCTTCAAAAAAGGTTTTACTACATTATCAAAGCCAATTCACCACTAAGCTTGTTAAGAGAAGAAAGAGGCTTCTGTTAGAGATGGTTCCCAGCCAAAGTCCCAGATCCATGCATTCTGAGTGCTGGCAAACTTTGGATCCAGTTCTGAATTCCTAACCTAAACCATATCTATCTAGCAAGCAGAACTGAAATGTAATACCAAGAAAAAGATAGTAGCCTGCTCCAGTGCAGGTGTTCACAGAATTGAGGTACTCTTTTCCCCTTTCCCTTGGTAGCCCTATAAACTTTCCACCAGGCAGCTGCCAAAAAAAAGGTCAGATTCACTTATCTAGGGGTTCTTCTGAAAACTTGACTCCCTCCCCCCAACAGCTTAAAACCCCACTCAGAGGTCTGAGAAAACTTAATGACCACCCTACAGGCAACACGTCCCCACTCACAAGCCCTGAGTCCACTTTTAAAGACTAACACATTTATTTATTGCATGAGCTTTCATGAGAGAAAATCCCACTTTGTCAGCTGCTTTGAACTTAAGCTCCCCCATCTTCAAAGCAGCTGATGAAGTGGGATTTTCTCCCATGAAAGCTCATGCAATAAATAAATGTTAGACTTAGAAGTGCCACCAGCCTCCTTGTTTGTTTTGCTGGACTAGACTAACATGACTGTCCGTTGGAACTTCTTTCAGTTTGTTGTCCAGGGCTGGTAGTGTCCAAAACTTCACACACGGCTGTCTCTAACCTACAAAGAAAGTGTTGCCTGGCATGCTCCAAGGCCTCTACAATCTCTCCCACCTAACAGATGTATAGTATTGGTGCTGTGCAACAAAACCTTCACCAGAGTCTCTCAGCTAGAGCGACTGCTCACTATGACTTCAGCCCAAGTCACCTCAGCTTTGTGCTGAATATTCAGATAGGAATCAGGTCAGCTCCACACTATACATTCATAGTTGTATAACTACATCACTTGGGGATATAAAAAAGCCACAGTTCTCTTTATCTAACCTCTCTTGAGGACAGCACTATATCAACGGGAGAGTTTCTCTTGCTAAGATAAATGAACACATTGATGCTGAAGCACTATAGTGGCATTGCTGTAGTATTTTAAGTGTAGACCAACCTCTAGTGCAGGAGTCTCAAAATCATGGCCCATGGGCCACCTGTGGTCCCTAAAGTTACTTCCTGTGGCCCACAGTGGCACCCTTGCTATCAATATTTGCAATATTGTTGTATGAAAAGGTTTCAGTGGTGCAGACCTCAGGCTAACATACTAGTCTTCATGTGGCCCTTGTGGTGATTTGAGTTTGAGACCCCCTGCTGTAGTGCCTCTTCCCACCAACGAGACACTTCCATCAGAAAATACATACTCCTTCTCCCTCCCTGCCACCCCAACTTTAACCAGGCTACTCTAGCCAACCAAGCCAGACTCCAGTTTTGATAATGGTGACCTCCCTCATGCAGCTTTCTTACCCTTTGGTTATTTGACAGCCATGATAATGTTATATTATGTTCAAACTTAAAAACAGTGGAGTTTTGAGGCAAATACCCCAAACTGTCATTTAAGACAAATGCAAATGAAGCCTGGCTCATTCAGTTCTTCCCTTTAACAAGCAGTAGAGGTCAGCGGAGAACTCCCTTCCTTAAAGCACTGACACAGTTTCCAATCAGGACGTCTCAACCAGCCTGGGGCTGCCCTGCCTGTTCACTACCAGGTGTCAACAAGCTCCCTACTCTATAGCTGTGGTTCCCAACCAGTGTGCCGGGGCACACTGATGTGCCATGGCAACACCCAAAGTGTGCCGTGAGCATCCCCTAGAGCTGGAGTTAAAGTTCTCGCCCTGCTCAGCCCAGCCACGTGGGCTGTGCCGGGCTGGGAAAAGGCAGAGGTTAAAGTAAGGGGGAAGGCACTGGAACACAGTTCTGGGGCCACCTATTTTTAGGCAGGCAGCCTTCTGGCCCCCTTAAATTAGAGGAAGGCATCAGGATGCAGAGTTCCAGGGGTCCCCCTAAAACTAGCAGGAGCAGCCCGAAAACAGCATTCTGGTGGCTCCACCTTAAACCCCGCTCCACCTGAAGCCCAGCCAGCAGACAGGGGCGGGAGGCCGGGACTGTAGGAGTCTCCACGTGCAGGGTGGAGCAGCTTGTGTCAGCCAGCCTGCAAACAGCCCAGCTAAGGGCTTTGAGGTGCTGCTAGGGGTTTTGTGTATGTGTGCGTGTGGCAGAGGTGGGTGGGAGTGGAAGTGTAGCAGAGGGTGTGTAGCTGGGGCTATGGGGTGGTTGTTTGGTTGGGCCCCACTGCCCTAGATAGAAGCCATCCTCACATTCAGGGTAGTGCAAGGGCTGCATTTGTGGCTGATCCTCGCTTGGGGGCCTAAGTCCTGTCGTGCTGTGTTCTATAGAGCAGTGGTTTCCAACCTTTTCTCTGCCATGGCACACCTTGATACCTTCAAATTTTTCAAGGCACATCACTATTAAAAAACTCATGAATGTTCAAATTAACTTAAATTACTTATGAATATTCATTAACCATGGCACAGTGTTTCGGAAATGCTGCTATGTGGGGTAGTAAGGGTAGCAGAGCAGAGGTGGAAAAACACAGGAGAGCAGGAGTCATGTGCAGTGGCAGGAGGGAGTGTGGGGAGCAGAGCAGGGCAGGGGTGGCAAAAGAGGACAAGGGCAGCCGTGTGGGGAACAGCACAAGGGTGGCAAGAGGGGAGAAGGGAAAAGAGAACAAGAGTGGCTTTGTGAGGGTCAGGGGGAACCTGGGGAGTGGGAAGGTAGGGGAGGGGAGCATGGTGCAGCACCCACTTCCCCCCTCCACAGTGGCTCCCTGCTACCCAGGGCAAATCCTCACCCCACTGCTGCTCCCTCCCCCCCCAGTGGGTCCCGTCCTCCCCTCCCCCAGCCCCCTGCTGCCTGTGATGGACCCTCCCATCACTGCAGGGGCCAGAACTAGATCTCCAGCACCCAGCTACACCCCCCCAACATACAGCCACCCCAACCCCCCAGTTACACACACCCAACCAAACAATCACCCCATAGCCCCAGCTACACACCCTCTGCTACACTTCCACTCCCACCCACCTCTGCCACACACACACACACACCAGCCCCACACAACCCCCAACACCTCCTCAAAGCCCTTACCTGGGCTGTTGTTGGCTGATACAAGCTGCTCTGCCCTGCAGGTGGAGACTCATAGGCTATGTCCACACACAAGCCCTTGTTTTGAAACAAGCCGTTTTGAAATAAAGGCCTTATTTAAAAACGCCTTACTTCAAAACACCTTATTTCGAAATAACAAAAAGCTATTTCTAAATAAGGAAAAAAGAGGGAATCAAATTAGCATGTCCACTGGACGTGCTATTTCGAAATAGGGGAGGGGAGGGACAGGGAGGCCTGTGCTGGGCTGGGGACACCCCAGCCCCAGGATTCCCCTGCCCCCCGCCGCTTCTGCAGGAGGCAGGGGGCTTCCCTTGCCTCCTGCTGCTCCTGCTGTGGGTGGAGGGGCTTCCCCTTCCCCCCACTGCTTCTGCTGTGGGCCAGGCCGGGGCTGCCTCCCGTCCAGGGTTCCCCGGTGCCCCCCCATGGGTGGGGGGTGCCAGGGAATCCCAGGCGGGAGGCAGCCCCGGCCCTGCCCGTGGCAGAAGCAGCGGGGGGGCAGGGGAAGCCCTCTGCCTCCTGCAGAAGCGGCGGGGGGGCAGGAAGGGGGACACCAGGGAACCCTGGGGGTGGGGTGCCCCGGGCTTGCGGGCAGCCCCAGTGGTGGGGTGAGCCGCCCCTGGAGTGGCCACCCCACAGGGGCTGCAGTCCGCCTGACCGGGCTGCGGACCCAGCAGCTCCCCTGCAGTCCGGGCAGGGGACAGAGCCCTGGGGGTACCCTAGCTGGCTTCCCCACACTTCCCCTTGCCAGGGGGGTCAGAGGGGGCTGAGGCACCCATCCCCCCTGCTCCCAGCAAGGGGAAGCGAGGGGGAAGCTGGCTGGGGCACCCTCGGACCCCCTGCACTCCACTCAGCACCCTGGCCAGGGTGCTGATCCCTGGCCAGGGTGCTGAGGGGCAGGTGGGAGCTTCCCCCAGGGTGCTATGCACCCTGGGAGGAAGGTCCTTGTTATTTTGAAACAATCCTTGTTTCAAAATAACATGTCTAAACAGCTTATTTCAAAACAACTGGATTTGAAATAACCCTCCTTTCGAAAGCAAAGTGGTTTAAGCTGTTTCGAAAGGAGGGCTCTTGTTTTGAAATGAGGAGCTCTCTCCTTTCGAAACAAGAAAGTCGTGTGGACATAGGGACTTTTATTTCAAAACAACCAGTGGTGTTTCAAAATAAAAGCCCTGTTTGGACATACCCATACACTCCTGACCTCCCGCCCCTGCCTGCTGGCTGGGCTTCAGGTGGAGCGGGGTTTAAGGTGGAGCCACCAGAATGCTGCTTTCGGGCTGCTCCTGGTATTTTTAGGGGGACCTCTGGAACGCTGCATCCTGGTGCCTTCCTCTATTTTTAGGGGGACCAGAAGGCTGCCTGCCTAAAAATAGGTGGCCCCAGAACTGTGTTCCAGTGCCTTCCCCCTTACTTTAACCTCTGCCTTTTCCCAGCCCGGCACAGCCCATGTGGCTGGGCTGAGCAGGGCGAGAACTTTAACTCCAGCTCTAGGGGACGCTCATGGCACACTTTGGGTGTTGCCATGACACATCAGTGTGCCCCAGCAAACTGGTTGGGAACCACTGATCTAGGGCCAGGGGCTACCAGGAAATAGACAAATAGGAAGCAAGCCCACAGGTCCTCTCTGCACAGGCTAATAGAACTGACTGGCTGCAGGGCCATCCTTAGGGTAGGGCGAGAGACGCAGCCGCCCAGAGCCCCACACTTTGCAGGGCTCCGCGGGGCCTGCACCGCTGCCCCCCTCATGCTGGGGACCAGGTCAACAGGCCAAAAGCAGTGGCCATGTTCGGCCCTGGCTGTCTGTCCCCCCCGCCACATGCGCTTGCTTTTGGCTCTGTGCCGGAGCAGCAGGGAGGAGGCGGGAGGCAGTGTGGGGCTCATCTGGCAACTCCCCCAGCCACATGCTATCTCTCGCCCATCTCCCCACGGCTCAGGCATGGAGCAAAAAGCAGCGCACATGGAGAGGAGGCGCAGACCAGCAGTCTGAATGGGGCTGCCCTTTTGGCTGGCTTGCCTGGTCCCAGGCATGTGATGGCCAGCACAGGGGACTGCCCCCTCCCATGGGCCAGCTGGCCCCACCCCACCCCAGTGCCAGAGGGATGAGTGGAGGTCCCACAGAGGGCAATTCGTCCAGGGCCCTGCACCCCCCTACGGATGGCCCTGACTGGCTGCGGACTGGTAGCAGTGTATTTGCTGCTCCTAGACACCTGGAGAATTCAGTGCCTGGATAACCCCCTGCACATGAGAAATTAAGTCAAAGACACAAAAGAACAAAAAAAAAAGGTGAAAAGAAAGCATTTCTCCATCTTTAATAAATCGCTGGGAATAAAAAGGCCATGCTCCAAAGGTTTACGCTCGTGATTTAAGAATAAAGACATTTATAGTGAATTATAACAAAGAAACAGAACCCTGTAGAAGACTGGACAGTATTTGACTTCAAGGAGCAGACAACACTTTGAAAGCTTTTGGTTTTGTGACAAGCTTAATCTTATGCAGCAGTGCCAGTGTTTGCAGAATCTGGACCCTGGACAATATTCAGCTATCATTCTAATCCTCTCTTTCCATAGCACAGCTAACCTTGTCATGCTTGCAGCACTCCCCAAGGTTGCAGTGTTGGAATAAAGAAGTTTGCTGAAAACTACGAAGGCCTTCTCCAGTATTGACTCATTTTAAATAGTCACTACTAGTCTTTTGTTATGTACCATTCAATATACAGTCAAATCACACTAAGGCTGAATCAGGTATACCTAGACCAGAACAACCCCAACAGGGTTGTAGCTAATCTGTTCTTAAAAACCTCCAGTGATAGGGAATCTACAAACTTCCCTTGGTCAGCTATACCAGGACTTAGGCTAAGTCTGTACTGATAGCTGAAAAATTGCCACTGTCAGTGTAATCTTCCAGGTTCCATTGAGCAGTCTGTATAGAGATGCTCAATCAATCCAGAAATCGCCATAGCAAATCCAGCCCTGGAACTGGAGTTACGGTAAGCCAACTGGAAGGCATTTCCAGTTGGCTTAGCTAAGTATGCAGTGAGCTCTTAGTACGACATCAAGAGATATGCAAGGTATTTTACATAGAAACTGGAAGGGACCATGATAGGTTATTGAGTCCATTTCCCTGTACTCATGCTGGGACCAAGTACCTCTATTAAACCACCCCTGCCAGGTGTTTGTCTAACCTCATTTTAAAAACCTACAATGTAAGAGATTCCACAACCTCCAAAGGCAACTTATTCCAGTGTTTAATCAGCTTGATGGTTAGAAAATTTTTTCTAATGTCCAACCTAAACCTCTCTTGCTGTAATTTAAGCCTGTTGCTTCTTGTCCTATCATCTGTGATTAAGAAGAATAATTCTTCTCCTTCATCCTCATGTAACCCTTCTGCCAGGGCGAGACGGCAGAATAAGGGCCAGGTTCCATATCAAGGGTTTCCAAATAATGTACAGCACCAACTGGCTCAAGCTCCCACCCAGTCTTCTGGGATATCCTGCACTATGCCCTGGGCACCCCAAAGGGGTAAAGCTTTCCCACTTGCAAGCACAAGTCTTAGTGTGGTATACAGGCCTTTCAATAGTAATAAAAATAGAATGCAAAGATCCAATAGCAAAAAATCGGCACTGATCTAGAGAATCAGTGCAGAACAAGGTTCCCACAAACTCCACACAGCATAACAGAACATATAAACTTAATAGCAAAGCCACCACTGATTTGGAGAATCAGTGAAGAACAAGGTTCCCATCAAACCCCAGGGTATGTAGGGAACGTCTTTCATGCCAGCTGTCTGCTGGTGCCACCCACTGGTCACTCACTCCATCCAACTGCACCGTCCACTGGCTCCGCCTGCTGGTCACTCATGATGTCCAGCCTTCCACTGGCCCCTCTCACCACCTGCTGGCTCCGTCCACTGTCCACCAGCTCCACCCAGTGGTCACTCACACTGTCCAGCTCTCTGCTGGCCGCTCTCACCATCTGCTGGCTCCACCCACTGTCTGCCAGCTCCACCTGCTGGTCACTCACACTGTCTAACCATCTGCTGGCTGCCCTTCAGTGATATCAGCTCAGAGAGAGGGTCTCCTCTCTCAGTGATTTGAGCTCTTAAACTCAGAGCAACTGTAAACAGCTTCCAACATTGAAATAACAAAGAAGCCTGGTCACTCATCTATCCTTTCACAGTAGGGCAGAGGGTGAGGCAGTGCCTTAGACATAGCTCAGAGGAGCTAATGCTACTCCCCCATTTCTTAACCTTTACAGGCTGAAAGAGGGGGAGGGCCCTTCTTTCCAGTTTTTTTTTTTGCTAATGGTAACTTTTACCCTTTAACTAACCTACACAGAGTTTGAACAATCAAGAGAGTAGCATATTACAAAAGACAGTTTCATGTTTCTTTTCAGTAGAATTACAGATATTGACAGATCTGTGATCAAATTAACCCAAATGCCATTACCCATATTGTCCTGCACCCATAGTGAAACTATGCTCATATGCTCTTTGTGATCATGCAAATACAAAACCCATGCAGATTAGCTGCCCCCCCCCTTAGAAGCTGTTAGGCATAGCTTCTAAGCCTGCCTTACACTCATAACAACCTTTTAGATGTTTCAAAACTGTTATAGCCCTTCCAGCTCTTTCAATCCTCCCTCATAAGTCAAATGTTCCTGACCTTTAATCATTTTGGCTGCCCTTCTCTGGACTTTCTCCAGTTTCTCCACATCCTTTTTGAAACGAGGTGCCCAAAACTGGACATATTACTTAAGTTGAGGGCTAATTGGTGCAGAGTAGAGTGGAAGAATCACTTCTCGCATCTTACTGACAATACTCCTGTTAATATACCCAGAATGGTGTTTGCTTTTTTTGAACGGTATTACACTGTTGACTCGTATTTAGCTTGTGAACGATTATTACACTCAGATCCTTTTCTACAGTACTCCTTCCTAGGCAGTCATTGCCCATTTTTTATATGTGCAATGGATTGTTCTTTCCTAAGTGGAGTACTTTGCATTTGTCTTTATTGAATTTCATTCTGTTTACCTCAGACCATTTCACCAGTTTGTCCAAATCATTTTGAATTGTGATCCAATCCTCCAAAGCACTTGCAACCTCTCCCAGCTTGTTCTCCTCCACAAACTTTATAAGTGTACTCTTTATGCAATCATATGTAATCAGGGTTCTTAACCTTTTGCAGATCATAACATGCTTGGCAGTATGTCGCAACCCTAGAGGATACACCAACCTACCTACTCCAAGCTAAATCCAGCCATTACCACAGTTCTCTGGGACACACTGACCACAGTGTGTGACACAGTAATGTGTTCCAACACAGTGGTTGAGAACCACTAATCTAAATCACTGATGAAAATATTGAACAGAACTGATCCCTGTGGTGCTCCACTCTTTATGATAGAGGTCTCAAACTCAAAGCGCCATGAGGGCTGCATGAGGACAACTACAGGGTCACATGAGGACTAATACGTTAGCCTGAGGGCTGCACCACTGAAACCTTTTCATGCAAATATCAGTAATAATATTGTCATTGTGGACCACAGGAAATCACTTTAGGGGCCGCATGCAGCCCATGGGCCACGTGTTTGAGACCCCTGCTTTATGCCCTTCCACCATGACTGTGAACAGTTGCTAACTACTCTTTGGGACTGGTTATGCAACCAGCTTTGCACCTGCCTTATAGTAGCTCCATCTAGCTTATACTTCCCTGGTTTGTTAACAAGAAGGTGATGTGAGACCCTATCAAAAGCCTTATTAAAATCTAGATATACCCATCTACCACTTCCTATCTACCCACAAGGCTCATTACCCCCATCATAGAAAGCGATCAGCTTGGTTTAACATGATTTGTTCCTGACAAATCCATGATGACTATCACTTAACACCTTATTCTCTTCTAGATGTCTGCTAATGGATTCCTTAATTATTTGCTCCATTATTTTTCCTGGTTCAGAAGTTAAGCAGTTATTCCCTGGGTTGTAATTGGTCTGTAATTCCCTGGGTTGTCTTTATTTCCTTTTTTATAGATGGGCACTATATTCACTCTTTTTCAGTCCTTTAGGACCTCTCCAGTCTTCCACGATTTTTCAAAGACAATAGCCAACGGCTCAGACGGGGTGCCGCTGGTGCCGGGCACACAGGACACATGCCCCGAATCCCAGGGCTAGTGTCCCAGGTTTGGCGGGGCCCCGCCTCTCCTGGTCTCCGGCCCGATCAGGCCAGAGATTTGGGGCCCAGCCACTCGCAAGTGCGGCAGCCCATCCCCGGCCAGGGATCCAGGGCCTAGCCGCCTGTGGCAGCGGCAGCCCCATAGGCCGCTCCTGGCCCCGTCCCCTGCTGGGGATCTGGGGCCCAGCCGCCCACAGCCACTGCAGCCCTGTCCCCAGCCGGGGACCTTGGCGCTCAGCCGCCTGCAGCTGCGGAGGCCGCTCCTGGACCGTCCCTAGCTGGGGATCCAGGGCCCAGCTACCCACGGCCGTGGCTGCCCCATCCCCGGCAGTGGATCTGGGGCTCAGCTGCCCACAACTGCGAAGGCCACTCCCAGCCCCCTCCCTGGCCAGGAGCGTGGCCTGCGGCCGGGAGGGGGGGTGTGTGGCCTCCTGGCAGGTGTGTGGCCTGGGCTCAGATATTTCCTGAGTCAGCTCCTTGAGTATTCTAGGGTGTATATCATCAGGCCCTGGGGACTTCAAGACATCTAACTTGTCTATGGATATGTTTATACTGACGGTGGCAAAATCACCAGCATCAGCATGCTCTTCTGGGCGCAATTCAGCAGTGAGTATGAACCCGCTGAATCACTCTGGAGGTCGCCATAGCAACTCCAGCCCTGGAACTGGAGTCGTTGTAAGCGGACTGCAAGGCATTTGCAGTTGGCTTACCATAATGTGTGAGAGCTAGTTAAAAGAGTCGTTGGGAGCTATGCAAGGTATTTTACGTACCTTGTGTATCTCCTGTAGACTGCCACTGAAAAAACACAGGAAAGTACAGGCTAGGGCTAAGTACTTTTGAACTCATTCTTTCCCTATTTTAGCTTCTAACCCCATCACATTTTTTACTGCACCCCCTACATCAGTTATCCAATGGTCACCAACCTTCTTGCTGAAGACTGAAACAGGGAAATAATTTAGTTCTTCTGCCATTTCATCTTATAAGCTGCTTTGTACCACCAGTCTGGGTATTTAGCAGCCTAGTTTAGCCAGTCAGTTTTGAAAAGGTTGGCTTTGTTTAACTATTAGAATTGGTGCACAAGTCAAACTGGAATCTAAATCATCACCACAGAGCTGTGTCTGCTCTGCCCTAGTCACAGATAAAAACATATTTTGTCCCTGAAATCAGTAGCTGTAACTAAGAATGCACAATGGGAACTGTTGAATGCAAGGTGCTGGTTAACACAACCACTCCTCTGACCTTTAATGGTCAGTTTTGTTGCGTATATCATACAATCACTTTTTTAAAAACTGGATTGCTACTACACACCTGCACAAAAAAATCCCCAACCACTTAGCTTAAATGTGTACAAGTCAGGAATGTGTCTACCATTTAGCCTCTTTCAGATATTTTTCCCTATTTCAAAAATGATACATGGCAACTCTGGGCAGTTTCATAGAGTATCATGCCCTTGGGACATGCAAACAATTTCAGATTGGTTGGCTTTATGGCATCATTATTAGGTTCCATTTGGAGGTCGTACTGTAAAATGCCACGTATCATTTTTAAGCTCTGGTCCTAAACAGAGAAACAAACAGGCAAACCCCTGTGCTTGCGTAAAAGCTACATTCAGTTGATCCCTCTGTGGTTGTTAGTGCTGGCTCAGGGCCTATAGTGTCTCTCCAATGGCCTAGATTTTGTTAAATTAGACTCCTAAACCAGTCATGTCTTTGGAGTTGTAGTGATATTATACATCGAATTACCCAATATAAAAAAACTATTCACACTGTAAATATATAAGCACCCACTGCTGAGTTTTTTCTTTTTTTGTCCCCCTTATTTTTTTTCTTGCTCCCAAGAGCAAACTAAAGTCACATAAATTATAGTATCTGCACTATCTGTAAAGTAATACTCACTAAGAAACTCATGAGGCTGCACCCTATGTATGACACTAGCTCAGGTTTATAAAAGCTCCCTCTAAATATGCGTTTTCTTTCTTCTGTTCCTGACACAATCAGCTTGCTAGACACAGGCTCAGATTCTGAACTCATTTATACTCATGTAAACAGCTGTAATTCCAGTAAGGTTAATGGAATTATTCTTGTATCAGGGTAGCTATGCTCAGAAGCTGGCCCTAAATATTTGTTATTCTGGTGTTATTTACCTGTTCTCTTGACTATTTCAAACAACAAACTAATATTACTTGTTCAGTTAAGAAAAATCTGAGGCCTTTTTCCTGTGATGATTTAAGCATATCCATAGCTTTATGCATGTGAGTGGCCCCACTGATATCAGCAGAATGACTCACTTGCATAAAATTACACACATGCAGGGGAGAAAAAACAAGGAGTCCTGTGGCACTTAGGGTGTGTCCACACACACTTTTTAAATCTAAGTAACGCTGGTTATTTCAATTTAAAAAGTGGTAGGTCCACACAACGTTCCCTTATTTCAAAATGAGGAGCTCCCTCGTTTTGATATAAGGAAAGTTATATCGATGTAATAAAACCTAGTATAATTATCAATATGATGGTTAAATCAAAATTATTATTTCAAAATAACACAGTGCAGACATGTTATTTCAATTTAACTGTTATATCGATTTAACACTTTTTGCCCTTCTCCTTCCCAGGTGCTTACTTTTTTCTATATATTGGGTGGGGACATGGCCCAGTGAGGGGGCCATGTTGCCACACCTCGCATGGTACCCCTCTCCTGAATCGAAATAGAAAGTCCTGTGTCTGGACATGCTATTTTGATTTGGGTTTTTTTGGTGTGGACCTGTTAAATCGATTTAACTTATATCAATTTAATGATTTTTATATTGATTTTATTAAATCAATATAAGTAAAATCAATTTAACTGTGTATGTGTGAACGTAGCCAGAGAGTCTTCACTGGACTCCTAATTCAAAATAATAGCTTTGAAGTAGTGCTAATTCAAAATAATAACTTTGCTTTAAATTCAAAGTAGTTATTTTGAATTAACTAGTTTGAATTAATTTTGTAAGTGTAGACAGTCATAGTCATGTAACATATATGTATAAAGATATATGCATTACTGTATGACAGCTTCTCTCTTTTGTGAGTCCAATTTATTTAACTAAACACAGTGCAAACGCTCACAGACATCACCATCTATTTGCAATTTTATTTGGAAAGGCCTGTTGGCATCCTAATGTTCGCTATGACATTAGGAAGAGGTGTATCAACTATCATCAAGCTGGGAGCTGAATGTCTTATTTACTGCATTAAAAGGGTATAAGCTGCTACCAACCGTAGGCTGTTTTTGTGGTTTCAGTGTTTGCTTAAGTAAACAGCATGTTCTCTCTATACAATATATAGCTACTTGCATAACGTGGCATTCCGTTGTACCTCAACATCCTCCCACTCACCATACATAACAGTTGTGCACCCCTCTGGAGATTTCGAGCCTGATCCAAAGTTCACTGCAGTGAACTGGAGTATTTACATTCGCTTCAGTGAGCTTTGGCTGTGGTCCATGGAGTTTGGCACGAGCGTGGGCTCTAGACCAAGCTTCTTGCAGCTGAAAGCAAGACTCCACAAACAGCTGCTTCAAAGAAAAGAAAGAGAAAAACATTCACACAATAACTAGTCTCAGAAGCCTACAGGTTCAGCACGGATGGCAGGTTTCAGGGAAAACAGAGCAGGTATCCTATTAAAACCATACATAGAGTCAGAGGTGGCTTTTGGGGTAGGTGAAGCTGGCACATGCCTAGGGTCCGGGCAGTAAGGGGCCCTGTTGCATGCTTTGCTTGCCCCCAAAAGCCACATCTACGCTCAGTCAGTAGCAGGAGGAGGAGCTGGCCCCAGGAATTGGGACCAAAGGCAGGGAGCTAGGGCCAGTAGAGGGGAGTTGGGGCAGGGCCAGTGGCAGCCAGAGTGACAGGGAGCCAGGGCCATGGGGTGGGGAGAAACTGGGGCTGGTGGCAGGGAACCCGAGCCATGGTCGTGAGGGAGAGCTGGGGCTGTAGAGAGGGCCAGCGGTGGTGAGACAGGACCACAAAGGGGGACCCCCACATGGGCCTATACAGGGCCCTGCAATGGGCCTTCCCTTAGGCCCCAAACAGCCAAAGGATGCCTCTGCTAGAGGGTCGACAAGGCACCCCTTCCTGAATGTAGGAGGCTCAAAATGTATCAGCAATAGTGTGGTCCAGGCCCAGGCAGGCAAATCCACTCTCAGCACTGACATGAGGAAGGGGTAGCTTCAGCAGCCCCAGTTGCCGTGTGCAGGAAGTCTGTAACAGAAAAAGAAGGGGTAGAGGAAGAGTGGCTCAGAGGTTAGAGCAGCAGCGTGGGTCTTGTGAAACTTGGTTCAGCTCTCTGCTCTGCCACAGTGAACTTGTGCAACTTGCTTTGGTTCAGGGCTGCCTCTGCAAAATAGGAAAAAAAGACACTTCCCTTATACTGATATAAATGTGTTAAAGACTGTGATGTGCTCTGATACTATGGTGAGGGGAGGACACGTAACTAAGTATCTATGATGCATCCTGATACTTCAGTACAGCTGAGAGCAACAGAATCTAGCCCAGATTCCAGTGGAGAAATGATCCCAGGGACCAAATCACCATGTCCCCTCTGCAAGTGGCTCCCATTCTGTCCCTTCCTACCTCTGATAGTGATAACTATTGGTGTTTCTCTTTCCTCTGCCCTTCCCACGGAAGCTCCCATCTGCCTTACTGTGAGCCCTGAAGTAAACCTAACACTAATGGGATAAGGGGTTTTTGGTTTTGGTTTTGTTCTTTTGCTTTGTTTTTTAAAAAAACCAAATCAGGAAAAATCTGACAACCACAGTCTGACTGAACTCCGTGAAAAAAGAGAAGACAGTTTCATTTCTTGGCATACTGAAAAATGAACTGAACGTAGCTTCGGTCAGAGCTGCTAGGCATCATTCTGCAATGGTCTCCTGGAGACAGACTAGATAGCCAGACGGGTCTTTTCCATCTATAATATTGGATGAATACATTTGCTAGGTGTTTCCAGCAGCAAAACAATTTAAGCATGCTGGTATTAAATTGTGATCACTAAGTTTCTGAGTTAATAATTAAAATTAAATGAACAGAAGAAATTAGCACTTCTGTGATGTTTGTTTCAGGCTGCCTGCAGACTGAGGAAGCTGTCACTACATTGGGTTGCACACAACAGGTCTTCCTTACAATTGCAAAACCTAGAGAATTATTCCGAACACTGATGACCAGTAGAAATTAGATAGCAGCCAACCTAAAAGAATGTGGGCAATTTGGCGTTACTTATGACAGTATATTATGGTCAGTGCTCTACAGTGATGTTTAGTAAGGTAGCTCAGAAACCTTGGGCCATGCACACTTCTCATAGAAGGCAACACTTCAGTGAGAGTTAAGGAAAATATTTTCTGTGCCTTCATCTTTGAAAAACAATTCCCAGTTAAGCCAGAAGGGAAAAAAAGTTTCCAGTCAATTACATGACAAAATCAACTGGATTTATATTCACATGGAGTCTGGTACCAATCACAGACTGCTGTAACAAGGTAAGCAAAACAATAACTCTTTGATAAGAGGGCTGTAAGAAACACAAATGATATAAAACAAGCACAGAAGCACATACAGTAATGCTGAATAAAACAGTAAAAGCTTTTTAATGCGAATTTTACTAGCAAACTGGTATTACACCATATAACTCAAAAACATCATTTTATAAATGGCACTTTTGTCACATTAGATGTTAGTAGCTTTGGTATGTAAATGGAAGAAAAGCACAGTTTTTGTCTTTGTATTTGATTTGGTTTTTAATTTTTCTACAACATCTGATAGATGAGCAAGATAAAGAAGTGTTACCACATTACCTTTAATTCCGGTGAGCCAGTAATCTGATAATTCTAGATACAAACTAGCCAGAGGAAAATTTTTAAAATTTTATAAATTCTACTGTATTCTCCCATAACCCTATTCTGCATATTTTCCTACCGGAACAGATCAGTTTAATTCTGCAATGTTTAAAATATTTTAGAGTCACTCTTACCCAACTTAGATATTTTGAAATTGAGTGTATATATTTAATGAAACCCAGCTACCTTGGAAACTGATTCTGCAAACCACATGGGAGCTGAGGCCATTCAGCTCTTCACAGGATGTGCTTTGCATTGAACCAGATGATGTTCTTGCTAACAAATAGTGAAGGGCCCTTCAGCTTCCATTGAAATCAACAGCAAAACTCTGTTGGCTGTAATTGGAATTGAATCAGACCATCTATCTGTTCTTATTCCAATATGCTAAAATACTTCTTACATTTGAAAAAAAAAATTGGAGATGCTTTTTAAGGACTCCCGGGGGGGGGGGGGGGCGCCAGCTCCATGACTTTTTAAAAAATAATTTTCACAGAACTAAAGTGTAGCTTCTGCTACACTTTCATCCAGCCACTATCAAGTAAGCACCATAGAACAAAAATTTGACCTACAGTACCATAAAACTTTTCTTCTGGATTCTAGATTCTTGTTGTTTGTATTTATAGCCTCAGAGGAATTTTAAAGAAGATAGCCAACTAACAGTAAGCTTGCAGCAAACAAAAAGAGTGGCTGTATTTGCTGTTTATTTTCTGCAGCAACAGGAACCAGTACTGGGAAACAATGATGCCATTTTTACTTGGACAAAACTCCCCAGGGAACACTCATTGAAACAGTTCAAGAAAAGATTGCATGATGAGACCCATAATTCTCAGTCGTGCTGCAATAAACAGGAAAGTAAACAAGAGTTCTGTTCATCTCAAACCCTATTAAGAAACATAAGATGGAAAAGTTTATGATTCCTAAATGGACCAGAATGAAATCAGGGGATAAAAATACTTTGTTTGCAAGAGAGTACTAGAAAAGCAAAAAGGGGGAGGAAAAAATAGCTCAAGACTAACTTCTGCAACCCTATTCACTTCAACAATGTTGCACTGTAGTACTTGAGAGCATTCCTATAGTTCATAATTGCCTGCATTTGAGGCTGTGCTCCAGCAAGGATGAGAGAAAGACCTTTAATTCAGAGGACTGTTTAACAGATTGTGCAACAAAAACATGAAGTAACAGACCAAAGAGTGTATGTGTATTTCTGTTGCCCAGATTTTTTGGGCTCTTTTCCAAGGAACAAACTTTTTTTTAGCTCTCACTTTACAAATGACCACAAAAAACGTCCAAGGCCTACAGCTTATGTGACATTTTATTAATCAAATTGATGTGAAGTGGGTGCAAAACTCTCTTATAGAGGGATGAATCTGATGCTATAATACATTACACAAGTTCAGTTCTATTCTCCCATCAAAGTTTTGGGTTTTTTTGCATCATGCATATGACACATCATTTCATAGTGGAGCTATAGCCATCTGGTTACATGAAGTTTCAGTGCTGACAAATAAACCTCTGCAAACCCATCATGAACTTATAGCCATTCTTTGATTTTACTCACAATGAAGATTCAGTTGAAAAACAGAACACTGAATGAAAGAGAAGCCTGACAATGCTAGCTACTTCAAGAACTTATTTTAGACCTGGAACCAGAAGGTAGAAATTGAGGCCTATAAGTAACTTTTCTACTGTCAAGCAAAGGGATGAGCAAAATGAGAAAAGCAAAGGGAGAGAAAAACTTGTTAAATGTGCCCCTAAATCATTGGAAGGACGAGAGCACAGGCTTCCTTGCCTACTTTTGATCCCCAACATCTTGGAAAACCCCTCTGTGAACCCATCTGAGATGGAAGTTTTTCAACATGTTGTAATATTAAACAAGGAGATGAGGGTTCTCCCCAGTACAGTCAACTCCAATAATATATAAATTGTGACCATAACCATGAGCATTACAGGATACAATGACAAATCAGAGAAGAGTTATTGTACAGCATATTAGAGAGAATTAATAGGGCTGGATGAAGAAGGCATATCAAGCATGACATTGTAAGAATGCTGTACTGCTGCTCACAGTACAGAGTACAAGGTGATTGTTGTGAAATCATCTGCCTAAAGTTAATCATCTAAATTGATATGGAGACACATACCAAATCAACCTGATTTTCAGAGATCATGGAGTCCACACTCACACCTGCTGAAAATATGGATTAAAATATACAACGCTGTAACTTTGCCAACACTCTGGAGGACACTTGATTTGGGATGGATTTTTTTCTAATCTTAGAATATTCATTCAAATATCACTGAAGATTTATAAATATAAATATTAAATATTTAAATCTAACACAAAAGGAGGCTTGTGTTATAATCTGATTTTGAGGATAAATTAAGTGCTATGAAATGCTTAAATATTCCCTTACATTAATGGCTCACCCTAAAAAACATGTAAAATAATTTATAAAGCTTTCTTTTCATTTACAACAGTTTCATAATTTCATATTTAAATTCACTTCTTTGTAATACACTCTAGATTTCTCTGTATGAATTATACATTTTATTTCAACATTGTCCGTGTACCAGAGAAAAAACGATTGCGATGGCAATTTCTTAGTTTTTAAAGCAGCTGAAAAATATGAAAGATTGTTCCAATTTTAAACAATTATTGTAATATTCATGATAGTTTGATAATGCTGTTTACTGTAAAATGACAGAACATCACCATCTTTTGAGAGAGGCATGATGCAGTCTCTCTCAAGCATTTAACTGGCAGGAACAAGTTCCCAAACTTTCTCCTTCTGGGGCTTTGAACAAATCATTAACATCTCTGCCTCAGTTTCTTTATATGTAAAATTAAACTAATCTTACTTAGCAAGGATGCCTTTAAAATATTAACATTTACCCACATGGTTTTAACTAAGATTATTACAATATTTCCCTATAGTTAGACTAGGTCTGATCATTCCTCCTTGATTTATGGCAGAAGGAAAGCCCCCACCATGCACAGATTGCTAGGGGGATAGAGAAGGTTAACCACCACTCTCCTCTCTGCCCTAAACTTCAGAGTGCTTTCTTTGGGGTCAGGGATCTGTCCCAGTCAATGGGAGAATAATTTAGTAGAATCTCTATTAGTGAACTCTTGAGGACTTTTTCTTCCAGTCTCCTGTAGGTACATTTCATGGAAAAAGAGTAATAGGACAGGCCCACTGGTGTCTCATTTGTCCCTTTGATATAGCGGGTGCATAAGTACTGTCTCATTTCAGTTCTGAGCACTGGACCTTCAGCTTCTATGAGGCTCTAAAACAGGTAAGGTCAGACATGGATACACTTATGTTGAACAATGATTCAAATTACTTCAATGGGTCTACTTGTAGAAAAAAGGGTTATTCAACATAAAAGTATATCAGAATTTGGCCCTTTAAGCAGGTGCCTATAAATTACCCTTACTGAACTCAGAATGAATGAAAGCTGGACATAGATGGCATCATATTGAGTTGGTGCTCACCCCATTATTTTAATAATTTGCCCACCACACTAAACAGACATTAACATTCCATTGAGGCTTTCTATAAAAGACTCGCCAAGTGTTCATGTACATACTATAGCCTCTGTATATCACAAGATCTTTGCAGTTTACTGAACAAAGTCACGCGTGATTTACAAGATCTTCATTTTAGTTCATTGGGCAAATTTGTGTTTGCATGAGTTATCGTGGCATTTCACACTAACACTTATGAGACTGCCCTAGTAACTGATAGATAGTAAGCATCACTGCTCAATGATCAGCTGCCAGAAACTGTCTCTGCTCCATCTGAGCTAAAACCATATAGACCAAACAACAATCTACCCCTCTCTCTTTTCATTCCAAGTTAGTCACTGTGGGCCAGATGGTGATACTTTCACTCACAGTTGGCAGTTCCATAACCCCACTGATTTCAGTAGTACTTCACATGGAGAACTTCTACATAATGGGTGAAAACCTGACCTTATCAAAGTCATTGTGAGTTTGCCACTGGCTCATGCACCCATGATGTCACTCAGTCAGCAAGCACATCACAATGTGTAGCTAGATCACTTTCTAATCTGAGATAATACATATCATAGCTTTTTTAACCTTAGCTGCTTTAAGAAACTGTACAGCTCAAATATGTATGTAATTTTAAACATCTCAGCAATAAAAAAGAGGGAAAGAGGTTATTCAAATCTGGATCACAAATCAAACCTGGAAAACAATATGGAAATTACCATTAAATGGCAGGCAATTAATTGCATTCAGACTGCAACAAAAATTAATGTGTTTCATGAATTAAAATGCCATATTCTATAATAATATGCACAAAGCTCCATTTCTCCCCCATTGCATTTCCTTTTTACTATGGACTCAAGAGCTCTCTACATTGAATAATGAAGCTACCATCTGAGCCTGGAAGATAAAGGGAAGTGGTAGTAGAATAGTAACTACATCAGAAGATATAAGGTACAAGAGTCATGCACATATTAGAAAAATCCTAGCTGATCTCTGTAAAAGAACCCTTCATATTTTAATTTAGCTCATCTTACTATTTAGAAGTTATACTTAAAGAGAAGGCAAAAATATAATAAAATAGCAAGTATCTATGGAAGCATTATCCTTTTTATGTATATTGGATTGGATCCATCACATCATATTAGCAACTTTCCTAGGACTTACAGTACTCCTTTCAACAGAGTGCATTTGAAGCTGAACAAAGTCCTCAGTATTTTGTTAATACCATACCACGTAACATTTTGCAGTATGAAAATCATATTCAAACCACTTTTCTGCAGCCTATTTATTTCAGATGCACAGAGTGCATCTGAACTGGCAATATATTAGTGTGATCTAATCAAGGTGCTAAATATATACAAGCATTCTGCCATGTTTGTATAAGGAAGAAGCAATTGTGATACAAAATGACATGTTAAACGAATCTCCCAAATACAAGGCTTCCATACACAGTTGGTATAACAATAGTATTCTCAGATAGATTTAAGATCTCCTTGCACTGATAAACAGGAAGGAATTATGAGGAATTTTCATTGTGAGTCAGCCATTAAATATAAGCAAACGTACAATTTCACTTAGCATGTTGCATGCGCATAAAATCTCAAAATCCTATCAAATCTATGATTGAGCCTGCGCAAATATCTGAGTGAACAAAAATCATATTGAAAGAACAATCTGTGATGAAGACAATTCCTTAATATAAGTGTAGTCAAAGCTATTAGTATGGAAAAATACCAAAAATAGATAGTTAATGTTTTGGGATATTCTCAGACTGAAGGACAAACTTTCATTTCTTTAATTAACAAAAGGCATTACTGAATACAAACTCAGCAGTGCCAGAATGCCTAAAATCTATAGATCTACATATTTGTTTTCTGTGAACAAGGCTGTCTACATTCAATTAATCTCACTTCAAGAGACTATGGCACTCCTGTGACCACAGAATTGAGAAGTAATATAGATTCAATAAAGTATCTCATTCATATGTACATGTTAAAAATATTTTTCACAAATTCAACAATGACAATTCCTGCTTGGTTTTAAAATGAGGAAGAGTCAGTTAAATACAATGTTTCATTAATAATAGTGTCAGGTGTAAATTATTATGTGGCACATCTGTAGTTTTCAAGCATTTAATGGTTTGAAAATTCTGATAATCAAGGACACATTCAAATGCATTGCTTCAATTTGCAGCATACTGTACCATATCAGAGCTACTGAATATTTTAATCTTAATGTCAACGTTGTGACTCTCCAACTTCAGCTCTCTAAAATGTTATCGTTCTTCTGGTATTGGGGATATCCAAACTGAATGACAAGAACCATGGTGACAAGTTACCAGGAGACTAAGAGCCATGTGTCGCTTAGACACAAAGTATACAGACCAAATTTTTCAAATTTGGGCTCCTAAATCTGTTCTTAGGCCCCTAGATAAGAGGCCTAGTTTTCAAAAGTTGTATGTATAAAATGAAAAATGAATACATACATCTATAACATTTGTGTGCTCTTGTAGTTTCCTTCATAGAACGATTTCTTCAGATTTGTATAGGATTACCCCTTTCTGGTAATTCAGTGCCTTCCACAGAAAGGGAATATTTTTTTTTCATATGTATGCATTTTAACTTTGTCTGCTAGTTGTTTGAGTTCACCGACAATAAATACTGGAAGTTTATCAGCTTTCTCTTGGCTCATTGATTAAGAGGGAGCAGTGTTCTCCCAAGGATGTACTTTGAACATCCTTAAATTACATGAAGGGCAGTTCATGAACATTCATGTGCCATGCCAATGATATAAAAAGTCTTTACCAGACAGCAACTTCATTTGCTTCCTCCTTTTAAGTATTTTGATCAACTGGTTGAAAGGCAAGGGAAATTACTTTTCAGCAGGATACTGTTTCAACACATACAGTTGAATTAACTAAAGACTTGATCCTTGTCTTTACCAGGACAGTTTGCAGGATTGGGTCCCAAATGATACCATGATGGTATATACTGTTCACTTCTTAGCATATGAACCACAGCTACTGTTGTTAACTGAAAGGAAAAGCACCTGAAAGGCAAAATAATCTGGTTAGACAAGGCAAGGGTTTCGCATTGTTTAGCTTTTCATTTGTTCTTCTATTTCTGTTCACAGCTTCCAGTGAGGAAATTTCTGTCTTAGGAGTCTAATTCCTCCATCACTTCCATGACAATAGTTCGCGGTCCGGTCAGAATGAGATTGCTCACTGTCCTGTAGTCCACATGGAGAACATTGAGGCCATTCACAGAAACCACAAACTGACAGACCTGAAGAGAAAAGGGAAGGGATGTATTAAAGTTGTAGTGAACTCAGGCTTCTCTTTGTGGTAGCAGGTGATTCAGTCCTAGCAGTGTATTCTGCTCAACCTGTTCACTTCTCCAGAGAAACTAAACTCATGCATTTTTTCACATATGACGATACCATGCCGATAAATAACTAATAAATGAACAATACAATAAAATAATAACAACGATAATAAATAAAAACTCACTGAAGATTTCAAATAGACCAACATGCAAGGAGTTAACTTCCTGTTTAACTCACTAGCTTCCTATGTGGGTAAAGACGAAAAGGGATAGGTAATGAGGCAGGCTCCTGAGTGACTACTCAACCAGATACTGAGTGCCTAAGAACCTGGTCCAAAACTCATTGGCTATGTATACATTGCTGAGCATTTTCAAAAAAACTTTTTTTTGAAAAAATTATTTTGAAATATATTCAAAATAATTACCTTGAAATAACTGTTTTTCAAAAATGATATTTCGGGAGAACGGTTCAGGGACTGCTCGCTGTCCCAAAATACTATGGCTTTTTTTTTTTTTTTTTTTGGTTTGAAAATGAAAGTTTACACTGGACTTTCTTTTCAAAAAAAAAGCAAGGCAATGGAAAAGATAGGCAGGCTTTTTCAAACAAAGCCTTTGCTGTGTCAGGCCATGGGTTTTTTCAAAAAAATCTATCTTGAAAAAGGCTGTTTTTTGAAATATAACAAGGTGTAGCACTGCTGAAAAAGCGTGCTGGTATTTCGAGATACTGGCATGCTTTTTTGAAGAAGCCAAACTGGACAGCTTTTTTGAAATAAAAAGCCTTTTTTCGAGATGGCTTTTTTCAAAAAAGCCATCACCGGATGCAGCCAAGGCTTTTTTCAAAAAAGCCTGCCTATCTTTTCCATTGCCTTGCTTTTTTTCAAAAAAGAAAGTCCAGTGTAGACTTTCATTTTTTTAAAAAAAAGCTACGGTATTTCAGGACAACGAGCAGTCCCCAGACCATTCTACCGAAATAGCATTTTTGAAAAAAGTTATTTCAAGATAACTATTTCAAATATATTTCAAAATAATTTTTTTGAAAAAAGTTTTTTCGAAAATGCTAAGCAATGTAGATGCAGACATTGAGTCTTTCCATTGACTTCTGTGGGCATTCAATCAAGCCATACACTGGAGTGTCAATGAAGAAATAACAGAGGACAACAACAATCAGTTCAATTGTAACTATGGAGACCCAGGCATATAGACACTATAGTGATGATGTGGGATACTGAACCTGACCAGAACCAGCCAAGAAAATCAGAATGACAAGACTGTAATACTTAATGCTTCTGCCCGACTAGGCTTTTTTATCTGTTTGTAGGAATGCTTCGAGTTTTTTTGGCAAGAAAACAGTTTTAATGCAAATGTTTCTTAAAACAGAGAAATTCTCCCCGTACATGACTCAACCAGTGGATTATGGTTGGTGGCATTACAGTGTACACTGATATACTCTAAAAGTAAAACCTTTATCCAGAAGAATTCAAAAGCACTTAATGGTTAAGAGCTACAACTGGCACACATTAGAGTTCTATATTTCTGATGGATTTCTACCACATGAAGGTTCATTTCCGGTTACAGAGCAAGAATATTGCTGGAAACAGCAGGATCTTCCAAAACTGTGGAATTTTTAACTACTCCTCTTGTATCATGCGATTTTTCATATAATGCCATGATTCACATGGTGCTTTACAAATATAGAGGACAACAAGGTTCTAGCCCCAAACAGTGTACAGTCTAAAGCCTTGATTAGTATGGCTGAAATCGAAAGCACTAAACGTAGTCAAATTAAACACATGCACAGATGTTTGCGGAGGCACATAGTATTGGGGCCTGAAGGTGAAATTCTGACCCAAGTGAAGTCCATGGCAAGGATTTCAACCTAAGAGTATAATTCTGTGAGATACTATGTGTCTTAAATAAATGAGAATTAAAGTTACTTAGTATCAGAAAGTGACATTTATTTTTTTTTATTATTATTTATTTTTCAAGGAAATTTTTAGGAAAAGTCATTTTTTTCTAGATTTCCTGAAAATGTTTTTCAGATTTTCATCAAAAACCTGATCAATTTGTGAAAATGAAACACCTTCAGCTTCAAATTTATTTATGACTTTTTTTGTTCTTAATCAAATGAAATCAGAAATTTCAATGAAAACTGGCCACTTACGGTCAAAAATGTTTGAATGCAAACATTTGACCAGTTGTATTTAGCACTTAAAACTGCCAGACAGAATCACACAGAGGGGAAGAGGCCACACCATGCACACTAAAAATGCTAGGACTGTGGAGTGGAAGGAGAAGACAATGACTATGTCTACACTTACAAAATCAATTCAAAATATTTATTTCAAAATAACTACTTTGCTTTTAATTTGAAGTAATTATTTCAAATTAGGTGTCCAGGGAAGACTCTCTACTTCGAAATATGGGAAGGCAGGCAAAAGAATATGGGCATTATTTCAAAATAAGCCTATTCTGCATCTTAGAATGGCTTATTTTGAAATAATAATTTCAATTTAAGAGCTATTTCAAAATAAAAGTAGGTTTTATTATTTTGAAATAGTGCTTCATTATTTCAAAATAAACACTTAATTTGAAATAACAAAATGCATGCATGGACAGTAAAAAAGTTATTTCAGAATAAGCCTCCTTATTTCAAAATACCTTCTAAGTGTAGACATAACCAATGGCTATTCGCTCCCCAGTGAAATGCAGTCATCTCTGACTCAAATCAAATTATTCTATACTATAAAAAGTCACAATATTTGTAGTTTTTGTATCAGTGGCTTTTAAAGGAATTGAGTTACTTTTTATTTGTTTTGCAATAAAATAATTGTCACAGTAATGTTTCATGGAAAGGATACCTTCATGATGTACTTACCTACTCATAACTGATAATAAGTGTGCAATATTAAACCCACTTTAAACTCTGAAAGATGTTGCTGGGAAGAGAACATTGCATGTGGTATTTTCATACCCTTTAATTTATGTTCTAATCTGTTATGGTTTAGAGAGGCAACACAATATAGTAAATAGTACAGAGAACTGGGAAATAGGGTACCTCATTTATATTACTGTTTCTGCCACTGATTCTTTGTGATCTGAGTTATGTCACTTAACTTTTGTGCCTCAATTTCCCTTTCAGCAAAATGGGTATCTCATGGAGCTGTTGTAAAGCTTAATTCATGTTTCTATATTATATTTATATTAATCATTGAAAGGTTCTATAAACATGCAAAGCATTAATGGGGTGGTTGTTCTGTTATGTCATGTCATGTCTTAGAAAATTATACATGAGTCAATGCCATTTTAAAAATCCTATAAAATCTGATCAATAGTATAGCTCCTGTGACTTCACGACAAGGGGCTTAATGACCAGGTCAGAATCTTGCTTGCTGTACTTCTGACTTGGCACATTAGTTTGGCCGACACTAAAGTCTTGTACCGGTAGAACTATGTCAGTTAGGGATGTGATTTAAGCAAAACAATTATAAGAGTACAACCATAAATGTGCATTCAGTTAATGTCAGTATAAAGATGCCTTATACTAGTTATCTTATTTTCTTTTCTGTATGGGAATAAACTACGACCCATGTAAACTCTTTTATGATGATTTAAGTGGATCTACATTGGCGGGTTGTACTATTTTAACTATACCAGCATAGCACACATAAAAGTGTAAGGACCAGACCACACAAACAGTTCATGGCAACCTGCTCTACTAGCCTGCCAAGCATTCACTGTCCCTGGAGATCCTGCTGACATGCACTAACAATGCATTAGTGTACTTTAATTTTATCCCATTTTGACCCAGAGTAGATAAAAGTGAACTAACTAACTGTTAGTGTGCGTCAATAGGGCTCACAGGGACACTTGGTACACAGCAGGCTAGCTGAGGTAGATTCATACCCCAGCTTGCCACAAACTAAACATTCATGAAGACAAGCCCTTATCAGTTTAAGAAACGGCTGAAAAGGTTAACCCATCAGCCCACCCACAGCTCCTCCTTAACCAGCATTTTAAAGTGTTCACAGTACAGATTGTGACTTTGTCTAAAGATGAAATGTGATTTGTCAATGTCCCCAAAAGTATTTTCTAATGCTATCTGTGATTTTCCAAGATTGTATCCAGTTTTACTGGATTATAGTTCTGGCTTCTGTATAGCATACTTGTTGATTTAAAACAGAGTTACAGAAATGACATGGTGACAAGTTCCAGAGGGATAGCCATGTTAATCTAATTCAGTGAAACAAACAAGGAGTCCTGTGGTACCTTTAAAGACTAATAAATTTAGTTAATGCATGAGCTTCATGGGTATAATCCACTTTGTTTTATTTTGCAAAAACAACATGGTTTCTTTTGGCTTAAAGCAATCTTTGTAAACTGAATGGCTGACACTTGTTTTATTGTTGTATATTATAAAATACAATTTATAAGTAGATATACTCATTTTAAAGTATTTCCTGTGCAATGTAGTCTCAAAATACAAACATGCATCAAATGGAAATGAAATATGGTATGTTATTTTTTTCCCCACTTACCATTAATCCAGCACACAAACAGCTAATGTACTGTATTGCTTTCTTGAGCAGGAGTTACAAAATGAAAGAGACAGGGCATTCCTTGAGTATCTAACTCACATACTTATATTCAGAGTCACCTTAGGGAGACTAGGTTAGAAATTAAGAATGATTTAATATTACAAAAAATAATCACATATCTTCAACTTGCAACTACAGTTGTTAGATGACTGTAGCATAAATAAGCAAAATTCTCTCAGTTTCCATAGATTAATTAATATGATGGATAATGAGCCAAAGTTAAAATTTCTCAGAAGGCCTTTTATTCCTCATATAGATTTTTAGAGAACCAGCTATAAGATGGGATTTCAGTGTCACCCTTTCAAGAACTTCAAGGAATGACTGGATATAGAACAAAGAACCATCATTTTGTTAGCATGATGTGTAACACATGTAGAAATTATAATATATAAACAGTACAGTATAAATTACTGTAACAGAGTAGTGAAAAATTAAGCAACAGAATAGTCATAATGCTCCTTCTTGCTTCATTTAAAAATTCTTTAACTTTACAAGTGTGGTGTGTTACCATGGTCAAACTGAAGAGCGTTGTAGTGGCCTGCTAATTCAAAGTCACCATTTTAGGTTGGCTTTGTGGAGGTATGACTTTCCACAAACAATCTGAAAGCATTAAAATATTTTGTATTCAACAGCAAAGCCACTGTCATAATAAAAACAAGGTATATAAATAGTGCCAAGAGGACTCAGTCAGAACTATGCTGTTGTTCAAATACATAGTAAAAGGTAGTCCTGGTCCCAAAGATTTCATAATTCTCTGACCTTGATCATGCAACTGGATCTCTATTGGCAGACACCTGTGCCAACATGAAGCCCTCAGTGGACTTCAGTGGTACTCCACATAAGCTCAAGAATCTGCCTGGGTGGAGCAGGTTACAGGACTGAAACCTAAAACAAGATGTGACAGGTTGGTGTAGCAAGGTAAGAGAGGAAATGGTGCAGGGATGATGCGAGGAGAGTAACAGTGAGAGGAACACATGGTTACACAGGATAGCTCTATGCACAATTAGGGCCAAAGCAAAAACCATTCTCTGAAATCCTGACCTCATTGTAGTCAATAGGAGTTTTGCCACCAAGTTTTATTGTTACTGTCAATAATATTATTACCATAGGCTGAGATGTCAGTTATGTAACAGGATCCCATTGTGCTGCTGGGCTCTATACAAAATACAGGACAAAAAAAGACCCTTCCTCAAACAGGCTACAAGTACAGTGCAAGAGACACCCAGTGGATATAGACAGAGTAATGGAAGAGCATAAGGGAACAGTGAAACAATATAGGTCAGGATGACAGGTTGTGCCCTAGCAAATCTGTTACCAACTTCTTGGTAGGCATCAATGTCATGAGTTGCACATCTGTGCACCCTGGGTTATGATCTATATTATTTTTTCTGTTTACTTTATGCACTGGGATTGTATGTTTTTATGCTAGTGATGCTGTTCAAGATTTCTTTATGGAAGCTCATAACCTATTCTACATGACTATGGTATCATGTTTCCTGCAGCATCATGCATGTGCACACATCTGTAACATGTTTTACATGGCTCGAGGGAGTGGGACACAGACAGAGCTCTCTCCCAGCAGCAAGCAAGCACCTGGAAGAGGCAACAAAGATACACTAGTTGAGTTCCCAGGCTCAGACCAGACAAAGAGATCACCTCTGCCCAAAAAGGGAGAGGTCAAGGGGGGTTTGAAACAAAGAGAAACACTTGGAAGGGTTTGGGGCTTTTTGCCTGGAAATCTATCTCCATCTTGAAACAACTTCAAGCAAGATCTGTGCCTTGCCTGGTCTCAAGCAGAGACTGGCTGCACAAAAATCTGGCAGCTGAACACCTTGAGCATAGACTTGGATTATGGTGAGTTTAGGTAGAGATATTAGGTTAGCATGTGTGTTTTGCCTTTTATTTCCTTGTGGTCACTCCTAACTCATTTATACCGTGAGTCTGCCATGACTGGCCATATTCTCACTTACAATTATAATCTGATCAATAAACTAGTAGCTGTTTTATCTAAAGCTGTGTGGTCTTTAGAGGGTGTGAATGAAGAAGGTTGGGCACAATCCATTTCTTTGTTAAACGGACAAACTTGGGTGTATGGTGATTGGGAGTGGGTCCCAGTCCATGTAAGACAGTGGCTCCCATAGGGGTATCTGGGGCTGGGGTGCTGTTGAGTAGCCAGAGGGCATACACCCGCTGCTTGGGACTGATTGCATGTGAGAGGCTGGAGTGGACTGACTCAGGAGTGAGTGGTCACTTAGCAAAGTAGAGTGAATTGAGGCTCAGAAGTGGGACTTGGGGAGTCACAGCAGCACACTGGAACAGATCTGGGGACCAGTTTGTCACAGTCACGACAAAGGGGAGTTTTAAGGAAGGTTCTGAAGATGGATGAGGAGGTAGCTTTGAAGAGGTTTGTGAGATCCTCCCATGTGTGAGGAGGAGAAAGAGAGGTGGTAGGGAAGAGCTGGGGTAAGACAGAAATTAATAGTTCTATTTTAGCCATGAGTTTAGCTTGAGCTGATGGCTAGACATCCAAAATGAGATGGCAGAGGAAGAGGCTGAAATTATAGCTTGGATAGAAGGAGACTGGTTGGGGGAGTAGGATTTCACCAGGAACTTTTAATAACTATTGAATAAATAACAGTCATTCCTACTGCCCAACTGTCTACTGATAATCTTGAGTATTCACTAATATAGGAATGCCATTCGTGAATAAATATTTTGCTCTTAAAACAACATTCTTGTACTGATTTTATAACTAACAATAGCTTGCTTTCTCTTTATAAAACTGTTATTACCAGTGTTTCTTTGATTTTAGTATACACAGTGCTTTAAGTTTGAGAGAAAGCCTTGAAAGATAATAAAATGCTAGAAATTCTTGCTGCAACATTCGGCATAAGTAAGGATTGCAAAATTTTACTGGAACAGTCCCAAGGAAGCACTTAATTTCATAGATGCGCTAAATGCAAATGTTAGTGAGGACAGTGAAGTAAGGAGCATGAAACCAGGGATGAATTTCATTTTGCCATTTACATTAAGAAAAAGTCTGATATTAGATCTGCCAAATAGCAGAATAAGACTGTAAAGCTGAACTGCTTTCCATTCTTTTCACTTTGGTGTCAACACTCGGAACTAATAAAAGAAAATAGAAAAGACTAGTACTTTTTTTTTTTTAGAAAGTCAAGGGCAGTCTTAAGAGATAGAACAGCAGACCACTTTTTATTTAAAAAAATACTTTTATGAATTGATAGAGTATGAATGCTGGGCCCAGTGAAGACACTGTGGACCTCAACTGTGCCAGGATTTCACCCATACTCATTATCTGTGCAGTGTTGGCACCACCCAGCAAACAGGAAAGTTCTAGTTCATAGGCTATGTCGGCATGGAGATGGTTATTTCAAGTTAAGTTATTTTGAAATAACAAATTGAAATACAAAAATATTAACTCAAGATAAGGGAAACCCTTAAAGCGAAATAGCATGCCCTGTGTGTGGACATGCTATTTCACGTCAGGAGAGGGGCAGCATGGGAGGTGTGGCAACATGGCCCCCTGGCAGGGCCATGTTGCCAACCAATCCCCTGCCTGGCTCTCACCTGGAAAGCCAGGCAGGGAAAACTGCTCCCAGGGCAGGGATCCCCCTGCCCTGACTTCTCTGCTGCTGTTGGGGCAGCAGGGGAGTGACTGTGGGGCACCCGCAGCTGCCGGAGCTGAGTGGCTGCCACCCGGGCAGAGGTCGCAGGCGCTGGCTCTGCCTACTGCCTGGGCTGTCCTGCTGCCAGGTGGGCAGGAGTGGTGGCCGACAGCTCTGCCTGCCACCCAGGCTCAGTGCATACTGCCCCAGCAGGGGCCGTGGGCGCCCGCTCTGCCCATCGCCTGGGCTCGGCGCATGCCACCGAGCCCAGGCAGTGGACAGAGCTGGCGCCTGCGGCCCTCACACGGGTGGCATGTGCCCAGCCTGGGTGGCAGGCAGACCCAGCACCCGCAGCCACCCCCCTGGGTGGCAGCAGCCCCACTCGGGCAGTGGGGAGAACCGGCGGTTGTGGCGCCTGCCCACCCGGCAGCAGGACAGCCCAGGCGGTGGGCAGAGCTGGTGGCTACAGCGCCTGCCCACCCGGGGGCAGGACAGCCTGGGCGGTTGCCCCCGAGCCCTGGCAGCAGGCAGAGCAGGCGCCTGCACTGGCTGCCCCTCCAGCTGCCGCTGGAGCCTGGGCTGAGGGGCAAGCCAGTGGCGTGGGCAGAGCTAGCTGGGCACCCTGGTGCCCCAGCCCCTGGCCGCCTGCAAGCGGCCAGGGGAAATGCCAGATCTGGTGCCTGTGGCCATTTGCGAGCAGCTGGGGGATGCCGGTTCCCCTAGCCCCTTGCAGGCTCTGCAGCCCCTGGTCAATGTCACAGAGGTCATTGTTTCGAAATAAAAGCCTCATGTAGACATAGCCATAAAGTTGCCACAAGCATTATTCCATTTTCTCCTGAAGCAACAATAAGTTCAAATGGAGTGTAGTTTATGGGGCTACTCCCATCAATTGATAATTTCTTGAAATAGCTAGACATATTGCCGGATAGAGTCCAATACTTTCAGTTCTCCAAGACCTTTCCAAATTACAGCAGCACCCAACTTTATAGAAATTATCAATGATGGAAGTATCCCTTGAAACCACCACAAGCTATTTGAACTTACTTTTTTCAGGAGCAGATGGAACATAACTACTGTAAGCTCTTTGGGGCAGAAACTGCCTTTTTGTTCTGGATTTGGGTAGCACCTAGCACAGAGGGGCCCTGGTCCAATGCTAGGAACTATGATAGCGTAAATACTAATAACTTGTTTAATTCATGAACTGCCATCTTGCTGGCAATGGGGTTCATAGCACAAATCATTTAAAGAAACAAAAGTAGATGAGGCAGTGATGGTTGTCAGATATACTGGTTAGCAAAGTGAAAAGAACACTAACGAGTTCAGAATTAGGCCTCATTCTGCCGTCATATGTTACCACTTTAAACAAGTGAAAATGTCAAGGGTGAAATTCTGGCCCCATCGACCTCAGCAGCAAAATGCCCACTGACTTCAATAACGCAAGGATTTCATCCTGGGGCTATACCTGGATCCCAGACAGATTACAGGCTCTTAGCAGCCCAAACCCAGGGCCAAATTAGATGCGACTCACACCCTTTGTAACCCCACCAAAATAAACATATTAAAAAGTTATCTAAATGTTGCACAAAAACCGACTATTGCTTGAAAATATCTGTGTTGAGCTAGCTGAATTTTTCATTGTCAACAGAATAAAACATTAAATATCAGGAAATTTAACCCTCAGTATGTTCACAATTTTAATTTCTGCAAATGTATTTGTTATTTGCACATAAATATGGGATAAATCAAGCAAACAAATTTCACAAACTCTATGGTTATTAACTGGTTGTTGCTACTAGTATGCATTTGTTATTCATGAGGTATGATTGGGCACCAAAGTCACATGGTATTATTTCTGTTCCCTAACAGGAAATCCCTGAAATAGGAAAGCAACAGATAAGGAATGACAAATAAAAAAGATTTTTTTTCAATGTTAACTACAGGCATTCATATGAAAACCAGTCATTCCCCAAATATTAGTGTGAAAATAAACCTCTCATTCCTACAAAGGGTTGTCAGTAACAAACAGAACCAGGGAAAATTGGAAAGCAAGTAAACACGGCTTTATAATGTTTAAAGCAGTTTTTATTTTAGTTTTGTGTTTTCCAGTGTTTCTTTTTTAACCTCATTTATCATTTAATTTAACTTAATTCTACAATACAACAAACACCAACATTTAAAACAAAAAATTTAGAACACTTTAATACTCAAAAGATTTTGTAGAAGATACTTAATAGCATTTTGCTTTTCTCCCTGCTATTGGATCACAAAAGAAAAGTCTGTTTAAACTATTTCTATTATTGGCATTACCTTCCTGAACAGCTACATTTGTTCCATTTTTGTTTTTCCTGTTCTTCCTATCCCATTGGGTTTCAGATTAGTTGACTAGCTTGAGTAGTACAGCCTTGCAATTGCTCCACATTGGTATTCTTGGAGTTCATTTTGATCATCCCACTGGGCTGCTGGGACCAGCGGTGCTCAGGGTGTGGCTACGTTTCCTGCCTTTAAGTAATAATAGCAACTGAATGCATGCATTCCTTCAAATGAGGAGGTTATAGGTCTATTCAATGGCTTTCTGCACCCAGAAACTCGCCTGCATGAATTACAAAATCATGTAGTGTACTTGTGAGTGGGAGGCTGACCCTTTCAAAAACCACACTATATTTTAGGTGAATGCTGGAACCTAATCTCAGATACCCAGACCATGATTTTTGAAAGTGATTCTGGATGCTCCAGCTTCCACACACCTAACTTAAGATCATGGGTGGATTTTGGAGCTGCCTCTAGGGAAGCCAGCTCCCTAGCTGCCCTAGGCAGACGCCTGCCCCTCCCCTGGCCACACCCCTTCACTAGCCCAAGGCCCGATCCAGCTCCTGCAGCCGGGCCAGGGGTTGACTCCTGCCACCAATGGCGGCTCTGGGACTCCAGCCAAGGCCGGAACTGGCTCCTGTCGCCAGTGGTGGCAGCCCGAGGACCCCGGCCTGGGCTGAATCCAGCTGCTGCTGCCAGTGGTGCTGGCCCTGGGACTCTGGCCAGGGCCAGATCCTGCTCCTGCCACTGCCGGTGGCACCTGGCCTTTGGCCAGGGCCAGGGGCAGCTCCAGACATGGCTCGGGCCAGGGCTGGATCTTGCTGCCAGTGGCAGCTCAGCAACCCCGGCTGAGGCCAAATCCAGCTCCTGCTGCTGGTGGCAGCAGACCCAGGACCCATGCTGGATCCAGCGGCTGCCACCAGCAGCAGCCCTGGGACCCCTGCCGAATCCAGCTCCTGTCACTGGCAGTAGCAGCCCTGGGACCTTGGCTGGGCCAGCTCCTGCCCCTAGTGGCAACAGCTCCGGGACTCCAGCCAGGACTGGCCCCTGCCCTGGCTGGGGCCAGATCTTGCTGCCAGCAGTGGTGGCCCTAGGACTCAGCAGGATCTGGCACCTGTCACCATGCCAGCCCCAGGACCCTGGCCTGGGTCGAATCTGGCACCTGCTGCTGGCAGAAGTGGCCCCCGGACTCTGGCTGGGGCCAAATCTGACTCCTGCTGCTGCTGGCAGCTCCTGGATCCCAGCTGGGGCCAGGGCCACATCGTGCCACCAACAGCGGTCTCAGGACCCTGGCTGGGGCTATCTTGCCACCAGTGGTGGCCTCAGGTCCCAGCTAGGTCCCAATCCAGTTCCTACCACCACTGGGTGGCCTCAGTGCAGAGGCAGAGGTGCCTTCAAAAACTACACCCTGCTTGAGATTCCCTAAAAAGGCTGGATTTTCAGAGGATCAATGCAAGCTTGACATAATCTGACTGGCTCAGAATAGAGATTTAGAATGGTTAGCACATTACAAAAAGTGATTCTTCTGTTCACACATTTTGTCCCTTTAATCAACTGGTGGGTATGTCTACACTTAAAACTTTAAATCAAGATACTGATGACTATTTTGATTTAAAGTAGTGGATGTCTACAATAGCTTTCCTTATTTAGAAATGAGGAGCTCCCTCATTTTGAAATAGGCAACTCTCATTTAGATATAATAAAACCTTGCTTTATATTGAAATGATGGTTAAATCAAAATTATTATTTTGAAATAAAGCAGTGTAACCACATTATTTCAATTTAACTGTTATTTTGATTTCACACTTTTTGCCCTTTGTATATGTTGGGGGGGAGGGGCATGGCCCTTCTTAGGGGCCATCTTGCCACACCTCCCATGGTGCCCCTCTCCTAAATCGAACTAGCAAATCCTGTCCATGGACATGCTAGCTCAATTTGGGTTTCTAGTGAGTACACATTAAATTGATTTAACTTAAATTGATGTAATTATTTTTGTTTCAATTCAGTTAGATTGATTTCAGTTAAATCAATTTAACAACCTAAGTGTACACATAGCTGGTTTGAATGGGTCCCATCTGCTCTCTAACCTGACTTTGTTAACACTTGCTCATCTCCATCCTGCCATGTGTATATATACAGTGGGGACCTGTTAACATGCGACCGGTTAGCGCACGCTCCGGTCATGTCCCCCAAAGGCAGCAAGTTAACGCGCGGGACTCAGTAATGCGTGCTGCCTACAAGTGGAAGTTGGCCAGGGCAGGATACATGTGGAGCGAGCTTTACCAGAGCTGCCTTTTTCTTTTCAGGTGCCTTGGACAGAGTCTTCAGGCTGGCGGGGAGCAGCGGGGATCCGGATGTGTCCCCAGCTGCTTCTGGACGAGCTGGGAAGCTTCCATCACGGGGGCCATCCGGATCTGCTCCCCACTCCCCCGCGGCTTGCTGGTGCAGTGGAAGCTCCTCTGCTTGTCTGGCGGCAGATAGGGACGAATCCGGATCCCTGCAGCCTGCCAGTGGTGGCAGAAGTTTTGCGCCATTGCTGGCAGGCCAGGGGAATCTGGATCCGTCCCCAGCTGCCAGGACAAGCGGAGGAGCTTCTGCTGCATTGGCAAGCTGTGGGGGGGGGGAGCGTATCCGGATGGCCCCCACGACGGAAGCTTCCCAGCTTGTTCAGAAGCAGCTGGGGACGCATCCGGACCCCCGCTGCTGCTCCCTGCCAGCCCGAAGACTGTGTCTTCGAAGACTGTGTCTTCGGGCTGCCTAGGGTCCCTTGGTGCTGGCTCTGTGCTGCCAGCACTGATTTGTGCAGGGGGAGTGGTGTCTGCTGCGCACGCATGCGCAGAACTTGGGGGAGCCTTCGTCCCTTTTACCCACGGTCCACTTAACGTGCGGTCGCCGGGGCTTGTCCCCCAACGCCTGTGCATTAACGGGTCCCACTGTACCTCTCAACTGTAGTTTCTGCTTCATGCATCTGACAAAGTGGTTTGGAGCCCACAAAAACTTATGCCTGAAGAAATCTATTAGACTATAAGGTGCCACAGGACTTTTGCTGTTTTTGCTGTACACAGACTAACATGGCTGCCCCTCTGGAAATTTGAGTCTAATAATTCCATCCTTCCTTGCTCTTGATTTTAAGTCCATACAGAAGGAACACATCTGGAGAATACGTCCCTTTCCCAGGTAACAAATCCACTGTGTGGCCATCTGTTCTTGGGATAGCAGCTCTGCAAAAAATGCACATCTTAAACCAGGCATGGCCAAACTGTGGCTCGGGAGCCACATGTAGCTCTTGAATGAAAAATGTGTGGCTCCCGGAAGAACGTCAGCAAATCAATTTAGGAAAGCAGCCCCAGCCCTGGAGTTCAGGAGGGGGTTGGGGCAATGGGGAGAAGCGGTGGCATGGTCAGGGACAGCAGGGAGAAACGCAGCATGGTTGGGATTTTAAAAAACTTGCTGCTAGCCTGCAGTCTTCTACATGGAGCAACAGCTAAGTTTTTATTGTATAGGTCTAATTTTCATGGTAGCCCTAAGTAATTATTAGAATCTGACATTAGTATGATAAACATGTGCCCTCTTTTTACAATAAAATTAAAGTGTGCCATGAATTTTACACTTAGTAATTTTGGAGTAAGTAAAAGTATATGGCTATATGCCTTAGTGCGACTCTTGAAGGTTTAATGATCAACCTGAGTGGCTCTTGAGTTCCATAAATTTGGCCACCCATCTTAAACCCAGGACATCTGAGCACAAGGGTGAGGAAATAAAGTCCCCGTCAGGAAGGGAGAGAAGTGAGACTACTAAAACCTATGTTATACTAAAATGATAGCTCTGTGAGAAATAAAATTAAATGGTAAGAAAAAAAATGTTACTTTTTTTAATGGGAAGAAAGAAAGAGAGAAAAGACTGAAGTATTTACCATTTAAGAGTTTATTCTTGTACTATCTGAGGAGAAGAACACAGGCTGTGCTAAGGATTCTGTTCCAGATCGCAGGCATTAGAGAAGGAACTGAGGATGATCAGACTACACAGCACTATACACAGGTCCTGCGGACAGCATAAGAGAGGGGAAGGGCATGTGTGCTGTCCGAAAGGCACTGCTATTGAATATCTCCAACACCAGACACAAAGACTCTGCTGCACTCATGATGGAGCACCCACGGGGACATGATTTGGAGGAGAACTTCAGCTCATTCAAACCCCCTGTAGTGATATCCAGACTCTCATAACAAAGGTACTGAAATAATTCATCCTACAAACAAACAACTTTGTTCACTAATACTCTGAACTGAGATACTGTACTGTTCGAGAAGATCCAAGGAAAGATGTAGGCTTGCCCCTTCCAAATAAAGGCAAAGACTAACAGTTCTGGGGTGATCTGCTTCCACTCATCTTTACATTATTTTATTGGATGAGAGAAGGAGATAAAAATCAGAAGTCTTAAAACCAGATTGCAACATAGCATTTTGGGTCCCTCAAACATACTTCATGAAACTCTTGTTGCATTAGGACAATGAGGGCTGGAATATCCTATTTTGACAACTACTGTATGTGATCCAAAGGTTTAAACATGTGCAACATCCTTTTCAGTATAACTGAGTTTACTGCGATAAAACAGAATCTATCGCAGCTGTGTGTTCAGCTCTGTAAATATGCCTACCAGATGTGTAATTGGCTTCAGAGTGGGTGGTGTGGAAATAGGCAAGAATCCAGTTCTTGCATAAAACACGAAATTAGCTCTCCAGAGAACTCCAATTCTTTTTCAATTGCTATAGAAACTTTAAGCCTGCCTAATGTTTTAACAGTTTTCCCAGAAAGTGCTTCTTAGAAAAAGTGGGCAATTTTCAGTAAATAAAAATAACTTCATTTATGGAAAAACAAATATGTCCACACGGCAATTCCTATGTACACAATGCTTCAGTCTTTAGTCAGGCAAAATTTTTACTGGAGTTTGGAGTAAGGGAAGGGTATAATTTTTGAATAAGGACTAGGGGATAAGACCATTTAAATGTGAAAGTTGAATTTTTTTCACAGAATTATTTTGAATAAATCAAGGTGATACATTTCAAAAGAATACAATTTATTTTTTATAGTGTTCTAAACCCAGCGTCCTCTATGACTGACCAACCAAATTAGTAACCAAAGTAGCAACATAATAAAATAACAAAAAGAGGGTTGGACATTCAACATCATTCAGCATCAGTTTAACTAGGCTCCCACTGAAAGCAATGGGAATTTCCCCTTTGATTTCACTGGCAGTGGAGTTAGGCCAACATTTCTGTACATCCCATGAATAAAAACTCACGGTAAATATTTAGCATGGAAAGAAAGAAAGAAAGAAAGAGTTGGAGGCAGGGCCAGCTCAAGGGGCTGTGATGCTCCAAGCTGGCTTTCACTTTTGTGCCCCCCCCCCACGGGGTGGGGGCAACCCGGCCTCCACTCAGGGCTGGCTTGCCCCACCCCCAGGGCAGGGAACAGCCAGCCCAAGGGCAGAGCAGGCCAGCCCATGGGGCAGACTTCACTCTCCCATCCCTCCCCTGGGCCAGCTGTTCCTCCCTAGGGGCAGGGAGAGCCAGCCCAGAGGCAGGGTGAGAAAGTGGAGTCCATCCCATGGGCTGGCCCGTTCCATCCCTGGGGGTGGAGTGGATGGCTCGAGAAGGGGCGGGAGTGTGGGGTCCAGCTTCTGGTCAGCCTGTCCCACCCCTGATGAGGCACTGTGGCGCCCCTAAGCTGCAGTGCCTCAAGTCAGAGCCTCACTGGCTTATGGGTAGAGCTGGCCCCGGTTGGGGGTTAAGAGATCTGAATTCTAGCCTTTGTCCTGCAACGGACAACTTCAATGACCTTACACAAGTAAATGAGTTTCCGTGTGTCCAATTTCTACCATCTGTAAAAGGCACTTATCTACTCAATATAGGTTGTTGTGCTGATTAATTTTAGTGTTTGTAAAGTGTTTTTTAAAGAGGAGTGCAGAAATTTAGGAAGTTTCAGACCAAGAAGAGGACAACCAGCCTAAATCCTCAAAGCACAGTACTGTTAGAAAGTAGTAATAATATTCACTAAACCCATGAGCCTACAAGACTTCTGTGCGTATCCCCACAGAAGCCAACAGGGTTACCCCCACACACAAAGAGTACGTCTACACTATGAGTTTAAGTTGACTTAAGGGCCCTTAAGTCAACTTAAACAAAGCCCTGTCTACATTGCAGGGCAATAAAGTCGATCTTAGGGTCCAGTAAAGTAGACTTTATACGGTCCACTTATAAAGTCGACTTTACCGTTAAGTCGACTTAATGTAGTGTGGACTCACTAAGTCGACTTAATAAGGTCTACTTAAAGTTGACTTTAAGTAGACTTTATTAAGTCAACTTAGTAAAGTCAACTTAGCTTTTACAATGTAGACATAGCCAGAGTTAAGTGTCTGCAAATATTTGGAGCTTCAGAGCCTAACAGCCCAGAACGGGAGTCCTTCAAGAACAGACATAAGGAATAAGGGAAGATAGGGAACTACTGCCTTGGAAGATGAAGGGGGAATCAATGTGCAGATGGAAAGCCATTTTATAACTTAGAATGATTGACACAGCATGGTCATGTTTCACAAACATAAACTACCAGAAGGTAAAACAGATTTAGGTTCAGGTGCATTGGGACACTTCCTCAGCAACCCACTAACTGTAAACTTGTATTTAAGGACTGTTATTATTTATTGTACATGAAAGACACCCTAGAAATGTGTTAAATAAAATAAGAAGAGAAATTAAAGTCTGGCTGAAACAGTGCATCAATAACTGAAGAAAGTGCTTTAGTTTGCGAATGGCTCCTTTTTACACTTGCTCTTTATGCTTTTCCTCTCTATATCTACAAGTAACTAAAAACAAAACTATGCATAGTGAATCTGCGGTTCGCAACAGTACAATAATTCATAAAAAAATTCAATAATGGCTAAATTTGACCCTGCAAGTTGCTGAGTATATGTAAAGGATAGGACATTACATGGTGGTGGGTGCCCTGAACATCTACTAAATTCACCAGGAGTAGATGCGTCTCAGGGCCTCACAGAGTTGGGCTCCTGCCTTGAAACACAGGGTGCCCTCTAAAACTGATGGGATTTGAAGGTAATCAATGCCATACCAGAGGCAGGGCCCAGCTTATAATGCACATTAAGTGGTATCCAGCTTTTCTAAGTCAAACAGCTACTCCCCTTGTTTTCACAAACAAAAAGTACAATTGTTTCTGCTTGGGTCTGACTAGCTAAATGGAGCCACAGCTTTAACCCAGGATCATTTTCCCAATTATTCATCCATATTGTTAAATGATGTCAGCTTGTGTTTTGGACAACAAGAGTAACAAAACACAATAAGCATTGTGATGAAGGGCTCTATAAGTGGGTCAAACTCATCAGAATCCTGCATACTTTGTAAACATTTAAACTGAGTAGCTACAATACACACAATGCCACAACTATGGAGGGGAAACAAATCTAAAGAGTTCAAGATAGTAATTAAACTGTTCTAAAAAGGGCTAATCCTAATAGGTGCTGACTGCAATGGGCATTCCAAATTCTCAGCATTTTGAAGGACTGGGCCCAAATTCACTGTTTATTAAATAACATCCATTAATACTATTATTTAATTTAATTATTAAATTTAATCTTGAGACTACAGAAACCACAGGGACAATTTTTAAAATGCTGCCCCAGTATTTAAATAGTCTCTGCTATCTAGGAATGATATGCAGTAGCCCAAGAGAGCTCAAGGGTGTAAGAACACAGCTGCTCTGTCTGGCACTAAATTAATTTAATGGGCTGTTGGCCACGCTAGAATGCAGAAGTTGTATCAAAACACAAGCACAGCACTGTTTTACATAGCAGCTGAAACCATGCCTGCTTTATCTCTGTCTGAAGAGATACAGCTGTAATGACTCAAAAACAATCAAGAAAAGCAGATACACAAACACTGGATGTGTGGGTATCTAAGCCATAATGTCACAAAACTCTCTCCTTGTTCAGAAAGATTATTTAAACCTACATTTCAAAAGTGTGAATTAGTTAAAAAAAACTCTCAAGAACTAGCTGATAACTTTTTAAAAATGTGTTTGCTGCTGATAGCAAAAGATAGTAACGTACATACAGACACGAGTACAGTATGCTCATTGTTTTCCAATGATTTCCAAAATGGGCATGCAAACCCTGGGTTAAATTCTGATGTCATTTGACATAGTCGTAAACTTGGAAGCAAAAGAGGAACCAAAATCTGAACATTATGAAGAATACATGATTTTGGAATATTTCAGTTCTTAAAAGGAAAGTAGCCTGATTTCTTTTAAGGACCTCTGTTACAAAACTGTCTTTAAGAAACCACACAGAATGACCAAAAACCTAGTCCTGTTTTATGTGCCCTGTATGGGCCAGCTTCAGATCTCGTGTAGACAGATGCAATTCCACTGAATTTACCTTCCATATGTTTAAGTACAATTGCAAACACAAAATTACAGTGAAATTCAGACTTACTCACAAGGCCAACTCATTCTTTTCTGTGGGTTCTTAAAATACTCTCATTATGGTAGCATCTGAGCACCTTACAACTATGAAATAAGCAACATGAGTAACATCCCTCCGATGTTCCAAAGGGGCAGCTGTGTTAGTTTAGTTCAGCAAAACAAACAAGGAGTCCTGTGGCACTTTTACACTATGTCTACACTAGGGGCTTAAGTCAATTTAAACCCCCTAAAGTCAATTTAAGCAAAGCCTAGGCTACATTTACAATTTATTAAGTCGACTTAAGAGCTTGCTTAAGTTGACTTAATAAACTCTCACTTTTAAAGTCGACGTAAGTCAACGTAGCCTGGGATTTGGCTTAAGTTGACTTAATTGGCCTCCAGCCATCTGCAACACTTCCTGGCAACCAGAATAAAGCCCAGCCCACCCTGCTCCAAGACAAACCAAGCCAGGACTCTGGCAGTGTTGGAGGCATGTTGGAGGGCAGGCCAGGAAGCAGGCCCCATCCTGGACCCCCCAGGAGATCCTAGATCTCCTGGCTATTTGGACGATGAGGCCATATACTCCTCGCTCCAGGGGAGCCAGAGGAACCGGGAGGTGTATAGGACCATCTGTGAGACCCTGGCAGAGAAAGGCCACACCCGTGACATCCAACAGGTGTAGGTGAAGGTGAAAGACCTCTGTCAGGGCTAGCACATGGCCCAGGAGGCCATGCGGTGCTTGGGGGCAGTCACCACTACATGCCCCTACCACACAGAGCTGGGGTTAGTTCGAATTAGCCCAAGGTTAGTTTGGACTAATCTCAGACTTCTTAGTTTGTACTTGCAAGTCTGAACTAACTCTGGCTAATGTGGACATAGCCTAGGAGTCCAGAGATTTTTAAAAGATAAAAGAGTGTCTCTCTATAGTCCCATTTGAACCATACCATGTAGTTTTATAGATTTTGTGTTAGTCCTTTTCACAGGGGTGAATCTTACTCTTATTTTATGGGGTATTTCTGGTCCTGACTACTTATAATGGTACTCCTTTGTCATTGAGGCTGGTCCCCATGTTAGTTTTAGATGAAACAGGAAGTACCATGAGAAGCTGGCTAAATTTTTAAAAATTATTTTTACATACAATAATGCAAAGAGGAGAAGTCTATCAAAGCAAATACAGTCTGTCTGTCCTCCATCAAATCTTCCCTGAAGATTATGCACTGAAAACAGTGACATTCATGTTTTCTCAGTATCGCAAAGGACCTGGTCTTCACTCTGTAATGGAATCGCTTCAGAACACAGATCTAAAGTAGTCATCTATGAATCCAAAACATGTTGCTGCAGGAAGAGATTTATGGGGCTGACTGTGTAGCTCTGCCAAGCTATTAAAGATCACAAGGAAAGCAGAACCATGAAGATAGACATGGTGGCATTGAAAGAGTCCTGTACCATAATCCTAAAGAAGTGCTCAAAGCAGAAGGGATATAAGATTATACCATATCCCATATCTCAATCTACTAGCTAAAAAGACAGGGAAGAAGGAACCAAAGTATACTATCATGATTTATGGGGTGAAAAGGATTGGGTGGCATTGTGGTCAAATTGTGTAATATTAAACCCATAGGTATAAAACAGCTATGAATATTATTTCTCTGGGGCCTCAGTGTATATGCCACATTTTAACAATAATTTTTATTCCCTTTCCAGACTTAGCCCTAGTCCAGTGTTTCCCAACTAGTGTGCCATGGCACACAGGTGTGCCATCAGGCCTAAACAGGTGTGCCATAAAATTTTTTGAAAAACTACTCAAAGATCTCTGGATTGGCTTATTGGCTCATGAATATTCATGAGTTCATTTGGAAACTATATGGTAGTGTGCCTCAAATTTATTAAAGGTAGCAAGGTGTGCCATGGCAAAGAAAATGTTGGGAACCACTGCCCTAGTCTGTACTTATGGCTTTTTCAGCAGCAGTCGACTGCTGTTTATGCAAGGAACGTAAAATTCCTTGTGTAAATGGCAGCGACTTTGTAAGCCATCATTACACATTAGTGGAAAGCCAACCACAAATTGCTTGAGGTTGGCTTTCCCCTATGCCCTTGGACCCCCAGGACTTCCAGGGTTGGATTCTGGGAGCAGCGCAGCAAGTTCATACTCACCGTGATCCACTCCCGGAAGCCTGAACTGATGTTGGCAATTTTGCCACCATCAGTATAGGCCAGGTATGGCCAAGCTGTGGCTCAGGAGCCACATCTGGCTCTTGAATGAAAAACTGTGGCTCCCAGAATCAGCAAATCAATTTAGGAAAGTAGCTCCAGCCCAGGAGTTCAGAAGGGGGCTGGGACGGTGGGGAGAACTGCGGGATGGTGAGGGATGGCAGGGAGAAGTGTGGCATGGTTGGGATTTTAAAAAACTCACCACCAGTCTGCAGTCTTCTACATTCAGCAGCAGCTAAGTTTTTACTGCATAGGCCTAATTTTCATCGTAACCTTAAGTAATTATTAGAATCTGACATTAGTAGGATCAATATTTGTCCTCTTTTTACGATAAAATTAAAGTGTGCAATGAATTTTAAACAGTAATTTTGGAGTAGGTAAAAGTATATGGCTGTATGCCTCAGTGCAACTCTCAAAGGTTTAATAATCAACTTGTGTGGCTCTTCAGTTCTGTAAATTTGGCCATCCCTGATATAGACATACCCTTAGTGCTATATGCTGAATGCCCCAAGAAGGTAAAAGGGGCAATCAGTAAATTTGGAATTATAAATGTACCTTTTAAAATCTCATTTGTAGGTCCTGAAGAGCAGACCTGCATTGAACACTTACTTCTACTAGGTGTACTGTCCCATCATGAACTCTACATCCCTCAAGCTTACTTCCTAAACATACCACATGATCCATTGTCTACAGCCAAGCCATAAGATATAACTGCATTTGCTTTGATCCATCAGACAGAGACAGACATCTTCAGGATCTCTGGCTATGTCCACATGTACATCGTTATTTCGAAATGAGTTATTTTGAAATAAAGTCCTTATTTCGAAAGAAGTTAATTTGAATTAAGGGAAAAGCTCAAAGTGAAATAGCTTGTCCAAACACAGGACTTGCTATTTCGCTTTAGGAGAGGGGCATCAGTGGAGGTGTGGCAACATGGCCCCCTCCCTGGGCCATGCCCCCACCCAATATAGGCTAAAAGGAAGGAACCCTGGGAAGGAGAAGGGCAAAACTGTTGTTTTGAAATAATGGTTATTTCGAAATAACATGTCCAAACAGCATTATTTCAAAATAACCATTTCAAAAAAAAAACAGCTGTTTCGATTTAAAGAAGGTTTAAGCTATTTCAAAATGACGGCTCTTCTTTCAAAATGACGGACTCCGTCATTTCGAAATAAGAATACATCGTGTAGACCTAATCTCTTTTATTTCAAAATAACCAGTGTTATTTCAAAATAAAAGAGACATGTGGACATACCCTCTATCAAGTTTTCTTAAAACTACAGTACCTACATGGAGAAGTAAAGAAATAGATTGACAGAGCCAGACGGGTACCCCCTAGAAAACTACTACAGGAAAGGCCCAAAAAAGAAAACAATAGAACGTCACTGGTCACCACCTACAACACTCAAGTCAGACCTCTACAACAGATCATTAAGGACCTACAGCCTATTTTAAAAGATGACCCCTCACTCTCTCTAGCTTTGGGAGACAGACCTCTCCTCACCTACAGACAACCCCTGATCCTTAAACAGATACTCACCAGCAACTATAGACCTAACAACAGAAACATTAAAGCAGGCACATATCCTTGCCACAAACTATGCTGCCAACTTTGTCCACACATCTGCACTAAAGACACCGTCATAGGACCTAATCAAGCCAGCTACTCCATCAAAGGGTCCTTCACCTGCTCATCCACTAATGTGATTTATGTGCCGGAAATGCCTCCACACCTTATACATTGGACAAACAGGACAGTCCCTATGCAGAAGAATAAATGGGCACAAAACTGACATCAGAAATCACAACACAAAAAAAAAAATACAGCACTTCCCTCTTTCTAATCACTCCATTAATGGTTTGTTAACAGTGGTCCTCAAGAAAATCAATTGGCCATCAAGACTTTAAAGAGAAACAGCCGAAATCCACCTAATATGCAAATGAGATTGTGTGAAAGCAGGACTTAATCGTGACTGTGGATTCTTTTCACATTATAACAGGTAATTTGACTTCACTTTCCCTCTATGTGCTGTTCCCTGGAGTTTGGACCCTTACAAATGCTCTCTCTGATTTGCTGTTGCAGTATGACCTGATCCCATGTCTTACACTCCCCTGCATTTATTTTCATCCCATTCTGTAAGTTCTCTAAGTTCCCCCTCTTCAAAGCGTCTGACGAAGTAGGATTTTCTACCATGAAAGTTCATGTGATAAATCTGTTAGTCTTTAAGTGCCAGAAGACTCCTTGCTTTTTTTGCTTTACTAGAGTAACAAGGCTGCCCCTTTGGAATCTAGTGGTTACATCAGGTCTGCCATTAAGGAGTGCTGCCTACCGCATAAATCGTGTAGTATTCTTAAAGAACATTGCGTGGTTCTTCTGAAAATGTTTTCTTTTCTACAGCAAAGAAGTTAATTTACTGAGCCACGTGGCATCGGGGGGGGGGACGGACTTCCTACACCAACACTACAACAATGCAAAACAAGGAAATTGGTGTTCTGCAAGTGAAAAGAAGGAGGAATCACAAACTTTATCAGCCAAGAGTAAATAAAGAGGCAGTTCCAAAAACAGACTTACACAAAACGACATGCAGAGTCTGGGCTTTTCTACAGCTTCTTGCACTTTTTATCATAGCCAGCATTCCTTGTCATTGGCTCTTTGGTGGAGTGCTCAGAGCAACAGCAGCAGACCAAGTTTCTTCCACCAGCTCAGACCTTCACTGCCAGCTGTTATTATGCCTGCTGTTCTATTTCAAATATGTCTGTCTCTTGTGCTTCTAAAAAGGGGAAAGATTTACTTTTGGGAGCACGCTGTCCTTCAATCGGATTGTCACATACTTCCTTTAAATAGTCCAGACAGAAGAGTTTTGCAAACAGACAGATTAAGCAAACATATCAAGCTTTTCAAAAGCGGCACCTCAAATTAAATGCCTAATTCCATTTATGGGCACCTCATTTTCCAGGGAGTCTATCCCCCATATGTCATATGGAGTGGCAAGGGCTCAGTAGTTCTGAAAAGCAAGCCACCTACTTAGGAGTCTAAATATAGACTGAGATGCCTACTTTTGAAAACATTTGGCCCTAGTGTCTAAAGTGCAACTCTGCTCTGAAAAGATACGATGCAAAAGAGCACTTTTGAACTTATCAGACAAGCTCTTTCTATATATTCTGAGCAATCTCTGTTCATTTTTGAGATTAAAAGGACATTTTACTGTTTACTTCTATTAGTGCTATTCAGGGGTTAAAGTATAATTTGGGGCCCCCAGAACCCTCCTAGATTTACAGGTCCCCCTCACACAGGTCTGGGTCCCCTTGACACAGGTCCAGGCCCCCCTTCACAAACGCCAGCTACTGTTCTCCAAGCACCCGCCTCTCTACCCCAGCTACTGCCTGCACCCCAGCTACTGCCCCCCAAATACCTGCCTCCATCAGACCCCTCCTTTCCCATGTCTTCCTCAATCTCCCATGAGCTCCCTACCCCCATGTTCCCACTCCAGCCCTCCTAAGCCCCCAGCTCCCTGTCTTCATTTCACCCCCCTTCAGCCTCCACACCCCTCCACACCTCGCCAGCCCCCTTCAGACCCCTTGTCCCCAATCCCTCACTCCACCCCCTTCAGCCCCCCCACCCCTCCACACATCCCAAGCCCTCCCCCCCTGCCCTTTCCCCACCAGAGCCTGACTGTCCCCAACCCCCATGGCCCTTTTACCCATGCTGCTGAGGAGCCAGGCTGGGGGGGAAGAAGGCTGCGGTGTCCACTGGCTGGTGAGAGGGGGTCAGGCCTGAGACTGGGCCTGGGCCACATGCACCATCTAGGCCCAGCAGAAAGAGATGGGGCCACCACAGGCCCCAGGAAAGTGGGGGAGGCATGGCCAGGCTCACCCGAGGCTGCAGCACCTTCCCTGAGCCAGCCCTAGGCATTCTTTCTATTTTTAGGGGGCCCTGGAACGCAGCATTCTGCATGCATTCCCCTATTTATAAGTAGCCCTGGAATGCTGCCCCCCCTAAAAATAGGGGCCCCAGAGCACCATTCAGGAGCATTCCCCCTTATTTTAACCCCTGGTGTTATGGAGTTAAGACTGTTACATTTGCCTCCTTCTTGTGTATCAAGCTGTTTATTAAGTTGCCAAGAGTAACACCTGTGCAACCCTCTGAAAGCAACTGGACTGCATGTGCATCACTGATAACATAAGCAGAAGACAGTGAAGGTCATATGGGTGTACCTGAAGACATAATTTGGATGTAAAACCTCTCTTGCAGACGATAAAGCATGAAATAGAGAGGACCACGCTTGATTCTATTATCCCAGAGTGATTTTCTAGGGCTGACAGTTTAAAACAAAACAAAAGCCTTCTGTGTTTACTGGTGAAATGAACAAAATAGAGCTGAAATCATTTAGACAACAGATATGAAACCCCACAATGCTATTTTTACAAAGTCAGAGTGCAACCACATTATTGTAAATTGGTAAAATGCAGAGACAACAAAGTCTGCTATGAACCAGTACAGCAAATGCCTGGGTTCAGGGTTCCAAACCTAAACATGAATAGGAATAAATCTGAAGTCCTAGAAACATAATTCCTTTATATTTGAGGCAGGGTTAATGTTCTAAAATGACATAATCCAGGGGATTTTTTAAATGACATAATCCATGGGATTTTTTAAGACTTGACCCATGTTATTCATAATGGAAGATTATTCAGAATGATAGAAATTAGAAAAAAACAATTCATTTTTCACCACAAATGCTTTTTTTTTTTTACCCTTTGCACTTGACTCACACTGGATGCTGGAACAAGATGACAGTCAGTCCCCACTTCCAGTTCTTAAACATAGTGGCACAATAAAAGTTGCTTTTGAGTTTCCCAATCACGAGGTTAATGATTAAATATATTCCAAGACCTGATCGAAAGCCCATTAAAGTCAATGGAAAGATCTCTATTAATTCAGTGAGCTTGGAATCAGGTATATAAAGACTTCACATGGAGAATATTTTTATATGTGGTTGAAAACATTTCAGTTCATATCAGACCATGTAAAATATCTGTAGCTCCCCCCCCACACTTTTATCAAAGTATACCTTGGGCATAAATGACTTCACATTGAAAAATCAATGACTAAGAAATCTCTGTAAAAGAAAGTAGTACTAATTTTGCATTGTATGATAGACAGAAAGCCTGGCATAACTGCAGCATGGCAATTATAAACAATACATCATTATAAATTATATAAAAATAGGAAATAAATAAGATGGTGGAGCTGGGGAAGGATGACAGAAACTTCACACAGTTGGACAAATGTGAAAGGTATTTCAGAGGCCTAAGGGAGAGGATCAGATATGGCAGAAGTAACTCATGGAAAGAAAGCAATGAAAAGCTTTTAGTAGAAAAATGAGGATTAGAGAATCTCAAAGACAGACAGAAGAAGGGAGACGTTTTGGAGGAGGAGAAGAACAATATTTGACCCCAAAAAGCAGACTGGTGTTTCACAGTGACTGGCTGAAAGCATCACTGAGACATACAGAAAACCACTAGATAAATGGGTAATGAAAAATTACCTTCATTCCTGCTGCAGCTGCAGGGCCACTGGGATCCACAGCTTGAATATAGCATGGCTTGCTCCCCCGCACAACAAAACCCCACCCAACAGCATCGCCTATAACCTGGAAAAGAAAAAAAAAAAAAAAAAAAAAAGACATTGTAGTACATCAGAGATGCTGACTAAAGGCTGGAAGAAACTTTCGTTCCAATTAACAGGTTCAAAACTTACTTTTTAAAAGGCTTTTCTTTTCTCTCTTACTGAATATGAATCAACATTTCAGTCTTATATTATTCTAGCACCAATTCACATTTAAAAATGTAATTCTGCATAGATAAATAGAACATATTTCAAATCTTAGAATTTTAAGTATCACTGAAAACAGTTCAGCAGCATTCATACAATACACGTATTTCTAGTTTTCTGACAATGTAATTCTACTGAAGTAAATGGTATTAGACTGGTTTAATGGTGGCATAACAGAGAGGAAAATCATACTCTTCATGTGTAACACTAACATTAATGGAATCTTATGGTTGAGATTTTCAGAGCACAAGTGTCAGAAAATGTCATTAGGATCTAATTATGCCATCAGAATATATTTTTGAACCCGTTCATAAAATCTCATGATTTGCATAACATACAGAAGACAGGTATGTACTAGAGACATACAGTGAATGTTTTTCTTGCATACGGGGCTCCAGGCATCAAGAGTTCATCAGGAGTCACTGGTTTCTTTAATACTGCAAACACATACAAAAAGGAGTATTAAATACAAACCTCTCTGAAGAAACTTTCATACAGAATTGTTCTAGGATACAGCGTTTCTCAATCTTATTTATAGAGCTCAATATTTTGTAACCTTAGTACATGCCTCGCCTGATGCAAAGTTGTAAAGATCACTACAAAGTCAATTATAGTATAAGGAATGTAAACACTTTGGCTAACCAGAAGTTTGGATAATCAGATGATCAATATAACATATTCTGAAGTCTCAAATCAGGATCCACTGCACATAAGTTTCGAAACTGGATGTATCTGTGCCAAAAGACATAAACAGCTGGCCAGCTTCCCCAAAACTGACCCATACTACTGGTAGGCTCAAGCCCTGCATGTTCAAAGCTTTCATTCATAAGGAATTTGAATAGATTTCCAATCACAAAGGTAGATTTAGGTAATAAAAATATTTGCATGCAAATTTTGAATGACTACATGGAACTTAATGCATTATTAGGCTGTTAAACACTCTCAAGCATAAATATGCCTCAGTGCCATTTTAAGCTCCACAGGAACTTTTTGATTATCATACTTTTCCCTCTAGACTGGATGCGGGGTTTTGCTATGAGTATATTTTCCACTCCTTGGGCATAATAATGTGCTACCATATACAGAGTCAAGACAACAGGTTTGTCATGACAATATTCCGGACAGGATGGTCCACTGCTTGTGGCTGGAATTCCATCCCATCCCAAAAGAAAGTGCATGAAGTGACTCAGACGCTATGGTGACAGGCATCCTAACTCATCCTCAGACAGAGAAAAAGATTAAATAAGAGGTCTGGTTGCAATCCTGTAAAACAGGAAACACGGTTAGTAGTAGAATTTGTGCAGTCACTTACTCCTGAGTAAACTGTGTGCAAAATGCTACAAAAAACAGAGCTACAGAATTTTGTACCCATATTATTCAGTTGTAATGGACTGCAGCAAGAGCATCGCAATGAACACAAAGGGCCTCTATTAATTACACTGGACTTCCTCTGTTTTTTTTTTTTAATTATGACCATGTATGCTTTTTATTTTCACTGATAAATCATTTCTGATGACATATAATTTTATCATGGAAGCAAGCTGGAATTTTCCATCCTAGCATATTTGTATGTGTCCTAAAATACCATATATGAAAAGAAAAATCATGCAGGAAGATAAACCCATAAAGACTTTTTTCCCACTAGGATACGGACAAAACTGAATTAAGAGTTAACTCTTAAGAGTTAAACTTCGCAGATTCTGCCAGCATTATCATTCTATCTTTATCAAAGCTAGACCAAGCTTCTCTCTTTTAGTTATCTACTCTTACCATTGTACTGAAAGATGTTTTTCAAGGAAGTTAAATGTTCTATATCCTAACATGTCACTGCTCAACTGGTCAATTTAGATAAATCATCTGCCCTGGTATCTTTCAGTGTTTCCCTAAATTATGCCTTCAGGAATAGTTTCTTTTCTCCTTGTGATTGGCCAAGCCATGCCCCAATCCTGAAGTTCTCATTTCTCATGAAATACAACAGAACTCATCCAACAACTTGTCTAGGTTCAGTTTATTAATGTACTTTTCATCTGATCATTTCTAAAAATACCTCATTTTAGTTATGCAGAGAGTTACATGAAGTATGGGAGAAGTTGGTAGATCCTTACTTACCAGTACTCATTTCAGACTCAAAAATGAGTCTGTTAAATGGTTCTGATGGTAGAATTTAGCCCTAAGTGATTATTCACTTTAAATAGAAACACTGTGCAAGAAAGGTAATGATATATACTTTTTCTTCCAAGGCTTTATAATGGGCTATCTCACAATAATTTTGATTTCATATTCACATGACAGATACAACCAGAGATGTAAATGAATGGAAATAGTGGCCATATTTAAGATAATGCATATGTTTATCAACATCCATAAAAATGCTGGTCTTCTTGTCACAGTAATGTTTCCAGACTACAGATGCACTAAATGGTTTAATGGGAGCAAAAGTTCACCATTTAGAGAATATGTCATAAAAGAATTTCTGGAAGGAACACATGACAGATGCACCTAAAAGAGATTACACTGTGGCAACCACAAATCAGGACATACAGACAGCAAGATGGAGATGTGCAGTAGATTTTGAGTGCACAAAGAACAAGATTGAATGTTATTCTCAAAAATGACATCAGAGAACATTAACACTACTAAATTATGGCTTCTAGTCATGTGAAACTGAAGCCATCAAGTCCCCTTAATTTAGAATTTACTGAGGACTTCTAGCAAAAGCCAAAGACAGTCGGGGCAATGCTCCAACAGCCAGAAAAATAAAACAGACAAAAATTTACCTCTCTCTGTAGTACTTATACTTAATGGCCAATGTGCACTGTGAAGGTAAAATTTACTCCTCCCCTGCACAAAGCCTAAATAAATGGCCCATGATTTGAACAGCAACCACCGGCCATTTCGGCCCTGTATCAGTAACCTGAAGCCTAACTAGTCCCATGCTTACACATAGCAATTGGCCTCTCCCCCAGCCTACCCCAACACCTTATTTTCCATCAATTCAGATCCCCTTTCTGTATCACACTTAGGATGCAGCCCTATGCTCTACCCTCCTTGTTAAAGGGCTACAAAAAGGCCTTTTGTAGAGCCATAAATAAGGAGGGGATAATGATCTCCTAAAGTTCCACTAACCTTTTGATTTCCAGCCAGCCAGCTATGTATGCTACTGAATCCAGAACACCCAAGCCATAGTTACACCAAGTTGGAAAAAATTAAGACGAGCAATAAATTCTGCTTGATATTTAAAAAACCTCCCTCTGAACAAGGCACATAAAGAGGCTGATAGAATGTTTCCCATCTACTTTGTCCTTTCATAAAAATACAAGTGCAAACAATTTTAACTTAGTCATGAATGAATGAACAGCTGATCTTCCACTTGTGGTGACAGTGAGGAAATTATTTTAAAAAGAAAATTGAACACTGGCTGCCTTAATCTACTTATAAATAGCAGTGTAAAATCTAAACCAATTTAAGGATTTAAATTGTCCCTGACATCCTCAAAGCTACATTTGCTCACTTTGTGGGCTGAGTGCTCTACACAACAACTCAGCTGGCTACCAATGACTGAGTGCTCCTTTTACCCTTGCAATGCCAGCAAAGTCACGCCTGTGTAAATGAGAAGAATTGATTTTTGGGCAACTGCTATGACAATCTGAAGATGAGGGTGGATGCAATGCTGGATTGCTTTCTACAAAGATATGCTCTAACTCAGGCATGGCCAAACTGCAATTCGGGAGCCACATGTGGCCCTTGAATGAAAAAATGCAGCTTGCAGAAGAAAGCCAGAGGAAAGCAGCCCCAGCATAGGAGTTTTAAATCTCCTGCACTGAGTCGGACCTGAGGAGCCAGCATCAGGGCCTGGGGAGTTAGGGAGGGGGTTGGGATGGCAGGAAGAAGCAGAGGCAAGGTCGGGAGGGTGGAGAGAAGCTAAGTTTTTACTGTAGAGGTAGGCGTAGTCTTCATGGTAACCTTAAGTAATTATTAGAATCTGACATTAGTAGGATAAATATTTGCCTCTTTTTATGATAAAATTAAAGTGTGCAGTGAATTTTAAACTTAGTAATTTCAGAGTAGGTAAAATGTGGCTACATGCCTTACTGCGGCTCTCAAAGGTTTAGTAATCAACTTGTGTGGCTCTTGAGCAGTTATGGGTTTGAAGCAGGAATTATTGGGTGAGGTTCTCTGGCCCATGTTATGTCAGAGGTCAGACTAAATAATTATAAAGGTCCGTCTAGCCAAAAAATGGGCGAATCTATCAATCTTTGAAGTAGATCTCAAAAGACAAGCTTAGATGAAGCAATAAAAAGTCAAGGATTTCCCCTCACTCTCTTTAGAGAGAGTTGCCTGCGGTCTAAAATGTACCAATCCCAAAAGATCAGGTGCTTACCAGATTTGGGGTTGCATAATACTGGGGGGCTGCTGCTGAGGGTGGGACTGCTGCTGAAGTATCCACTACTTCCACAACTGCTCAGGCTACTCCTTCTTACTGCTGAGACAATCTTTATCTCCTTAGTGGGACTCACTGTACAAAGCAGACAGAAAATACAGAGGAAAGGACTTGTTTTCTTTCCTTTCTACCCCGCTTTGTGTAAAATCACAACAGAACATTCTTTCACTCATAATATTGTAAAGATACTGTCATGCTCCACCTAGTCAAAATAGTCATCTATATGCTGCAGGAATACAGAATCCATTTTAGCTCATTTAATTGTCTAGTGCTTCCACCACTTTGATTTGTAGGTGCCAGTGCAGTAGAATGAAGTATGTATTTAAATAAGCAGAATATTTTTTGCTGTTATCCCTTGCTTTCTTCCTATTTTAGGCCAGATTCCTGCTGTGTACTAGAGTGTACTACTTGTTAATGAATTCTTTCCTCCAAAACAACAATAGAGAGCTTATACCAAAACATTTTGGCTTTTCAAAATCTTTTTATCAAAGTTTGAAAAAGAAAAAATTCCATATTGGCTGGTTTTTGCTAATTAGAAAAATGCAAACCTGAAATTCTTTCTTTATACTACAGCAAACAAGAACACAAGCAACAAACTATCTGAAAAGCCAAATGAGCAGGAGAACCTGTTTAATAGCTATGGGTATGTCTATGCTGGAGCCTTAGGTCGACTTAAGGAAGCTTAAGTTGATCTACAGACCCCCATAGCCCCACTGTGTTTTTACTAAGTTGACTTAAGTGCTTCTTAAGTTGACTTAATAACACTACCACTCAAGGTCAACTTAATGCTTACGTCAACTTTATTAAGTCAACTTAAGCCAGTGTAGATGGGGAATAGCCCTTATGTCAACTTAAGTGGCTTCCAGACCCCACATCCACACTGCATTATTTCAAAATAACAGATTCAATTTAACTGTCATTTTGATATAATACTATGTTTTATTATATTGAAATAACTTTCCTTATTTCAAAATGAGGTGCTCCTTATTTCAAAATAAGTAAACGTAGTGTGGACATGGAATCTTTTAGGTCAAAATAATCAGCATTATTTCAATTTAAAGATTAAGCTTTAAGTCAATGTTGACCTTGTTAAGTCGACTTAACAGAGCTTCCACTGTAAACATACCTTATGATATTTATTCATAGATGATACACTGAGCACTTCTCTACAGCTAAATCTACCTCATGCTACAGTGAAGGGGGCCTGGCACATCTCAGAATCAATGTTTAGGCATAACACATCTTCAAGGAAAGGTCAAACAATTGAGAAATTAAAGGCACAGAACCACAGAGTCACCTGTTTGAAAACTGGCATGCTTTCTGTTATCATGGTTCTGCTTGCGCAGGCAAAAGGGGCTGTCGTGAGTTTCTGGCATCAACCGGGATCTCTCAGGGAGCAGCTCCATCAGTCTCCGTCGCCGGCGGAAGTTCATTCTGAACTGGTAGAGCAAGTTGCTATCCATAAAATGGTGGTTGTTGGACACTGAGGAGGGGAAAAAAAGGAGTGAGAATTCTCTGTCTCTCAGAACATCCAGTAGGAAGCGAATAGATGCCCCGAAGTGGCTCTTTACATATATGTTTCCTCCTTTGTATTAGCAGCACTCTAAAGATCTCCCGTTACTCCATGTGAAGGTATGATTGCACAACGGGAAGCTGTGTGGGTAATAGCATCATTGTGGACATGATGTCACAGGCTACCATGCAAGCTACTTGCAGGTTAGTTGCCTGAGTCTGTACCCTGGCTCGTACTTGGACAGTTAGCTTGGGCTAAAGCTTGAAGTGCCCCAACCTCTTTCAATGGTGCTTTGTAACGCTGCAATTTGTCTTTGCTGATAAAAATGGTTTCATTTTTACTGCAGCGTAACTAATGCAAATGAGCTATTCCAAGGTGAAAACAGAGTCAAGATAAGGCACTTTCATTCTAACAGAAAGTAAAATCCATAAGGTTATCATTTTGGCTACTTGTACATTGTAAAAAAACAAAACAAAAACCAGAACTAAGTGTTTAGGAATTATCCCCATTTTTAAAATGAAGAACAGACACAGTGAGATTTGGAGTCTTGTCCATTACCCCAAAAGGACCCACTGTCAGCGCTAAGGCTAAAATTCAGAAGTTCCTATTTCCCAGACCCATAATCAGATGATTAAAACATCTCACAGAGGACTCCCAGCAGTACTGCATTGTCACAGCAGAGTAATGTAATACGAACTCACAAAAGCTCTCTTTGTGATAATCTCAGAGACAATCTACTAAAGCTGAAGAAGACATGCTATATTTATACATGCTAACAGAATTTTTGTTCCAACTCTCATGAGTCTGGACCAGTGTGAATACTTACAGGGAAATGGAGATGCCGATTACCAAGTATTTAGAAGTTCCAATAAGGCAGCCATGTTGGTCTAGTTCAGCAAAACAAACAAGGGATATGTCTACACTAGGCTTTGCCTAGTTCAAACTCAGAAATATCTTAACTTTAAGTTTGAGCTAGTGTGATGTAGAGACAGACTAATAGCTTAGCTCAAACTAAAAAAGTTTGAACCAAGCCATTAGTTCGAACTAGCCATGCTTACTAGTTTGAACTAAAAAGTTGTTTGAATTAGTAAGTGCAGCTAGTTTGAACTAAAAAGCTGCAGTTAGTCCAAACTAACCCACGGTTAGTTCGACGAATTGGGAACTGCTTAGTTTGAACTAAGGAAGTCCGAACTAAGCTTTGTGATGTAGAGATAGCCAAGGAATCCTATGGCACTTAAAGACTAAATTTATTTACATGAGGTTTCGTGGGAGAAAATCCCAGTTTGTCAGACATTTGGAGGTAGGGGAAACTTACAGAACGGGAAGAAAATAACTGGAGGGAAGTGTAAGTCATGGGATCAGGTCATACCGATTCCTGGTTCAATTTTAATATTTTCCGCACTGTATGCAGTTCTTTGCAAGTAAATATATCCCCTCTGTATTGTTATTCTCTTTAATTATTAGTACAACTGCCTTGACATTCTTAAGAAATCATGACTCCTGAAACACTGGAAAAATCAACATGCATTTCTACTACAGACATCACAAAGCAGTATAAAATTGTGGAGGGACTGTTGCCCTTGACATTGCATAGCCTAATTTGCTTATGTTAAGATATCTAAGAGTGTCTGACAATAATAAAGCTTATTTTGACTAATATACTAAGCAACAGTGAGATAGGCATTATACACAGAATGAGCCACGTGTATTCATTTTTGCAACTCTGTTGGAGAAAATGGAGCTATGCCTGGGATGAGTTTGATCTAATATGTGAATATAACTGGAAAGAATATAGTCACAATGATGTTATCTGTTGTAGAAACATAAAAAGAGAAGTTTTGTTGTCCGAACATTCTTCCCTATAAAGGGAGTAAGTATATATTACTGTGTGCTCTTTCAACTGCTACAAAATCTTTTCTGAATTCTTAATTAAATCTACACTAAAGATATAAATATTAGAGTGCCTGCTTTTACCCTCACAAAGAGTAAATACTTGGCTCCTGGATATTGTGTTACTTGACATATATTCCCCATGAAAAATCAGTGTTAATGCAAAATTAAGGGGAAACTGAAAAAAATCAAGCTCTTCAAAAGGAAGGAAATTCCAAAAGTTAATGATTGCTCAGTTCTAGGAGACTCCTTGTGTTTGGGCCCTCAAATATGGTGGGGATTTTTCCATCTGAGTCACTCTCCAGTTCTGTAAGTTCTCCCTCTTCAAAGCATCTGACGAAGTAGGATCTTCTCCCATGAAAGCTCTTGCAATAAATAAATCTGTTAGTCTTTAAGTACCACAAGACTCCTTGCTTTTTTTGCTTTACTAGACTAACCTGGCTGCCCCTTTGGAACTCTACTTTTAGACACCTGTATGGCCGAAATTCTCCTTATTTGGTTTCCACCCAAAGATGACTTTATCTGAAGCGTCTGAGCAAAAATAGCTCTACCTAGTTTTGAACACAAAAAGAATGAGGGACAACAAAAATTTATTTTTGAACAATTGCACAGATGAAATGGTTGTTTTGAAGTACATCAAGGAAATAGTCTTCGAAAAGGAACAGTGCTTAGCTTTCTTCCTGTGGAATTTGGTTTGAACAAGTTATGAGCATTCAACAGTTACATAACTGGGCATGTACAAGTAGCTTGTTTTTTTGATAAATCTCTGAAGTGTGGACCTATGGTACACGGGTGCTCATCTCAGCAGTCAGCTCACCCATTACCTATTTTGCTTAACTGGCAGAGAGAAGGAAGGAAACAATCCTGAACTACTACTCACACAGTCCAGAGGGATGCATAGACTTGTCCAGAATGGCCTGTTTAGGTGTAATTCAGCGGATGAGGTCGCTAACAAGCTTCAAACTACCTTAGATGGGCATGCCATGAAACTAAGGACAGCTCTACCAATGGTTGAGAAGAAAAGGTATAGTAAATGTGTGCTTACAAAGTTATTAAAATGTGTAAGAACTTACAATGCAAATCCCAAATCATAACAAATATATTGGATAAAACAAATAGAAGTAGAGCCAAGGCTGCATGATGGCCTACTTCCCCTCTCATGTACACCTGTTTTACATGGGTGTAACTGCATTGGCTTCAATGACATTACTCCTGGTTTACATAGTGCAAGTGTGAGAAAATACAGGCCTCTTAAACCTGATTTCCCAGCCTTTGAGTTAATATTGAAAATTAAGCAGTTTTTCTATGGCACTATCTATATATTATTTGCCAAAACAGTAACACAGATAAAATATAATACAAATTGTGGTTTCCTATACATTTTTTCATACAGTTCCTACCACTAACATACAATCTAGTGATCAGCCAGGGCCACAAACATCTTGTTCAGATTGGCAGAGAGAGGGAAGCAGAACAGGAATACAAATATGGTCTTTATTAAAATTTCACAGAATTGGAGATTTTACAAAATGTGAAGTTATTTTTAAAAATTCAGTGACTTGTGCTTTTAAAAACAGGCAATTTTCAAAACCATTTTCCTCCACTTTCACCACAACTTCAACACAATGGCTACGTTCACACACGGAGGGTTATTTCGATAAAGTTGTTCCGAAACAACTTCTATCGAAATAACACCTTATTTCGAAATACCTTATTTTGAATTAACAAAATGTTAATTTGAAATAAGGAAAAAAGCGGGAAACGAAATAGCATGTTCACACTGCGAACATGCTATTTCGTTATCTGGTGCAGGGGGCTGCAGCCCAGAAAGAGGGTGGATGAGACAGATTGCCCTATTCATGTTACAATGATACAAAACAGGAGTTACTCCATTGATTTATGATAGAAACATACTGGTGTAAAACTGGAATAAGGACCACAGACCCTTAACTGTCACTAAGTTCCAAAGGGGTAGCCGTGTTAGTCTAGTTCAGCAAAACAAACAAGAAGTCCTGTAGTACTTTTAAAGACTAATACATTTATTTTTCACATGAGCTTTTGTAGGAGAAATCCCACTTCATCAGATGCCAGAAAGTGAAGAAACTTACACTGAAAAACGAAATAGTATATGAGTGAAAGATAAATCCAGTGAAATGTAATCACAAGATTTATCTTTGCTTCCATTTCCTCCTTTGTCCATTCCTTCTTTTTTTCAGAAATGAAAACAGTACAAGATGAGAATGACATTGTATTTTTCATTGGACTGCTTTTCCCCATTCCTCTCAAAGGCTTCCTGTTTTTCTACAGATACGCTAGCATATACAACTATTTTTAGTAATGGTACCTATTTAGATTGATTTCTCATTACACATTGACAATTCACACCTATCTGGAGTTTGCTCAACCTAAGGAAAAGTCACTTTTGTCCAGTTGCCCTAAGCATTATAGGTTCTTGATTCTTCCCACTATATAAAACTGATGCATGTATGTCTAGTTTTATGAATGTGTATATATTATCTGAACTGCAGATAAAACCATCTATGTACATACTCCAACAGATGTTTTACCTCTTCTACAGCATAAACCAGTGTGGCATTGCTTCCACATTTATACTATAAAGATTTCACTTTTCATGGGCAGTACATGTAATATTGAGACAGTCTGAAACTGTAAGAGTTCATACAAACAAGGAGACTGACATCCTCAGTGAAAATCAGCCAGATTGTTCTAAAATACATTATCTGATACTGTGTTTCTGTATACACAAACATACCATGGGTAAGTCAGGAGAAAAGTTGTGATGTAATGAGAACCATATTTCATGCATCATACCTATGAAATATGACATTTTAAAGCAGTATAAGGGAAACTTAAGCAATTTGATTCCAATATATGACTCCAAAGTCAATGATGGCTTAATTATCGCATATTAATTATCCTGTACTGATTGCTCCCTGTTCAATATGATACTTCAGGTAGTCTAAAGCAAGCAAGCAGATGAAAGTTTGCAGATGTAGTATCTGGCTCTGAGAGTGTAAGCATGCTTTCAAAGGCAGTGGATTTTATCTAGAATATAAAGTAACATCAGCATCACAATGCACACAGTCCAGTAGTCTGTTCAGTAAATTATTACAATTTGTCTATGTCCACCTTTGGTCTGCAACAAAGTAAGTTTACAGAACACAGTTAACTGCTTTTCTTTGCTTCTAAATAAAGTATGCAAATTGCAGAGCTTGTGGGTAGGGGACAGGAGAAGATGAAAAAGGCCTGTCTGGTTATTTTTTATGTTGCAGCTGCTACAATCGAAACTTTTGTCAGAAAAACAGAATGATGACGATAATCTGGAAACAAGTCTTACTGCTTTATTTATATAGCCCCCTAGCTGTGCATGGTGATTCAGGAAGCAAATAAAGACAAATTCTCTACCCACAAGAACACCACAAGGAGTGAGATAACAGAGGGAGGGAATAGTAAAAGAGAAGGATGAAAGTGAGGACAATAAGATAATTTGATCACATGGGAGGGTCTCTCTCCATACCTGTCTTAAGAGTAAACATTTGATCTCATAGCAGAAAGTTGTGAGCTTTTTAAAAAAAATCTGAAATAAAGTAATTAAAATGGACTGCAGATTTAGCAAAATTAATTAAATTGGGTGAAATCTGTATTTGAAATCCTCCAGGGACAAGTAGCGTGGAATATTTTATTTTTAAACAAAACCAAACTTCCTGGAGAACAGGCCCCTATGGACATCAACTTTAGTTTGATCATGTTTATATTAAGATGAGATACAGTACTGATGATTACTAAGGTTTCTTTAAGGTGTTGAATGGAGGGTTATGTCACTGAGATAAAGCAGGACATCACCTGCGAGGGACATTTTTATGATCTTTAGCATAAACACTAATGGCCTGAATACCTGGAGAATTTCTGCTAGTTATGGAAAGAGATTCAAGGATTAAAACAATCAGAGGAGGTGAAAAAGCACATTTTTGTTTCATTCCTCAAAGGAGAAAATCTCTGCTTAGGAGCCATTCAACTCACAGAAAGCATATGCTGTATTACAGAACAATTATGTGGAGGTTAGAAGTTAAGGAATGAAATTATCTCCAGTATCAGCAAATGCAAGTCATAGTACAAAAGAGACAATAACAACTAAAGAAACTGTACATTTCATTAAAAATAAGAAACAATAGTTAAAAGCAGGTACTTGGAGATGTATTTATGCACCACATGTACTATAGTAAATGAAAGACACTTCTGGAAAGATTAGCTCCTTTTGCAAGCAGAAAAAAAACAGAATCAGATCATAAGAATTGCTTAATTTTTCTTCTAATTTCAGGTTGGTACAGAACCTTTAGTCAGATCAGGTTTACTTGTGAATACATAAAACAGTTTTATACTTTGCTTTTCGTCACTTAGCAAAAGTTTATTGTTACACAATGCTGCCACATTTTTACTTAAAGAAGGTGGAGGAAAATTAAATATTTTAATGTGTTTCTACAATATAAAGGCTTACAGCAGAAGTCAATATGTATTCTACAAGTCATTGTGAATTTCTCGTTAGGAGGATGGTGAAGCATTGGAATGGGTTACTTAGGGAGGTGGTGGAATCTCCATCTTTGGAAACATTTAAGGCCCAGTGAGACAAAACCCTGGCTGGGATGATTTAGTGGGAGTGGTCCTGCTTTTAGCAGGGGGTTGGACTAGATGACTTCATAAGTCCCTTCCAACCCTATGACTCTATGAATGTTGTCTTCATCCACAAGAGCTGTGTGCAGTGGAAGTTAGCTAATAGAAAAAATCTTGAGAGGTGTTGGGCTCTGCCCTTTGCTATAAGTTAATAGGATCTGCTTGTGTTCATCACTTCTCAAGATCTGGCCCCATGCAACCAACCTGATTACATTTTTTTAAATTGTAAAATGTATTCAGATTTAAATAATTTATTGACAACAAAATCCTAGCAGCAATAAGCTAATTATTCAAACAGGAATTCTGCTAGCTAGCTACTTTCAAAAGAGTTTCTTTCCATTCCTGCAACTTTCAGTGAAGTAAATGCTAGGCCCTCTCTAAATCCTCTATCAAACACATCTTAGTGCTGACAAAAGGTAGAATCTGGAGCTTGCTACCTTTTCAAGACTTGCTAATCAACCCAAAACTTACACCATAGTCTTCAGCAATAATGCATGCTTCCTTAGAAAATGCCACCTCTGAGGATCACCTTGATTCTCGACTGTCTCCCTCCAGATCATAGGCGACAGTTCAGTGGCAAATTAAATTCTGAGTAGAGATACCAATTAGAGCCAAATATGATGTGAACATTTTCCACAGAGGAAATGGGCTAAAGTCATTGACTGTTTCATCGTGGCCTCCAGTCATCCTTCAGGTGCTAATGTTTTGCTACTAGTGATATGGTTCAAATTCAAACTGATAATCTAAAGGGGAAAAGGCACTAGTAATGGGAGGCAGAACCTAGGTTATTCATTTTCTTACTCCTGTTTCTAAACTATGTCTTAGTTCTACAAAAGAATTAGGAAAAGTCTTTCTGCTTCAGATGTACTATCTTCTTTAATTTGGAAGAGATTACAGACAGCATGATAAACTCACAGATGATACTAAACTGAAAGGAGTTAACACCCATCAAAATCATAGTGTATGTCTACACTTACAATTTAGTTTGAATTAATAAGGATTAATTTGAACTAAATTAATGCATGGCTACACTGGCTTTCATTACTTTGAACTAAGGAATTCCTTAGTTCGAAGTAATGAATGCAATGAACACTTACTTTGAAGTTATAAAACCTTGCTTAACTTCGAAGTAAGGGTTAATTCAAACTTATTTGTTAGAATTAACCCAATGGAGCAGCATTAATTTGAACTAACCATTAGTTCAAATTAATGTGGCTTGACCTTCTTCATCCCAGGGTGCCTTCCTCTTTCTATGTATTGGGTGGAGGCATGACCTTTCTCAGGGGCCATGTTGCCACACTTCCCATGATGCCCCCCTTCTAAATGAAACTAACAAGTCCTCTTCATGGACATGCTAGTTCGATTGGGGTTTCTAGTGGGGACATGTTAGTGTGAATTAACTTAGTTTGAATTAAACATTATTAGTTAGAACTAATTAATTTGAGCTAAGTTAATTTGAACTAACTTCCTAAGTGTAGACATAGCCATAGGAACTGGAAGGAACCATGAAAGGTCATCGATTCCAGTCCCCTGCACTCATGATAGGACCAAGTACTTTCTTAAACCATCCCTGACAGGAGTTTGTCTAACCTTCTCTTAAATACTTCCAATGACAGAGATTCCACAACCTGCCTAGGCAACTTATTCCAGTGATTAGTCACCCTGACAGTTAGGAATTTTCTCCTCATATCTAACCTAACCCTCCCTTGCTGCAATTTAAATCCATTGCTTCTTGTCCCATCACTGGCAGTTAAGGAGAACAATTTTTCTCCCTCCTCCTCGTAGCAACCTTTTAGGCACTTGAAAGCCATTATCATGTCCCCTTTAGTCTCCTCTTTTCCAGACTAAATAAACCCAGCTCTTTCAATCATGTCAAGTGTTCCAGATTTTTGTCATTCTTGTTCCTCTTCTCTGGAAGTTCTCCAATTTGCCTACATCTTTCCTGAAATAAGGCTCCCAAAACTGGACACAATACTCCAGCTGAGGCCTAATCAATGCAAAATAGAGTGAAAGAATTACTTCTCACTGTTCCCTCTAAGCTGTGCGCGTGTGTGCACACAGAGGTCATGAAACCTGTGCACACAACAAAATAAAGCGCTCACAAAAAAATTCAATAGTGCTAATATTGGTGCTCACAAAGAAATGTTTTTGCGCACACAAAGAAATTGTATGCGCATACAGTCTATGCGTAATTAGAGGGAACATTGCTTATGACAGAGAAAAAATACAAAAGAATCCAAGGAGATGAAAAGCATGCGTAGAAAAGAACAAAATGAGATTTAATCTAGGAAAAAATAGGACTATATCATCATAAATATAATACTATAACAAGCAAGGATATTCTTGACCCTTGTTTGCACTACCCTGCTCTACTGTAGCAACTGATGCCAGTACAAAAGTATGTGAAAAGAGGATATAAAATGCTGCCAAATCAGGATACCATTTTATATCCATCTTGCACTTCAGGCAATGACTACAAAAGATGCAAAACACCACACAATCAGACCCAGTGAATCTAGTAGAAAATAATTCAAAATACATGCATGCAAATATCAGAAGCAACCTGGGAAGCAAGAACATTGAAGGAGAAAGACTAATGTGGCATAGAAACAAAAGATTGAATGTTACTTCCTGCGTATTGCATATCTTGCAAGCTAGAACTGGATACAAGCACAAGTTGCACTATCTACAATGAAGTAAAATTAATATGTATCTAAATTGGGTGAGAATTTTTAAAGCATTTAAAAATAAACTATTTTAAGCCACTGCTGTCAAACACATGCAAGTACTGCCTGGAAAACACAGGTGGTGTCATAGGAGAGGACTTCCCTCTTACCAATATGAACCACATCTAAAAGGGAAAGCGCTTAGCTTGAAATCCCTTGATCTTGATCTGATCCCAGACCGTGAACCTGACTGAGTGACTGCAAGCCTGCAGACCTGCATACAGTCCTGCTGTTCTATATTCATGGGGATCCAGAGGAAAGAGACAAACGCTCACACTGCACTCTTTGCAGTGCCAACCACATTTATTGTCCTCGCTTAACTATGCAGCATTAATTTATATTATAAGGGCCAGTTAAACTGCAGCTATGTTAGGTTCGAAGTTAGCAAACTAAGGGGGAAATCCTATTCCAGCAAGTCTTGCACAGGAAGCAGGAATGCTGCTTAGTATGCTCTGTGGTCTAGGGATCCTGATAAAATTCCCAGAGGAATGAGCCTTGGGGCTCATATTGCTGCACCTTTGTAATGGAACAGGTCACATGTCCAGCTAGTGTGTGTTAGAAGTAGTCTTTGGAGGGAATGGGCACATCCCTCAGCTCAAAAACCGCTCCATGATGTGGTGTGGTACCACTCTCTCTCCTTAGAGATCTGTTGATAATTCTGCTGTCCCAAGTTGAGAGAGGTCTGGGGTGGATATCACTGATGCGTGCTGAACTCCCATACCACCAAATGGCACAGATTAGAGCAGGCATTCCCAAACCGTGGGCTGTGGCCACAACGTGGTCCTAGGTAGAGCTTCATGGGTGGAGTTTCAGGAACATGATCTGCAGCACCAGCTATTGCCAGTTTCCCCTTGTGGGCTAGGTAATGGGAGAGCATCTCCTGGCTACATCTACACTACAGCGCTCAGTTAAATCTACTTAATAAGGTCTACTTAAAGGCAGCTTTAAGTAGACCTTATTAAGTCAACTTACTAAGACTACACTACATTAAGTTGACTTTATAAAGTCAACTTAAGCCAGGAGACCCATTTTTAAATGGGTCCCCTGGCTTAAGTAGACTTTACAAAGTCAACTTATATGGCCCCACTGCACTAAGTTGACTTTATGAAGTCAACTTTAATAGCCATATTGTGTTATGTCAACTTAATAAAGTTGACTTAACCCTTAAAGTTGACTTTAAGGGCAGGAGTTCTTAAGTCGACCTAAGGAAGCTCTTAAGTTGACTTAATGAAGTCCAAATGTGGTCAGGGCTTTTCTTAAGTCGTCTTATGCCTCCTGTACAGCACATGTGGAGAAACTGACCTAGACGCACAGAGCACCTAGTGTTCTCTCCCACCCTCCCTTGAAACTCCACCAATAATGGTAGACCACCTGAGACTCTGCCATGGCCCACCTTTGCTAAGTTTCCCCATGTGGGCTGGGTAGTGGCTGCCATGCCCTCTGGGCTCCAGTGGATGTAGCCCTCTGTAACTGCAAACCAATGGCTGTTGGCAGCCGGAGTGAGTGTATGGAACAGCACAGCCCAACCCGTGCTCCCAGAGCCACAAGGAGTGGAACTGCCCCCACTGTACCAACTGGGGACTGAGTGCATGGTCAGGCCCCATAGCAGCAGCACCCCTCACACATAGCCCTGCCCAACACCCTGAGCTACACCTTTCCTGGCACATAGCCCCTACGTATTCCTTCCTGCATCTTGAGCTGGCTAACAGGAGGAAAAGTGAAGAAGATATCAGGCTGAGCCTTACCAATGTATGTCCTCAGCTGGAAAATCTGAGCAAGGAGAGGCAGGCACATCCATCCCATTAAGAAGACTCCTGGTCTATAAGATTCTTCTCTAATTAGTAGAAAATAGATTTGGGTCTTTACTTACGCATGACAGAAATTTAGAATTTACAGTTAAAAAACTGAAAACACAATGTAGTGTTCAAAATTGGACAACTATTTTGTTTTAAAAATCAAATTTTGTTAACACTGTTGTGTTGTTTAATGTTTGGTTTTATATAAAACTGTTTTCCTTGTTTGAACACCACATTTTGCTCTCAACATTTTTTAAAGTGTCAATTAACTAAAACCATTTCGTTTCAAAGACCTGCAAGCAATTCTCTGAGTGCATATTGCTAGGGATTTCTATCATTACAATTATTTATATTAAAACAACAAGAAAATGTGTACATTATACATTTAAGTGTTATAGTTTATAGGTATATAACCATTAAAATTAATCATTTTCCTTAACAAGTGTTAACAACTGGCCATAGTGCCTATTACAGCTGCCCAGGTTAGCCTCAGGAGAAATGATTAAGAAGCCCTGGATTAGAGCAGCCTATGGACTGCTCTAACCTACTACAGAATTGGACAAACAGGCTATGTCTATACTACAAAAGCTCAGTCGACTTTATTAAGTCGACTTAATAAAGTCTACTTAAAGTCGACTTTAAGTAGACGGTATTGATTTAGTGAGGCCACATTGCATTAAGTCGACTTTATAAAGTTGACTTTAAGGGTAGGAGTTATTAAGTCGGCTTAAGAAAGCTCTTAAGTCGACTTAATGTACTCCAAATGTGGCTAGGGCTTTGCTTAAGTCGACTTAAGCTCATAGTATAAACATACCCACGGAGAGCTCTAATTAGCTCCCTTACACCTCCTCTCAAGCCTCCACTGCCCTGAATGAATCTGTCCCAGTGGTTCCAACTGTAGATAAAATATGACAGATCCTCTTTGTGGTTTAAAAAACAAAACAAAACAGAAACAAAAAAGAAAAAAGGCACAGTATTCACTGCATCTAGACATCTTAAGAAGTGTAATTTTATACAGCTGCTAAATTTGTCCTGTGCTCATTTAGTTCTATGAATGCACAGACATGCTTATCATTCCTTTACAGAATCTTTGCTTCAATTGTCTGACAAATTTAATCACTGGTTGCAAGCCAGATTAAAAACAGGTAATTGTCAGTGGCAATTCTGCCATTAAGAGATGTGTGCTGCCCTTGTACACAAGGGGACAAATTTTCAGGCTATGACCGCTGTTAGGGCATGCAAATTTTGTGAATCATGACTTGCATGAACAAATAGTAGAATACTCACATGAAACTATATCTGCATCTACAGATCCAGTAGAGGTTAACAAGGTATTTGCAAATTCAATCATAGTAAATTGTAAAGTTGTGCATTTACAAAGGGAAGTCAGCCAAGGTCCTTTTGAAATTCCAGCCCAAGCTGTCTATCAACTGTATATAATACAACACTTCTGAATGAAGTGAAATGTTTCCTCTTTCTATAGCATTTGCATAATTCCTTTTAAACCTCTGGTTTTCCTTTTTAAATACAGTATAATGTCTTCCTCTGTGAAATCTGGTTTGAGAGTGACTGATTAAAATGAAGACAAACATGACAGTGCTCAGGCTATAAGAAGAGTCAGCTAATGTCTCAGCTACAAAATATTCTTCTGAAGTAACTGAAATGAGAACAGGTATCAATAAATAACCCAGCACTCTTTAATTATAGAGAGAAAACTACTATTAATTTGGTACCTTGATAAAGACTAGTTCTATCATATTTATAACTGCAGAGATAATATAAACAATAACGGAAAAAAAGAAGAGCAAGAGGTATTTTATTCTGCTTCATTCATATTCAACAATGTTGTTCACTGGCAATCACCTTTAGGGTAAGAAAGAATTCTGTTCACCATTCCTATTCAGTTCATGTCCTTTCTCCTTGTACTGCCAACAAGGATGCCAACTAGTGTCAAGTGAACCTTTATAAATGATGACATAAAAAGAACAAGGAATATAGTTGGGGGTTCAGAGTCCAGAATGAACTCATTATGCTAGCAACGGTGACAAATACTATTTTTATTGGTAAATTAAGCACTTTTGACTTAGAATTCAGTAAGGGGAAACAAACAGAGTACCACATACCCACTGCTACAGTTTGAGTCAAAAATTCTATAAAGTAAAGTTCTCAAGTCTAATACTCTCATTAAAGAAAAACCAAACTGCAGAGACTTAGTAACTCTATAGACACATCCACTGGCTACAGCTAAATTCATAATGATTCCATGTTAATCTTTCACTAAATAATTTTGAACTCTAGCCAAACAAACAGTTTAGGTGAAACCTGTCGGACAGAATATCCTTATAAAACAATCTTCTGTTTTAAAAGACTGCATAACATATTCCCAAATTTAGTGCTAAGTCCCAATGCCCTTACTTGGTTTTGATTCTGCTTTTATGTAACGACAATCTCCACAAAGTTAATGAAATTTACCTTTGCCAAATAAGGTGAATAAGGATCTCAGTGTTTCACTTGGAGGGGGTACAATTCCATGCTAGCTTTACGAGATGGCCACCCTAGTTCAGCACCCTATTTTCATTGCCCTGGGGCACTCACTTAAAGGTCCATGGGTTTCAAAACTGAATCAATAGACTTCCTACTAATTGTGTTCTTGGCATTCAGCTTGTTGGAGACAGATGGATAAGGAGTAAGAAAAGGAAAAGAACAAAGTAGACTAGACGGGTATGGAGGAACTTGCTATATCTAGAATTCCCAGGACAAATTCTACTTGATGGGGCCAAAAATTTTTATCCAGGCAGCGTACAACAATAGATTCAGCAAACTGCTCCTTTTCCATAATGGCTGGTGTGGAAAAGGAAACTCCTCTAAACATTTCCTCCCTCCTTTTGCAACTAGTTAATGCCGAAGGGGTGCTCAGTGAGAGCAGGACCAGCACCTTCCAACCATACTGTTAACGGTTCCTTAGAACGGTGCAAGAGAAAATCTTTGTGCTCCCACCCAGGCTGACCAAGGTGACCTTCGGTTACTCTTTTCACTTAGTGAGAACAATGCTTGCTTTGCAGTAAGTGTATCACATCTTGATTTTCTTTCCTCTGCACACAGATGCTGGTAACTACATGGTAAAGACATACTGTAGCATTGTCACAGAGAAACTGCTGAGTTACTTTTATAACACCATGACTTTTCTGCAGCTTTTCTTCTTTGAGAATATAGGTATTGTCATAGAACAACAGAAGATAATCCATCTACTCTGCTTCCTGCAGCTACCTATTATTGTTAAATTTGTACTGTACACTAATCTAAATAGTCTGTTGTCATGTCCTTCATCATAGCATCTGAATGCCTTCCTGTAGACAAAACAAACAGGGAGCCTTCTGGCAGTTTTAAAGACTAACAAATTTATTGATCACATGAGCTATCATGGGAGAACATCCCACTTTGTCAGATGCTTTGAAGATGGGGAACTTACAGAATGGAAGGAAAATAAATGCAGGGAAGTCTAAATCATATGATTAGGTCAGACTGTGACAGAAAATCAAAGCAGTTGTTAAGATTCAAAGAACAGGAAACAGCCTTTAGAGGAAGGTGAGGTCAAACCAACTTTGTAATGAGAAAAAAAAATCTGTCGTTCCTATTTAGCTCTGAGACAATGGTGTCAAATCTGCATATAAATTCCAGTTCTGCAGTTTCTCTTTGAAGCTTCAATTTATTATCCATTTGTTTGAGCATAGCTATTAGCAAATCATCAATGGAGTTAGCAGAGAGATTGAAGTGTTCCCCTATTGGTTTTTGAATGTTGTAGTTTCTGATGTCAGACTTGTGTCCATTTATTCTTTTGCAAAGAGACTGTCCTGTTTGTCCAATGTATAAGGCACGGGGGGGGGGTGCATTTCTGGCACATGATGGCATAAATCACATTGGTGGCTAAGAAGGTGAATGAACCCTTGATGGAGTAGCTGGCTTGATTAGTTCCTCTAATGGTATCTTTTGTGCAGATATGTGGGCAAAGTTGGCAATGTGGTTTGTTGCAGGGATCTGTGCCTGCTTTGATGTTTCTGTTGTCAGGTCTATAGTTGCTGGTAAGTATCTGTTTCAGGTTAAGGGGCTGTCTGTAAGTGAAGAGAGGTCTGTCTCCCAAGACTTGAGAAAGTGAGGGATTGTCTTGTACAATAGCATGTAGATCCTTGATGATGTGCAGTAGAGGTCTGATTTGAGTGTTGTAGGTGAAAACTAGTGGCAGCCTGTTTTCTTTCTTGGGCTTCTCCTGTAGTAGCTGACTTCTGGGTACAAGTTTGGCTCTGTACTTCTTCTTTGTTTTGCTGAAATAGACTAACACGGCTACCCTTTTGGAACTCTCCAGTAGACAGAGCTGTAAGGAACAGAACTAACACCTGTCGCGCGTGTGTGTGTTATCTCATTCTCTCCTCCTGGGGAAAAGCATGTACAGTTAAATGGAGTAAAGTTATTTTTATTAATATGTGCACATGCACAATGGCATATGTTTACATCAAAGAAAGTAAGGCTGAAGAAATTTACTTTGTACTTAGAGCAGAAGGTGGTGCAGTTTATGATAGCTATAAATTCCTGAGGAAGTTCATTCCATGGTCTAGGGCTGCCCTCCCCACTGACTCCCCCAAAGCTGTCTCTTGCACAGGTGAGTGTTATCTTTATTGTAGCAAGTTACACTGTGCCAGCAATGTTCAACAGCCTCATTGTTCTGCGCACTGAGCAGATACAAACTCCCTTCTTCAGAGATCTCACTTGGCTGGACTAAATGTAATGCTTCAGTTGCAAGTGATTTCCCTATCCTTTTCCAGACATACAGGCTCAATGATAGGGATGGAAACGTTCTTTCTGAATACTGGATTATGATCTGCTCATGTCCTGGTGCCTCAGGATTTATAAAGCTTGTAATTTTCATTCTAGCTAGTTTAATGCCTCTTATTTATGGCTCTAATCCTCTGACTCTTACTAAGCTCCTTACCTCAACTATATCGTTGGGCACTGAGTTCCACAGTTTAATTATTCACCACAAGAATGTTGCCTTTTATTCACTACATATGTGTTACTGGTAATGCAAACCCAAATTCTAGTAGTTTTGAGTGCTTTAGAAAATTCTAGAATTTATTAAAAAGAAATTATGCAGCTGTCTTTTATTTAGAAATGAGTTAGAACTGGAAATGTTTCAGCACTGACCAGCATGATCTATAGCCTTTTTACATGATTCTTCATGGAAAAGGTATTGTGCAGAGTGTAGTTTTTGCTACTAAACAGTAAATTCCTCACCGTGCTGTATAATTCCATGCTCCAACAGCCTACGGCCAAGTTGCTCTGCCTCTGTCCGTGTTGTGACTTCTCCTTCCTGGATCAGCCACTCAATAAACTCAGATGCCACAAAAGTCCGTTCATACTTGACTCCCTCCTCTTCCCTGGCTTGTAGAAGTGTGTTCTCAGAGCTCATCATTCTGGCACAAAAGAAAAAAAAAATTATGCAGAAAGCAACTCTTCAGAAAGCAGCTCCTGATCCATTTTTAGTAGATGCCATTAGGACTAAGCAAACAGATGCAACTTTTCATTATCTGACACAGTTCTTAATTATAAACTGGCATGTGGAAAGCTAAAAATGAATGAGAACATTCTCAGGCTAATCACGTAAAACTGGGAATTGCAATCTGGAAAGCCAAAAGGACTATTAACAGATGTCTAAGGAGTTTTGAAAGAGCTATTATGACACATACTTCCAAAAAAAAAAAAATCAAAAATCCTGTCCGCATGTCTTGAAAACACTTTTCCTCAGCAATATTTGCTTTGCTGTTTGACAAAGTTGTGTAATCTTATGTAGTTGAACTAAGCACAACCATCTTTCTGTTATGTACTCCTTTGTTCATTTAGTGCCATCAAGAACATTTGAGGTACTAATATATATTAGTTACCTTGTGTTCTCTCTCTGAGCTGACTATTTTGCTTGAAAGAAGTTGAGCTTTGTTCTACCTCTATTTTTAAATTACCATACTTGCTACATGTTATTACTGAAAGACAGCAGTGCTAGGATGTCCCAGAACCAGCAGTTCTCAACCTTTTGCAGGTCGTGACATGCTTGGCAGCATACCACGCCACTACAGGACACATCAACCTACCCACCTCCAGATCAAATCTAGCCACCTCTCCGGCTCTCTACAACACACTTATTGCTGTGTGGCAATACAGTAATTTGTTCTGACATGGTGGTTGAGAACCATTGCCCCAGACAAAAATTTTACTGGACACTGTCAAATACATGAGAGGCCTTATGTTCAAAAGCTTACTGCCTAAATAGTACCATTTGGTTAGAAAGAGATGAGGGCTTTGTAACAAAACAAAAAGATGGTAATCAGAATCTAGAAGATGCTTCCCACACAAGAAAGATCATTTTAAATAGAGGCCAAATTAAAACAAAGCACATTTACCCACAGATTCAGGGGAAAATGTCCTATGACATTGTGTCTTCCCTCCTTTGAACACAACCAAGTTAATACAATTTTAATGCTTGTCACACCCTACAGGAAATGTTTCCTGTTTTACATTACTAAGACATTACAATACAAAATGCATTTGCAAATGAATTTATGACAGATAAGAGCAAATTTAAGCCCTGCCTAAAACACCATGTGGAGTACACTGGAAAAATCAATAACTTCATTTACTAACAAAGGTGAACTGGACGCTGTGACTGATCAAACCTTAACTTATCACTGTGTCTCGCCTGGAACTATTGAGCAATTCAGCCCTTGGTCTTTTAAGGCATGTCCATAGCGCAAGAAAGCTGCAGCCGACTTAGGTCGACTCAGGTTCATGGGATTCAAGCTGTGGGGCAAAAAATTGCAATATAGATGTTCAGGCTCAGGTGGGAAGTTGGTCTTAGAGCCTGAGCCTGAATGTCTACATAGCAAAAACGTCTACACAGAATCACAGAAACTGGAATGGACCATGAGAGGTCATTGAGTCCAGTCCCTGAACTCACATCAGGATAAAGTAATGTCTTAAAACATTTTTGACACGTGTTTGTCTAACCTGCTCTTAAAAATGTCCAGTGATGAACATTCCACAACCTCCCTATGCAACTTATTCCAGTGCAATGTATAGACCTCAGGAATCCTTTAAAAACATCCCTAGACCTTTTGCTACAACAACATAGTAAGTTGGGACAGAAGGCTGAGCCAGTGACTAGCACAGTAGCCATTATACTGGGTACAATTCCCAGCTGTCCCACAAGCTTCTTGTGAATTTGGACAAATCATTTCTAACAAGACTCTCACAATGATATGCATCAAAATCTCATTGAAATGAATGAAAATTAAACATCTCATAACTTTGAGGCTCTGAGCTTTAGACTCTGTGTCTCAGATTCCCATCTGTAACAAGGGTATAACAGCACTTCATTCTTCCTTAGCTCTATTTTTGCAGGTCTGCACCACAGCACGGACGTCCTATTGCTACTTGACCTTTAAGAGGATTTGCAGCCTGACTTTCAAGGACCAAGCTAAATGTGTGCAGCATTTCTCAGCGTCAGCACAACAATCCCCCCTACCCTACTTCTAAATCATTCTAAAACCAACCAAGTGAAGATGTTACAACAGTTATCTTGGAACTTCTTAAGCTTTTCGTCCTCTTGATCAAGAATAAAACTCTGGCATAAACATCCAGAAGCTTATTTTTAAATTGTTACAGCTTCTCTTGCTCATCGCTGTGGAAAAAACTGAGCAACTGTCCTTCCAGTTTTGTAAGCTCTGTGCCTTTGTAACTCAGGAAGAATGGAAATTTGCATTCTATGATCACCCATCTTTTCCACTGGCTTCTTGAATGCGTGAATTCCAACCACAATTATCAGGGATCATTTTCAAATGTTTAATGACATGAAGTGTAACCCACAGAAGATCTTTTAAAACAAAATATTTCTATTTCTAGCTAACCTGAAGGGGCACAAGTAGGTCTAAATTGGTAAACATTCTGAGCTTTGATATGCTGTGGAAGATAGCAGTATAGGTACTCAAGAACACTTAGGGTATGTCCACACATCTCTTATTTTGAAATAACACTGGTTATTTTGAAATAAAAGAGATTAGGTCCACATGATGCATTCTTATTTCAAAATGATGGGCTCTGTTATTTCAAAATAAGAGCCGTCATTTAGAAATAGCTTAAACTGTCTTAAAATTGAAATGGCTGTTATTTCAAAATGGTTATTTCGAAATAATGCCATTCGGACGTGTTATTTCAAAATAACCATTATTTTGAAATAACACTTTTGCCCTTCTCCTTCCCAGGGTGCCTCCCTTTTAGCATATATTGGGTGGGGGCATGGCCCAGAGAGGGGGCCATGTTGCCACACCTCCCATGGTGCCCCTCTCCTGAAGCAAAATAGCAAGTCCTGTGTTTGGACACGCTATTTTGCTTTGAGCTTTTAACTTAATTCGAATTAACTTATTTCGAAATAAGGACTTTATTCGAAATAACTCGTTTTGAAATAACTTATTTCAAAATACCGATGTACGTGTGGATGTAGCCTTAAGTTGGAAGGGCACTATACATGTATATTAACATTACCTCATTTGGGGAGAGGTTTAGAATTCATTAATGGGGGAAACAGAAAGTGATATAGGAACATGGGGAGAAGGCTCATTAAAAAAACTGCACTGGTTTAAGCAGTTGGTCACACTCATTCTACTATGCCAAATCTAAAGAAGTTATCCTCCTGACTTGAATAGGATCTAGCTGGAACCCTTAATCAGTTGGTCAGGCTACCATTCAGCCAAGCACTAGGTCAGACCAGTGCCAAACAACATGGGGGTCACAGCTGTGAACTGGTGGCAGAAAACATTAACTGTTCAGTTAGATTTTCTTGCGCCCTTCCTGGAACTTTTGAGTTGAGTAAAAACATGCAACAAGCCTTAGCCAACTTCCAGGACGTACCCAAAAGTGGGAGCAACACTGTGGAGTGCAAACCAGACCAGTCAGGGGCTGCTTCATCACCAGCCCTTTAACCTGGGATGCACTGCAATGCCTTGCTGCTATAGCTCCCTACTCAGATAGCTCTCAAACACCTACCAGGATGCAGGTGCCCTTGAATTTCTGTGTGTAAATGGCTCACCCGTGCGCTTTCATCAGGTTGGTGGGGGGAGCAGGCCAGCCCCAACACGGGGCGGGAGAGTGGAGCCCAGTCTCCGGACCAGCCGGCTCTGCCCCCATCTGAGGGGAGGGACAAGAGTGCGGGGCCTGCCCCTGGGCTGGCCCGCTCCTCCTCCCTGCACATGAGGGGGGACCCGCACCCCGTAGGGACGGCCCTGGTTACTTCTGCAGGATAGAATTACAGGAACTGGAAGGGACCATGACAGGTCATCAAGTCCAGTTCCCTGCACTCATGGCAGTATTAAGTACCCCCAAAAACGATCCCTGACAGGTGTTTGTCTAACCTGATCTTAAAAACCTACAATGCAGGAGATTCTACAACCTGCCAAGGCAACTTATTCCATTGTTCAATCACCCTGACAGTTAGGAATTTTTTTCGTAATGTCCAACCTAAACCTCCTTTGCTGTAATTTAAGCCCCTTGCTTCTTGTCCTATCATCTGTGATTAAGGAGGATATTTTTTCTCCTTCTTCCACATAACAACCTTTTGGGTATTTGAAAACTGTTATATCCTGTCTCAGTCTCCTTCTTCCTAGACTAAACAAGGCCAGTTCTTTCAATCTTCCCTCAGAGGTCAAATGCTCCAGTCCCCTAATCATTTTTGTTGTCCTTCTCTGGACTTTCTCCACATTCTTTTTGAAATGAGGTGCCCAAAACTGGACACAGTACTCAAGTTGAGACCTAATCAGTGGAAAGTAGAATGGAAGAATCATGTCTCGTGGCTTACCCACAATACTCGTGTTTATACACCCAGAATGGCATTTGCTCTTTTCGAAACAGTATTACACTGCTGACTCATGTTTAGCTTGTGATGCACTAGTACACCCAGATCCCTTTCTGCTGTACTTCTTCCTAGGCAGTCATTGTCCATTTTGTATGCGTGCAATGGGTCGTTCAATCCTATGGGGTGTACTTGATGCTTATCTCTATTGAATTTCATTCTATTTATCTCAAACCATTTCACCAGTTTGTCCAAATCCTTTTGAGTCATGATCCCATCCTTCAAAGCACTCACAACCCCTCCTTGTTTGGTAGCATCCTCAAACTTTATAAGTTTGCTCTCTATATCATCATCTAAGTCACTGAGAAAAATATTGAACAAGACTGGACCCAGGACAGATCCCTGTGGCACCCCACTCGTTATGTTCTTCCAGCCTGAATGTGAACCATTGATAACTACAGTGCTCTCTGGGAGCAGTTATCCATCCAGGGTTTCACCCATCTTATAGTAGCTCTATCTAGTTTGTACCTCCCCAGTTTACTAATAGGCATGTAATGTGAGACCACATTAAATGCCTTACTGAAGTCTAGGTATACCACATCTACCACTTCCCCTCTGTCCACAAGGATCGTTACCACATCATAGAAAGCTATCAAGTTGGTTTAATATGAGTTGTTTTTGACAAATGCTGACTTCCCTAAGCACCTTATTCTCTTCTACATGTTTGCAAATCGATTCCTTAATTGTCTGTTCCATTATTTTTCCCGTCATGGAGGTTAAATTGACTGGTCTATAATTCCCTGGATTACTCTTATTTCCTTTTTTGTAGATGGGCACTACATTTGCCCTTTCCCTGTACTGCGGGACCTCACCCATCTTCCATGATTTTTCAAAGATAATAGCTAATGGCTCAAATATCTCCTGAATCAGCTCCTTGAGTACTCTAGCGTGCATATCATCAGGCCCCAGTGAATCCAACCTCCATCAACCTTCTCAGTGAAGACTGAAACAAAGAAATTATTTAGCTCCTCTGCCATTTCCCCATTTTCATTTATTGTTTTACCCTCTTTGTTGAGTAAGGATGACCCCAACATACTCTTAGTCCTGCATTTTTCCTCACCTATGTATATTCTGTATAGCCCAGCCCTGTTCTGGACAGTCAGCAATATTAGATCTATTGTCCCTCTTACGGAACTTGCCACCTTAAATGGAATTACCCAGAGCATTTAACTTAAAACACACTGGATGAGTTTCAGTTAAAGAATGAAACACATGTATTTACCTACAAAGAGATAGGTTTTAAGTAGGTATAAACAACGAGGCATCAAATTAGAAAAGGTTATATGAAAAATAAAGATAAAACCCTTCCCCATGTCTAACTTAACAAAGTATACTAGATCCAAATTAAACAAACAAGGAATCCTGTGGCACTTTAACAAATTTATTTTTTGCATGAGCTTTCATGGGAGAAAATGCCACAGGACTTGTTGGTTTTTTTTGTTTTACTGAACTAGACTAACATGGCTACTCCTCTGGATCTTCATCCAAAATAAAATCCCTATCACATTCAGTCAACTCATCAGCGGATTCACCATGCTCTGTAAAGTACAACGTTACCACTGATTGACCAGTGACTTAGTAGTTTTCAAAGGAAACCTTACAAGGAATATTTTCTACAAATTACTACAATAATGTATAGAGTGTAAATAAAGGGGTGCTGTACTTCACAACAGTAACACAACAACACATGGAATAAGATACAGAGCATTCAGAACACTTGTACATTTGTACCTTCACACTGTACATTCAGTTTTTCTTTCAGAGGGTTTTTTTTTTTTTTTTAAACAGCTCGGCAAGTTTTAGTGCTTGTCTGCATAGTCTATATCCAATGCACAGGGAGTTTTTACAGAATATATTTATTCATAGTTTGTTCAGTCAATATTATATATATAAGAAAAAAAAAAACCAAGAATATACAAAACAAAACAACACAACCTCTTCCAACCAGCTGTTGCATGAAAATTCGTTGCTCAGGCTCTGCAGACACCAAACAGAAATTCTTTATAAGCCTTTATTACTGTTCTTACACATATTTAATAATTAGTGTGTCTGGCTGACTAAAGAGGCAGATAAAAAGTTTCCTGTGAAAGAGATCCTAATGACTGAATTTACAAAGACATGAAAGAAATCTGGAAAAATATCAAGTGGGAAAATATGCAGCTTGATATTTCACACTGTTCTCCCAGAGTCCAGAACAGAACAGTTAAGGATTAGAATTTGTGAACAAGCAGACATGACAAACTGGCAGTTTCACAAACTCAGAAACAAAACTCTATGGGCTAGATTTTCAGCTGGTGTAAGTCAATGCAACTCCTTTAACTTCCACAGAACTAAACCAGTTTACAGCAGCTGAGGATGGTAGCCCCTTTTCAGCCAAACTGAAAATTGGTTTTGTTTGTCCTCATCTTTTCCATGTTGTAGCAGATTCAGAATTCCCATTTCTCTTCTTTTAGGAAGGCACTGACATCAATGTTCTATCCATTTCCTTTGCCGAAATCTGTTCTACATGGCCTGATTGATTCAAACCAATGGTGTTGAAAGTGCAGATTTATTTTACAAAAGGCTTACAATATTTGGCAAACAAAATAACTCAAAAATAGAAATATTCAGTACCAAAAGATAAACTTCTTTTGAATGAAGGATGGGCGAAAGTCAAAGTAGTTCATAAAAAACATTCAAACACCTCTGTTGATTACTCAACATGGATTTCATGAGATTTGCTGTACTTCCTGTTATTGGTTAGTGTTGAAATACTACAAGACAAACCCTTTCTGTGATATTCAGGCACTCCATTCCCCCACCATCCCATTCCTTGCCAAATCACAGAGGCAGCTGCAAATATGAATGACGAAAGAGTTGCTGAGAAGTTAACCAAACTTTTAGATATGGTTTGCTTTAGGCTCAATTTGAGTTTGGGGCAAAGATTTTGGTGAAGGGGGTGAGTGTTTAACCTATTCAATCTCTTTTGCCCAGCCCTAAACGGAATAAAAATTATAGAATCACTCTGTCTAATAAGCTGTGGAAGAATGTGCAATTAAGAAAGTTTGGGTTTTGAAGTTAGTTACAAACATGAAACCTAACCATGTGCACTGAAGGGACTGCTAAGGTTTGCAAACTTTTGGAGAGAACCTGAGCTGAGTCCAATGAACCTAAGTTTAAATGATGGTTTTCATTGCTGATCATGTGAAACTCACTGGGTCTCCCATGAAATCATTTGAACTTCAGTAATTCTGTCTGATATTGGTTTTATATTTTGGGATCGATGCACACTCAAAACAAGACTCAGGATGGAAGAGGAGAGACAACAGAAACTGAAAATGAAGGAAACGCTTGCAGTAGGCAAATCATATCCCCTGTCTGTACCTCAGTGTCCTGATCCACAGAATGGGAGTAGTGATACTGCACTTGTTTGTAATGTGCTTTGAAATCTACTGATGAGCAGTGTTATATAAGACCTAGCTGTTGTTGTTATTATTGTTGTTGTTGTTATTATTATTATAGGGTGTGTTCACACAGGCTTCTTATTTTGAAACAACAGAGTTTGTTTCGAAATAAGAAACAGCATGTCTACACGACGTACTCCCATTTCGAAACAAGGGGTTCCCTTGTTTCGAAATGGGAGCCGTGTTTCGAAACGGCTTAAACCTACTTCCGTTTCAAAACAAAGTTGTTTCGAAACCACTGGTTTCAAAACAACCCTGTGAGGACATGTTGTTTCAGAACAAACTGTTCCGAAACAACATTTGACCTTTCTCCCAGGTTGCTTAGCACCTTGGGAGGAAGGGCCACCCCCTCAGCACCCTGGCCAGGGAACCCTCAGCACCCTGGCCAGAGTGCTGAGGGGTGTCCCCTGGCCGGCAGAGGGGGACTGCAGACCCTGGCAGGGTGAAGCAGAACAGGGCGCTTCACCCCGCGGGGGTCCCCCGGCTCCTCTCACCCCGCGGGGATCTGCAGCCCCCCGAAGCAAAATAGCATGTCCACAGGACATGCTATTTCGTTTCCCTTATTTCGAAGGCACTTTTTTGTCTTTTGAAATAAGGTGTTTTGAAATAACACATTATTTCGAAACGTCTTGTTTGGAAACGTCTTGTTTCGAAACAAGCACTTTGTGTGTGAACATAGCCATAGTGACCTGGGAAGTGAAACTGCTAAATTACATACAATTTTAATAGCCACAGTGGAATACAAGCATGTAGTCTTTGATGTCTATATTAGAACAATGCTGCACATGCTTACTTTCACAAAAGAAATTTCTGTTATAACTTTTTTTAAAAAACAACATAATAACTCTCCCCCTCCCCCTCCCCCCCACCGCCCAAAACTACTTCTTACTCTCAAATAAAAGGAGAGGACATTTGGTAAGTTTCCTAGCCCTTTTATTGTGCTTGAATCCTACAGATAAGGTGAAGACTAGCCCTTTTTATGTTGGCCAATAAAGTATGCCCATATTCATTGTGAAAAAGGCACTACTACTATGTTAGCAGCTATTAAGAGATCAAATACAAATAAAAAATTATGAAACGCGTAGTATACTTTAGAAAATCAGTTTAAGTGTGAAAAATACATATACCTGAGTGGCAGAATTGAGTGGATGTAAATCCCCATGTAGATGGTACATGAATAATTCTTCTATTGGCTTAGCCATCTCTCAGGCTTCATGCACGCTTACCAGAAATTTCGATGGCAGTCAACAAGAGTTACACAGAGTGGTTGTGTAACTCCCATCAGCTTCCTACCTTCCCTTTACTGCACCATCTTCACTGCGCTGCGCCAAGGAGAAATGCATTCCCGTCAACACAGCATTACAACTTATAAAGAGGTGGTTTAATTCAATCAACTTATGGATCAACTGAGTGGGTCTTCACTGCTGCTTGATCGATCCAGATAAATCAATCTGTTGGCAACAAATCTGCCACCTTTAGTGTATACATACCCTCAGGAAGATTTGTTACTTACACCGATTGGGAAATTCCTCCCTTCGGTGTAGGTTGTGTCTACGACTGATGTGTAGATAAGCCCTAAGGTAAACAGAAGTTAAGTGATGTCACACAGGAAGTTATATGGCAGAGCCAGGATGGAGCACCTAATCTTGGAACTCATAAGGGAGAGGCAATTCTTGATTTAACCCTAAGAGACACTCAGGATCTGCTCCAAGAGGTGACTATAGATAAACACCTTGGTAATAGTGACCGTCATGTAATTACAGAAAATTGAACATTCTCCTGGGGTGGAGGGTGAGAAATACCAAAAAACCCCACCACAGTAGCATTTAAATTCAAAAATAGGAATTACACAAACATGGGAAGCTAATTAAATGGAAATTAAAAGGAGCAGTCACAAGAGTGAAATGCCTGAAAGTTGCATGGGAACTTTCTAAAAACACCATAATAGAGGCTCAAGTTAAATGTATACCCCAAATAAAAAAACCAGATCAAAAAGAAAAAAAGATAAACACCACGGCTGAACAGAGTGAAAAAAAGACAGACAAAAAGACATCTTTTAAAAATTGGAAGTCAAATTCTACTGAAGGAAAACAGAAAGAAGCATTAATTCTAGCAAGTCCAGTATAAAAAAAGCAGTTATACAGGCTCAAAAAGAATTTGAAGATCAATTAGCAAAAGATACAAACACTAACAGAAAAAAAAAATGTTAAATACGTCAGAAGCAGAAAGCCTCCCAAACAATCAGTGGAGCCACTGGATGATCAAGGTACTAAAGAAGCACTCAAGGAAGACAACAGAAGTGATTTCAGAACAAATTGCTAAATAAATAGAAATAAATCACCAAGACCAAGAGTTCTGAACAAACTCGTATATGAAAGTATACAACTGTGGTATATAACTTATTACTTAAATCAGGCTCTGTAACAGATTACTAGTGGATAGCTAATGTAGCACCAATCCCGAAATATAATTACAAGGGTAATCACCAGCCACTAAGCCTAAATTCGGTACCAGGCAAATTGATTGGAACTATAGTACAGAACAGAACTGTCAGACAGATAGATGAATTCATGTGTTGTGGATGAGTCAACATAGCTTTTCTAAAAGGAAATCATGCCTCCCTAATCTACTGGAATTCTTTGATAGTATCAACAAGCATATGCGTAAAGGTGATCCAGCTAATACACCCAATGTGGACATCTAGGAAGTCTTTGACTTCCCTCATCAAAGGCTCTTAAGCAAAGAAGTCACTGGTTAACAGGGATGGTCCTTTTATGGAACAGTAACTTATTAAAAGATGGAAGACAAAGTGTAGAAATAAACAATTCTCACATGGAGAGAGGTAAATGGATCCCTGTACTGGGATCTATTCTGTTCAATATAATCAGAAATGATCTGGAAAGAGAGGCAAACAATGACATGGCAAAGTTTGCAGGCCATACTAAGTTACTCAAAATCATCAAGTCCAAAGCAGATTGCAAAGAGTTACAGAGAGACCTCACAAAACCGGGTGACTGGGCAACAAAATGGCTGATGAAATTCAGTGTTGATAAAAGCAAAGTAATGCACACTGGAAAACATAATCCCCTATACATAATCAAAGTGATGGGATCTAATTTAGCTGCTCAAAAAGGGTATCTTACAGTCATCGTGTCTAGTTCTCAGAAAACATCTGCTCATTGTGCAGCAGGAATCAAAAAAGCTAATAGAACATTAGGAATCATGAGAAAAAAAGAGATCAAGAATAAGAAAGAAAATATAATGCTACTATATAATCCAAGGTGCATTCACACCTTGAATACTGCCTACAGTTGCAGTCACCTCCTCTCAGAAAAAATATTAGCACTGGAAAAGGTATAGAGAATGGCAAGAAAAATGATTCAAGGTTATGGAACAGCTTATAAGAGGAGAGATTAAACAGACTCGGACTAAATGGATCATTAGCTTGACCCAATGTGGCCATTCTTATGTTCTTACGAAATGCAGAATTTTTGAGTTGCCTTCTGGTGCTTTAACAAGTGTTTATTTCCCCTCAGAACAAGTGGACAGCAGGACCATTCATAACAGGATGCTAGAGAGAGTAGATGGTTTTTCAGTGGAGCTAGCTGAATGATTTGGTGCATTTACATTATCTGATGCATTCAACCCTCTTCTCTGTTGGCAAATTATTTATGAATGGTCTTTAATTCTGACACACTGTTATTCACTATTATTGTCCAAAGAGTTTGTACAGATATGCCTCAGTATTGTTAATTATTCACTTCCAATATTGTGTTATTTGCCATATAAGATTGGTAACTTCAGAGTCATTAATTGTTTCTGCTCCCTGATTGGATGTCTGGAACTTTGTAAACAAGAAATCAACGTTCAAGAGGGGTAACAATGTTAGCCTGTGTACAGCAAAAATGAGAGCCCTACGACACTTTGAAAACTAACAAATTTCTTTGGGCATAAGCTAATACCCAAAAAATCTGTTAGTTTTTAAGATGCCACAGAACTCTTGTTTTTAAGAGATCATTGGAAGGCTAGCAAATAGTGAATATCATTCTCATCCAGATTTAGGGAGTCACACAGGATGAAATTTACCTCATCTCCTTCTAAGGCAGGGGTCTTACACTCAAATCACCACGAGGGCTGCATGACAACTATTATCTTAGCCCAAGGGCTGCACCACTGAAACCTTTTTATACAATGATATGCAAATATTGATAGCGACAGTGTCATTTCAGGCCGCAAGAAATAACTTCAAGGGCTGCATGCAGTCCTCAGGCCACGAGTTTGAGACCCCCCTGTTCTAAGGGTTGAAGGACTAGCTCTTAGGGTTGTGTGTCAGGTGGAGAGACAAAGGAGATTCATCTTAAACCAAAAGGTTGACAGAATAAAAAACATCTTGACTTCTTGCTGAACAAATCAATTTTGTTGTTCATGCAGCAACTTGCCTATCCTCTTAATTTATGTTCTTCATAAATTATCCACTGAAGGTACAAATCTGCATGTGATGACAGTAAGTAACTCTATAATTTTTGGCAAGCACAAGCTGTCCTGTATTCTGAATATTAATGGTGTGCTCATTCTGTTGAGGGAGGAAGAAGAGAATAATAAATATTTCAATGAACTAAACCCAACTAAACTAAAGGTCAGCAAAGTATCAACAGATTTTCTGTTCAAATCACTGTCAAAGCCTTAATAATTAAATTTGCAGGTTTATATTAACTTTCTCTAGCCAATATTTAGCATTCCTTCACCACTCAAATAAAAATTGCAGAAATTTTGATACAGGTATGAAATAGTGGCTATAGTAAGTAAAAATCAGTTATTAATCTTCCCATAACTGTTGTTCTGTGAGATGTGCTGCACATGTCCATTCCATTTTAGGTGGGTACACGCTGCAAATATAGTCACTGGAAATTTTTCCCTCAGTGATGCCTCTTGGGTTGCCTCTAGGGCCCTCTGACACAAAGCACTCACAGCACCAATGTAAAGGTACCAACCACACCCCCTCAGTTCCTTCTGGCTGGCCAACTCTGATAGAGGTTAGAAAGATGGTTGTGGTATGGACATATGCAACACATCTCAAAGAACAATACTTATGGAAGAATAGCAACTTTTTTTTTTCCTTTTGGTGAGCGTACATGCCCATTCCATGTTACATGACTCCCAAGGAGGACTGTACAGGGTGGGACCAGAGTTCATGGATATGCTGATTGCAAAATATCTCAACCAAATTTGATGTCATCTTTAGTTTAGTGGGTGACGGCACAGTGGGAAGAAAACATATATATTGACAATTAAGTCACTGTTCTGCAGGTGTCCTGGGTCAGAACCTGTGCCAGAAACATTGCTGAGGAAGGCTGCTGTCACTGTACAGTAGCTGGTAGTGGGACCCCTCTATGCTCGCAGAATGTGCAAATACACGTTATGATCCAGGAGGAAATCCTCTGAGTTGAAATAGGAAGGCCTTTCATCCTGTTTGCTACTGTGACAAAGAGCTGTGTGGATCTACAGAACAGTTTTGTCCTCTCAGTCAAGAATGCCAGAGCACGTCTAAAGCTGCATGTGTGAACATGTTCTTCCTTCCTGTTCATGAGCAGTTTTGGAAAGAAAACTAGAAGAAAAATAGCCCGAACACTGTGACATTTTGCAAAAAGCTTTGGGAGGAATGTAAGGCAACAGCAAAGCTGTACTTTTTATTATAGAAGACTGGTACAGGGGTTCTGATGCAAGGGCCTTGGTATCTGAGACCCTCCTGGCCAAAACAAAAGTCACTAGAAAGGCTTGATAAGTCTGACAGGGGACAGAGGCTCAAATGGGGAGCCTGCGAGTTTTAACAACTCCAGCTTTAGGCCCACAGAGAAATGGGTTTCTGGATCTGGGGCTTTTGTCTTTTTAAGTCCTTGAGAAAATGAATGAATGGAAAATCTCATGCAAGAAAACCAACTGGCCATCATCCAGGGCACGAAATGCTGAAATCACTGCCAGGTGTACTGATGAAATTGCCACATCTTGCTCTTTGAGATGTACCAGCTATTCCAGAATGGTCTTCAGTGATGAATGAGCAGACAAGAGACCTTGCTGGGAAGACCAAGAGGAAAAACACTTCCACTTGTCCAGGTATTTAGCCCTGGAAGAGAGCTTCCTGCTACTAGCAGAACATCTTGGACTTGCTGCAAAGACTCCTGCTCCTTGGGGTTTACCCAGGTTGCTTCTGAGCTGTCAGCTGCAGGGCACTGAGGTTTCGGTGGAGCATTTGACTGTAGTTCTGTGATATCTGATCCAGGAGAAGAGGGAGCACCATTGAAGAGGCTACTGAAAGGACTATAAGCATGGTGAACCAGTGCTGTGGAAACCATGCTGGGCTATGAGAATAACCTCCTAGATCTTCAGTAGGACCTTGTGCATGAGAGGAATGGGGGACAAGGTAAGGATCAGATGTAGACCATCCAAAGGAGTAGGAAAGCATCAAGGTGTGAGCCTGGGCTGTGGCCTTTCAGGGAGGAGATCTGGTGACAATTCCTGTTCTGTCTGGTCACAAACAGCTCAACATGAGGAGATGGGAACCCCTTCTTACTTTTGAGCCAAGGGGTCACTTGTGATTAGCAAAAGATCTGCTGAGGCGATCTGCTTGGGGCAACATGCTTCCTTCTGCTCAACAGCATGGACGATGACTACTCTTGAACTGCCAGTAACAGCAGGACTGAAAACACCAGTAATTCCTTGGCCACAACAAATGCCTCTAGAGTAGATAGTACCACAATCCCGCTGGTATTGCATTGTCCCTCCAGTGCAAAAAGGCTAGTCTGAGACCAGACTCAGCAGAGTCGCTTTACAGGACAGAGTAAATGGGACTAGAGGAGTACTACCCTCAAAATGGAGGCAGACTCAAGTCACACTCCACTGTGCTCCCGGTTTTTGGCTTTCCTCAGAGTTGAGAAATGCCCTCCTTAGCAAGCTGCTTCTGAGGTTTTTCTTCTCATCACCAGCGAAGGTGCCAAGAGTCTATCATGATGGGAGAGGCACTACACAATGACAAGTTATTCTGTGTCATATCCGACCAGTTCCCTCCAAGGAGTGTCAGACTACCAATTCCATCATGAGGGATTTCAACCTGGCTTTCCATTTCATCATACAGGGCTTGAATTGGCACCAGGCTCTGATATGAGTCTCTCCAGGCATGTCAGATAACTGGAGTGAGGGTTACTCAATGGTATAGTTTTGCCAAAAAAGGGCACAGGGTTTAAAACCTGGAGACTGATGCTTCCATTGCACAGGAGGTCCCTACCAGCGCCTGAAGCTTCAGCCCTGTGGAAGATGCCAGCTGGGGTTCCAGCTTCTGCTCTATGAAAAGCTGAAACCCCAAGATCCCCCCTCACTGCAGAAGTTTCTAACCCACCGTCCTGCCACAGGACAGAAGCCCTGAGCTCCCTCTCCAACTGGTGAGTGGAGAATGGGGATGCATGAAAGGCTCCATGAGCCGCACTCCAACTGTCAAAGAGCTGCATGTAATTCTCAAGGGCTGTGTCTACACTACAGGGCTTGGTTAAGCCAGTTTAATAAAATCTGCTTAAAGTAGACTTTAGTAAGCCGGTTTAGCACGTCCACACTCAAAATGCCAGGGGACTGCCCATGTCCACACTGGCAGCTGCTAGGTTGCCCTAGGAGTGGTACATTGTGGGTATCTAGCCCACAATGCACCACAGCAGAGGTGCTGCTCTCTTCCAGCCACTCCGTTACTACAGGACGTGAGTGACCACACCACCCTCCATACTGTGTGTGGCAACAGGGAGCCCATGGAGGCCAGGGAGCCTGATGTAGCCCAGCGATGTACTAGCGCAGCTCTCCACACCCTCCCTGCTTTGCCCTGACTCCTCTGGCTCTGGAACGGGTCCTGCAGGGTAACTACCAGCACAGGGGCAGGGAGCAGCAGTTGTTAAGACTTAAACACCAGGAAACAGCACATAGAGGAAGGTGAAATCAAATCACCTGTTATAATGGGGAAAAAAATCCGTAGTCAGGATTTAATCCTGCTTTCACACAATCTAATCTAAAAGAAATAGCAACTCTCTTTCTTTCCATGTGCTATTTCCCAGTGCTTGAATCTTAACAGCTGCTTTGATTTGCTGTTAGAGTGTGACCTGATGCTATGTCTTACACTCCCCTGCATTTACTTCCTACCATTCTGTAAATTCCCCCATCTTCAAACTGTCTGATGAAGTGGGATTTTTCTCCCATGAAAGCTCATCCAATAAATAAATGTGTTAGTCTTATACAGTGCTTCTGGACTCCTTGTTTGTTTTACAACAATATCAGGGGGGTCCTTTGAGAAGGGGAGACATACAGGGTTGGTCGGAGACGGGGAGAGACAGGCAGGGTCAGGCTGAAAAGGAAAAGGGGGAGACAGGGGTTTGGGCAGAGAAGGGGGAGACACCGAGGATTGGGCTGAGAAGGGCAAGGGGGGAGACCTACAAGTTTGGCCAGAGAAGGGGGAGACACCGAGGACTGGGCTGAGAAGAGGAAGGGGAGACACACAGGTTTGGGTAGAGAAGGGGGACACCCAGGGTCGGGCAGAGAAGGACGGGAGGGGGAGACACACACGTTTGGGCAGAAAAGGGGGAGACACATGGGTTTGGACAGAGAAGGAGAGAGACAGGCAGGGTCGGGCTGAGAAGGGGGGAGACATGCGAGGTCGGGCAAAGAACAGGGGAGAAATGTAGGGTCAGGCAAAGAACAGAGGAGACATGCAGAGCAGGCAAAGGATGGGAGAAATGCGGGGTCGAGCTAAGAACGGGGGAGACATGCAGCGTTGGGCTAAGATGGGGGAGAAATGCGGCATTGGGCTAAGAATGGGGGAGACGTGGGGTGGGCTGAGAACGGGGGAAACATGTGGGGTCGGGCTGAGAACAGGGGAGACATGCAGGTTGGGCTAAGAACGGGGGAGACGTGGGGTCAGGCTAAGAACGGGGGAGACATGCAGAGCGGGCAAAGAACAGGGGAGACATGCAGAGTGGGCTGAGAACAGGGGAAACGCCCGGTCGGGCTGTGATGCCTGGTCCTGCTCAGAATGGGGGAGATCAGTCAGGGAACATGGGGAGTTTGGCTGTGGTCCACACAGCTGGGAACGCTCCCAGCTGTGTTGCGCCTTCTAGCCAGCCTCCATCCCCTTGTTTTCTGTGGTTGGGAGGCCAATTAAGTCGACTTAAGGCAACTTCCCCTCCACATTGCCTCAAGTCGACTTTATTAACTGTAAAGTCGACTTTATAAGCGGAAGTAATAAAGTCAACTTTACCTGATGCTAAAGTTGACTTTATTGCCCTGCAGTGTAGACAGGGCTTTGTTTAAGTTGACTTAAGGGCCCTTAAGTCGACTTAAGCACACAGTGTAGACATACCCAACCTGCTGTTTGGCCACCAGTGTGCTACATCTAAGCATTTATAATACCTCCACAGCTCTAGGACTTTGTTTCCTAGAGGGATTTAACTATTATTTTACAGCACTTCTCACTACAAAGCACTTTATAAACACAACACCTAAAGCATAACTGTCTTGGGGATGGAGAATGGAGCTAGAACACAGTAAACAATAGGAGAGAAAAAGAAGAAATTTTAGCTAAACACACTGCAGCAACCTACACTATTACAAAAGTGTCAAAAGACCTAGGACCATGCAGAACACATAGGCCTTTGGTTTTAAACTTCTCAGCTGAAACAGCTCCTCACAAACGACTGTAAATATACCAGCTTACTTAAATAGCTGAGCTAGCTCTGGCAAGATGCAAACCTCAGGCCAAGAAGTATAGGCCAGGGGCATAACTACAAGTGGGCCTGCATGGGCAATGGCCAGCAGGCCCCCCACCCACCATAGCCCCTGGCAATGGGCAGCCGAGAGCAGCAGCACTCAGATGGGCAGATGGGTGGGGATGGCTGCTCCTCCGCCTGCAGCTCCACTCTTGCACCAGGGGCTGGGCTGCCTCTCCACCTTCCCGATGCTCCAGCTGCTAGGCTAGGCTGGAGAGTCAGCAAGAAGCTTCTGATCATGTGACTGGAAGCAGGACTGGCCGGGGCCACCCTGAAGAGTAAGGGGCCCAGCCAGAAAGCAGAGGCTAGCTATGCCCCTGTACAGGCACTGCAAAACTGATACTAACTGCAAGGTCTTCTATTTGAGAATTAGGTACTATCTGTTTTTTTTTTCCCCTAACTGCAAGCAAGAAGTAGTTGCCAGAAAGTATTTTACAGAAAAGCTTTAGTCATTAAACATTGTACCTGAAGTAAACAGTCTCAGCAAGCCATGACACAAGACAGAGGCACTATGACATTTTGTTAAGTCAGAACTTTTGGATTACTGTTGAGAAAAAAATCTGCTTAGCATGGGTATCACCGGGGAAAAAAAAAAAAACTTGGGGCATGGGCCCTGCACTCCACTCCCGAACGGTGATTCCCCTGCACTGGCCTTGATCTGGGCAGCCCTGGACCAAGCCAGCTTGCCAGAGCCTGCATGCAGCCCTAGGCTGGATCCAACCCTGGGGCCAAGCTGGCATGTTGGTCATCATCAGCTGCAACACCAGGCCCAAGCTGGCTTCAGGCCAAGCTGGCAATCTGGCCAGCACTGGTGGCCGTGGGCTGAGCCCTGAGCTAGCCACTGTCACAGCTCCCAGGGTGCTTGGCTTCCCCGCTGCTGCTGCTCCCACGGTGCCCTAGCCATCCTGCCACCACTGCTTCCGGCGCCCTCCTCCCAGGGCCCCCGCCAAACCCCTGCTTCTCTTTCCAGGTCCTCTGCCTGACTCCCAGCCCCCTAGTCCTGGCCTCATGGCCACATCCAGCTCCTGAGGACCCCCCAGCACTTACCTGTGCTATCGTGGGGAAAGCTTCAGACACTGGCTGCTGTTGGTTCAGATCTCCCACTCTACTGCACACTGGGCTACGTGCCCTGGGGGCCAGCACAGTGGGAGATTTAAAATGGCCCCAATAGATCCACTCCCTGGTGCAGCTCAGGGCACTGCTGGGCACACTGAGGGCCCCCGCCCCCTGTGCACAACAGCAGAAATGCCCCTGCTGCATAGTTTCTTACACAGCATAATTCTTATCTTTCCTTGTTGATTACCGTAATTAGAAATAATATGGGGAAATCACATTGCTTTGGTTTTGATTGGACCAAGAAGCTTATACCAAAATTTTCAAACTCTGTTGACTAAATCCAAGCACCACAAATTGTATTTAAAGAACCTAAATGAATTGCTTAGGTGACTAGTTTGAGATACTCGATTTGAAAATGTGAACTTTTTTCCTTACCAATATGCTTTTTGTATATTTTCTAAATCTAAAAAGAGTCCACAGAATATAATTGGAATCTGACAACAAAGCACTATTTCTTTTGTGGTTTGAATCATAGTGAAGAACAACATATATAGTCAGGCTTGGTGAGGAGTAAGAGTGGTGTTGGCTTCATACCTGATGCTTTGTCTGCCAGGGGGTTACCTAGTAGATTCTTTTTTATTATTTAACTATTACTCAGTACTGGTGATGCACTAGGTAATTTACAGAGTACATAAAGGACACAGGGCCAGAGCCTCAACTGGTACAAATCAGCATCATTCTATTCAATTTGCACCATTTGAAAACCTGACCTGTGATCTCTGCCCTGAACAGCTCACAATCTAGGAACAGATGGATTGGGGAGAGGGATTTGGTGGAAGGGCAAATGTGTACAATGGGATTGAATTGCTGTATGCTTCAGAGAGGTTAGTTATCTTTTATTTATTCCGATATTATAATTTGATTCTGAAGTGACTAGGCCACAGAACCACTTGCCTTTTAATGGAGTAAATAAGGAAAACCTTGCCAGGGATGGATTCTGGACCTTTCCTAGCTCTACCTACTGTGATCATAAAAATAATTTCACATGAATGTTTTCATTAGCCCTTTCTGCTGCCCTATAGAACCACAGAATCATAGGACTAGAAATGACTTTGTGAGGTCATCTAGTCCACTCCTCTGCACTCATGGCTGCACTAATCTAGACCATCGCTGACGTGTTTATCTAACCTGCTCTTAACAATCTGCAGGGATGGAGATTCCACAACCTCCCTGAGCCATTTATTCCAGTGCTTAACTACTCTGACAGATAAGAAGTTTTTCCTAATATCCAACCTAAACACTTCCTGCAGTTTAAGCCCTTTGCTTTGTGTCCTATCCTCGGGGGTTAAAGAGAACAATTTTCCTCCCTCCTCTTTGTAAAAACCTTTTATGTACTTGAAAGTTATTACCACATGCCTCCCCCTCAGTCTTCTCCAGATTAAACAAACTCATTTGTTTCAATCTTCTCTTGTAAGTCATGTTCTCTGGGCCTTTAATCATTTGTGTTGCCCTTCTCTGGAGATTCTCCAATTTGTCCACATCTTTACTGAAATGTAGCACCCAGACCTAAAACAATATTCCAGTTGAGGCCTACTCAGCACATAAAACACAAAAATTACCTTTCACATCTTGCTTTCAGCACTCCTGCCAAACTATATCCCAGAATGATGTCACCTTTTCTGTTTTTTGCAACAAAGTTACACTCTTGACTCAGATTTAGCACGTGCCCCACTATGACCTCATATTCCTTCCTGCAGTATGCTTTCCAAGGGAGTCATTTCCAATTTTGTACATGTGAAACTCATTGTTCTTTCCTAAGTGGAGTACGTTGAATTTGTCCTTATTAAATTTCATCCAATTTCCTTCAGATTATTTCATCAGTTTGTCCTGAACATTTTTAATTTTAATCTTATCCTCCAAAGCAATCACAACCCCTCCCAACTTGGCATCATCCACAAACTTTACAAGTGTACTCTCTATACCATTATCTAAATCACTGATGAAGCGCTTCCAACTTGACTGCAAACCACTGATAAGTGCTCTCTGGGAATGGTTTTCCAACTAGTTACGCATCCACCTTATAGTGTCTCCATCTAGATTGCATTTCTCTAGTTTGACACAAGAATGGCCATATTGCATCAGACAAATAGTCCATCTAGGCCAGTATCCTGTATTCTGACAGTAGTCAATGTCAACTGCTTCAGAGGGAATGAACAGAACAAGTAGTTGTGAAGTAATCCATCCCCTATTGCCCATTACCAGTTTCTGGCAAGAGACACTAGGGACACAGAGGCCAGGAATATCAACAAAGCCTCTAAAAGACTTAGAAGAAACAGGATAAAAATGTGAGCTTCTAATGTGTGTGTATTCCCCTGTTGATGCTCTTCCTGTTTTCTTGAGTTCCAAGTCTAAGTTCCAAGCTGGAACCTCTACATCTGGCCACAACAGTGAAATCTCAGTTCTCCTCTATCTGAGAAAACAGACCCAAGTGACCAGTCCAAACAGAGTTTGCCCTCTAATTTACTGCTTCTTTCAATTAACAAAAAAAAAAAAAAAAGACACTTGTCTTCTGCTTATTGTGATGTCAAAGGAGCGATGACAAAAAGCAACAAAAGGAAGAAATTCAGAGCCAAAAGTCCTTCCGCTGTGCAGGAACAACAGGGTAACTCCACACAACTTTATATCAGCACCACATGGTGTACAGATGACAAAGCAAAAGGCTTGTTTTACAGACAACACCTGAAATATGTTCCCACCCCCCCCAGCTCTCCCAGCCATCATCCAATCCTACTTCCACATGCAGTGTTCAAGTGTCTCCATGTCTCATGGCTTAACTCTGGCTCACCACTGATGCAAATATTGTCTTGCCCTACTCCATACCCACCTCATTTCCCTGGTGGCTTTGCCTCTTTCCTTACCATGTTCCTATTCACTCTTCCCCTCTCATACTTTAAGGTGTCTGTTCACACCTAACACTAGCTGCCTGCACAAAGTGCTACCCAGAATGCCTTGCTCCTCAGGCTGACTGCTCTGATACAAATTGCAGAGCAAGTAAGTCCTTCAGAGGAGCTGTCAGCTACTTCCCATGCTGAATGGCAGTGAAGTTCACCTCCTTAGGAGATTTGGCAGTTTCTCCCACACCTCTTGATCCTTGCTTCTTCCTTAGGGTGCTTCCCACTACTACTCTGCTTCCTTTGTAGGCCGAGCAGAAGGAAGAAGAGTCTGTTGAAGATGCTTTGGGCATATAAGTACGGACAGGATGAGTTTTATGCTCATGTAATTTTCATTCTTGCCTTTATATTCCAACAGGGAAAAAATGTTGATACAATAGAAAGTGAACACAGTGGCTTAGCTAGCTACTGTACAATTAAGGTCAGTACCTTAAAGGTATTTAGGTACCTAACTCTCACTGCCATTGAGTGCTTAAATACTTCCAAGCACCTGAGCCCTCCTGCCATAAGTAATCACATGTGTTATGCCTGAAAGCTAGAGTCAGTCTGGTATAATGCTTCAAGCATCTAAATAAATAATACATCCGTATGCACTTTTGCATAGTCAGTTTCCTATAAATGTCAATGTTTTATTCATTCTGCCTAAAACTACTATGTTATAACACCTTGTGCCCTGAAAAAAAATTAAATTAATTCTGCAGTAGACAATGTGGTTAAACTCCTCAGTTGTTTGACACAAGTAGTCCAGTGGGGTATCCAGTATCTCATCAAAACAACCTGTTTCAATTCTTAATTAAATGTTCTGGACTGTTTTTTTTACTAGTTTTAATATAATCTTACTTCTGGAGAAACAGTGGAGGCTGACCCAATGAAAATTAGTTTATCTTGTAACTAAAATTATGCCTACTAGTAAGGCCACAATCATGTGATGTTAACCGCATAGCCATTGGTTTAGTACAGTCTGACAGTTTTAAGTCCCAAGTTTACATTTTTAAATGCCAAATCAGTTATTATTATTTATTATACGATAGTGTACAAAGACACCAGTAAGAATCGGAGCCTGATCCTTTTGGGGACTATTCAAGCACTTTTAATTCAAGACAGGAGGACTTGCGCTGTAATGTGAAACAAGATGTGAAAGGGGCTAACAGTGTCAACATGCTATGGTATTGCTTTCAACGTACTTTTCATACAGCCTCTGTCCTCTCATGAATACCTTCACCTCATTATCCAGTGGGAATGTTCCATCATCTTTCCTAAAGCGGTAGAAGAGTTTGGCATCCTTGAATTCCTTATGCTCATCACAAACTGAAACATAAAATAAGGGACATCGGAAATGATCACACTTACTCTGAAGACCTAACAATCAGGACAAATTACCAAGCATCACCAGTGAACTAAAAAACAGACCAGACATATGCAGAGCACAGTCCTGCCTCCCCAGTCCCACAATGGTTTATTGTACAAATTATACAAATATGGCCCCACTTAAAAAAGGTAGGGTGGTATCTTTTGGCATGCAAACTTTTAGATAGTCATCCAAACAGAATCTCTAATCTTTTGTGTTGCGAAGTTCCAAAGGCGCGGCCAACTTAGTCTAGCTCAGTGAAACAAACAAGGAGTCCTGGGGCCCTTAAAGGCTAAAAAATGTATTTATTGCATGAGCTTTTTAATTTTTTAAGGGCCCCAGGACTCCTTGTTTGTTTTTCTAATCTTTTGGAGAATCGTCAGAGAATGCTGCAACAGCAGTGCCTTGCCAAAGGCACTTATCTGGCAAAGCCTTTTGATTAAATCAGATATTAAATACTGAACTTAGTACTCAGTACTTTAAGGACTGGTTAACCAGTTATGGTCACTTGCATCAGTTCAGGGCTTGATCAAGCAAAGCTGGGACTTGCTGCAAAGATTAACAGGAAACTAAGATTCACTGGGTCACTTTTCTTCCTTCTCAATTTCTCAAATTGCTCTGCCATGCCAACTGGGGAGTGAAAAAGGGAATGGCAAACATATTAAGAACTGGCAAATGTTTGTAGGGGAACAGTTTAAGGTGAAGTTTTGGTAAACAGGAGAAGGTGAACTGAAATGTCTGCAACTAAGACAGAGATAAATTAGGGGACATCCATCACCTCAGAGCTCTTAGTCAGCATGCACAGACTCATACTTCACATCACATGGCCCTACATTACAAGCATTACATTTCCTTTTCAATTTACTGCTGGTGGGGTAAAGGACCCTCATGGAACCTGGCTTACCAGCTGATCTGAATCAGCCGTGCGTCAGTGTTTTTGAAAACAGCAATAACATGAACTCTGAAGTCAACAAATGAAATTTTTGAAAAATATGAATTTTGTACTTAACTTTTTAATTTTTTTTCTGTGTGGCCTTTTTTTTTTGGTCACGAAATCCTGCCTTTGTTCGTTGACTCACCTAGCTGGAAAGAGCTGGGTGGGACTACCTTCTGAGATGGAAAACATTTTAAAGTTATTAAAGGTTTGAACAAACTCAGATATAGGTTTTCTATTCCTCAATTAAATTAAGTTACTCTGGCTTCCATGTAACTATTCACTGGCATTTTTTTTTCAATAAAGGACAATGTAGTTAGCATATGAACCCTCTATAATTACTTTACATCTGTTCTTTAATTAATTACCTTGAGTCTCAGGTTCCATAAAAACAAACAAGTAGAACTGTGGCACTTTTAAAAACTAACAAACTTATTTATCGCATGATCTTTCATGGAAGAAAATCCCATTTCATCAGATGCTTTGAAGATGGGGAACTTACAGAATGGGAGAAAAATAAATGTAGGGAAGCGCAAGTCATATGATCAGATTGGACTGTGATAGCAAATTGGTGCAGTAGTTTAGATTCAAACACTGAGCAACAGCATATGAACGAAGGTCTTTAAAAGTGCCACAGGACTCCTTGTTTGTTTTGCTGAACTAGACTAACATGACTGCCCCTTTGGAACTCATCAACATGCAAGGTTAAATAAAGACCCAGAATTTTAATTCTGAACCAAGGAGAATCCATAGCAATGGCACTCATTCAGGCTGTGCACATGTCCCTTAATTAAGGTATTGTTTATGCATTACTGACAGTTGCAGCACTGTCCCAGCACCTGCAGTTGCCTCTGGAGAAAGTCAACACTTGTCACTTACAAAAATTACTAAATTCACTCTCATAAAGAGATGCAAAAACTGCGCTTCAACTGCAGGAGCAGTGTCAGACTTTTCCCTGAATTGCACCAGTTATCAAGCAAAAGCTTAAAAATCATTGTGGCTGCCGTTTTTACACTCACCATGATGGATAACACTGCGATCCAATAATGTTTGCACAAGTTTAATTGCTGTCTCTCTGTCTGATGCCTCTTTGTGATCGATCAGCCAATCAATCAGTTCTTTGGCAACGAAACAGTTTGGGTATGTCTTGAGGTGATGCCGTCGATCTTTAATTATCTTTTCTTCGTGAAGTCTGAGCCTGTGGGGCAAATCACATCATTAATAACCATTGCAGAGTCAGCAGAAAGGCAGAGAACACAAATGAAAATTGACATCTGACCCTCTTCATTTGCAGCAAGGGAAAGAAAGCAAGCAGAATAAGACACAATATTAAAGACCATTTTAAACCCAGCACGTGGAGAATTTGGTTTTCATTTCCAATGGAAAACAAACAGGATGTGAAGCAGATGTAAGTCTCAATGTAATCTGCTAACCATAGTAACCCATGCCCCAGCGTGCCAAAAAAATTAACCATTGATGGTTAATTGATGGTCAATTGTGGCCTTGGCTCAGAATAATCTCCCCTTCCCCCATGTTATTTTTAATATGTTTCACATTACTGCATTATTTTTGGAAAGGCTCTTGCTGTTCACTGGGCTCAGCTGCAAAGGGACTGTTCTTTGTGGTATCGTTCTTTTAGCATCCACTGTTTGTGTGATTGCATTTTCTCCAAGCCACGTAGTAGGCAAAGGAGTTGCTATTTAGAAGTTGCCATCTAGACAGTTTCCACACAACACACAGCAGCTACTTCCTTTCCTATGGGAAACTGTTCTCCATAACTGGCCATAGAGGAGCTTCATCAGCAGAGCTCTGAAGTCGGTAACAGTCCCACCCACCATTTTGAAAGTAAACCCAGCAATTGCTTCTTACATATTTAGCCTGAGTAGCAAAAGCCCATGTGGGAGTATCAGAACTTAACCACAGGAAGTCAAGGTCTTTCAGATCTGTAGTTTTATGATAAGTCATCTTCCCAAGTTAAGGTAACTAGCAATTTATTTCATATTTATCTATTCGGTTATCTATTTTCTTTTACAAAACAACAGGAAGCGGCTTTGAAGATGTTAGCTGCATTCTTATTTATTACTTTTCACTTTCAATGAATAATTCTGTTGGTAAGTACTGAAAATATTTTATAGTTCTGTCAGGGCTGGCTCTACCCATAAGCCAGTAAGGCACTGACTTGAGGCACCGAAACTTAAGGGGTGCCAGCACCACACTGGCACCCCTAAGCTCCAGTGTGTGGCTCCTCTGGTCTCTGCCAGCTCACCCCGCTGCCAGGGCAGGGAACAGCTGGCCCAGGGGCAGATCGGGGCAGCCCAGAGGCCGCGCTCCATTCTCGCACCCCTCCCCTGGGCCAGTTGCTGTATCCTAGGGGTGGGGAGGGCCAGCCCGGAGGAGGGCAGGAGAACGGCACCCAGCTCCCGGATCGGCCCACTCCACTCCCAGGGCAGAACAGCTGGCCCAGGGGAGGGGCAGGAGAATGGAGCCCGACCTCTGGGCTGGCCAACTCTGCCCCTGGGCCAGCTGTTCCCTGCCCTGGGGGTCAAATGGTGGGGTCACCAAAACCAAAGCGGGCTTGGGGGTGCCACAGCCCCGTGAGCTTGCCCTGAGTACAATTTATCCATAACAACTAGGAAGAAAGCAAAGAAGCCACTCCGTAGAACTTGTCACCTGGGGAAGCAGGGGTGAAATCTTGGGCTCCTATTACATAAACTTAAGCACCCATACCTAACTTTATGCATTGGGAATGAAATTCTGGAATAACTGAAATCAGTGGAAGAATTGCCATTTATTTCAATGATGCCAAAATTTCTCACTAGGAACAGTCCCTTTGACTTCAGTGGGGCTTTGTGCAGGCACAAAAGGGCCGTCCTCAGGACCTGCTATGACAAATCTATGTTTCTGGTCACCATGGCAACCCATTTTAGTAGGCTGCTGTCTAGCTCCACTGCAGAAATGCAATGAACGAGTGCCATCTGGCGACGAAAAGTAAAATTGTTGGTGACTAGCTGTGAGCCAATTTTGTCCACCCCTGCCTCGGGAACAAGCTGCAGAACCAGAGCTTAAAAAGTTTAAAGCGTTACCAGGCAAACAAATAAGTGCTGTATAAACAATAGTTATTCACAATTAACTAATCTAGTCTAAAATCTTATATGCTCCCCAGTATTGCAGCACCTCACAACCTTTAATGTATTAACCCTTATAATGTCCTGGGGAGACAGGTCAGTGCCATGAGCTCTATTTCACAGATGGAGAACTGAGGCACAGAATCAGAATCATAGGAACCGGAAAGAACCATGACAGGTCATCGAGTCCAGTTCCCTGCACTCATGGCAGAACAAGTACCCTCATTAACCTGACAGGTGTTTGTCTAACCTGATCTTAAAAATCTCTAATGTAGGAGATTCCACAACCTGCCAAGGCAATTTATTCCAGTGTTTAATCACCCTGACAGTTAGGAATTTTTTTTCTTAACGTCCAGCTTAAGGCTCCCTTGCTGTAATTTAAGCCCCTTGCTTCTTGTCCTATCATCTCTGATTAAGGAGAATAACCCCCCCCCCCGTCTCCTTTTTTCTAGACTAAATAAACCCAGCTCTTTCAATCTTCCCTCATAAGTCAAATGTTCCAGTCCTCTAATCATTTTTGTTGCCCTTCTCTGGAATTCTCCACTTTCTCCACATCCTTTTTGAAACAAGGTGCTCAAAACTGGACACAGTACTCAAGTTGAGGCCTAATCAGTGGAAAGTAGAGTGGAAGAATCATGTTTCGTGGCTCACCCATAATACTCTTGTTTATATACCCAGAATGGCATTTGCTCTTTTCGAAACAGTATTACACTGCTGACTCATATGTAGCTTGTGATGCACTACTACACCCAGATCCCTTTCTGCAGTACTCCTTCCTAGGCAGTCATTGTCCATTTTGTATGCACACAATGGGTTGTTCAATTCTAGGTGGAGTACCTGACACTTATCTTTATTGAATTTCATTCTGTTTATCTCAGACCATTTCACCAGTTTGTCCAAATCATTTTGAGTCGTGATCCTATCCTTCAAAGCACTCGCAACCCCTTCCAGCTTGGTATCATCTGCAAATAGAGCTAGACTAAGGTTTTTTGGCACCCTAGGCACCTGTTATTTTGGTGCCCCCCCTTCACGTGGCCTGGGCCGGACCAGATGGTGGGCCCTCTCTCCCACTCCTCCTAGCATGCCCCCCCCCCAGGCCTTGCCAAGTGGTGGGGGGGCACTGTGCAGGCTGCCGGGCCAAATTGTGGTGGTGGCACTGCTCCCCTGGCTGGGGCTCAATTCCCGCCCGCTGTCGGACCCCCGCCCACAGCCAGATGCCAATGTGGGTATCACTACCCACCAGGGATGAATCACAGCAGCAGCGCTGCTCCCTGCTGGAGCCAGACCCTTGCCCGTGGCCAAACTGAAGCAGTAGCGCTGCTCCCCCAGCCGTGGGTCCTCAACCTCAAAAAAGTTGGGAACCACTGTCCTGGGCAAGCTGGTCTAGACGAAACCCACCCCCCCAGCTTACCTGGAGCGGAGCCAGCCACCCAAAACACAGCTTCCTACCTTGCTCCTCCTGAGGCTGCATGCCTAAGTGGAGCAGGGAGGGATGGGCTTGCTGGGTCCAGCCCAGCCCTTGGCACACCCTAATTGTTGGTGTCCGAGGTGATCACCTAGGTCACCTCTGTAGATGGACTGGCCCTGTCTGTAAACTTTATAAGTTTGCTTTCTATGCTATCATCTAATTCATTGATAAAAAATGTCAAACAAAGCCAGACCCAACCCAGGACAGATCCTTGCAGCACTCTGCTCATTATGTCCTTCCAGCCTGAATGTGAACCATTGATAACTACTTTCTGGGAGTGGTTATCCAAACAATTCTTCATCCATCTTATAGTAGCTCCATCAAGTTTGTACCTCCCCAGTTTATTAATGAAAACATGATGTGAGACCATATCAAATTCCTTACTAAATTCCAGGTATACCACAGAGAGACTATGTGACTTGTCTAGGGACACAGAGGAAGTCTGTGGCCAAGTAGGGAAGTGAACTTTGGTCTCCGGAGTAAGGCACTAACCACTAGTCTGTCCTTTCTCTCAGTCTGATCTTAGCAAGCTCTAACATCACACCATTTCCTTTTGAAACCTACAAAAGGTAAATAAGTTGGCTGAGGATATTAATGATGCCATTACTTAAGTCACAGATAAGACTGAAGGCTTCTAGGTAGAACTGTATTGGGCTCCTCTTCCACCTCAAGTATATAGTATGGATTAAAAAAACAACTTTATTAACACCATAAAAAAACACATATAAATCAAATTAGTGTATATAAAACAAAAAGCAATGATGGGAAGCCTTCAGTGCATTGTGAAATGCAGTAAGGTAAAATACGTCTTTCCTTACAGCTATGATCATTTCCAGAAGCACTGTAACAGCCGTCATCTTACTTTGAAGAAAAAGCCCACACTTTTTATTTTAAGACCCTGGAATTATCAGTGTTCTTTAATTTTTTAAGCTATATAGTCTTCTGAAAACACAATGCTGAAGAAACATAAATGCATCTATATGTGCACAGTGGACTTGATGATCCTTTCATGTTTATTGGTGTAAATGTAAGTGAATGGAGTTATGCTTGTGTGAAAGAAGAATCAGACCCTGGTAAGTCTTTGCCCTCACATAAAATTGCCGATATGAGTTAAAAAGACACTAGCATCAAGATTGGTATAGTGTTCCTTGACCAAGAGTCAGCATTTACCCACACACATCAAATGGGAATGTGTAATAATTTATTCCAGACATCACTGTATGTGACAAGCATCTCAAATCCTTCCTTCCCCAAGGTGGGGGTGGGGACATTATCTGTACTAGACCTGGGCCTAACTGGCTTGGGGTGTGACGACAGAAAAGGAACCCAGCCCTCCCCACAGGCAGCAATGCACAGCACTATTATTTAGCCACACGGCTATCCTACTACTCTGAACTATGCTTCTAATTGAATGGAACAAAATAAAGACATTTTTTTAAAAAGACCTAGTGTTAATCATTATATATAAGCCCTATATACTTTTATGACATCTGTTTTTAATTACTCAGAGCAGATGTTTGGACTCTGGTCTTGTTAAAATGTTTCAGTTTTCAGCCCTGTAGACCAAGAACACAAGGTTTCTCTAACTATAAAAAGAATTGCTCAAGACTACTTAGAGACCTGTTTGATTCACGAGCAAAGCTCACTCATAAAACATAATGAAGATGCCTTTGAAGAGTGATTGAAGAGTTGCCCACCATCTAGTCACTGACACACCACAATTCAGCTATGGTATCTACCCACAAGAAACAAACCCTCCTCACAGTATTAGAGTATCACACAAATTTAATTCCTCATATTACTCAGGAGGACATCAAAGACATTTTGCACTTGGCGCCACATTCTGATTTACTAAACATAAAAGTGAGAGCATTTTAGCAGGTTTCTGGAACTAAAAAGACAGCAAAAAGTGCACACTATGTTCAGCTTTTTGAAATTCATAAGTCTGTATGCATTTATTAGAGTCAAGATTCCAGTAAATATAGATGATATTTAATGTCTACATATTTGCATGTACAGGTCTTTGCATGCACATTTGTCTGCCTTGTGCTAATCCACAACAACCTGCCAATTCCTTACCAAACAAAAAATGGACTGGCAGAGCCACCATAATTAGCATGATCTAAAGGAAAAAAATTGAGTCCTTTAGATAAGAAATGAAATAATAGTCACTAAACTCCTTGGGAAGAAGAAACAACTCCTAGAAGCATTTGTCCATAAAATCTTCTACTAAGGAAACTGCCTAGTACAAGGTTATCACAGTTTAAGACAATTGAGCTGGTAGCCTCCCTCCATGGTTCCACAAGGGGACCTACTCCAGGCTCCTGGCTCTCCAGCTGTCAGCTGTCTTTGAGCAGAAACCTGTCCTCTTTCCCCCATGACCTGGATTTTTCCAGGTACACAGTTCCCTGCCTACATTGTTATATCCCCAGCAGGCCATTGTTTGTGCTTTGCTTTTTCTTCAGTGGCTATGAACAGTGTAAATGCCGCCAATTACAACTTATCACAGAGCTCTGTTTAAGGAAGCACACCTATAAGATTACACAGAAAGCACTTTAAAAACAATAAAAGAACCTACATGCATGATAAAAAGCTTACCAGAGGTCATTCATCGGTCTTATGAGGCCCTAGTAGGTTAAGTCCTTCCAATTCTTTCACAAGGGTTGAGTCATCCCCTAAATGGAAAGCCCTGCCTGCATGCTGTATCAGAAAGAACATCCAGAGTCAGTCTAAACTCAGGCCATTTATCCCAAATTCCTTCCTCTGTCCGTCTCTGGAGAATCTAGTTTAAACTATTTCCAAAGGGGAAGCCATGCTAGTCTAGTTCAGTAAAACAAACAAGGAGTCCCGTGACACTTTCATAGACTAACACATTTATTTATCACATGAGCTTTCATGGGAGAAAATCCCACTTTGTCAGATGCTTTGAAGATGGGAAACTTACAGAATGGGAGGAAAATCGATTAGCTGTAACAGTCTGACTTGATCCTATGACTTACCCTTCGCTACATATGTTTTCCTCCCATTCTGCAAGTTCCCCACCTTCAAAGAGTCTGGCAAAGTGGGAATTTCACTCATGAAGACTCATGTGATAAATAAATTTGTTAATCTTTAAAAGTGCCACAGGACTCCTTGTTTAGTTTGAACGAGTATAGGGGAGCATCCCTAGAAGTGCCACCTCTTGGAAGTGGGGAGGGGTGGCAGAAAGCGCATAACCTTGCTGATTTACTTTAATCCCCACTCGGTGTTTTTAGTTCCTGGGGGAGCAATGGCAGTGTCTGGAGTCGAATGGTCATACAGAAACCATTAATTTTAAACAATGGACTCCAAAAATACTGCATGGGGTTGAAATACCTAGCATGTCTCCCGCTAGAGTGGTTCCATGTAATCCTAGCCCACAACAGTACATCAACCATACAATGAGGTCTTTCAAGGATACCACAGGAAATTGATATATCTGTCACCAGGGTTTCTTGCATCTTCTATTGAAACAACAGGTAAAGAGACTGGTTGGTCTAAATGTTAAAAGGACTATTCAGCAACACTTCCCAAGTTGCAGGCAAAATGTGGGTAAGACATGTGACTACAGAAGTACACTTTTTCAACAGCAAGAACTCCAGTAAATGAACTGATCATTGCTGAGTCTCTTAACGATTATTAATTATTTCCTAGTGATCGCCAATATGCTGGGTAGGAGCTTCAGAGAAACTGCACAGAAAATAAGTCTGTGTCCCACAGCTCAGAAACTCTGCAGACCCAGACCCTGCAAACACTTGCTGCTTTTTGGGCTACAGGTGAGGAGTCTATTACAGGAGGAGGTGGGTGGGTTTTCACCTGTATTGTACAGGAGGTCAGACTAGAGCAGGGGTCTCAAACACATGGCCCGTGGGCTGCATGTGGCCCCTAAAGCTATTTCCTGTGGCCCGCAATGGCACAATCGTTACTGATATTTGCAATATCATTGTATGGAAAGATTTCAGTGTTGCAGCCCTCGGGCTACCATACTAATCCTCATGCAGCCCTATACAAGAACTCCTGCGGCCCTCATGGGCTATGTCCACACATACATCATTATTTTGAAATAAGTTATTTCAAAATGAGTTATTTTGAAATAAAGTCCTTATTTCAAAATAAGTTAATTCGAATTAAGAAAATGTTAATTTGAATTAAGGGAAAGCCAGCTTTCGAAACAGCTGTTATTTCGAAATGGTTATTTTGAAATAACGCTGTTTGGACACGTTGTTTCAAAACAGTTGTTTTGAAACAATGGTGTTGTTTCGAAATAACATGTCCAAATGGCGTTACGTATTTTGAAATAACCATTTCAAAATAACAGCCATTTTGAAATGAATGGGGTTTAAGCTGTTTCGAAATGACGGTTCTTATTTCGAAATGACAGAGCCTGTCATTTTGAAATAAGAAAACGTTGTGTGGATGTTCAGTTTTTTATTTTGAAAGAACCAGTGTTGTTTCCAAATAAACGACTTGTGTGGACATACCTATGGTGATTTGAGTTTGAGACCCGTGGACTAGAGGATCCCTTCTGACCTTAAAGTCTGTGAGTAGTACTAACTACAGCAGGGGTGGCCAAACTTATGGAACTCAAGAGCCACACAGTTGATTATTAAACCTTCGAGAGCTGCACTGAGGCCGATAGCCATATACTTTTACCTACTCCAAAAGTACTAAGTTTAAAATTCATTGCACATTTTAATTTTATCATAAAAAGAGGGCAAATATTGATTCTACTAATGTCAGATTCTAATAATTACTTAAGGTTACCATGAAAAGTTGGCCTATACAGTAACAACTTAGCTGCTGCTTGATGTAGAAGACTGCAGGCTATTGGCGAGCTTTTTAAAATCCCGACCATGCAACGCTTCTACTCACCGTCCCCGATCATGCTGCGCTTCTCCCCACTGTCCTGACCCCCTCCTGAACTCCTAAGCTGTGGCTGCTTTCCTACATTGATTTGCTGACATTCTTTCGGGAGCCACACTTTTTCATTCAAGAGCCACGTGTGGCTCCTGAGCCACAGTTTGGCCACACGTGAACTATAGTAAACAGTTCCAATGGTTTCAGTGGGACAATTCATGTTAGTGTTTGCAGGATCAGTTTAAAAAAATAAGACTTGATAGAAAAGTGAGGACACAAGGAGGAGCAGAGATTACTCATTATTCATCATTTAACTTTGTATATGTTTTTGTAAACTTAACATTTGCACCAGAGTGGCCACCTGTCCCCAGTCTGACCTCCCCACCCAGGGCCCCCTTACCTGGCCACTGGAGCCGGGAATGGCCATGCCACAGGCTGCTCATGCCCCGAGCATGAGCTTAGCATGCTCAGGGCAGCACGGGAGTTTTAAAAACTCTCAGCCTGTGGCAAAGCAGCTCCCTCCCAGCATTGTCCGACCCCAGCTCCCAGCCTGCCCATGGAACACCTAAAGTAGCTCTGTGGCCCCCCAGAGGTCCATGGTCCCCAGGTTAGGAACCACTGATCTGCACCATATAACAGTGTCTTTCTAAGAAATCAACAGGTAAATACTGGGGGGGGGGTCAGTTTCTGTTGTTGCATAACCCACTGCAGGTTTCTGAGTGCTAGAACACCTGCCAAGGAAAGAGACCATACTGGACTAAGAGGCAGGGTCACAACCTCCTTTCTGCCAAGGATGAATGGGTTTGGGAAGAATAATGTCCAAATGGTGGGAAGTGCAAGACAAGAAGAAGGTGGATAAGCACAGACAGAGTACTTACTGCATCAAGCACCTTCCCACAATGACTCCTAAACACCCAAATGGAAGACTGTCCCTCTTCAGATGGACAAGCAGAGGAGGACAGGAGTCAGAAACACCCCCAGTTTTCTCTGGAGTTGACGCTTGGCTGAGGCCCCACTGGAGGAAGGGAGTGTATAATTTAATTCAATTAATCTGTCCGGGTATGTCTACACTTACAATTTAATTCAAATTAATGAGGATTAATTCAAATTAAATCAATGCATGGCTACATTGGCTTTCATTAATTCAAACTAGGGAATTTCTTAGTTCGAATTAATGAAAGCTTACTTTGAAGTTATAAAACCTTGCATAACTTTGAAGTAATGGTTAATTTGAACTTATTTGCTTGAATTAACCCAATGTAGCTGTATTAATTCAAATTAACCATTAGTTCACATTAATGCTTTTTGACCTTCTTCCTCCCAGGGTGCCTTCCTCTTTCTATATATTGGGTGGGGGACTGGCCCTTCCTGGGGGCCATCTTGCCACACCTCCCCTGACGCCCCTCTCCTAATTCGAACTAGCAAGTCCTGTCCATGCACATGCTAGTTCGAACTGGTTTTCTTAGTGGGGCTATGTTAGTTCTAATTAACTTAATTCGAACTAGTCATTATTAGTTCAAATTAATTAGTTTGAATTAAGTTAATTCAAACTGACCTTCTAAGTGTAGACATAGCCTCCCATAGCATGGTAAACATTCAGGAGGGGTGAGATTTTCAAAAAAAAAAAGTTCAAGGTGACGCAGGTGCAAAACATCCATTAAATGTTGAAACCAGAATTCTAGGTCTCTTCATAAAAAGCTAATAGTAAAGAGAAATAAGCAGCTGCAAGAAATAGCTGAATATTATCATTTTACTCTACACTTAAATCCTTGCTGTCCGTCTCTCTTCCCAGCCAAAAAAAGTAGGTCAATGAAAATATAAACATTGTACATAGAGGCCTAGGTGAAGGTATTCTGGAAATGCAATGCTATCGCCTAGGACAAGCATTTCCATACAGGCCTGCCAATTCTCAGCAGCTAACCACTGACACCTTCCAGCTATGCCTCGGCAATGAGACTATGTAGTTCTGATACCTGATATTCACAGCAGCTATAACAGTCTTGAAACCAGTAGGTTATATTAGAAACTGGATGTAGTTCATTCTGTTTGTACATGTGGTAGGGAGGGAATTCTGTCCCCTAAAATAAACATTTTAAAGGATGTTTTTAAATCATTATCTGAAATTAGTTCCCATCATCAGGCCTGTCTCTAATTTATGCATGTAGCCATGTCCTCAGTGTGGGAAGAAGGCCCCAGAATGCAGAGCGAGCCTTAGAAGAACTTTAAATAAGTGGTCTCAGGGGGCAGTAAAGAGGAAAAGACATCCATTTCTTCTACCAAAAAAGCTATAACATGCCAATGCTTCAACGACCTTAAATTAGTCCTTGGAGCTGCCTGGCTTGTTTGTTTAGTTTTTTAAGGAAATTCTTTATGTTTAAGTTTAGAAGATAACTAAGCCTTGGTTCTGCAACTGACAACCACATGGTGCCCTACTGACTTCAGTAACCTCAGTACATGCGCAGCAGTTCAAAGCCTAGAGTTGGAATCACCTAGCTTTCTCCTAGAGATGGGCTCAGAGTCATAAATTCAGTCCAGCAACTCGAACCCATAGATTCAAATCTGAGCACACTATGGGTATGTCTATACTAAGGGCTTAAGTCAACTTAAGGAATGCCCTGGCCACATTTGGAGTTCATTAAGTCGACTTTAACATTTGCTTAAGTCAACTTAATAACTCCTGCCTTTAAAGTCGACTTTAAGTTGACTTTATTAAGTCCACTTAACACAATGTGGCCATTAAAGTCAACTTAATAAACTCGACTTAATGCAGTGGGGTCATTTAAGTCGACTTTATGAAGTTGACTTTAAATGGTGTCCTGGCTTAAGTTGACTTTATAAAGTCGACTTAATTTTATGTGGCCTCGCTAAGATGACTTCATAAGGTCTACTTAAAGTCGACTTTAAGTAGACCTGATTAAGTTAACTTAATTGAGCTCCATAGTGCAGACATAGCCCATCAGAGGATCAGGACCTGGGGTTTTTATTTGATCCATTATGAAGCTAGAATCCACTTACGAAATCTGGATTTTGACTCAGGTTTGAATTTAGAAGATTTTCAAGGAAAAGGGTAACAAGTTCCATAGCACAGCTGTGTTAGTCTGCATACAGCAAAAACATCAAGAGTCCTGGGGCACCTTAAAGACTAAGAAATTTCTTAAGCTCATGACCAAAGAATTGTGTTAGTCTTTAAGGTTCCACAGGATTCTCATTGCCAAGGGAAAAGGGGATGATTAATTTGAGCCTATTTATGGAAGGAGACCATAATATTAATTTGAAAAGCTGACCCATTAAACAATAAAAGTAATTAAGCTATCATAACTTTTATACCTGTTATCTAGATCAGTGGTTTGCAAACTTTTTTTCTAAAGACCCAGTTGAAAATAATCATTTATGCCCACAATCCAACAATTATATATTTGAGCAATGTATTCCAGTCTTTTGGCTGCGGCAGCGGGGGGTGCCACAACCCAGTGCCTGAGGGTCTGCAACCCAGTACTGGGTCCAGTCCCTAAGTTTGAAAACCACTGATCTAAATGCCCTGGGCCCAACTAGATACAAAATAGGGCTTGATGCAGCAAGGTGCTGAGATGAATGAGTACACATGGCTTCCACTGGAGCCAAAGGGCCTGTTTATCCACTGCCTTTCACTGTGGCCAGTCATTTGCACCTCTGCAAAGTGAGTGTATGATGCCATTGAATCAGAACCATAGGGTTTACCCATCTTTTCCACAAGCGTAAATGACTACACAAGGGCCATGGCAGTAGAAAATCAGGGATAATTGAATTACTGGTAACATTCTGAGCAGCTGATGGACGAGGCACACAACACTTTGCAAGATCAAGCAGGATTACTTTTCTAGTTACAATATTTTCTCAGCTTGAAATGTTTACATGTCAGTGAAGCTAATTGCTCCCCTGCCTACCAGAATGACAAAATATTTTCATCTGTTTCTTAAAGAAAATTCATGTTGAAAACTCAACCAATTCTCACTTAGTATTGAGCACTATCGCCTAACCTTGCTGGGACACAAGAAGTTTTACAGCTGGCTTTTACACGTTAGCCAAAAAGGAACCACAAAATGGCATGTGCATCCCTGGACAGGACTGGTAAACTGTTTCGTTGAGGCCAAGTCTGCCTTTGTCTGTGTTTCATGCAATATGAAGCAGCTCATTCTTGGTGTTTAACAAATAGTATTTATAGAAATTAAGCTCTTCTTTGCAGATGCAAAGGGATGACTTTAAGAAGCAGGGAAGACTGTCATCTTTTGTCAGACAACTGCCAGCTCTTTTGCAGAACTTTTTTAGCTAGTGTGTACCAGGTGTACAAAGAATTTTTTTTCCTTTGTCACTCAACCACTCTTGGCCTTAAGGGTCTGGAGTCATTGTCTGGTTGCAATCTGTTAAGAATTACTGTTAAAAAAAGAAAAGATACACCACAGAAAGTGTGTCTCTCTAGTCTAAAGCATGAAAAAGAATGGGAGACTCAGAGAATACAAGGGCATGATTCGCCCTTCACTTACACCTCTTTTATCCTGGTGTAACTTCACTGATTTCATCAAACTGATGTAACAGAGTAGATAAATAAATTTAATGAAGTCAGCTCAGGGCAGAGTTTGCTTAGTGTAACACCAGCAATTTCAGCTCAGTTACTTCTGGAATTAATCTGGTCCTTTATTAACAAAAGCACAGACAAGATACTTCACATCTGATCCAGCAAAGCATTTAAGCATACTCTGAACTTCAAGTACAGAAGTAGGTCAGTTAAAGTCAATGTGACTTCCTGTGTGTTTTAAGTTAAGCACATGCTTAAGTATTTTGTTGGATCCAGGTACAGTTAGGTATAGTCTAACCTAGTTAGCATATAAAGGTGGGATTTCCTAAAGCATTTAGTATTAGCTTCAGCCTACCCCCTTGATGACCAGGTAAATGAGATTTACCACTGATTTCTCAACCAGGCCACTGTTACATGCTTCTGTAAATCCCAAGCTAAATCAGTGCCACAGTCTCAACTATTCGCCAGACTGTATCCACAAAGATCAGATGCCATCATCACCTCTGACGTCCTTCCCATAGCAGAGCAAACAACTCCATCAGCTGGAATCACAAGTCCTACCACCAGCGACCTGCCTGCCACAGTAACAACTGCGACCTCATTAACTTTGGTCTTCTATCTGGTATTTGGATTCCATGATCTCCACCAATTTTTCCACAAACAGAATCATCTCTTGAGCAGACTCCTATGAAAAATGATCATTGCACTTACTATTGCAATCAATGCATTGAGAACTACTTTTTTTCGGCACTGGCAGAGTATCACCATCATGAAACTGATGTAAAATTTAGGGTACTTTCTTGAATGCTACAAAAAGTCTCATTTGCTCTGTGCAGCTTGAAACGTTGTCTCTTTCACCAGTGGAAGTTGGTCTAATAAAAGGAAAAGTTATGTCATTTTAAAATTCATAAATTTTCTAAAAATAGAAGGGACAATTTTATTCACAGATTTTTCTATGACATTCTTTACCGCAGTCTCCAAGCACCTCACATACACAGACAGATTTAGTGTCTCACCAGTACTGTGAGATAGGGAAACTGAGGCATGGATGGATGAAGGGATAGATTTTTTCCCCCCAGACTTGTGAAGCCCATGAAAGGACAAAGTACAGTTGCATCCACTACACCCAAGAGAGTGGTTTTAGCCTCTGGTGTCTTCTCATTTTTTCACATCCTCCTCTTACTGGCTTTTGCTGTTGACTCGCGTGCAAATTCAGGTCTCTCTTGTTTTGGCTTTCACAATACTTGATTGACATAAGAGAACTGGGCGAGTGAGGTAATATCTTTTATTGGACCAACTTTTGTTGGTGAGATAGACAAGCTTTCAAGTATATACAGAACTCTTCTTCAGGTCTGGAAGTGTAACTCATAGCAAAACACAAAGTGTTTAGCATCAGTATTTAACACATATTTCAAGCGACGATCCTTAGGAAAACTGTGATTAGAATTCCGACTTTCTGAATCTTAGCCCAGTGCCTTAACTGCAAGACCATCCTTCCTCCTTAAATACACTTCTGTCAGAGCAAGAGGTAAAAATCAAAAGATGACTGTTAGTACTTGCTCTTGGGCAAAAAATTAATGATGGAAGAAATAGACAGATCTTCAAGAGCATGTTATCTAATGTGGGGAAATGATATTTCTCACACTTGCTTTCAAGGACTTGCAATAACAGTCAAAACACTGTCCTATTATAGCAGTATTTGAAACTGTATTATTTTATGCCAAATTTACCTCTGTACCCTGCAGGACTGTAACTAGGGTGGTGCAACCACGGCTTTGCCCCAGGTACATATCAAGCTGCACCATTTTACTGCGTGATTTGAGGATGTGGTCCATGCTGCTTGCTTCAGGCATGCCCCAGGCACCAAGATAGCTAGTTCCAGCACTGGTACCCAGACAGAACACTAACTATGTCATGTTACTAAGCTAGTTAATGAGTATCTTTGTTTAACAGAAAAACTTAATTATCACATTAATGGCAGGAGTGCTACGAAGCAAAGACTTATTTGATGTACTATAGACAGCAGTTAGCAGTTAGGGTGTTATCTTACAAGTTTAAAATGAGAAACTTTAATTTGAGCTTTTCTACTCTCATAACATTACAAATCATTCCTTCAAAAAAGTATTTGTATGATAGTAGAGATTTCTTAAATAGTGAGTGTAGAATACTCTTACTGCAGCTTCTGTGTTCCAGCAAAGCTAGTTAGTGAAGGTCCATCATATTTTTTTTACAATGGCCATTTTAGATAAAAGAATTTTTTCCTGTATTTAGTATAGCTGCAGTTGTGACATTTTATATTAATGTCAGAAAACACCGTTAAAGCTGTAAAGCAAAGAAATTACTTAACAGGACAACTGTTTTATACTGAAACACTTGTATGGAACAGATAATGCAGAGTGCCTCCTGCAAAATGCTAAGTAAACATCCTCACATCTTACGGACATTTACACCTTGCATAGTTGGCTTTACATATCTAAACTTTAAAAAGAATGTCACACATCTGGAGGTTCAAAGAGCCATGAGAATGATATAAGGTCTAGAAAATATTTCTGGCTGTCAAAGACCTAAAGACATACATCTACACTATGAGCTTAAGTCAATTTAAGGAGAATTACTGTATATAATCAGGTATAAGCCGATCCAGGCACAAGCTGACCCCCAATTCTGAGCCCCCAAAAGAAGCTAAAATTGGTGACCCAGGTATAAGCCACAGTCCTCTTTTGGTCTTGGCCCTTAAGCCCCCACCCACCGCTGCTGGCTTCCTCTGGAGTTTCTGACAGCTTCCCTACCCCAAAATCTCTGCTGCTGCTTTTCCCTTGGCCCCCTCGCTGTCCATTCCTCACTCCTGCTGCCCCCTGCTCTGCCCTTTCCTCACTGTTACATCCCTGCTCACTTCTCAGTTTCCTGCTGCTCCCCCTGCTCTGCCCTTTCCTCACTGTTACAACCCTGCTCACTTCTCAGTTTCCTGCCGGTCTTCCCAGCCTGCCAGGCGCCCCCCCCCCCATCCCCAGTCCCTGTTGCTGCTTCCCTGGGCTCCCCAAAAACCCTGGGTCCTCCTGCTGCTTTCCCGGACTCCCCGACCCCCTGCCCAATGCCCGAGCCCTGCCACCCCTTCCCTGGCCTCCCTGAACCCCCCCAAACCCTCCCGGCCGTCCTATCACTTTCCCCAACTCCCTGACCCCCTCCCCAACATCCAGTCCTTGCCACCGCTTCCCTGGCCTCCCTGAATCCCCCCCTCAATGTCCAGGCCGACCCTCCCTCGGTCCCCTTACGTGGCCACTCCAGATGCCGGGGTCTCCTCCTCACTCCAGCCCCAGCCCCAGCCGACTGCCCAAGATGGCCACCCGGCAACATTTGGGGCTGCTCCAGCCTGCCGCATGGTCTGGGAAACTCCTGGGAGGGGCTGTCTACCGTATTCTCTTGAGTATAAGCCGAGAGCTTGTTTGAAGCCAATTTTCAGGCACAAAAGTTTCAGCTTATACACAATGATACACACAGCCCTGTCTACATTTGAACTTCATTAAGTTGACTTAAGAGCTTCCTTAAGTCAACTTAATAACTCCTACCCTTAAAGTCAACTTTAAGGGTTAAGTTGACTTTATAAGGTCGACATAACACAATATAGCCATTAAAGCCGACTTTATAAAGTTGACTTAATGCAATGTAGACTCACTATGTCGACTTAATGAAGTCTACTTAAAGTCAACTTCAAGCAGATTTTAAGTCAACTTAATAAAGTCGACATAGCTTTTGTAATGTAGACATAGCCAAAGAGTGCAATCTAGTTAATTTATCAGAGATGACTTGATCATAGTCTTGAAGTGCCAAAGGAAAAGCTGTGTTAGTCTAGCTCAGCATCTGATGAAGTGGGATTTTCTCTCATGAAAGCACATGTGATAAATAAATTTGTTCATCTTCAAATGTGCCACAGCACTCTTTGCTAATCTTGAAGTACTTACACAGAGAGGAGACCTCTGATTTTAGTGAGCTCTTCAAGCTACCAGGAAAAAGCATAGCAAGATCAAATATCTGAAAGCTAAACCTAGTGGAAAGAAGTCATCATAGAAATATGATGCAACTTTTTTTAATAGTGAGGGTAATCAGTCATTGAAACTGTTTACCAAGGAAAGTAGCTCGTAGATCACCACAATGAGCTAAATTCACATGGGGACTAGAGAGCTATTTAATGGGGGTATGGGTATCCAAATCCAGCTTTTGATAGCCAGATGAGATACCTTTCTAAAAGCTTTGCTGCATGTCATATCGGGGTTCTTGGGTTTGATATTGTCCACTGTAGTAGGGAAGAAAAAAATCCCTCCACTACCTGATTTACTGGGTGAAATTCTCTGACCTGTGATATGCAAGGGTCAGACTAAATAATCACCGTGGTCCTTCTAGTTTTAAAATCTAGGATTTTATGCATATTAATATCATCTCCTTCCACCATAGATCAGCGTAGCCACTTGTTTTGCACGACACCTGAAAATTTGTTTTTAAATTATTCTTGAAGCAGGATTTGATTGAAGTAAAATATAATGTATCTCAATCATTAATGTAAAGTATTTCAATATGGGACAGCAATTGAGGTAGTCATGTTACAGCCCTTTTAAATTTCACTGAGCTATTTATTATGTTTTCTTATGAAAAAAATTTTGATAAGTTACAAGTCACAATGCATTTCTGTGAAAACCTTACATGCCTGAACAAGAGAACAGATCAGATAATGTCCATTAATATTTCATGAGAACTGCCAAATAACAAGAAAGAAAATGAATTGCTTTCTGTACAGAAATTGAGAAATACCTCAGAGAGCTATTGATTGTGCCAAACTACACTACATTGCTTCCAAATGCATTTATGCTAACTAGCAACAATAACTTGACTCATTCCGCAGCGCTGATCTTTTTGGGGGAATGGAGGGTGGAGTGTAAAGTCAGTTTTTATCTTTCCACAAATACTTTCAAACCACAAAGCCAGTTCTATCTGCCTTATGTCTGTTTCCCTTCGTCAAGCCTTTCACGATCCAGTAAGCACATGCTCAAGTACATGAAGTTATTCATGTGCTTTGTAATGCAGAGAAGTAGGGCCTTAACTAACACAAAACTTCAGGTCCGAAAATAAAAAGTGTTAATAAAAATTCCAGATAAAACTTTGACTCCAGTTAAAAGATTTTCACTTGAAAACACACACACACACACACACACACACAGAGGAGGGGTTGTGCTGAGCTCAGCACTTTCCCTGCACCTGATCACTGATATAAATATGTACACAACTGTTGAGCAACCACAAATGAACCACAGATGCTTCCTTTTGCCAATCAGCTATCAAGGATATGTTTGGCTTGATTAAAGCTTGTTAAAGGTTCACAGGTGCCTGGCTTTTAAAAGATAAGGATGGCTGAAGTATTTCTCCACCACTCCTTGTAATTAAATGGAAATGTTCTTTTACAAAAACAGAATTTTAAAGTTGTTATTCCAGGAACACTCATGTGATAAATAAATGTGTTAGTCTTTAGAAGTGCCAGAGGACTCCTTGTTTGTTTTACAAAAAGAAACACTGAAAAGTTTTGCCAGTTCTATTGAACAACTTGTCTTCTGCAGGCAGCGGTATCAATGGAGATTTTGTCTAAGGCCAGGTCTAAATTACAGATCTATATAAGTATAACTACATTGCTTGGGGTATGAAAAATACAGATCCTTGAGCAACGTAAAACAAACTATGAGTCCTGTGGCACTTTTAGGCTATATCTACACTGCAAAATTAGTCTGGACTAATTTGAACCCTGTCTCCACTAGGCTTTGCCTAGTTCGAACTAAAAAATTTTGGTTTGAGCTTACTTTCAACTAGTTAGTTTGACTGTTTGTTCAAACTAACTGCTTAGTTCAAACTTCTCTTGAAATTTAGTTCGAACTAGCACAGAGTAGTCATGCTAGTTCAAACTAAATAAGTTTGAACTAGCAGTTAGTTCAAACTAAGCACAGTTTTAAGTTTGAACCAATTTTTAGTTCGAACTAAAAAAAGTGTGGTTAGTTCAAACTAAAAATTAGTTCGAACTCAAAAAACACAGTTCAAACTAAGCTCGAACTACTTAGGACTAAGTAAGTCTGAACTAAAATGTTAGATGTAGACATAGCTTTAAAGGCTAACAAATTTATTTATAGCATCAGCTTTCATGGGAGAAAATCCCGCTTCACCAGATGCTTGAAGATGGCACCTACCCCCCCACCATATAGACAGCACTACAGACCTTCCTCCACTAATAAAGCTGCCACCTCTTGGGAAAGTGGCTTAATTACACCAACAGAGGAAGCTCTTCAATCAGCATAGGACCATCTTCACTTAAGCACAGTAGTGACACAGTTGCATCAAGATTTTAAATGCAGACCCGCCCTACGTCTATGTTCTTGCCTCTTCTTATTCTGGGTCAAATTACCCCTGCACCCACTTAGGAGAGCTATCCCAGGGAAATAAAGGCATGAAGAGCTACACAGATTTAATGCTCTTTTACCAGCAGAACTTACTTATCAGAACGCAAGCAGCCTTGCTCCTTATTCTGAGTCCCAGCACCTAAGTCCCATCCAACAGCGCTGGAGTGCTTAGATTAAAACACTATGCTGGTCTTTAAAGGAATGTCATTAGAATAGACTTTCTGCCTCCAACTAGAGGGAGGTTTGAATATACTCACCAACATTGAGGGCACCTGACTTCAGTTGCATTCAGCTGCTACTCCAGCCCCTGCACTAGAACAGGGGCAACAATTCTTACATAGTCACTGCCAGAGGTTTGTGGTTGCTGAAAGAATGACCCTGTGCTCGCCACCCATCACCACCATCCCACTCCTACCATCTCATAAGCAGTGCTGGTTTACAGCCTGTGTCTGCAACAACGCCTTTGGGCCCACTCTGGAACTGCCCAGCAGTCCACTACTTTGGGACCTTGCCATGGCCCCATGTGTATGTGCTGGAGTGAATTTCTCTATGCTTATTTTACTTCCTCTTGAATGTGTTGTGCAATCTCCTCTTCCTTCCTCTCTTTGCTAGTACTACGATTCCCAGGAGAACAAGTTACATATAGCTTGGTTATTCCAAACATAACAGAAACGGAATCAACAAGAAGGCTGTAATTAGCATGAATGTATTTTGCGCTGCACCATTCAAGCAGCTTCAGCTGTTCTTGATCTAGAAATGAAAAAGAAATCCTATGAAATTGTTAATTTATTGCAGCTTCAGCCACTTTAAGCCATTTATTTTCCAAACATCAAGTGTGTGGCAGCAGTTTGTCTTTCAAAGGCCACTTCAGTTAATTTATACTAGACCCGAAGTGCAGAGCCTGTAAAACAAAGGTTTTAAATAAGACCTAAAATCAATAGACAATTCCTCTGATTTTATTCCATAGTATAAACACGTGATCTCCTTTTGGGTGCTTCCTCAAGACAACCCTGGAGATGGAGCTTCACTTCAGTCTCCCTCTTAGATCCACACAAACTCAGGACAGCCTTCAGTTCAGACTATATAAATAGCCCTTTCTGCAGGGGAATTTATTACCATAAGTCTCTTTGCTGTAAACCAGAGTTGCTGCTCTCTTCTCCCCCTAGTTCAAATCGTACATTCATCCCATCAGTCCAACACCAAGTTCGGCTCCAGCATCTCTCACACCTCCGCCTAGTTTCCAGGTATGGCTCTCATCACAATTCATCTCAGATACTCTCTAGCTGGAGGTGTTTCCTTCCTACATATGGTTGCAGCTTTTGTGGACACTTCACTGGGCTCATCCCTGCACCATGCCTCAGTTTTCAGGACTTTCTGGCCATCTGGCATCAAAAAAAACCAAGGAGTTGTGTGGCACTTTAAGACTAACAGATTTTTATATCTGTTAGTCTTTAAGTGCCACACGACTCCTTGGTTTTTTTTGCTGGACTAGACTAACACGGCTGCCCCTTTGGAAATTGAAATCTGGCGTCAACCATCCCGCTCAGAGAGCCAGCAGGTTATCTCCCTCTGCTGTTCTCAGCCTTCAGGCCTCTCGGGCTTGGGAAATTCTGCAGGTGACCCCCTTCCTCTCTCACCACCCTGATTTTCCTCCATTGCTCAAGCAAGGACGTTTGACCATCCTTTCCTCCCTAAAACTCTCAGCCCTGTCCCCGAGCTCCCAGAACTCACTCACTTTCTTGACTATAAAAAAGGAGTCTGGTGGCACTTAAAAGATTAACAAATTTATTTATCACATGAGCTTTTCAATCAATCAATCAAATCATAGGGCTGGAAGGGACCTCATCAAGTCCAACCCCCTGGGAAGTGAACCCAGGACCTTCTGCATGTTAAGCAGAGGTGCTAGCCACTGAGGCCCAGCACAGGTACTTTTGTGGGACAATATCCCACTTTGTCAGAAAATCTCACTTTCTCCCACAAAAGCCCATGCGATAAATAAATTTGTTAGTTTTTTAAGTGACACCAGACTTGTTATTTGTTTTGCTGAACTAGACTAACATGGCTACTCCTTTGGAAGTCTTCACAACTGTATGTACTAATCTTTCTTTCTCTCTCTCAGGTTTCTGTCCTCTGGGTTCTCAAGTAATCTCCCAAATTTCTGAACTTTCATTTGTACCTCACAGGGCAGCCTCACCCTCCTCATTACACCAAACAAGGGTGTGCCAAAGAGGAGAGCTAAACTGGATTTCATGTAAGGAGCCAGCCACCCTGTTACAACCATGGATTTTAAAAAGGGATCTTGCTTCAATTTAATCATTCTTTTTAAGAGTTTGCATCCCAACCAAAGCAGCTTTTTGTTAAGGGAAGACACCCAGAAAGGGAAAATCATTAGTCTAGTTGTATTTTGCAAGCTATCAGCAAACAACAACAACAACAAAATCATGGTAAGCAGAGTCGGATTTTTGCGTTTCTCTCAACAACCTAGTATAAAATGGGGAATGTATTCTCTCCCCAATAGATTATGTGATGAGATATGTCCCGGAGAGTGGCTAACTCTTGGAGTAATGAAACATCTCTGTCCGCATTTGGTAAAATAGGAGCATGAACAGCAGCTACTTTTCAGAGTGTATTTTACTTAGCAGTGCACAAAATATCTGATTGTGATTGAAAAGTGCCTCTTTGCGTGCAAAGCCAGATCTGCAAAGTTTTGAAAGCAAAGGAGTTCCCATACACTAACATACCAGCTTGCTGCAGGGCAGCCACTTTGTGACTGCAGCATCCCTCTGGGGTCATCCTGGGTCCCTGGATTTGTTTGTCTTGTAGCGCAGGCAAGAGCAATGACTACAGAGGAGCAGTGGGAGTGCACTGATGTAGTTGTAAGAATGTAAAAGTGACACAAAGAGCCTGCACTGCTTCTGGCTGTGCTGAACTCCACAAGCTTTCTAGACAATATCAGCTGTAATCTCAACAGCCCTCACTGTGCTGGACTGGTACAAAGACCCTCCCTAACATAGCCGCTTTGCCAGTGCAACAGAGACTAAGGCCAGAAGGGACTGCTGTGATCATCTGCTTTCACCTCCTACATAACATAGATCATAGAATTTTCCGCAAATAAATCCTAGCACATACCTTTTCTCTCCCTGGCTCCCTCAGCTTCATGAAGTGGCAATACGAGGCCTTAAGTGACATGGTAGACCTTTTTAAATCCCTCCAAGGACTCAAGTGAGCTGGAGAGTTGTCATTTCTCATGCATTTCTCATGATTCACAATATCTGGGGTAAAATCCTGGCCTCATGGAAGTCGATGGAACTTTTGCCACTGACTTCCACAGAAACAGGATTTCACCCTTGATATTTTTCTCAAAGCTCCAGCTTCTGGAATTGAGACACTGCATAACTATCTCAGCTTTTATTTAAAATAAGGAAACAAGTTTCTAGCCGTTGTTGTTGAAGAGAACAGCCAGAAAATGTGAAACAAATGCACCCGATCTATATAAAGTATTTACATTGGCCGCCATCACAATAATATCTGAACATCTCATAATTAGAGCCCTGCCCGGATACAAATACGTGGATCCATATCCGAACCGCATCCGCAAGAAATGGTCTGCGGATATCCATGTTGTATCCGCGGATGCAGATATAATGTGGATATCCGTGGATATCTGCATATTTGCAGGGCTCTAGCTCTGTGCAGATAAAAATATGTGGATCTGTATCCGATCTGCATCCACAAGAAAAGGTCCGTGAGTATCCATGTTGTATCCACGGATGCGGATATAATGCGGATATCCGTGGATATCTGCAGATTTGCAGAGCTCTACTCATAATTATTAACCTCATCACACCACTGTGAAGGGGGGAATACTATTATCCTCATTTTACAGTTGGAGCACTGAGGCAGTGAAATGAAATAACTTGTCCTAAGTCATACAAGAAGTCTGTGGCAGAGTAGCAAACAGAATCAAGGTCTCCTGAGTCATTGGCTAGAGCTCTAACCGCAGGACCTTCCTTCCCTCTCAACCCCAAACAGCTCAGAAATGAGAAAACAAATAATTATAAACCAAAAGTTGGTTTTAAAAAGCTCATGCCTTGTAATCTGAGACCATGATCTTGGAGCAGATTCATAATTTTCAATGGTATGGGTTTTCAATACAGGAATTACATTTTACATAAAATTATACCTCATACCATTCACTGCTCAAATTTATGTATGAGAAGAATTGGGCCCAAAGTGAAACATACATATTATGCATAATTTTAGAATCTTTGTTTTGTTCACTGTGAATATTAAATTCACATTTTCAGCACCTTGATGATCTTATGTGTAGTTCCCTTTTAGTAAGGAGAAAATAAACAATTTTTCTGGTCACAGACATCCACTAAATAATTTAGTCTCGTGTATTTCCTGAACAAGTTCATAAAACTCCTTTTAAGTTACCTAAATGGTGCTAATTTTTAAAGTCATTTAATTTCCATGTTCCTTCTTTAGGAGTCTGTGATGTTCCCCCATGATGCATTTGGTGTGCGTACAATTTAATGCTAATGATTTTAATTTCTTTATGCTTAAGTGTCTCTTTTTGCACTCACCAGGCAGCAAATATATTGGCTCAGTTTCTCCATTTCCACTGAAATAAATTACTCGCAGGCAGCTACTACGTTCATTCAACTGAATCCTTAGAATGCTAGAAGCAATGAAGTGCTTCCTATTACATTGCTATGATTTCTATGCCATAAAATGATATTCTACAGTAAGAAATTTGGGCAATAATCAGTTGGATGGATAATTATAATGATCTCGATAATACATACACATTTTTACACTTCCTTGCACAGCAACTGCTGCGGATAATCCTTGTCCTCTAGCTCTTCAAAAGCAATTTCCTTTATTTGATATTCCAAATTTTAACAACTTTTATTGGTTTCTTTACCCTGACGGAGTTAGCATCAATGCTAGAATCACGATTCCGAGGAAAACACAATTTCAATTTCAGAAATAGCTTCCTCTGATTGTTCTGCAACAGTCATTCAAACTATATCACTTAAGTTAGAATTCCCTGTTTCCATGATGTGTATTACAATTATGCTTGCTGGTGTTAGCGTTTTCTTGTACAGTCACGCTGATGATATGTAAGGCTCTGTGCTAGCACATGAATACACAGTCCCTGCTCCAATGTGCTTGCATCCTTTAAAGACAAAAGATATGTACAAAGGAAGAAAGAAAGGAATACAACATGCAAACATTATTTTATACACAGCAGAAGAGAAGACAAAAGGTGTGCAAAATGTGTGTGTGTGTGTGTGTATGTATGTTGTGACAGTATCGTCCAGCTCTAGTAATATGCCTCACCAAATGCAAACAGTGAGATGTAATAAATATATAACAGTCTTGGATTTCAAGACAAATAAGGCAATAGAGAATGGAAAACTTTACACAAACCATGTGAAAACTACATAACAAGACATGGTAAGTAAATATGTCACAGCTGATAATGTTGAAATTGTTTATAAACTGAAAGATCTGGGGGCCATGTGGATTACTCCTGCATAACATTTCTGAGAGAGAACCTTTCCTCTCCATGCATGCTGCTAAAATTCTCATCTAGGCCCTCATCATCTCATGTGTCTTCTCTATCCTTGAGAAGACCCAAACTTGTCAGCTCACAACCATTTAATGACATGCTGCAAAAGTCATTTTCCTGGATAGTCGTTTTAACATGTCATCCCTCTCTTTGTATTCTTCCATTGGTTCTCCCTTCCCCCTCACATCAACCGCCAACTCTTTATCTTCACATTCAAGCCCTTCACAGTCAATCCTCACCTTTGCTATTATCTCTCTTGTAGACCACTGGACATTATTAGAGTCCTGGATGGACAGAAAATTTGTACCCCCAAACAATCCACAGTCTGCAGACATGGCCCCAGAATATCACTATTTGTGAATTTGCAGGGTTCTAGATGTAATGACCACATCACTGATCAGGCACCAAGTGTGCTGAGACCATTCTCTAACATGCTGACCTGCAATGTCTTCAGATCTTCCTTGTGCTCTCCTGCACAGACAGACACATCCCTGTGTCATGGCTTATACTCATAAGCTCTCGAGTGGAGACAATTGTCTTATTCTCTATTTGTGTAGCACCTAGCAGTGTTTTGGCTATATGCTACCACAATACCAGTTAATAATAAATGAATAGTCCAACTTCAAGTAGAGATAGAAACAATTTGAATAGCAGCTAATTTGCAGGAACACATTTTGCTGAATAATCCATGTTTCCTTTCTTATCCCATTTCTTCTCTCTGCCTCCTCATTACCAGCACTGCTGTGCCAAAACAAGCAACAGTTTTACTGCTAAAGTTTCACTACAAGTACTATTAGTAACAGAAACTGGCTAGCTATCTCACTGTGAGAGACTGTAGCATCCCATGTCATCCTGAGGATGGCTAAAATGGCTTACATTTGTGCATTTGGTAAAAAGTACCAAAATTTACAGTTTAATTTTGGGCTTGACACCTCTGCCTCAGTCTCCCCAAATGTAAAATAAGGACAATAGTAATTACCTACCTCCCAGAATTGGAATGGTTAAATAATGTTTTGAATGCATTGATGTAGCATTCAGGGGAAAGATAAGACTATGTAAGTGCAAAGTATGCTGAAATAACATAAACCTCCTGAAAGCCTGAGATCATTATCAGTTTCATAATTTTTTAAGGTTAAATCCTAGGCCAGGGTCACATACTCATGTGCAAAGTGAGCGTGAAATATTATCACTTTGATTTGGTACAAAGCACTGAAGAATCAGGCCTCTGATATTTAAAATTCAGTTTCTCTACTTGTGCTTACTTAATTTGCAGGCCTAGTTAAGTACTTTTTCAATTATTTGAAAGCACATTTGATGTCATGCAGATGACTAAGACCATGAATGCACCTGCTGGATTGAAGCATTATTAAAAATAAGCGAGAACTCATTTTAAAATCATATTGTTGGAAGTTTTGAAAGAAATTTTACACTTTGCAGTTGTGCTTTTATAGGGACTGAGGCCTATGATGAACCAATAATATAGTTTGTATAACACAGTTTTCAGCACCTATTAAATGGAAATATCAACATTTGCCCTTACTTTTGTATTATAATCTGTAAAGTGTACAGTGGAGAAATACAGGAGACACCTTCACTAAAAGAGGTTTAACACTCGGGTGTATGTAAATAGCCTAGCTCATTTGTGACCTATGGGCAAACTTAACTTGCCACACCAACATGCTGGATTTCAAAATCAAACTTACTTTTAAAAAAATTGAAATGGAGTCTGAACAGTCTTTATGTTCAAATGTAAAGAGTGACCACCCGCATGGCGTGGCAGTTCTTTTTGTTTTGCTTTGTTTGTTTGTTTGGCTCAGATGCACTCTGAGAAGTAAATCCTGCCTGTCCTCGAACCTGAAGGTACCAACCTGAAGGAACAGGATTTGGGGTGTAGACTCCTTGTACATCCCTGACCCCCTCTTTGTCCCTGCTCAGCTGTGATAAGACTGACGTGGCTGGGCAAGGCCAGTGGGTCCAAATGGTATCACAACCACAGGATATTGGCCTCTGAGAAGTAAGTGCAAGAGCAGCCGTGGTGCTTGAAGCCTCAGAAGTGCTTTGTAGTCATTACAACAACCCCGCCTACCCTTCTGGGACCCAAGTGATGAATTCACCAAGCTCAGCCAGGCCCATATGGTAACAGGGAGAGAAGATTTGACTTGTAAATATGCCACTTGCACCTTCAGTGCTACTATCTTCACATATTTTTTGGCTATTACAACCCTGCTTCATGTTACTGAAAGCCAAACTCTGGATCGCAACTCCCCAATTGGTTATTTGTGTAGCACAGCAGTTGGCAACCCTCAGCATGCGGACCAAACCTGGCATGTTGGCCTATGCACAACGGCATGCAGCGCTCCTGGCCCTGCAGTGCCATGACCGCTCGCTCCGGTGGCTCCTGGCCCCGATTCCGAGATTGGGGATCGGGTCAGCATGCAGTTCCGGTCCCTTGTTGGCCCTGCCCTTGACATCTTTCTGGCCACGCCCCCAAAACCTCGCCCCCAGCTGGCACGGGGGCCACCAAACGTTGCCAACCCTAAGGCCGTAACTATGTCGGGGCCAACAGGGCGAAGCCCCGGGTGGCGCGGAGCAGCTCAATAGAGCCACTCTATTACAGGGTGGCTTTTGCGGTGCCAGCTCCAAGCACCACTAATGGCAATGGGTGTGCTCTGATCGGAACGTACCCTGGGTGGCGAAAAACGGCATCACGGCTCTGCTGACCCCTGATGTAGAGCCTCTGATGACACAGATTTTAACTGTAACCTGTTCCCTGCTCCAACTCGGTGAGATTTCTCTCTTTTTGGTGAACAGAGCTAAAGTCATTTCTCTCTGTTGGGACCCTCTTTGCTTTCCTCCTCCACTCACTCTGTTGCTGCAGAGTTCCTACTTATGAGAGGGTAAGAGGCATCCGTGTTATGTGTTACCAATCCAAACAGCAGCAGCACTTTCTGGTTCCCCCTCTGAGCTGACATCTCTTTTCCTACCTCAAAGCTTACACCCCCTTGCATTTAGTTTCATTCCTTTCTGTAAGTTCACCCATCTTCGAAGCATCTGAGGAAGTGGGATCTTCTCCCACGAAAGCTCATGCAAAAAATAAATCTGTTAGTCTTAAAGTGCCACACAACTCCTTGTTATTGTTTTTTGTTTGTTTGTTTGTTTTTTAAACACAAATACCTCCCTTGCCACATCTGGATATTCATCAGGGCCAGATTAACTGGCCTGGGGGTCCTGGGCTGCCCCCCACTGCAGGGCCCTGCACTTTCCTGGGCTGCCCCCTCTGCCTCCCCAGCATGGCAGCTTGCAGGCAGACTGTCGCTGGGGCGGGGACGGGGGGACCTGGAAGCAGAGGATACTTCCGCTCTGGCCAGTCTGCTCCCAAGGAAGGGGCTGGCTGGCACACAGTGCTGCCCCCAGTATAGCCCTCCCCAGAGCCACAGGACCTGGAGGGCTGTGCTGTGTGCCAGCTGGTCCCATCCTCAGAGTGGAAAAAACACACACTGGCCCCAACTGCTGCAGACCAGCCAGCCCAGGGGTGGAGCAGGAGTGTGTAGCCCAGCCTTTGGCTGAGCAGAGTGGAGGGGTGCAGCGCAGGCTGGTGCCTGGGGCCCCCATTTAGGCTAGGGGCTTCAGTCTCTATAACCGCTGCAATAATCCAGTCCTGATATTCATAACTTCCTTTAGTCTCAAATCTCTTTTGATTTCTTAGGTTTCTCCCGGATGACAACCTTTGTGTCATCTTTCCTCTTCCCCTTTGTTCCCATGCATCTCATTCTCCCTCGTTTCAGAATTTCCCAGCAATGAAGAAGCGTGATTGCATATTATTATATCCACAGTACACCCATAGTACCATACAATAGCAAGTCCTTGGCAGCATAATGACTCTCTAGATTAACATATTTTATTTTCCTTTAGCTCTAAATTCATTTCACTTGGCTGCTACTGTGAAGGAACATAAGTACAGTCATGCTGTAGATATTTATCCTCAAGGGTTTGGGAAAATGTGGTATTTCAATACACAGTTCAAACACAAATACACACCCCCACTTAGTAGCAAAACTTGACTTTAAGGTATTAATTTGACTAATATTTAAATTTAAAGAAAATTGAATGATTGGTTATAAAACCTTGAGAAGCTAATTTTTAAATATATATATATATATAAAATAAATTACATAAAAACTGTGGCAGGGTTACGCAATTATGGTTTTTGAAGAGCTTTAACATAATGCAAAAATTAAGGTCTCTAAAGCAAAACAATCTTGGCTGTGGTATCCACTACACACTGAAGTAAATGAGGTTGCTCAGATATAATTAGGAATGCAATTTACATCATGTTTAATTTTCAGTATATACATTTTAAAACTTAAATTGATAGCTTTAATATTGCATATTTTTGTTTACAAAGAAAATTATGAATAAAAGATAGTGCACATCTGCACTTATGCAGATTAATATTTCTGTGGCGATCTTAATGTTTGCATTTCCTGACTCTATTAATTTCACAAGCTAATGTTACATCTATGTAGACTTTTTTAGCATTCAATCTTCTAGAGTATTTTTATAGCATGCACAATTCCTAGAAAGCCAGGGTACATTTCTTGAAATCATTAGATGAATTAACCCTGCTTTGCTTGTGTGCCTCTTAACCTTGGTTCTCTCAATCAGTTGGGCAGCCCTCCAACAACTCGGTCTCCCATAAAATAGTGTTTATTCAAATGCATAATTATACATTATAAGCGCTTGGGCTTGGCCCTCCAGAACAGAGGATCTACTGACACCAGTTCCTGACTACATTCAGCAAATCCAAAAGTGGAAGACAATCCAATTCCTTCTCAGTTTCTTGGTGTTCTCACCTCAGTCACTCTTAAAACTCTACCACAGTCTCCAGCTCCGGTGATAAGACTGTGCAAGCAGAAACAGGAAGAGAGAGTTCCTGTTGGAGCATTGTGCATTGAGCTCTCCACTAACTCTGGTATCTATGATCGATAACCTGGTGTGCCAGGGAATCCCTGCTCTCTGTAAAACAAAGAAGGAGTCCTGTGGCATTTTTAAAAACTAACAAATTTATTTATCTCATAAGCTATTGTGGAAGAAAATTCCACTTTGTTGGAGCTTTGAAGATGGAGAATTTACAGAATGGGAGCAAAATATACATGGGGAAGTGTTCCAAGCCTCTGACAAAGTGGGATTTTCTCCCATGAGAGCTCAAGCAATAAATAAATGTGTTAGTTTTTAAAATTGCCACAGGATGCCTTCTTTGTTTTGCTAAAGAAGAGGCTGCCCCCTCTGGAACTTGCTCTCAGTTTCAGGCTGCCACCTACCTGGACCTTGCATGCCTGCTTCCACAAAGTAAAAATGAGTTTGCAATTAGTGAACAAGAAGGGGGCAGGAGTCCATGTAGTTCCCTGACCTCAGGTCCCTGCACAAAGCAACCTCTCCCCATCTCTCTTTTCAGTAAGACTGTGCAATTGACAGTTGCAGTGGTGATCAACTGCACAGCAGGGCAGCAAGCTGACATTTGGGATGACATCTGTGTTGCAGACTTGATATGTATGGACCATTTTTGGTTGACTAAATTCTTAAACCACATGTCATAGAATATTAAAGGTCTAATAGCTTGAACTACAGAAGTGCGGAACATCCATAAACTTCATTTAAATCAATGAGAGCACGTTTCAAAATCAATCCCTATGTCAATAAAGATATATAGAACCATAAGACCACTATAATTAGTGTAAGTGTACAACAATGAAGCATGTAACCGGGTGAGATACATCAGAAATTGTATGAGAAAATGAGCATAGCAATCCTTGAGAAATAGTACACCAAGTGTGCCATTAAGAGAGGCCTCCACAAATCTCTGCTTCTTGTCACCATGGAGACAAGTTTTAGTAGCCTGTCTCCTAGCTCCACTACAGAAATCTAATGGAGGAGTATCTTCTGGCAATTGAAAGTAAAATTGCTTGTGCCTAGCTGTGAGCCAGTTTTGTCCACCCCTCAATTAAAACTGCTTATGTGTGTGATGTGACAGATTTCCCTGATCTTGGAGTGCTTCATTTTGAACCCTTACTGCTTTTAATGCAGCAGTTTGATGGAATGTCATTGGGCTTTTTGAAAATAAAAAAAAATCCATGACATGATTTATCTGGGTAGTTACAATGGAGCACCCTGTCCCCTACACTGTAGAAGATTCAAAGGACAGAAATCATAAAGGTCAGAAACCCTCCTCCCCCATCTCCTACCTCACAGGAAGTCCACAGGAAAGATCTACTTCAGATGAGTCAACAGATGAATCTAACACATTCTGCCTCTAGGAACAGTCGAGTCTCAATGGGTATGTCTACACTGGAGCCTTAGATCGATTTAAACTCCCTTAAGTTGACCAGAGGAACTCCACATGCAAATTGTGCTTCCATTAAGTTGATTTAAGTGCTTGCTTAAATCAACTTAATAACACCTGCCCCTAAGGTCAACTTAAGCCTTAAGTCGACCTATGTAAAGGCAGGAGCTGAGACCCAGCCCCTGGCCCCACCCCCTGCCCTGCCCTGGCGTCCAATCCAGCCCCAGCCAGCTTCGGCAAGCAGCAAGCTGCTCAGAGCCAGCTCCTGACACCACTGGCTAGCGGCTTGGAACCCAGTCTGGCCCCGAGCCACTTGCTGCAAGTGGCTCAGAGCTGGCTCCTGCTGCTGGCAAGCAGCAAGCCAGCTCAGTGCCAGATCTGGCTCTGAGCTGCTTGCTGGCGGTGGCAGGAACCAGCTCTGAGCTGCCTGTTGCAAGCGGCTGCTGCTTGCAACAAGGGCAGAAGCTGGATCTGGCTCCAAGCCACCTGCCGGTAGCAGCAGGAGCCAGATCAGGCCCTGAAGCCAGATCAGGCCCCTTGGAGCCAGATTGGGCCTGGGCCCAGTAACACTCCTGGGGTATGTCTATACTGTATGCAGTGTAGACATACCCTTAAGTTGACCTTAAGAGCCCCCCAGTGTAGACATACCCAATATCTTAAAGGAAGGTGAAAAAATGCAGCTACTGGGCTTTGCAATGCTGATGGGAAAAGAAACCTCCTTGAACTAATATTTTATACCTTGGGAAGTGTGGAAATACACATTCCTCCTTCACAATGATTATTTATACTACAAACTAAAATGTTGCCCTTTTCTCTACTATACTGCATACATTCTTAGTCAATAGCTGAAGACCCATAATGCCCTGGCTCTGGAGACAGTGGAGCTTTTAGACTCCTTTAGAACGTATAAAATAAGAGGAGTATGAAGATTTAGGTCACCATTATATCAGAGAAGGAAGCAAGGTTAAATGTTGAAGTTGCATCCTTTCTGGAGTTTACTATTCCAAGCAATGGGCAAATTTCAGCAAGCAACAAGATAGGTGGGGGCTCAGAAGTTCTAATGCTTCCTATTACTTCACAGGTCAGCTATGGACTATGAACAACAGGGACACAGAACATAAGAAACAAGGGGCCTGTGGACCGCATAAAGACAACCTGTCAGGACTATGGCAGTGGTAAATCATTATCAAATTCATCTCTTGTTAGAAGCACAAGCCAGCAGACAGGTATAACTTGTAAGAGATGCAGCAAGAGAGCATTCTTGGATTCCAGAACATGTTTACTTACTAAGGATCCACAAACAGAAGCAGCTTTTCGTTGCCAGAGGAAAAATAAATTGTAAACTATGTTAAGGTGCAGAATATTCTACATGAGCACAAGTTCCAAAGGGGAAGCCGTGTCTGTCTAGTTCAGTACAACAAACAAAGTGTCTGGTGACACTTTTAAAGATTAACATTTATTTATTGCATGAGCTTTCATAGGAGAAAATCTCACTCGTCAAACACTTTGAAGATGGGGGAACTTACAGAACAGGAGGCAATGAATGCAGGGAAGTGTAAGTCATGGGATCAAGTCACGTTGTAACAGCAAATCAAAGCAGTCATTAAGATTCAAACACTGGGGAATTCTATATAGAAAAAAGTGAGGTTAAATCACCTGTTGTAATGAGGAAAAAGATCCAAAGTTCCTATTTAGCCCTGAAGCAACACAGTCAAATTTGCAAATGAATTCCAGCTCTGCAGCTTCTCTTTGAAGCTTTGAGCTATTATGCATTTGCCTGAGCAACTGTGGTATTTTCTCCCATGAAAGCTCATGCAATAAATACATTTGTTAGTCTTGAAGTGCCATGAAACTCCTTGTTTGTTTTGCTGAACTAGACTAACACAGCTGCCCCTTTGGAACTTGGCCACAAGGACTTAGGATACCCGTACGCTTCACATGCACACACTTTCACATACACATACAACATACACTTATCATTGCCTACCCAATGATGCATTGGGATATTAGCAAGAAGGCAGGGTTGCAACCACTAAACTTCAGTCCTGTGGTAGGGCTGGACACTGTATACCACATCTCTGGGTCTCCTTCCACCTCAGAAAATGGTTTCTTCCAGAGCCATGCTCCTTTGCTCATGCATTCTTGCAGCAGTAATTTAGTCTGATATTGGCTTAGCTATCCACTGCTTCTAAAATCGAAGGGGACTACTGGGTCCTAAAAGTTTATTATTATAGCTAATAAAGGTATATGGTATGACCAACCTTTACCTTAGATGCCCATAAAGAATTTTTAATCATATTATTACAAATAGGTAAACTAAATCACACAAACTGATTTGATATACAAATAACAAATAACAGTGGTATTATCATAATCGAATATTCAAAGGTTTTTTTTGCATAACCTTGAACCCCACTTGTGTTTTCAGTTATTTATTTCATTTTTTCACGTACACTTAACACATATGTATACATAATCTCCCATTGCTAAATCGTTACTTCTGAGGTCCCATGTAACATTTGTAACCATCTAAAAGAAGTGACTACAGTATGTTTCTTTAGAATATGTGGGTACGGTGGTTTTCTATCATCTGTTTGGCTGTCCCATAAGCTTCTCTACCTTTGTAGTTATATCTTCTTTTCTGATCTGAAAACCAGGCAAGTTGTTTATGTAGCATTCATATTTTATGTACTTGTCTTAGATGGGAAAGCAAAAGGAAACCACATACTTGTTAACCAAACTCTTTGCAACCATATATTGTAAGGCTCTTTATTTTCTGAAACAGAAAGTGTAGTTAACAAAACTACTCTGTTCTAGATAATGGAAAAACAAGATACAAATATTGTGTCAAGAGTTGGTACAAAGTCAGAGATAAACTTAGGGCCCTATCCTACAATCAGATTTGCAAGGGTGGAGCCTTACGTCCACATGGATTCTCATTGACTTACTGGGATACAGACTATTTTCTTTGGAGAGCTTCAGGTAAAATAAGTAACATTACTGTAATGTGTGGGTTGGAGAGCCTGGAGTTAAGCCATCCCTAAATACAGAATGAGCCCCAACTGAGGGGATCAAGCGATTCCAATATAAAAGGAACAGGAGACTGCAAGTACCTGTATAGATGTCGTAGGGAACAAATGGGTGCTTGCAAGACTCCAGGTTAACAGGATGGGAAGCTCAGGAACCTGAGAAGTGAGGAAACTCCTGTAGTGAAGACCTTGATATCTGGGAGCTTGGAAACCAGACCCAGAAACATGAGGCTTTGGCCTGGGAGGTATGGGAACAGTAAAGTAAACTGGAGTGTGATGTTTGTAAGCATGCTCCTGGAGAAAGAGCTGTATTGTGGTGTTTCCTTACAAACACTAAAGGTAGGAGAAAACTGGGATTGACATGACAAGAAGATAACTGGTGGCGTGCATGTTCGGTCTGAGTTTTGTTTTGGAGCATTATTTATGTGAATAAACTGGGACCCCGAGAAATGGTGGTGAATGGACAAGAAAAAACCTGTACAACGTTTATTTATGGGGAAAATTGTTTCCAGTGCACTACAAGCAGCACTCTGGCCATAACAGAAGATGCAGGGGAGATGGCAGATCTGGCTACATCTACAATAAATAAGAATGAATATGTGTAGGCTCCATTCTCTTCTGCAGTAGTGGTGAGCTGAGTCCAAGGGCCAGATTTTCAAATGTATTTAGGTGCCTAAATGCAGAGGGTTGTCCAGTGAGATTTTCAAGACAGCCTATCTGCCTGTTTAAGCACATAAATGGTTAAAAACTTGGCCCCAGCAGCTGAAGCTAAGATCCCCAAGATAACTGCCAAGAAAATGTATACATGCCAGTTTAGATGACAAACTAAAACCCCCAGGGCCAGATCTTCATCTGGTGCAAACCAGCACTGTTTCACTGACTCTGAAACTACATCAGTTTAAACCAGCTGAGGACCTGGTCAGTATCAATAACTTAAAAGCCAACTATTAACTAGGAAAATGTCTTCTGAACTAGCATTTTAAAACTGAAGTCGATTCCTAAATATCCTGCTAATTATTTTCTTAGTTTAACAGCCAATGGCACATACAAACTTAAAATATAAACTGATCATAAAACATAACTATGTTAATCTGAATATTTGCCACCCATTAAGAGGAAATCAAGATACTATGGTTTTCATTTTAGTGGTTCCCAGGTCTAGCAATGTTTTCAAAATTATGAATGAAAAATGTTAAGGTAGCATTTTCAAATTCTCATCAAACATTTCAAGGAAATTTTTGGCAAACACTTCTGTTACCTCTCTTATTAGACCACTAAGATACAATCTTTTGTATTTCCTTGATCACAACTTATGTTGACCATGGGAATTTGAAAGCTTTAAAATTTTTTTCTCCTTTGCTGTGTGTAATGCTTAGGAAGTTGTCAAGTGACTTGAAATAACCCATTTATAATAAAGAGGATCACATTAGCCCCAAAGTCTTTCTGCATTATTCCAAGACACTGAAAAACCTTGATCATCAAAGAAGTTTACTACACTTCATTATTCCTCTTCTAGCCATCTAACCTAATCATTTCTATAGTGCCAATCATCATACAGGAAGTACTTGATCTACTAAAATCTGATTTTTAATTATTATTTCCTCTCCTGGTTTTGCCTTTTAAAATCTCTTTGCTGACTTATGGTCACCATCTCCAGTGCTGTGGATAGTGGCGATTAGAAGTCCCTGCCTAAACAGAAAGGACTAGAAAGCTGACCCGAAGCTCCAGGGAAAGATAAGTCGCTATCCTGTGCCTGCTGCAATACTATTTACATATAGCCAAATTCCTGGCTGCACCAGCAGAGCTGATCAGTTGTGACAGGCTGAAAGTTGGAGTTTTAAAGAATCTAGCTGAAACCACACAAAGCCCCTTTGCTTGCAGGAGGGATGCTGTTAATCCCAAAGGAGTGAGGCTCAACACGTCCAGAAGAGATGGATGGGCACTGATGATGTTGTTCCAGAGCTGGGCAGTGGGGAGGCTGGCTCCCAAATCCGCCAAGGTTGCGGGTCTGGCTCTGTTTTTCCTCCCAGGAGCGTTACACCACTGCTGGAGTGACTCCTGATTAGGGCTACCAGATACCAAAGCATTGAAAGGAGGCAGCGGAGTAAAAAAAGGATGATGTTGAAAGACCCATGGAGAAAATATAGTATTCATGTAATATTCTTCTGTTTTTAGGGGCCCCTGGAACGCTTTCCCCTAAAAATAAGATATTCCAGGGCATTCCAGCATACTTTAACCCCTATAAGTAAACAGCCAAACAGATTCATGCCAAGGACCTAATCAAGCCAGCTACTCCATCAATGGGTCATTCACCTGCTCATCCACTAATGTGATTTATGCCAACATGTGCTGGAAATGCCCCCACACCTTATATATTGGATAAACAGGACAGTCCCTGTGCAGAAGAATAAATGGGCACAAAACTGACATCAGAAATCACAACACAGACACACAACAAGCTGCTGAGCACTTCTGTCTTCCTAATCAATCCATTGCTGATTTGTTCACAATGGTCCTTGAGAAAATCAATGGGACATCAAGACTTCAAATAGAAACAGCCAAAATTGAATTAATATGCTGATTAGATTGTGTGAAAGCGGGCCTGAATCATGACTATGGCTTCTTTTCCCATTATAACAGCTAATTTGACTTCATCATCCTCTATGTGCTGTTTCCCAGGGTTTGAATCTTTACAAAAACTCTGATTTGCTGTTGCAGTATGACCTGATTCCATGTCTTACACTCCCCTGCATTTATTTTCACCCTATTCTGTAAGATCTCCATCTTCAAAGCATCTGAAAAGTGGGATTTTCTCCCATGAAAGCTCATGTGATAAATAAATCCAGGGGTAAGCAACCCCAGCACATGTGCCAACAGTGGCACCTGAGCCCATTCAGAGTGGTACATGGCACCCTCTGCAGTACCACAGAAATTGCCACTTCTGCCACCAAAAGTCACTCTGGGTGGCTTCCTTTGGGTGCAGCTCAGACACAGGGAGTCCCCCCATGCCTATGCCTTCATGTGACACAGAAAAAGCTACCTGGAGTGGCTTCTCTCTGTAGTGTGATGCTCCCCAAAGGAGCCACTCCAGGCAGCTTCTTTCTGCAGCAGACCTGGGAACCCCTGAAAGGAGCCACTTCTTTTCATGGCATGTCTGGGGACCCCTGTCCCCAGGCACACCACCAAGTAAGCCACTCTGGGCAACTTTTTTCCATGGAAGGCCTGAGAAGTGCTCCCACTCCAGCTGTGACCACTGCTGAATTTTCAGGCATCTGCCACATTTTTCCAGCAGAGAGGGCTGCCTGCACCCAGGGCTGTAACTATGGCGGGGCCAATGGGGCACAGCCGTGGGCGGCCCGAAGCGGCTCAGTAGAGCAGTGGTTCCCAACCAGTGTGCTGCGGCAACACCCAAAGTGTGCTGTGAGCATCCCTGACAGCTGGGATTAAAGTTTCCTCCCTGCTCAGCCCAGCCATGTGGGCTGTGCAGGGCTGGGAAAAGGCAGAGGTGAAAGTAAGAGGGAAGGCACCCGAACACAGTTCTGGGGACCCCTATATTTAGGCAGGCAGCCTTCTGGCTCCCCTAAAAATAGAGGAAGGCACCAGAACCAGAGTTCCAGGGGTCCCCCTAAAAATCGCAGGAGCAGCCAGAATGCAGAGTTCTGGTGGCTCCACCTTAAACCCTGCTCCACCTTAAGCCCAGCCAGCAGATTGCTGCCAGGGAGGGGAGTGTGTGACTCTCCCCCTGCAGGGCGGAGCAGCTCCTGTCAGCAGCCTGCAAACAGCCCAGGTAAGGGCTGGGGGGGGTTGCGTGGGGCAGGTGTGTGTGTAGCAGAGGTGGGTGGGAGTGGTTGTGTAGCAGAGTGTGTATAGCTGGGGTTATGGGGTGCCTGTTTGGTGGGGGTGTATGTAGCTGGGGGGGTGGCTGGGGGCTGGAGGCCTAGTTCTGGCCTCTGCAGTGATGGGAGGGTCCATTGCAGGCAGCAGGGGGCTGGGGGGAGAGGATGGGACCCACTGGGGTGGGAGGGAGCAGCATGGGGTGAGGATTTGCCCTGGGGGGCAGGGAGCCACTGTGGAGAAGGGGAAAATGGATGCGGTGCCATGCTCCCTTGCCCCACCTTGCCACTCCCCTGGTTCCCCCTGTCCCCCCACAAAGCCACTCTTCTTCTCCCTTCCTCTCTCCTCTCTTGCCACCCTTGTGCTGTTCCCCACACGGCTGCCCTTGTCCTCTTTTGCCACCCCTGCCCTGCTCTGCTCCCCACACTCCCTCCTGCCCCTGCACACGACTCCTGCCCTCCTGTGGTTCCCACCCCTGCTCTGCTACCCAACCACCCCACATAACAACACTTCCGAAACAGCGCCATGCTCCATGAATATTCATAAGTAATTACATTAATTTGACTATTCATGAGGTTTTTAATAGGTGATGCCTCAAAAAACGTGACGGTATGAAGGTGTGCCACGGCAGAGAAAAGATTGGGAACCACCGCCATACAGCCCCGCTATTAAAGGGGCAGCTTTGCGGCGCCCGCTCCGAGCGCGGCTACCGGCTTCCAATCGGAACGTGGCCCGGTCGGCAAAACGCGGCGTGACGCCGGCACCAGCTGACGCTTGGGGAGGCGGGACTGGCACAGGGCTTGGCAAAGTTTGTGCACCCCCAAATAAATCTGTCTTTAAGTGTTTCTCCAGGGGTTGGACTAAGTGATCTCATGAGCTCCCTTCCAACCCTATGACTCGCTTCGCTTCTAAAACCATGGCTTTCCAAGCGCCTGCCATCTGCTTCCCACCAGCTCGGAGTCGCACCTGCGCCCCCGAGAGCGACGGCTTTAATCCGGATTAGCGCCGCTGCGGAGCCAGGACCCGGGGGCTGGTTTTGCACGAAACCCGCCGCCTCCTACCGTAGCTGCTCGCCGGTGAGCAGGACCTCGGCCATGTGCTCCACTTCGGCCGCCCGCTGCTGCGTCCGGCCCCAGCCCTCCTCCATCGCCGCCCGCCTGCCGGGACAAACACAGCGCGGCTCAGCGGCACGTCCACACGCCGGCCCGCTCCGCAGCCTCCCTGCCTGCTGCCGGCTGGGAGAGGAAAGCGCCAGCCGCCTCCTTGCGATCGTGGCCCGGGTGCAGCAGCAGCGTCCCCGTGCGTCTGGCACCTGGCTGCGCCCCCCCAAGGAGCAGCAGGGCCGAGATTTGGGGGGATCCCGCTTGGGGCACGGAGCCCGCCTCTGGCCAGGCCAACTCCAGCTGTGCCTGTGCTCACTCGCCCTTTCCTGCCTGCATTTCTGGCCCCGGCGATTGAACAGACACGTGCATGGGAGGAGGAGGCTGAAGAAATGACAGCCTGAGCCTGGCAAACCAAATTCCCCGCCCTGCGCCTGCAGATTGTGGCTCTGCTCCTCGCAGCCGGCGCACAGCTCCCAGGGTGAACCTCCTGGTGGTTAAAAAGAGCAGTTTCCAAAGGGGGAGCTGTGTTAGTCTCGTCCAGCCAAAAAACAAAACAAAACAAGGAGTCGTGTGGCGCTTGAAGACTAAGATTTATTTTTCGCAGGAGCTTTCGTGGGAGAGCTCATGCAAAAAATAAATCTGGTCATAGAATCCTAGAATCCTAGGGTTGGAAGGGACCTCGTAGGTCATCTAGTCCAACCCCCTGCCAGAGGCAGGACCACTCCCACTAAACCATCCCAGTCAGGGTTTTGTCCAGCCGGGCCTTAAACACCTCCAAAGACGGAGTCTCCACCATCTCCCTCGGCAGCTCGTTCCAAGGCTTCACCACTCTCCTGGTAAAAAAGTTTTTTCTAATATCCAGCCTCGACCTCCCTAACCGCAACTTGAGACCATTGCTCCTCGTCCTGTCCTCCTTTACTACCGAGAACAGTCGAGCTCCATCTTCCCTGGAGCATCCCTTCAGGTAGTTGAAGATTGCTATCAAATCCCCCCTCAATCTTCTCTTCTGCAGACTAAATAAGCCTAATGCTTTCAGTCTTTCCTCATAGGGCTTGTGCTCCAACCCTTTAATCATTTTGGTTGCCCTCCACTGGACTCTCTCTAGCATGTCCCTGTCCTTTTTGTAGTGGGGAGCCCAAAACTGGACACAGTATTCTAGATGTGGCCTTACCAGTGCAGAATAGAGGGGAATGATCACACAAAAAGCAAGGAGGCTTGTGGCGCTTAAAGGCTAACAGATTGCTTTAGTTAGGCTGTAAGTGCCACAAGACTCCTTGCTTTTTTGCATTTACTAGACTAACACAAATGCCCCCTTCAGGGCTGGCGCAATGCGGTAAACCTGGCAAGCGGTGCAAGGGGGTGCTGATGTTTGAGGGGCGCCAAAATGGGGACCGTGCCATTGCAGTGCACTGTGGCATCGCTCGTCTGCACCGGCGTCAGGGGGCGCCAGAAAGGCTAGCACCGTTCCTGGTCCCTTTGGAACTCCCAGTGGGTCTTTCCCTTGCTCAGTATTGGGATTTTTAGGGTCAGGAGGGGACAGTGCACCAGCAGTCCAGCCACGTGGTTGTGCTAGGCTAGGGGTCTCAAACTCAACTCACCACACAGGCTGCATGAGGACTAGTCCAGCGCCACGTGAGAACTGGAACATTAGCCTGAGGGCCACACCACTGAAACCTTTTCATACAACGATATTGAAAATATCAATTATAATAGTGTTGTTGGGGGCCACAGGGAATAGCTTTAGGGACTGCATGAGCCCATGGGCTGCATCTCTGACACCCCTGTGCTAGTCAGACCTGCAATGCATGGATTATGGAGGGCAGAAGGTGGCCAGCCTCCCCGGTGGCACAAAACGTACCTTGGAACCTGTGCTTCGGTATTTGCAAAGAGGAATCTGAGTCCAGCTTTTGTCCACTGGTAGCCAGGGCTGGCACTAGGCGGTAAGCAGCCCCTGCGTAAGAGGGGGGCACCGGCATTTTGAGGGATGTCAAAAGGGGACAGCACCATGGCACTCCCCTGATGACATCACTCATCTGCGCCGGCGTCGCTCGGCTGTGCAGGGGCGCCACGATCCCCAGCGCCAGCCCTGCTGGTAGCTCTAATTCAGGTGTCAGCAACCTTTGCTGACCCCTGTGCTGGTCCTTCCTCCCCGCCCCCCAGCTGGTGCCAGCAGCCCCTTCTGCTGAAAAAATGCAGCAACTGCCTGAAAATTCAGAACTGGTCATGGCTGGAGTGGGAGCGCGCCCCAGGCATGTCATGGAAAGAAGTAGCCAAGAGTGGCTGATCTTGGTGGCGTGCCTGGGAACCCAGGAAAAGAAGCGGCTCCTTTCAGGGGTTCCCAGGCATGCTGCAGAAAGAAGCTGCCTAAAGCGGCTCCTTTGGGGAGTGTCACATTATAGAGAGGAGCCACTCCGGACAGCTTTTTTCCTGTGTCACGTGAAGGCATAGGCATGGAGGACCCCCTGTATCTCAGCTGCACCAGAAGGAAGCCACCCAGAGTGACTTTTGGTGGCAGATGTGGCAATTTCTGTTGTACTGCAGAGGGTGTCATGTGCCGCTCTGAATGGGCTCGGGTGCCACACGTGCCAGGGGTTGCCTACCCCTGTCCTAGTGGTTCTTTCCCTTTCCAAGTATTGGGACTTCTAGCGTCAGAAGAGAATGGTGCACTGGAAGTCCAGCCAAGTGGTTGTGCTAACCAAAGCTCGTCCAACATGGGGCCGAGGGGGGCCAGAATCTGGCCCACCAAGGGCTTTTTTCCGGTCTGCCAAGCACTGCCGCAAGAGCCTGGGAGCTAGAGTTGGTTGGGGCTATCCGGAATACCCTGTATTGCTACCTCAAGTTGCAGGCAGACATTGACAATTTGTGCAAGCAAAAGCAATGCCAAATGTCGCATTAATCATTACTTTATTAAAGTGTATTAATAAAGATCAATTTGTATGTCTCATCTATCAAAAATTTTCTTACCGGCCCCCCGACTGAGAAAAGAATTGCAAGGTGACCCCTCACCCAAAAAGGTTGGATACCCCTGTGCTAGTCAGACCTGCAGTGCATGGATTATGGATGGCAGAAAGCGGCCCAGCCTCCCCAGTGGCACAAAATGTACTTTGGAAACTATCCTTGGATATTTGCAAAGAGGAATCTGAGTCCAACTTTTGTCCACTGGTAGCTATAATTCAAACTGCCCCAGATCTGTGTAGCAGCTTGTATTTCTAGACACCTGTTACGCAAACTCTAAGTGGAGTAAAACAAGCAAGGAGTCCTGTGGCACTTAAAAGACTGACAAATTTATCCTTCCAAATCTATATTTCAATCATACACATTTATATAATTTCCTCAACATTTTAAAAGAGTAAATGTTTAAACAGGAAAATGTAACCCTGGGATTAAGAAACTGCTTTTGCCTGCAAACACTAGTTCCGAACTCTAATTAAGAATCAAACCATGGGAATAAAAACCTTTCGTGGGAGAAAATCCCACTTCAGTCAGATGCTTTGAAGATGGGGGAATTTACAGACGAAGTGGGATTTTCTCTCACGAGAGCTCATGTCATAAATTAATTTGTTAGTGTTTAAGTGCCACAGGACTCGTTTGTTTTGCTGAACTAGACAAACATAGCTACACTTTGGATCTAAGTGGAGTGTATTCATCAGAAACAGCTTTCCCATCCCAGTTCTTTGCATCCCCTGCCAAAACGGGTGCTGAATTCCAAAGGCGTACAGAAAACTCAGATATCCACAGAAACTTCCCAGGTAGGAAACAAGGTTCAAGTGCTACAGTGCAGTGGTTCTCAACCACAGTGTCTGGAAATATTGCTGTGTCACCACACAGTGGTAAGTGTGTGACAGAGGCTGTGTTCACACGTAAACTGTTACTTCAAAGTAAGTTATTTTGAAATAAAAACCTTATTTCGAAATAACTTAAATTGCAATAAGAAAACGTTACATCGAACTAAGGGAAATCCTCAAAGCGAAATAGCATGCCCTGCGTGTGGACATGCTCTTTAGCTTCAGGAGAGGGGCAGCATGGGAGGTGTGGCAACATGGCCCCCTCACTGGGCCATGCCTCCACCCAATATATACAAAGAGGAAGGCACCCTGGGAAGGAGAAGGGCAAAAGTGTTATTTCGAAATAAATGTTATTTTGAAATAACATGTCTGAACAGTGTTGTTTTGAAACAACGGCTATTTCAATTGCATGAGAGGTTTTACTGTTTCGAAACAATGACCATTATTTCGAAACGACAGGGTCCCATTGTTTTGGAATAATGAAACGTCATTCAGACATGCCTGGCTTTATTTTGAAACGACGACTGTTGTTTCGAAATAAAACCCTGGTGTGGACACAGCCAGAGAGCCAGGGAGATGGCTGGATTTGGCACTGGGATGAGGGGGCGTTGGTGTGTCCTGTAGGATCACGATATGCCACCAAGTGTGTCATGACCTGCAAAAGGTTGAAAACCATTACAATAGGGTACTTTGCAGAATCTGCTTTTGCACCACTTACTTACGAGTGTTTCTGCCCCAGAAGAAGATACGACACTTCATGTGTAAATACTCTGTACATAAAAGGAGTCTGGTTTTACACCCCCTTGCATTTATTTTCATTCTATTCTGTAAGTTCACCCATTGTCGAAGCATCTGACGAAGTGGGATTTTCTCCCACGAAAGCTCATGTGAAAAATAAACCTGTTAGTCTTAAAGTGCCACATTTAAAGACTAACAAATTTATTTACATGAGCTTTTGTGGAAGAAAATCCCACTTGGTCAGATGTTAGGTCTGCTCCCATGAAAGTGCATGCGATAAATAAATTTGTTAGTCTTTAAAAGCACCACCGGACTCCTTGTTTGTTTTCCCAAACTAGACTAACACAGCTACCCCTTTGAAACTACTCTATACATATTTCAGCTGAATGCTTTTTAATTGCATAATTGTATACATTTTCATTCCAGCCCATGTCAGGAGGGTGAACTGGGCAATGTATATTTTGGTTTCTTACATTTTCATACATTCATAGACTTTAAGCCATGACCATTCTGATGATCTAATTTGACCTTGTGTATAACACAAAGAATTTCACCCCGTAATTCCTTCATCAAAACTATATCTTCTTGTTGAACTACTAGAGCATATTTCAAGAGAATGCTACTTATGCTAAACTGCAGAGCATTTCTCTCTAAAATGTGTATGTGGGTGACAATTTTTTTTTTAATTTAGGAGAATGTCATTCTCTGTCCAGAATTATCTAAGGATTATATAGTTGCATGTTTGTGGTGTACATCTGCCACCCAATTTATCACTTGTTGCATGTGTTGAAATTGAAATTTCTTACTCTATTTATAGAGCATAACTGCTTGGACTGAAAAGGGCTGGGGATATCATGTTAGAGTGCATCTTTCCAAATCTATATTCAAACTGAATGCACTTATGTAATTTCCTCAATATTCTAAAAGAGTAAACGTTTAAACAGGAAAACATGACCCTGAGATTAAGGAACTACCTTTACCTGCCAACAAAAAGTTCTGAACACTAATTAAGAATCAAACCTTGGGAATAAAAACCTGAGTACCCACTATCAAAGGAGGGATTTATTTTTGCTTAGGCAATAATGGATACTACTTGGCACGTTACTTTCTCACTTCCACCATCAGCCCCGGTGTTTAGCTTGAGTGAGCATGCATACAATCATAGTTTTGAGGAAAACTCTAAATGATGAAAATGTCTTTCAGATACATAGAAAAAATGGGTCAAGATCTGGGTGTGGCACTGTGGCAGATAGTGCAACAGATGTGGGTTTTGTCATAAATAAAACAGGTTGTTCGGGTTTTTTTAAATACTGTTCAAGGAATACCTTTTTGCAAATATTTTTTAGTGAGTCTGTGACTTCTTCACAAAATAATGATTATAAATATTCATAAGAATATTTATCTTGATTGGATGACTGGAGCTATGTAAGAACAATGACAGAGCAAATAATTAAGGTGCTAATTATTTCATGGAAAGGATGGGGGTGCTTTAGAGAGAAAAGGCATTATCAGATAGATGGTCTGGTGAATTTTAAACTATTTAAATATTTCTTCTCCTCTTTTTCACAAGAGGAAGTATTATGTGGGCCTCAGATTTTAAAATACCTAGTTCCTCCCCCATTGATGGAGACAGAAAAAATATAAATCAGACTTGTGATTTTCAGCTTTATTTTTATTTTTTTCTTATAGCATTGATATAAACTAAGTATATTTGTTGCATATGTATACAGGCTTATTTGCAAAAAATACAGCCTGTCATCTTTGTCTCTCAGCTGGCTAATTTTTCAAGTTCCAGGTGTCTGGCCAGGTATTGTCAACTCTCATTTTGTATTGAATGTAATACCTTTTCCCACACATGACAAGTGTACAGATTACATTTACTGGTGTTAAGACAACATAGTTTGCCCACTAAACAAGCCCAAGCTAGTCAAAGACACAGGACATGGACATCAGTGCTCATGTGATTAAAGGAATGGAACATGCGTGTGTGTGCGCATGTGTGTGTATGGAAAAATGTATATGTATATATGTGTACATATATACACACGTACATGGAAATATACTGTAAGATCAAAGTTCTTGCTTCAGTAGCAGATGACAGCGTAAATCTTGCACTGATTTGTTGCAGCTTTTGCAAAGTTAGAATTGGGGTCCTATTTATGTGGATCCTTACATTTCACCCATCACTATGGTAGTATCTGTACATTGATTGAAATAGAGTTTTGATAGGAAAGACAGTTTGATCCTTATCTGTGTAGTGATGAGTGTCCATCCATAAAACAGATATATATAATCATCAATTTGTTAATATTATATCATATGTAATTTTCTTATAGGCTGCAAGTGGTGATAACTTTCAGAAAAATGGCAAAATATTACATGAATCCAAATTTGCAGGACATAGAAATACAGAGTCTAAGATTTTTCTGTAAAATGTATGTTTTATACTGGTGTTCAAAATTGAGAGGAAGATTGTCAGCTGATTATGTGCTGTTCTCATATTCACATGACTGCATGTTTCAAAGAGTGTTTATATTGTTGTGTATGCGATTAACTGACTGGAAAATGTATTTAATCTATTAACAGATTAGAAAATAATAATAATTTAGGAGGGATAAAACTGATAGAGACAAAATCTTAAAACTGAATGTTATAAATATGATTTCACTGTTATTGACTGCTTTTGAAAGTGGATGGAAGACCTTTCCAATGAGGAAAAAAAGCTATCCGTTAAGGCTACCTCTGAATCTGCAAAAATTAACCAATTTTGTTGATCCTGCACAAATTTACTGATCAAGGTAAAGGACTTCCTAATGAAGTAGCATTACAGGAATCAAATATTATATGTTCTAATCTTATAGTAAATTATTTCTCATGATGTGGGTTATTCATAATGTATCCTGTAAAATTATGTGTTGTGGACATTTTCTGAAGTGATGGCTAATATCAAACTTTTTATCACAAAAAACCACTAACCCTTGCAGTACTTTCCTTCCCGTGTCAATGCACTGTCTATTATCTTGCTAATATGATCTCTTCATCACTAATTTTCCAGAAACTCATATGTTTACCCTTCTGTCCATCTAAAATACAATCACTGTATAGCTCTTGCCTGTTGGTAAGGTGTAATTTTGCTCTTTGAATCATTCCATTGGACTCCCCTTACTCATATACCAAGTTTAAATTACTACTCAGCTTTGCCCTCAAATAATTATGTCCAAATGTTGCCTCACTCCCTCTTTGCTCTGCCAATTATTTTATTTATGGCTTCATACCATTCTGTATCCATAAAATAAGCTCACAAATCTAGAATGTTCAGGAAATCAACTGAGGTGTTGGAAAGTGGATTATCAAATATGAGAGAGATGTCTTACAACATTTGGGGATTTTATACAATTACCCAGGTGTATTTTTCTTCAACTGTTTATCTGACAGTAGTTATGACTTGCTCAATCTGCATTTACAGTTTTGGCTTGTGGAACAGCTGCAGGCAGTTTGGTAGGATGTCAGCCAAGCAGCCGTTGTCATGATATTAAAAATCATAGTCCATCTCTTTTATTAAACAAACTATAAAACTATAAACATAAGCAAACAGTACTCCACGAAGCTAGAGTTTCAGTTTTGTCTCCCTAGCATACCTAGCTGGGAAATTATGCAGCACACAGAGACAACTAGTGGCTTAATAGCATGTTCGATGTAAAAATATCTAGTTGCTAGCGACATCTGGTGTTGTGGCATAGTCTTGCACAATGTAAAATTTTTTTCACCAGTTTGAACCGAAAGTTGTGGGGAAGGGGTTAGTAATTCTTTGGTTATACCTACACATGGAACTAGGAGTAATTCCTAGCTCACTTAGAAATACTCCCATATAGTCATGGTAGCAGGGCTATGCAAAGTACTCTCTCACAAGTTCAGGAGGACGTACATGTGGTATGGCTGCCTGTGCTATTCTGGCTTCACTAGTAGTTTTACCACATTAGCTCATCGAGCTAGTTAAAACATGTCTGCGGAAGCTGGGAATCAGACCACCAGCCAACAAGCTTAATCCCAGTCACTTAATCCCCTTTCAAATGTGTGCATGTGCACACACAAACAGGTCATGAAATCCATGCACACAACAAAATGAAGCACGCACAAAAAAAATTCAAAAGTGCTAATATTAGTGTACATAGACATTTTTTGCGCACACAAAGATATTTTTTGTGTGCACAGCCTATGAAAAATTAGAGGGAACATTGATCCCAGTGAGCTTCCTCTGTAACATTCTCCCAATTACCACTCTATATCCTGCCAAAAGTTTCACTTTCACAGAGTTAGGGCATCAGTGTAAAGATCTGAAATTCGGGTTTGAGTTCAGACTCATACAGGGGGCTCAGTCCTGACACAAGAATTCCTTATTCACCAGGTCTCCTCAGAGGAGTCAGTGGGAATACTCAAGTGAGTAATTTCCTGAAGGGTCACTGTGTTAGTCTGCGTACAGCAAAAAACATAAGAATCTTGTGTCACCCTAAAAACTAACAAGTTTCCTCGGTCATAAGCTTTCATGGGCTCTAATCTACTTTGGCAGATACATGAAGTGGAAACTACAGTTGAGAGGTATATACACATGCCAAGATGCACGGGGGCAAGTGTTAGCAAAGTCAATTCAGTTAGGACAGATGAGGCCCATTCACACCAGCTGATTAGAAGGTGAGAATGTATGAACAAGGACAATTATTTTTTGTAATGTGCTAACCATTCAAAGTCCCTATTCAGACCCAATCTGACTGTGTCAAGTTTGGAAATCAGCTCCAGCTCTGCAGTTTCATGCTGAAGTCTGTTTTTGAACTTTTTTTGTTGAAGAATGGCAACTTCCAAGTCTGCTACTGAGTGTCCAGGGACACTGAAGTGTTCTCCTACTGGTTTATGGATGTTGCCATTTTTGATGTCTGATTGTGTTCATTTATTCTTTTGCGTAAGGACAGTCTGATTTGGCCAATGTATATGGCAGAGGGGCATTGCTGGCACAGGATGGCATATACCACATTAGTGGATGTGTAGGTGAATGAGCTCCTGCTGGTGTGGCTGATATGTTTGGGACCAATGCTGGTACTCAGGTGAGTAAGTGTTTTTCATGAAATAGAAAAACATATTCAGAGTCACTTGGGTGTAAATGAAGGCAGAATATTGACCACAATTTGCCTTTGTCTTCACAGACAAGATCAGCTCCCAGACTGCTGCTGTGGGCAGCAAGGAATGAGAGGTGAGCAGCCCTCAGTGCTGAAAAAACAAGATCAGGTTTAGAAAAGATGGACATGCACAAGTCCATGGGGCAGCATGCAATGCACCAGATGGTGCTGAGGCTGTTGGCTAATATGATTGCAAAGCCACTGGCCACTATCTTTGAAAGCTCATGGTGACTGGGGGAGGTCCTGGGTTTAGACAGAGAGGGGACAGCACAGATGGACATTAAGTAATTAAAAAAAAAACTAACTTTTGCCATCAATTTTAAATTTTCATTCTTCAGAACACCATTTTAATTTTCAAAATCATTAGATTATTAAAGAACTCAAATATTATTTAGTTCATATTTTTAGCACTCTCTTTCAAGAAGAATCTCAAACCAGATAAACACTGCAAACTGATATGAAAACTTTATAGAGGGATTGCTCATTCCACCTCATATCCTAAAAGCAGTTCCCTCAACATGGATCATGGGAGCTGCTGGACAGCACACACTAAACACTACACAGCAGTTTAGTTCAAGAAGGGACAAATTCACATTGAAATGGCTGGTCAGTTAATACAGGCACAAAGCAGATACCCGAATTGGAATGTATCCACAACTGAAGGCATGATACATTACCTACTGAAGACATTTGAAAAGACTGCTACTGACTCCAGTTAATAAGTCCTCAACTCCCTTATCTTAAGGGAAAGTGCCATAGGGTTTATAATGACCAAAAATAGCTCCTACATTTTAAAATCTCATCAAAATCCAGCTGTATGTATATTTAAAATGGCTGTGTATATCTGCAAAGTGCTCATCAAATTCAAGCCTTTCCACCAAATCACACATACTATAGAACCCATTTTTTTGGAACCCATTCAGAGACTAGAAGGGGACTCAGACAAGACAGACCACCTTGTATAATCGTAAAAGGGGGAAATTAAGATCCCAAGCTGGATGCAGAGTGTGGCTGAGAACAGCAGCTAAAGGTAGAGCAGGATCAAACTGAAAACCCAACAACATAAGGAGGAGAATCCAAGAAGCACAGAAACTTTGCAGTTAAATAAGCCGCTACATGAAATAAACTATGGGGATATTTCAGGATCTCCAAAGCAGCTGCCAGTCAGCTTAGTTCGGGTTTTTCTTAATGACGTGGTATAACTTGCTATTCAGATGATGAAGCCAGAGACAAATGAGGAAGGGCACAGGCAGGCACTATGTAACTTATAAAATCCTACTTTCAGTAATTTTAAAATTGTCTTCTTCAAATTCCTCACATTTAATTTCTATACCCTCAATCTACTGAGATACATCCATATTTTATTTTGTTCACGTCTATATTGCCTTCATCCTGAATAATCCTAATCAGATAATAGACACCTCAGACTGATTTGTCAACTCAATAGATGCATCATGTCCCCACCTTTTTCCACCTGAAAGGCACTCCCTGTGAGATAGATCAGAGGACAAACTACACTGCCCCTCTGGAAGGAAATGTGAGAAGTGAAATGCCACATTTCAGTTCAGGAAGTATACCACTGAAATGGCAGACAGAATGGCTCTCTCCACACGAGGCTTTTATTTCAAAACAACGACCGGTGTTTCAAAATAAAAGTTGACAGGTCCAGATGACATTTCCTCATTTTGAAATAAGGAGCTCCCTTATTTCGAAATGAGGAAAATCATTTTGATACAATAAAACCTAGTTTGTACTGAAATGAGGGTTATTTTGAAACTCTGGTTTCGAAATAAACCCGTCTGGCTGTGTTATATCGACATGTCACACATATCGATACAACACTTGACCTTCCTCCCCATCCATCACCCTGGCCAGGGTGCTGAAGCAAGGTGCAGGAGGTCGCGGAGTGGGGGGATGGCTGGTATGAGAGCCAGCTTGCCCACCGCCCCCACTTGCTGGCAGCAGGGGGGCAGTGGGTGCTCCAGCCGGCTGGACCCACTGCCTGGCTCTGGGGCTGCCCGCTGGGCAGCGGGGGCAGTTAGCCGGGTGAGCCCTGGACCCTCAGCCCCTGGCCGCTTGTAAGCGGACGGGGGGGGGGAGATGCCGGTTCCCGCAGCCCCTGGTCAATTTCACAGACAGCCCCGGTGACGGGGAGAGCCCGCGCCTGCGGTCCCTGCCCAGGCAGCAGCCGCTCAGCTCTAGCAGCCGTGGGTGCTCCACAGTCCCTCCCCTGCTGTCCCAACAGCAGCAGGGAAGTCAGGGCAGGGAATCCTTGCCCTGGGGGCAGTTTTCGCTTGCCTGGTTCTCCAGGTGAGAGCCAGGCACGGGATTGGTTGGCAACATGTCCACACACAGGGCATGCTATTTCACTTTAAGGTTCTCCCTTATTTTGAGTTAATATTTTTGTATTTTGATTTGAGTTATTTCGAAATAAGGTTTTTATTCCGAAATAACTTAATTCGAAATAACTATCTACGTGTGGACATAGCCAATGAAACAGCCTGAGGTAGGACTGTATCCAAGACTAGGGTCTGATCTGATGCCCATTGAAATGAATAGTAGGATATCTATTGAGTATCAAAGGCTATATTTACCAGGGCTGTAAATAGAGATGTCGGTGTCCAGAGCAAACAGTCCCAAAGGCACCCCCACACACACCTGGGCCCCGACCTGGCTGCCATCCATCCCCTCCCCCAGTGGCCAGAGCGCCTGGGGGAAACCCCTTCCACCGCTGCAGCCAGAGCTGGGCAGGGTTTCCCTTTCCCTGATGCGGCAGTAGTGCCAAGTAGACGTTCCCTACCCCGCCTTACTTTAAGGCACATTCCTCTTCAGGGCCAGGAAAGGGGCTGGCGCCCTTTCAAATTGGCACCTGGGGCCTTGCCCCTTTTGCCCCGCCATAATTACAGCCCTGATATCTACGCTAGGAAAAGTTAGTTCGAATTTGTTAATTCAAACTAATAAGTTCATGTTTAGTTCAAACTAAACTCAAACTTATTAGTTCAAATTAACAAAGTGGACTAATTTGACTTACCGTTAAGTCAAATTAGTCCACCTTGTTAATTCAAGCTAACTGCCCTTAATTCAAATTTATTAAATTCAAACTAAGTGTTAATCCTAGTCTACACTGTCCTTAGTTCAAAACTAAAGACTGAACTAAGGACTTAGTTTGAACTAACCGGCAGGTCTTACTTATTCAAACTAAGCTTTTGTTAGTTTGAGTTAAGGAGTTCCTTAATTCGAACTAATGAAACCGTAGTGTATACAGGAACTAAGTTAGTTCAAATTAAGCCTCCTTAAGTCAAACTAACTTGCAAGTACGGACATACCCAAAGTGACTTGGAAACCAGTTTTGACTTGACTCCTGTGTAAACTGCTACAGAATGTTTTCTGAGCATAGATGTTGGCACCTTTCCCTTACATCTCCTCCAAAAACCATAAAGATGGGTATTTACCATGACAGTTCTTTCCCCAACATTATCTCCTGTGGAAGCCCCACATCATATGCATGGTATTGGCTCAACACAGAGCCACATGTGGGACCCAGCTTGTGGGAATCTATTGAGGGACTGGGAAGAGAACCAGACAAACCAGTAATTTGTATAATTCTGAGGAAGTAAAAGCCAAGCACACAGGGATCCCATAGTGATGTAACCTTGGGATATTTCAAGTTCCAAAGGAGTAGCGGTGCTAGCCTAGTTCAGCAAAACAAACAAGGAGTCCAGTGGCACTTTTAAAGACTAACAAATTTATTTACTGCATGAGCTTTTGTGGGAGAAAATCCCACTTCTTCAATGCGTCTGACGAAGTGGGATCTTCTCCCACAAAAGCTCACATGATAAATAAAACTGTTAGTCTGTAAAAGTGCCACAGGACTCCTTGTCTGTTTTAGGACAGTTCAATACTCCAAAGAACTTTTTGGGACACTGGGTCGATCCATGGAAAACTGGAAATTGTCTTCGTAACACTGGTATAGTGAGCTCTTTAAAGGAGGGAATGCATGAAAACAGAGCAGCTAGTAGGAAAATATCAGAGGACTTGCCAGAGTGAATGAAATTTACAAAATCTTACCTTTTCAATCAACTTTAAATTTTATTTTTCCAGTGCAAGACATCTTTAGTCTATTAAACAACAGACACACACGTTATTGCATTTATGTTCACATAAATAAATGTCTCTCTCCTGAAGAATGCCAAACAGATAACAAACCCTCCAAATTGATGTACAAACATTAAAGAGAGATCAGTTCCACTCCCACCTCCTAACAGAAAGGCAGATTTTTTTTAGTGGATGTTATCAAACAAACAGCAGACTGGACTTTAGGTTGGGAAGTATATGCAATATCCTACTGAAATGGCAGAAGGCAATATCCTGACTCGGATTATGTCCCGTTCTAAGGGTCTCAGCTGGTGCTCTTTGAATGAATGAAGATCATCTGTAGACTTGAATGAGATTTGGGTCAGACCCTAATATCTCTACTTTTGTGAAAATTACTACAGGGCAGATAATGAGCCTAATAGTAGGCACCCATGCAGGGCCGGATCTACCCATAAGCCAGTGAGGCCCTGGCTCAGGGGCACAGGGTGCAGCGCCAGGCAAGCCCAGAAGCCAGACCCCACACTCCCACCCCTCCCCTGAGCAGCCACATTGCCCCCGGGGTGGAGCAGGCCAGCCCATGAGGCGGACTCCGCTCTCTCACCCGGCCTCCATGCTGGCCCTCCCCACCCCAGGGCAGAACAGCTGGCCCAGGGGAGGGGTGGGGGAGCAGAGTCCGCCCCATGCGCTGGCTCACTTTGCCCCTGGGCCAGCTGTTCTGCCCTAGGGGTGGGGAGGGCCAGTCCAGAGGCGGACTGAGAGAGTGGAGTCTATCCCATGAACTGACCTGCTCCTCCCTGGCCAGCTGTTCCCCACCATGGGGGCAAGGCAAGCAGGCCCAGAGAGGAGGCTGGGTTCCTCCCCTCCTCCCTGCCACGGGGGGTGCAAAAGCAAAAGCCAGCTCGGGGCACCGCAGCCCCTTAAGCCAGCCCTGCACCTGTGCTTTACATTGCATCAGAAGACCCTGCTAGCTACTGGAGTTTTAACTGGGTAATAGCAGCTCTTCTCATATGAAAATCTGTAGGGGTCTTACCCCAGGATTTGACAACACTGCAGCCAGCTATTTTGCATGTTCAACCACTGCCAAATGAAAATTAAATACCACAGAGCAAGGAATAATCATAGGCTTTTGTGAGGCAAGGTCAGACAGCTGAATATTTGCATTTTGCTAATCACTATGGGAGGATGGGACAGAAAATTATGGAGGAGATTGAGTGAATAGCGACCTTGGTTATAAGTGCCCCAGACGTATTGTCTAGAAGTACTAGAAATATTTTGAGACAAGTAGTTTTGCTGAAATTAGGAGAATTGGTGATTTGCTAGGCATCACTATAGGACTGCAATGTGTAGAAGCTGACACTGCATAACATTGCTTTCAAAATCTTTAAGGCCATGCAGCTTTCCATCCATTTGTTTGGGAAACAAGGCTGACCCATCAAAGGGTTGCATGGGCTGTTGTACCTGCTGTGACAATCCTGAAGCCTGCAAGCAGGAGATTCCTCTCATTGTAATAGCAGAGGCAATGGCCCTGCCTACAGCACCCCCAGAGGCCTGCAAGGCTGCCCTAGCTACTGTAGTGTCTGCCTCCAGCAAGGTGTTAAAATCTAACACCTGTTCCTTCGGGAGGGACTCTCTGAAGCACTTCAAGGACTTCCAGAGGTTCAGGCTGTACCTCCCTAGGAGTGCCTGCTGGTTTGCAATTCTAGATTGCATGGTTGCAGTTGAATAAACCTTTTTACCAAAAAGATCAAGTCTCTTGGCATCTTTGTTCTTAGAGGAGGAGGCAGGCTGGCCATCTCTTTTTCTGGTTAACCGCGTCTGTGACAGGGTGCCAGGAGTGGGGTGGGTGTACAAATACTCAAACCCTTTAGCAGGCACATAGTATTTTTTCTCTGTCCCTTTGGAGGTAGGGAGTACAGAGAAGGGGGCTTGCCACTGTTACTGCATTATTTTCTGGACCCCATCAGGTACAGAGGGGGGCCACCCCTGCTGGGGCTCCCGTTGCCAGCACACTGACGAGGGAGTCTGAGGTTTCCCTCAGTTCCTCTATTTCTAAGACAAGGCTGGATGTCATCCTTTTTAACAACTCTTGATGGGATTTAAAGTCATCCATTGGGGATGAGGTTCCCTGGGCTACAACCTCATCAGGGGAAGAAGAGGACTACTGGAGTGAAGCAGAAGGTGGTGCTCCAGAAAGATCCTCTCTTGGGTCTCAGTCCTTCTCAGACCCTGACAAGTGCTGGGTCACTGGGGCCACCAGTGCTGACTGTCCTGCAGATAACCTAAGTGAGAGAGCCCCTGTCCCCAGGCCACAATATGGCTATGGGGCTGGCCATCCTTGCATTGGTGGCTGACTCACAGGCAAGTTAGGAGCAAGCTTTGAGTCCCTGTGCCTGGGTCTGCTATGGTCTTCAGAAATGCCACTGGAGGATGGAGATGTGGTACCCTTCTCAGTACAGCGCTGAAATCTCCTTGAGGAGCACCTCTCTGAAGACTCTTCAGACACACTGCACTGCTAAAAGTGGTGCTGCTGTTCAAGCAATTGCTCTGGCAATAAAGTTTATTGTCTTCTTGGCATCAAGGACCTTCTTGGCAACAAGGACTCCCTTTGCGGAGACTGTGTTCAGTGTCGCTTCCTTCTTGTGGGCGAATTTAATGGTGCCAAGGAAGATTGATGCTGATCTTTACACAGCTTGACAATGAGGACAGGGAACATATTCTGCTCTGGAGTGCATTCGGTACTGAGGATGGAGACTCATGCCAAGACAATGCGCATAGGTGCTGTGTTGTCGGTGCTGGAGTCTTCCGGGTGCCGGGCGGAGAGTTGGTCTTCAGTGCCAGTGTCTCCTGGAGAGGCATTGAGCAGCACCATGCCAGAAAGCCCATCGTGGGCTTGCTTCTTGATGGCAGGCCTCTATCCTGTCTGGGGTCCTCTGGATCAGGAGGCAGAGGCAGATGCGAGGCCAACAAGGCTCTTGCCACCTCTCTTTCCACCTCAAACACCTCCAACATTGAGGAGTTGGCAACATTGCTGTCTGGATGCTGCATGGTACACAGATGTGCATCTCGTGACAGGGGTATCAAGGGGAGCACAAACGAGGGTTTGGCTACCAGGTGCCAGGCACTCTTGCTACACCTATATTAACTATACTGGCTCCAATGCTGGTCTTAGTTCCACTTCCATGAGCGAAGCATTCACCAGCTATTCCTGTCTTCTTGAGTCCTTGGCTTAAAAGACTTGCAGATCCTGCACTTATCTGATTTGTGAGCTTCCCCCAGGCACTTAAGGCACTCATCATGGGGTTGCTCTGTGGGAAGGCCTTCTCATATACAGGACAGAGTTTGAAGTACGAAACAAACCCCTTTCGAGACTCCAGTCATTAACAAATAATCTAACACTAGACAACTAACTACTCTAATTTACAATACAATAATACAATCAGAACAGTTCAAAGGGCTAACTGCAATGGAGCCAGAAAAGCAAGAAGTCCCTTCAACATTGACCCTCACTAGCACAAAGAAGGAACTGAGGGGGCACAGAGTCGATGACAGCTCATATACCTTACTCCAGCAAAGGAATCTGTGCTATCTCAGAGACTTTCCTTTTGCCCTCCAACCCCCACGCATATGATAAAATTCTGCAGTGACCTGGAAGACTACTTTTGCTGTCTAAGACAAAGAATATTTCCATAACACCACCGATCAATGCAGTGACACGCAAGTACCTTCTTCCCAACACTGCAAAAAGAAATATTTTTCGTGGACTCCCCCTGAGGCTCGGAACAACAGACTAGACTTCTACATTTATTGTTTCCACCACCGTGCAAAGGCTGAAATCATGGACAAACAACATCCCTTACATCATAACCTCAGCCATGCAGAACACAATGCCATCCACAGCCTCAGAAACAACTCTGACATTATTATGAAGAAGGCTGACAAAGGAGGTGCTGTTGTCATCATGAATAAACTGAATTATGACCAGGAGGCAACTCTCCAACACAATGTTCTACAAACCACTTTTCTCTGACCCCACTGAAGAATACCAAAAGGAACTACACTACCTACTCAAGAAATTCCCTGAGGCAACACAGGAAATAATAAAGACAGACAGACTGCCAGAGCCTCAGCCAGGGATGCTCATCTACCACCAAAAACCCATAAAAAAGGAAACCCTGGAGGCTCCATCATCTCAGGTAATGGTATTCTTCCAGCAGGCTTATCTGGCTATGTGGACTCCCTCATCACACCCTATGCTATCAACACTCCTAGTTGTCTTTGAGACACCACGGACTTCCTGAATAATAATTCAGGAATTATTCGTTATTATTGGTTACCAATATAATAAGGCATGACTTGAGGGACAGACATAGCGTCTACATACAGTAATTATGGCTACAGAAAGAAAGACAGAGCATATCATATGGACAGCATCACACAAGCCACAAATATATGAATAAAAACAATGAAAGTCCTGTGGCACCGTAAAGACTACCAAATTTCTTTGGGTGTAAGCTTTTGTCAGCTGCAACCCACTTTGTCAGTCAAAGTGGTTTGCAGCCCATGAAAGCTTATGCCCAAAGAAATTTGTTGTCTTTAACGTCCCACAAGACTTCTGTTGCTTTTGCTATAGACCAGGTGTGGCCAAACTGCGGCTTAGGAGCCGCATGTGGCTCTTGAAGGAAAAAGTGTGGCTCTCGGAAGAACATTAGCAAATCAATTTAGTAGGTAAAAGTATATGGCTATGTGCCTCAGTGCAGCTCTTGAAGGTTTAACGATCAACTTGTGTGACTCTTGAGTTCCATAAGTTTGGCCACCCCTACTACAGACAGACTAACACTGCTACCCCTCTGAAATATATGAATTAACCTACCCTAAATAGATGGATAAAAATTACCCTAAACCAGGGGTCAGCAACCTTTGCTGACTCCCATGCCAGTCCTGCATACAGAGGCAAGACCATCCCTGGGGAGGCATGAGAGGAGCAACTGCCCTGGGCCCCGTGGTTCTGGGGGCCCTGCGCTGTCCTGCCCAGTCTCCCCCCCCCCCGCCACATGTGCTGCTTTTGGCTCTGTGCCAGAGCAGTGGGGAGGGGGCAGGAGGCAGTGCAGGGCCCCTACTGCTGCCCCTGTCAGCCATACTGCCTCCCGCCCTCTCCTCACTCCTCTAGCACAGAACCGAAAGCAGCGCACATGGTTGTGGGGGGGGAGAGACCAGAAACGCTGAGCCAGGCTCCAGCATGGGACAGCCGGTGTAGGGGCCTGCCCCTCCCCGAGCCAGCTGGCCCTGAGCCTCACTGCCAGAGGAGGCTGAGTGGGGGCCCCGCAAAGTGCAATTTGCCTGGGGCCCACATCCTCCTAGTGACAACCCTGACAGGGGGTCGGGGTTGAGGCCAGCACCCACCCCAGAAGCAGCAGCTCCCAGCTGGCAAACCTGCCCCGCACCCTTCTAGCTATGCCCAGCAGGAGGTGGGGCCAGGAGCTGCGCACCACAGCTTCCTTGTCCCTGCTGGCTATGCTCCCCAGTGGGGAAGTGCAGGCAGAGGGGTCCTGGGAGAACAGGGGGGCCTGAGCAGCACTGTGTGCCACTCAGGCTCAGACACCATGCCACTTCTGGCATGGGTGCCAGGGGTTGCCAAACCCTGCTCTAAACCATAAGCATACATTTCAACAAAACTTGCCAAAACCTTTTAAAAAGTCTCCAGGTATAACCAAAAGAGATCATTAGCATGATAAATGCTGGCAACCGATTTTAACAATGGGAAAGAGAGGAAGGAAACATAAAATGTCAGCGGGAGGAATCAACACTTTAACAAAAAATAAGCTCAGACACACCCACTCATCACTTTGAAAACTACAGCAAGACTGAGGACAGAGAATGTCAAATATGTAGGTCATAAATTAATTATGACATCATGCTTACACTGCAAAACTTTCAATGTTGCCAAGTTCCAAAGGGACAGCCGTGTTAGTCTAGTTCAGTAAAACAAACAAGGAGTCCTGTGTCACTTAAAGACAAACATTTATTTTTTGCATGAGCTTTCATGGAGTGGGATTTTCTCATATGAAAGCTCATGCAATATATAAGTAAGTTAGTCTTTTAAGTGCCCAAGGACACCTTGTTTGTTTTATTGCAAAACCTGGCTCTCTAGCCCAGCACCCAGTAATGCACGCAGCATGCTCCAAGTGCTATGTAAATAGTTAAAAAGAGGCCTCAAACACAGTTAAGAGGGGGTAGAGAACCATGATATGAGACAATTTTCAAAGAGAAAACACAAGTAGGGAGGGGAACTCTTTAGGGTGCTGCCAGGGGATATAAGGAGTAATGAGATGAAATGGAGCAAAAGGAAATGGATTTTGAGACATGTTTCTGCTAAGGTGATGCTACCCACCTTTAGTTCCCCCTGAGTAGGGTAACTTACTGTATAAGAGCCCTGAAGGGACAAGCAGACCCACTGGGTATCTACAAACATGCAGAAGCCTGCCTGTTTTCTGACCGTCTGTTCCTCAGTAAAGTTCACACATGCCTGCATCCATGGGTGAAGCCCTGTGAGGATGCAAATAAGTGGATCCACAACTGACCTGCATCCACGAGAAATGGTCCAGGGATATGTAAGGCAGGCTTAGGAGCTGTGCCTAACAGCTTCTGAAGGGGGGCAACTAATCTGCATGGGTTTTGTGTTTGCATAGGCACAAAGAATGCATTAGCATAATCAAACTATGGGTGCAGGGCAATATGGGTAATGGTATTTGAGTTTATTTGATCACAAATCTGTCAATATCTGTAATTCTACTGAAGGAAAACATGAAATACTGTCTTTTGTGATATGTTACTTTCTTTATTGTTCAAAATCTATTAGGTTAGTTGAAGCGTAAAAGTTCCCCTCATCAAAAAAGAAAATTGTAAGAGAGGCCACTGTCTATCTCATCCTGAAAAAGTCAAGACAGGGATTGGGAGGGGTTTGCATAGCTACTTCTGGAGCTATGCCTTGAGGTATTGCTTTACCTGCTGGTCACATTGTCAAATGATAGATTTGGCTGGGCTTCTTATGAAGCCTTTCTTTGTTATTTTAATGGAAGAAGCTCTTTGCAGCTACTTGAGGTTTAAGAGCTGAAATCACTAAGAGAGGCAAAACCTCTCTCTGAGCTGAATCACTGAAGAAGAGCAGCAGATGGAGTAAGTGACTGGTGGGTGGAGCCAGCGAACGGTGATAGCAGTGTGTGAGTGACCAGCAGGCAGAGCCAGCAGGCAGCTGGAGTGAAAGACAGTCCCTACATACTCTGGGGTTTGTTGGGGAACCCTGTTTTGCACTGACTCTCCAAATCAGTGCTGGTTTTGCTACTACAGATAGATACATTGCATCCATGGATACATATATAATGCAGATATCCACAGATCTGCAGAGCTCTACTCACTTGCAGAGCCCTGCGAAGCTACAGATATGTGCATCTGCATCTTACCTGCATCCTCAAGAAATGGTTGGTGGATGCCTGCAGCAAATCTGCAGATATAATGTGGATATCCAGGAATTTGCAGGACTGTATCTCACAAGCTCCCTAATCACTCTATTTAAGGTCTGTGGTCACATAAGTGACAGGACACACAAGTTTGTGAAGAACAGAAAACTACCATTTCCGCTAACTTTCCCTGCTGATGAAGTACCATAGAACAGTGGTTCCCAACCAGTGCGCCGAGGCACACTGATGTGCCACAGGAACACCCAAAGTGCACCGCAAGCATCCCCAAGAGCTGGGATTAAAGTTCCCTCCATGCTCAGCTCAGCCACCTGGGCTGTGCAGGGCTGGGAAAAGGCAGGGGTTAAAGTAAGGGGGAAGGCACTGGAATACAGTTCCAGGGCCCCCTATTTTTAGGCAGGCAGTGTTCCAGTCCACCTAAAATAGAGGAAGGCACTGGAACATGGAGTTCCAGGGGTCCCCCTAAAAATAGCAGGAGCAGCCAAAATGCATCGTTCAGGTGGCTCTGCCTTAAACCTGGCTCCATCTTATTCCCAGCCAGCAGAGAGCTGGGAGAGGCTGAGAGTGTGTGAATTTACCCCTGCAGGGCAGAGTAGCTCCTGTCAGCCTACTGCAAACAGCCCAAGTAAGGGCTTTGGGGAGGGGCACTGCTGGGGGTTGTGTGGGTCAGGTGTGTGTGTGTAGCAGAGGTGGGTGGGAGTGGATGTGGGGCTGGGGTTGTGGGGTGGCTGGCTTATTGGGCGTGTGTGAAAGTGGGGGGGTTGGGTGTCTGTGTGTGGGGAGTTGTACCTGGGGGCTGGAGGGTCCATCACAGGCAGAAGGGGGCTGGAGAGGAGGAGGAAGGGACCCACTAGGGTGGAAGGGAGCAGCAGTGGGGTGAGGATTTGCTCTGGGTGGCAGGGAGCCACTGTGGAGAAGGGGGAAGTGGATGCTGTGCCATGCTTATCTGTTCTACCCTCCCACTCCCCAGGTTCCCCCAGCCCCTCCACAAAGCCACTCTTGTTCTCCCTTCCTCTCTCCTCTCTTGCCACCCTTGTGCTGTTCCCCACAAGGCTGCCCTTGTCCTCTTTTGCCACCCCTGCCCTGCTCTGCTCTCCAGACTCACTCCTGCCACTGCACATGACTCTTGACCTCCTCTCTTTTGCCACCCCTGCTCTGCCAACCCTACTACCCCAAATAGTAGCATTTCCGAAACACTGTGCCATGGTTCATAAATATGCAGAGGTAATTTAAGTTAATTTGAATATTTATGAGTTTTTAATGGTGGTGCGCCTCAAAAAATTTGAAGGTCTGAACCTGTGCGACAGGAAAGAAAAGGTTGGGAGCCACTGCCATTGAAGTCTATCTCAGGCAGGGGTTTCAAACTCAGATCACCATGACAGCTGTATGAGGATTAGCATGTTAGCCTGAGGGCCGTACCACTGAAACCTTTTCATGCAACTATATTGCAAACATCAGTAACGATAGTACCATTGCAAGCTGCAGGAAATAACTCTAGGGGCTTCATGTGGCCTGTGAGTTTGAGACCCCTGCACTAAGGCAGTGTTTCCCAACCAGTGTGCCATGTCACACAGTTGTGCCACAAAATTTTTTGCAAAACTACTCAAAGAGCTCTGGACTGGCTCATGAATATTCATGAATTCATTTGGAAACTATATGGTGGTGTGCCTCAAATTAATTAAAGGTAGCAAGGTGTGCCACGGCAGAGAAAACGGTGGGTTACTTACCAGTAACTATCCTTCTTCGAGATGGGCTGCTCACATACATTCAGTTACAGGTGTCTACGTGCCTCAGTGCATGGTAGCTCGGAAAGTCTTGTGCGCTGACCTGACAGGTCAGCGTACATGGCCAATGCCCCCTCTGTGCTGTGACCACAGCTGTATAGGTGACCGTGACCCTGATCCTCCCAGTCCCCAAAACCTTTGCCAACTCCATTAGCGGGGATGGTGAGAGGGGCCTGAATGTATGTGGATGGCCCATCTCGAAGAAGGACAATTACTGGTAAGTAACCCACCGTTCTGCTTCGAGTGCTGCTCACATCATTTAGTTACAGGTGACTGCTAGCCATACCCAAAGGTGGTGGGAGGAGTTACTGTCTGCCCACTCTGAGTATGGCTCTGCCCAACATGGCATCCTGTCTAGCCTGTTTGGTGATAGCATGGTGCATCATGAAAGTGTGCAAGGACAACTATGTAGCTGCCATGCAGATCTCTTGGATAGGGACCTTGGCAAGCAAGGCTGCCGATGACACTTGAGCCCTGGTAGAATGGGCTTTAACCATCTCAGGAAGGTGTGTCTTGGACCTTTCATAGCAGTCTTTGATGCAGTTCACTGTCCATTTGGAGATACACTGAGAGGACACTGGAAGACCTCTTTTGCGCTCTGCAACTGCCACAAAGAGTTGGGAGGTCTTGTGAAACGATCACGTGTGCTCCAAGTATATTAGGAGTGCTCTCCTTACATCCAGGGTATGCCACCTCCTCTGGTTCTCCATGACCTGAGAATCTGGATAAAATACTGGCAAGCAAATTTCCTGGTTAAGGTGGAAGGGAGTAGCCACCTTAGGGAGAAAGGAAGGGTGGTGATGCAGAACCACCTTGTCAGGGAAGAACCTTGTGTACGGGGGTTCTGAGGAGAGGGCCTTCAATTCTGAAACCCGTCTGGCAGAAGTGACTGCTACCAAGGCCACCTTCCAAGAAAGGACCAATAGGGTACATGAGTCTAACAGTTCGTAGGACGGCTCTGTTGACGCTCAGAGCACCACATTTAGGTCCAAGGGAGGGGTGGGGTGACAGGGTTGTAGAGTCTGTCAAACCCTTTTAGGAACCTTGTGGAGATAGGGTGAGTGAAGACGGAGATTCCATCCACTTTTTCATGGAGGACTGAGATCACTGCTAGGTGGACTCTCAGAGAGGAAAGTGAGAGGCCTTTGTCTCTGAGGTCTAGCAGATAGTCGAGGATTTGGTGAAACGGGGCTAGCACAGGGTCTACACCCATGTCCCGAGCCCAGATGAAGAATCGCTTCCATTTGGCTGTGTAGGTGGACCTGGTTGATTGTGTCCTACTACTAACCAGGACCTTCCTACTCTGTCTGAACAGAGCTTTTCCTGCTCATTGCGCCAGAGAATTTCCAGGCTGTCAGATGCAAACGGCCTGGGTCTGGGTACCAGAGGAGCCCGGACTCCTGTGTCAGCAGGTCCGCCCACCGCGGAAGGCTGAGCGTGGTCTGTACAGACAGGTCCTGTAGGAGTAGGAACCAGTGTTGCCTGGGCCAGTCCGAAGCTAGTAGTGTTATTTTTGCTCCATTCAGTCTGATCTTCAGAAGAACCCTGTGTAACAGAGGGGCTGGTGGGAAGGTATACATCAGGGGCCCCGATAGCTGATGAGGAAGGCGTCGTATAGGGACCTTTCCTCCTGACCCCTGAGGGAGCAAAATTGCTGACACTTGCAGTTCTGTTGTGTCACAAACAAGTCTATTTGGGGCGTATCCCATTTGGGTATCAGGCAGGAGAACACCACATCGTGGAGTGACCACTCATGGTTCACTAGGGGTTTTCTGCTGAGGGAGTCTATCCACTTGTTGTCCACCCCCGGCAGGTGTGCTGCCACCGGGGTGAAGCTGTGTTTTAGGGCTATGTCCCAGAGTTTGCACGCTTCTTTGTGGAGCGCAGGAGAGTGGACCCCCCCCCCCCGCAGGTTCACGTAGAATATGGCTGCGGTATTGTCTGCTAGAATCTGAACCTACCTGCCCTGTATTTTGTCCAGGAAGGTCATAGAATCATAGGGCTGGAAGGGACCTCATGAGGTCATCTAGTCCAACCCCCTGCCAAAAAAAGCAGGACCACTGCCACTCAATTATTCCAGGTAGAGTTTTATCCAGCCAGGCCTTACACATCTCCAAAGATGGAGATTCCACCATCTCCCTAGGTAGCCCATTCCAATGCTTTACCACGCTCCTACTAAGAAAGTTTTTCCTAATATCCAGCCTCGACCTCCCCAGCTGCAACTTAAAACCATTGTCCCTTGTTCTATCCTCTGCTACTACTGAGAACAGCCGAGCTCCATCCTCCTTGGAGCATCCTTTCAGGTAGTTGAAGGTTGCTATCAAATCCCCCCTTAGTCTTCTCTTCTGCAGGCTAAATAAGCCTAGTTCCTTCAGTCTTTCTTCATAAGGCTTGTGCTCCAGCCCCTTGATCATTTTTGTTACCCTCCGCTGGACTCTTTCTAATGTGTCCATGTCCTTTTTGTAGTAGGGAACCCAGAACTGGACAAAGTATTCCAGATGCAGCCTCATCAGTGCTGAATAAAGGGGAATGATCACATTCCTCGATCTGCTGGCAATGCTTCTTCTGATGAAGCCCAGTATGCCATTGGCCTTTCTGGCAGCAGGAGCACACTGCTGACTCATATCCAGCTTCCCATCCACCAGGACTCCCAGGTCCCTTTCTACAGTGCTGCTACTTAGCTCATTGCTCCCCAGCCTGTAACAGTGCATGGGGTTTTTCTATCCCAAGTGCAGGACTTTGCACTTGCCCTTGCTAAACCTCATGAGATTTCTATTGGCCCACTGCTCCAATTTGTCAAGGTCTTCCTGAATCTTCTCCCTGCCCTCCAGCGTGTCTACCATTCCCCCAAGCTTGGTGTCATCCGCAAACTTACTGAGTGTGCAATAAATCCCATCGTCCAGATTGTTAATGAAAATATTGAACAGAACTGGCCCCAGGACTGACCTCTGGGGCAGACCACTCATTAATGGTTGCCAACTAGACACGGAGCCATTGATTTCTACACACTGAAATCGTTGATGTAGCCAGTTCTCTATCCACATTACAGTCCACACATCCAACCCATACTTCCTTAACTTGCCATCAAGAAAGCTGTGGGAAACCATATCAAAAGCCTTGCTAAAGTCGAGGTATATCACATTAACAGCTCTTCCTGCATCCACAAATCCAATCATCTCATCACAGAAGGCGATGAGGTTGGTCAGGCACGATTTACCCTTGGTGAATCCATGCTGTTCCTGATCACTCTATTTTCCTCTAAGTGTTTCAGGATGGATTCTTTGAGAAGCTGCTCCATGATTTTTCCAGGGATTGAGGTGAGGCTGACAGGTCTGTAATTCCCTGGATCCTCCTTTTTGCCTTTCTTGAAGACAGGCACTATATTTGCTTTTTTCCAGTCCTCCGGTGCCTCTCCTGTTCACCACGAGTTTTCAAAGATAATGGCCAGCGGTACTGCTACCTCATTGGTCAACTCCTGCAGCACCCTCTGATGCAGTTTGTCCCTGAGGGAGGCAAAATCTGCTTTTCTGAAGTCCAGGGTCTGCGTTTTGCTTCCTTCCTTATTTCCAGTAATCAGCATCTTGAACTCTATCATCTTATGGTCACTGCTGCCCAGGTTGCCATTAACTTCTATGTCCCCAATCAATTCTTCTCTGTTTGTGAGCAGCAGATCAAGAGGTGCAAGGCCCCTAGTTGGTTCCTCCAGCATTTGTACCAGGAAGTTGTCCTCAACACTCTCCAAAAACTTCCTGGATTGCCTGTGCACTGCTGTATTGGCCTCCCAGCAGATGTCAGAGTAATTGAAGTCCCCCATGAGAACCAGGGCCTGTGATCTGGAAACTTCTGCTAGTTGTCCATAGAATGCCTCATCCACCTCCTCCTTCTGGTCTGGAGGTCTCTAGCAGACACCCACCACAACATGCCCCTTGTTGCTCTCTTCTCTAAGCTTAACCCACAGATTTTCAATTGGCTCGGTTCCACTTCCATAATGGAGCTCTGAGCAGTCACAGAGCTCTTTTACATATAGTGCTACTCCTCCCCCTCTTTTTCTCTGCCTGTCCTTCTATACCCATTCATGGCAGAGCTCTGGTCATGCAAGCTATCCCACCATGTTTCTGTTATTCCAATTATATCATAGTTCCTTGTCTGCATCAATACTACCAGTTCTTCCTGCTTGTTTCCCAGGCTCCTTGCATTTGTGTACAGGCACCTAAGATACCAGGCTGATTGCCATACTTTCCCAAGTCAATTTTCAGTTCTATTACATGTACTTCCTTGTGTTTTCTCCTGGGATTGTCCTCCTGCAGCTGCCTTAGAACATGTAACATAATTATTTGCCCCCCGCCATGTTCCAACTACCTTCTCTTTTATCCCTGGTGTTACAGTCCCTCTTCCCCCCCAAGTTCCATCCCTTCCCCCAGGTCTCCCACATTGTCACTTACCTGTGGGCTTTGGTCTCCTTCCCCCTTCAAACCTAGTTTAAAGCCCTCCTCACTAGGTCAGCCAGTCGACGTCCGAACATGCTCTTCCCCTTCCTCAACAGATGGAGTCCATCTCTGCCTAGCAGTCCTTCCTCCTGGAACAGCATTCCAAGGTCAAGGAAGCCAAAGCCCTCCTGATGACACCATCTTCGCAGCCAGATGTTCACCTCTAGGAAGCATCTGTCTCTACGCAGGCCCCTACCCTTGACCGGAAGGATTGAGAACACCACCTGTGCTCCGAACTCCTTCACCTGCACTCCCAGAGCCCTGTAGTCACCTTTGATCTGCCAAGGATCACCTCTCACAGTATCATTGGTTCCCACATGGATGAGAAGCATGGGGTAGCAGTCAGAGGGGCGGATGATTCTCAACAATCCCTCCGTAACGTCTTGGATGCAGGCACCTGGCAGGCAGCATACTTCCTGTAAGGCCTTGTCAGGGCGACAGATGAATGTCTCCACCCCCCTCAGAAGTTAGTCCCCAACCACTACAACCCTACGTTTCCTCCTAGCTGTGGTGGCTGTGATCCTCCCAGCCTTGGGGGTACAGGGCGTTTCCTCTTCCACCTCATCCATCATCTCTAGCGCTGTGTAACGGTTCTTCACAACAATGGAGGGAGGAATCGGAGCAGGGGCGGAGCACTGTCTGCTGCCAGAGGTAACCAGCTGCCAGTGTCCTCCCTCTGCTATAGGCATCCCATCCTTCTCCAGTCATGCAAGCCAGTCTGATAGCCCACAGTTCCTTCACATTTATGTGGATACTGTCTGCATGGAACCAGAGCTCCTGGGTGGAGAGTCCCCCAGATATGTGGGCCCCCCAGCCCGAGTCATCGGTTATCAGAATCACTGAGGGCATTAGCGCTGTGAAGGAAATGCTCCCCATGGCAAACTGGGGGTCCTTCAAAATTTGTAATGTCCCCAGAATATCTTAGGGAATTCACAGTACCTTGGTTAGGGAGTCCCTCCATGGGTGGAACACCATGGAGAACCAGACCTGGAGTGGTCTCATTCTCAGGCATGCCGTCTGGATCATGGAAGTGAAGCCTGCCACGTGTCCGATGAGCTGCAGGCAGGGATGGGCTCTGGTTACCTGAGAGTTCTGCAGCTCCATAGTGATGGTGCAGATAGACCGAAATCTTGAAGGCGACAGGGAGACCGTCCCTTTGCAAGCATCTAAAAGGGCTCCTATGAACTCTATATTCTGGGATGGGCAAAATTTTGACTTTTCTTGATTTGTGCCAAGACCCAGGTACCTGCAGAGCTTGGTTACTGCTCTGACGTGGAGCCTTACCTGGGCCCTAGATTCCCCAAGTATTAGCCAATCGTCTAAGTAGGGGTAGATTTCTATGCCCCACTGGCGCAGGAGCCCCGCTACCGGCACCATGCACTTCGTGAACACCCTGGGGGCCAGAGAGAGCCCAAAGGGGAGCAAAGTAAATTGGAAGTGATTCCCCCCACCACGAACCTTATGTACTGTCTCTGGTAGGGGCGTATTGTGATATGGAAGTAAGCATCTTTGAGAACGAGGGCTGCGAACCAATCCCCAGAGACAGAGATGGGACCATCTGCGACAGAGAAACCATGCGGAATTTTATTTTCTTGACGTGCTTGTTTAAGGCTCTGATATCTAGAATGGGTCTCAGGTCCCCGTTGGTTTTAGGGACCAGAAAGTATTGGGAACAAAACCCTCTTCCCCATTCCCACTTTGGAACCTTCTCTATGGCCCCAATAGACAGGAGCTTCCTGCGCTCTATCTTGAGGAGGTGATCCAGTTTCCGGTTTCTGAGGCTTGGTCAAGGGGCAGTTTTCTGACTCTAGGAGTTGAATTAAACAGAATGCGGCACCCCTTTTTTACCATCTTGAGGACCCACTGGTCTGTTGTGATATTGGCCCAGTGGTGGCGAAGCAGTGTAGATGGTTGGTGAAGGTTGGTGTTGAGGCTGTGGGTTTGCTGCCCACATGGTAACAGTCAAAAGTGCTGCTTCCTTTCTGACGAATGATCAGAACCTTGTCCGCGCCTGGTAGACTGGGAGGCGTGGGGCTTCCCATTCTTGCTCGAGCGGGTCTTGTCCTTGTCTGCGTCCCCAAGATGACGTTGGGGGTATTGGTAGGAACGGGGAAAAGAACTATGAAGCTGAGTCTGTTGTTTCAGCTGTTACAGCTGCTGTTGCAGGAACTGATGTGGTTTCAGGGAGCACCTGGAGGGTTGCAGGGTGTACATACCCAGCGACCAAAGGGTGGCTTTCGAGGCTTTCATACCGTGAAGCTTGGCGCCTGTGGACTCAGCAAATAGGTAAGGGGCTTCAAATGGCAGATCTTGGATGATGAGCTGCATTTGTGGGGAGAGGCCCGAGCCCTGAAGTCAACTGGAGTGACACATGACCACAGATGAGGCCATGGTACGTGAGGCTGTGTTGGATGCATCCCAAGTGGCCATAAGAGTATCCTTAGAAACCAACACCCCTTCTTCAATCATCGCCTCAAGTCCTGTAGGCAATCCTTTGGGATGAGGTCACGGAAGCCTTCCACAGCCTGTCAGAGGTTCAAGTCATATCTAGTCATAAGGGCTAGATGATTAGAGATGCGAAGCTGTAGAGCTGCCATAGAACAGAACTTCCTCCCCAACAAGTCAAGCTTTCTAGTCTCCTGGTTCTTAAGAGAGGAGCTCGGTTGACCCTGTCTCTCTTTCTATTTGGTTGCGTCGACTACCAGGGACCCTGGGGTAGGGTGCTGGAAGAGGAAGGCCAACTTGTCTTGGGGAATATGATATTTGTGATACGCCGCTCTTGACACTGGTGGAATTGAGGAAGGGGTCTGCCATTGCGCCCTTGCAATTCTGTACACCCCTTCATGTAGGAGAACAGATACCTCGGTGGGTGGGACATTGTCCCCCACATCAAAAAGGGGGTCAGTTTCCTCCTGGACCACCCCTAGTTCTATATTCAAGTTCGCCACCATGAAGCGGATCAAGTCCTGCTGAGCATGGGAATCCTACTTATAGCCTAGAGGCCTTTGAAAAGTGTATTCGTCACGGGAAGAGGACGAAGGGGCCCAAGATCTACTATGCTGAGTCGAGTCAGGATCGGGCTCATCATCAGAAAGGTCCAAAGAGTCCAGAGTCCAAGGTGGAGACAGTCTCGAATGGTGCCATGAGGTAGGGCTGTTGTTGGCCCTCATGGCTAGCCAGTCATGCGACCAGTCATTGAAGGGAGTTCTTGGCGCAATCCGGTGCAGCAGAGAGCGGCCCCTGCCTGGCTGAAAGGTCTTGGCAGTACCAGAGGAGCTGGGCCTCGGTGAGCATCACAGGGCCGATGAAGATGTCTTGCTCTGTGGTCTGGGCGTTGGAGAGTGCTTATGGCACCATTTTCAGAGCCGTTCCCCTGCTCCCAAGGTCAGTTTGGGGGAGAGAGAGGAGCAGACGGAGGGTGGCGACGATGACAACGAGGAGCTGGACCTCTGTCCTGCAGAGCTTTGAAAGCACAAGACATCCGAAAGTTCACGAGACGAGCGGCAAGAAGAAGGCGCCTCGGAGCAGTTGTCGGTCCTGGTCTGCGGTGCTGGAGAAGGGCTGGACCGTACCGGGCTTGAAAGCGGTGCCGATTCCTGCGTCAACCGCTTTGTGGGTGCTGAGAGCTGTGTCTTTTTGGTCCTTGCCTTTTTTGCTGGTACCAGAGCCGGGTCTTGGGGCTGAGCCCCAGTCTTCATAGGGGCCTGTGGTGTCAATGGTACCAAAGATACTGCTGATCTCAATTGACTGGGAGAGAGGTTCGGTGACTGAGCTGAGCAGTGCCATGGCTGTAGTGCATAGGAAGCCGACCGGATCTTTATGGATGCCTGTGGTGTCGATGCTACTGGAGGTGGCTCTGATGCTGGTTCAGCAGAGGAAAGGTTTGATGACTGAAATAAGCAGTGCCGTGGCGGTACCAAGGAGGAAGCCGACCGGGGCTTTGCATTCTGCACTAGAGGACAGTGCCGAGGGTCTGGTGCAGGAGCTGCTCTGGGTGCCGATGGAGGGCTCGCAGCTCGGGCGGCATCAGAGGCAGGCGCACTGCTCTCAGTAACAGTGCGTAGGCACTGCTCTCTTTCTTTGTGAGTTCACCTTTTAAAGGACTGGCATATGGAGCAATTTGCAGCAAGGTGCGAGACACCTCTTGTGTGGATCATCAAGAGGGAGAGCTTTGGAACAGGCTGGACTTGGTTTAAACCCTGGTATTTTAATTTTCACGTGAAAGACAGGCACTTGCTTGCGCAAATTTTGGCTAATCCGAAACTGTCACTGAGAGCGGAAAATAGGAACTGGGAGGGTCAGGGTTATGGTCATCTATATACCTGGGGTTGCAGCACAGAGGGGGCGTTGGCCGTGTGCCCTGACCTGACAGGCTAAGGCTAAAGACTTTCCAAGCTACCGTGTACTGCAGCACATAGACACCTGTAACTGAATGATGTGAGCAGCGCTCAAAGAAGAATGTTGGGAACCACTGCTCTAAGGTTAAGCAAACAAGGAGTACTATTAGAGGCTGAAAAATCTGTTTATCCCATAAGCTGTCATGGGAGAAAATGTGCATTGTCAGATGCTTGAAGATGAGGAATCTCTAAGGCTGCAGTCATGGATTTCCCTAACACCCCCCACCCCCCGCAGTTGTCAGCTAGTAACTGTGTTATACCAATTTAGTGAGCACCCAACACCCCCCTGCACTCCTCCAATTTGAATTCCTGGGGAAGCTGCTGCTGACCCTCTAAGTCATGTAACCTGTGGGGGTGGAGCAGCAGCCACTACCCATGGAGAGCTGGGAGGTGGAAGGTAGAGAAGAGAAATTTACCTCCTCATTGGAGAAACATGTGGAAAGCAATGCAAGAGAGAACTCCTTGCACTAGGGCTGACATTGCAATCACATTCCAAAGGGATAGCCGTGTCAGTCTAGTCCAGCAAAAAAACAAAAAAAAGACCAAGGAGTCACATGGTACCTAAAGAGTAACAGATTTATTTTTCACATGTGTTTTTGTGGGAGAAAATCCCACTTCGTCAGATGCTTTGAAGATGAGTGAACTTACAGAATGGAATGAAAATAAATGCAAGGGGGTCAGGCCTCCCAGGGTTTGAACCTAACAAGTGCTCTGATTTGCTGTTACTGCATGACCTGATCCTATGTTTTACACCCCTTTGCATTTATTTTCATTCCATTCTGTAAGTTCACCTATCTTCGCAGCATCTGATGAAGGCAGATTTTCTTCCACGAAAGCTCCTGCGAAAAATAAATCTGTTAGTCTTTAAGTGCCACACAACTCCTTGGTTTGTTTTTTTTTTAAATTGCAATCAGACTCAGATCTTGCAACACCCAGCGTGCCTTCCCCCATCCACAGGGGCTCGGGGCAGCGCTAGCTCCTTCCCGCACGTGGCGGGGAGAAAGGAGCGCAGGAGAGGCGGAGGAGGCAGCCAGATGAGCGCGGCTCTTCTCCCTTCTCCCACAATCCTACCGCCTGCCTCTCTTCTGCGGCGCTATTCGGGCGTGACCCACAGAACCGCGGCGAAGAGAGTCACCCCACGTCGCGCATGCGTGTTTCTCTTGGACTCCACCCACGCGCCCTCCCGGCGATAGATTCCAAACGCTGCTCCGCCCGCCTCCTTCCGTCTACCCGTCACGTGACCTACGCCGGCCCCGCCCCGCGGCGTGAGCGGCCGGGGCGGGGCGGCGGTTTGGCGCGCGCGTTTGGAACGGCCGCTCGCGCGCTGCTTCTTCCGGCGCGTAACGTTCCCAACGGCCCCGGGAGCCGGCGGCCCAAGCGGCGGCGGGCAGGATGCGGAGCCGCGAGGAGGTGGAGGCCACGCTGCACATCGCCAAGCTGAACCCGGCCGAGCTGCTGCCGCCTGTGCAGTGCCTCAGCTTCAGCCCCCGCCTCGGCGCCGGCGAGTGCTGCCTGCTGCAGCTGGAGCCCGGCCTGTGCGCCCAGCTGGAGGCGGGGCAGAGGTGAGGCGGCAGGTGGGGCTGGACCTCATTGGCCAGCGCCTAGTGACGTAAGAGGGGGCGGGGCGATGGTGGTTTCTCTCCAGCTATCCTGGGAGGGTCAAAGGGCATCTAACGTTAGCCCACGTGTGTGGCCCCCCAGGCCATGGCGGGAGCTTGTGCGTGCTCTGAAATGACCCATCCAGTGATATTTCGGCTAGCACCAGCCTTCTGGTGGAGTGGGGGTCCCATCCCCCTTGCCAGCCACATAGTTTGCTTACCAGGGGTCTCAAACCCCCAGCCCCTGGAGCTATTTCTTGCAGCCCTTAGTGACTTTATCATCTATGTTCCCTCTGAGCTGTGCACACAGGTCATCAAACGGGCATGTGTAACCTGTAGGGTGGGCTCAAATTCATTCAATTGCCCCTCTCCAGTGCCTCACAGAGAAAACCCCTGATGAAAGCAACTGGAGAGCCAGGATCCAGTTGTTAAAAGGACTCACAGCGAAGACTGCTCAGAGTTTCCATCCACATTAAACTATCACTCAACAGAAACGTAACAATGAACTTTATTAACTAACTAAATACACCTTATCCTAAAGAACCATAATACATTTAAACAAAACAGTAAGAAACCCAAGAGTCCCAAAGTTCAGGTGGAGTCACCCTTATCTCAATTGCAGTCTTTTAAGTCCTTGGGGCTTGAATGCAGAACGAAAGCAATTCTCATCCTCTCTAGCTGCAGGAATCTTCAGGCTGATGCCATGCAGTCCTTTCTTCCTCCTGTGCAGCCAGCACCATGCAATCAAGTCACTGGCCATCCAGCGCTCAGCTCCACCACAGACAACTCCCCCGCAAAGCAGTCGAAAGCTGGGAGAAAACATCCTGCAGTCCACTCCTGCTCAGCTCCTTTCACTGAGTCCCTTAGCCAATGTCCCCTGCAGCTCCTCTCCAGGCTTCTCTTCTCAGGCTTCTCCCTGGGCATGTAACTCCAGCAAAACAATAAAACTTGTGAAGCATGCTCAGTGTGCTTCCTTACCCTCTTACCAGAAGTTTCTGGTTTCTGGGCTGCAAAATCTGCCCAGCAACGTAACCCAGCCATAAGGGTCCCTAAAAGAGATTGCACCTATTTAGGCACATGGGTTACACATGCACAACAAAATAAAGCCTGCCCAAGACAATTAAACAGTGCTAATATTTTTATACCACTTTAAGAAAGCGGTTTCAAGTAGCATGTTTCAAATAAGGTTTTGTAATTGATAAAATCATTTCCATCACCATAACAAAATAAAATTTAGATATTATTTGCATCATACACACTTGATTTGTTGTGCTCAAACTTACTGGAGTGCACATAAATTTGCACGCTGGTTCCAAAAGTTTGCACAAAAGAATCTTTTTGCACACACAGCCTATGAGAAATTAGAGGGAACATTGGCTATCGTCACCGATATTTGCGCTATCGTATGAAAAGGTTTCAGTGGTGCGGCCTGTGGCCTAACGTACTAGTCCTCCGGCGGTCCTGGGCTGGTCCTCGTGGTGATTTGAGTTTTGAGACCCCTGGCTTAGGCCTGCTCCAAGGCACGACTTGGGACTGGTTAAACTACAGTGTGACGGGCGCCAGGACCTTCTTAATCAATAAAAAAAAAAAGAAAAGCAAGGAGTCTTGCGGCACTTAAAGACGAGTGGCATGAGACTCCTCCCTGTTTGTGCTTTATTAGACCAACGTGGCTGCCCCGTTGGAACTCTCCTAATGTATGTTTCCTGTAATTTTTCATAGGCTTCATGTGCAAAAAATTGGTAGGCAAAAAGTATTTCTTTGTGTGCATTAATATTAGCACTGTTGAATTTTTTTTGTGCGCACTTTATTTTCTTGTGTGCGTGGGTTTCCCAAGTGGTGTGCATCAGTGTTCCCTTGAAGGCCCTAATGCAGCTGAGCAATTTATGTTGCTCGCTGCGTGTCCCACCCCCGCCATGTAGGCTGGTCACGTCCACCCTGCCGGCCCAATCCTACCTCCTCCACTCTCCCAGTCACGGCCCCAGTCGGCCCAATCCAACCCCCCCATGCTTCCCCCAGCTGGCCTGACCCCGTCTTCTCTCCAGCCTCTTTCATGGCCAGCTGTCCCTGCCCTGTCCCAATCTTGCCCCCTCCCCCCCAATCTCTTACCCGGCCACTGGAGTGGCACAGCCTGGCCCTTGGCTGCTCCTCCAGCCCGAGGAGCTCTCATTGAACATGCACAAAGACCCTGCACATGCTCAGTGAGAGCTTATGCCAAGTGGGAGTTTTAAAAACTCCCAGCTCGGAGCCACTCTCAGCCAGGATTACAGCTGCCAGCCATGCGTGGCTAGCAGTGTTCCCTGCATGGGGCAGCAGAAGGGGCCACACGGCTGTACAGCTTAGTGGGAACATTGGTGTGCATCTGCACTCACAAATAACTTAAACGGAACAGTGTTCCTAATCTCTGGGCCCCTTTCATGCATGACCGTGGAGTGTTACTCCTGATTTTTCTAGATGCTGGAATCTGGGCCCCAGAACTCTGGCTGGTCAGATTTGTGGGCCTCAGAATGGTGTTCTTAAGTGTTCCCACATACTTTAACCCAGGGGTTGCAGACTAAAATCACCATGAGGGCCACATGAGGACTAGTACATTAGCCCAAGGGCCATACCACTGAAACCTTTTTATATAACGATATTGCAAATATCAGTAACAATAGTGTTGTTGCAGGCTGCAGGAAATAGCTTTAGGGGCTGCGTGTGTGAGACCCCTGCTTTAACCCCTGTGCAATTGCAAGGGTGAGATTCCCTGGTCTGTCCTAACTCTGACAGTGGCCAGTACCAGATGTGGCAAAGGAAGCTGTGATAAACATGGCAGAAGGCAAGTGTGGGGTACTGAGCGCGGCTCTTCTCATGCAAGACTCATTCTCATTTATAACAATTGGCGATTGAATTAAATTCTGAAGCACAAGGTTTTATATCCTTTTCCAAATTTTTTCTTTTGCATTAGCTATAACTAAACTTTTATTATCCAAAAGCCTGATTGTGATGGCCCTACTGTACTGTGCATAATAAAACACACAGCATTTATTCCACTCGGACACATCTCATTTGGGCAGGGCATTGGAAGCTATCTAACAGGCCACAGCCCTGCTTAGATACCTCCAGGGATGTGGGATAAGAACCTGGACTGACTAGAGCACTGATTTTCAAACCATGGGCCAGGACCCGATACTGAGTTGTACACCTTCAGGCACTGGGTTGTGGCACTCCTTCCTGTTGCCACTGGAATGCATTGCTCAAAGATATAATTGTTGGATTGTGGTCATAAATTATTTTTTTTTCAGCTGGGTCCTGAAAAAAAGAAGTTTGAAAATCATTGAACTAGAGCAGTAGTGCTCAACCACTGTGTCAGGACACACTACTGTGTCACCATGCAGTGGTAAGTGTGTCGTAGAGTGCCAGGGAGATGGCTGGATTTGCCCTGGAGGGGTTTGGGGTGGGCTGATGTGTCCTGTATGATCATGATATGCTACCAAATAGCTGCAAAAAGTTGAGAGCTGCAAAAGGTTGAGAACCACTGGACTAGAGTACAGAAACACTGGGTTTATTTAATCTGAAGAATAGAAGATGAGTGGGGTGTGTAAGTGTTCAAGAACATAAAAAGTAGAGCCCTGCAAATCCATGAATATCTGCACATGCTGATATCCATGAACCATTTTGTACAGACGCTGGACTGGATGCGAATCTCCAAGGTGGAAAGCGGCTCTCTGTCGCACATAGCCCTTAAGGCTGCTTCCCCACCTTTGAGATATGGGGATGGGTATAGGTTGCCCATCAGCCATTTGGCGGCCCACTTGCCTGCAGGGCCAAGTCTGGAAGGACAGATCAGCAGAGGGGGGCTGCAGCAGGAACTGGCCTCCAAACAGCTGGTTGGGGGGCCAGGGGCTGTAGGCGCTGTGTGGTTGTGGATGCTGTAGAGAAGATGGACTGTTGATGGCAGGCTGGACATAAATTGAATGCGGATCCACATTTTTGTATCCATACAGGGCTCTACATAAAAGCTTGATCAAGTTCAGGGTGGTGTATTGTTCTCCATCAGCACTGACTATGGCACAAGAGATAATGGATTTAAATGCAACAAGGGAGATTTAGATCAGACATTAGGAGAAACCTGCCAGCTGTAAAGATAGTTATGTAGTGGAGCAAATCATCTGGGAAGGCTGTGGAATCTCTGTGATTGGAAGTTTTTAAGAACAGGTTAGACAAAGTTCCAGAGGAGTAGCCATGTTAGTCTAGTTCAGTAAAACAAACAAGGAGTCCTGTGGCACTTCAAGACTAACAAATTTATTAATTGCATGAGCTTTCATGGGAGAAAATCTCACTTCGTCAGACACTTTGAAGATGAGTGAACTTAAGAATGGGAGAAAATAAATGCAGGGAAGTGTAAGTCATGGGATTGGGTCACATAGTAACAGCAGATCAAAGAAGTTGTTAAGATTCAAACACTGGGGAACAGCAAGTAGAGGAAGATGAAGACAAACCACCTGTTGTAATGAGAGAGAAATCCAGAGTCCATTGACAGTTTACAAATTGCGGTGCTCAGACAGATGAATACCAGATCAAGGCTTCAAAGAGAAGCTGTTGAGGTTGAGTTTATTTGGAAATTTGATTGCATTGTTTCAGTGCTTAATAAGGATTTTGAATTTTAAGTTCCCCTATCGTCAGAGCATCTGACGAAGTGGGATTTTCTCTGATGAAACCTCAGGCAGTAAACAAATTTGTTAGTCTTTAAGTGCCATAAGACTCCAGGATGGACGAAGGCTTCCCAGTCCTGCCTCCATTCAGGGAACTGGATTAGATGACCAATCTACAGGACCATAACTAGAAATGTTGGTGCCTGGGACAAGCAGCCCCAGATGCTCCCTCATACCCCCTCCTGCCAGCACAGGGCCCAGTCTGGCCCAGCCGGCGGCAAGGAGCCAGGTCCGGACCATGTCACTGCCGGAAGTCCCTAGCTGGCAGGGTCCCCCAGCAGGGCGGTTTTCCCACCGGGGTGCCTGGCGCCCTTGGAATTTGGTGGCTGGGGCTTTGCCCCCTTTGCCCAGCTGTTGTAGTTACAGCCCTGCCAATCTAGGTTGCTTTTAGTTCTATACAGCACTTCAGAAATACCCAAGATAGGTAAATACCATTACTTTTTTCCCCAGAAAGAGAAATAGTCACAGAAAAGTAAAATTATCAGTTTTTATACATAGACCATGTACATGTGCCATATATAGCACGATTAACTAAAACATGGCTCTAATCTCATGAACGCTTCTGCTCGTGAGTAGTCCTTCTGAACTCAGTATGACTATGCATGAGGTGCAGAAGTCTGAACCATAGTTATAATAGAATCATAGGGTTAGAAGCGACCTCATGAGATCATCAAGTCCAGCCCCCTGGGGCTTGAACCCAGGACCTTCTGCATATTAAGCAGATGGGCTAGCCACTACATTGTTAAGCACAGTTTGTTTAGTGTTTCTGGGTGGTTCCTTTTGGTTGAAACAATGGAATGTGTTCTGGTGTTAGGGGCCACAAAGAACTCAAGCATGGAACCATGGGAGAAAAGTGTAAGTGTTTTGGGGGCTGTGGTCAGAAAAAGGTTGAATATCCCTTCATTCAACTATGGTTGTCGTGCAAGGAAAAAGTGTAGGAAAATGTTAAAAATCCTATGTAAACAGGAGGACATTTTAATGACAACATTCCAAGTTACACTGTTAATCGGAATGGGTTTTTATTTAAAGTTGTCATGGTGGTTGTGCCTTTACCCTGTGGCCTGAATTATATTGGGAGCTATTGGGACTTCACTGTGACTTTGGTGTTATATATGATCTTGTAGGATCAGGATCATATAAAAGATTGAGACGTAACATGGGTGAAATGAATGAATAGGAAGTAGGAAAGGTTAACAATAATATGATTAAATAAATTGCATGCAGTCTGTAGATGTGATACTTGGTAGCAGTACTCATTGCAACTGAAATTTTCCATGTGGTCAGTAATATTTTTAATGTATTTGGAATGTTATATCAGCTACAGAATAAAGATGAGAACTCCTTTTGCTATTTTTACATTTAAAAACAAGAATCTTTCTTTTTTCTTAGCCTAGTGATCCGTGGTGAAAAAGACGAAAAAGCTGTGCTATGCAGTAAAGATAAAACCTATGATATGAAAATAGCAGATACTTCAAATATGTTACTGTTTATCCCTGGCTGCAAAACTCCAGAACAGCTGCTTGCCAGTCAAGAATCATGTAATATCATTCATGCCCAGGTATATTTTTTTTGTCATCTTATCCTCTATTTTTCCACAGCCGTGTTACATCTAAGGTGCCTGTTGCTGTAGTGTTTGACAATTGCAAATGAGTAGCATGGGTGTATTAATATGAAACTTGTCAATCATGGCTTCAGTTATACTTTAACAGATCCAAGCATTAAGTCAGTCTGGGATGGGGTAATAATTACTCAGGTGTTTTCTCCTTCACTCAAGTGAGCTATCTTAAATATAAGACATGGAGAGCAAATTGGCACTTTTAGTTCAGTAGAGTTCCTATTTAAATGGCCTGCCCTGAAAGGCAATTGTGCTGTATTTTCTTTGTGCCATATTGTAAGAAAAACAAAAAACTTGAAAGCTGACTCCTCTGTCTGAGCTAGTGCATCTGGAACAATTCAGTAAGATGGAGGATTTCAGAATTATGATGTTAAAGAGTTCATTGTTTCTGTCTCTTTTGAAGCAAATTTAATAAATCAGATTTTCCTAAAAATGTTAAGAACAAATTATATTTTCCTAATGCTGTGAAATGGGTGTGGTGATATCACTGGGAAGTCATCCTCTTTTGTCCCATCCTAGATAAACAGAACAATCAGAGCATCATTTATTCCACAAAATTCACTGTTCTGTAGTAGCAGAAGAGTACAAGAAAGTAATATTAACAAGTAGGTTAACAAGAAAGTAATATTTCTCCTTTTTCACTTCTGTTATATTGTTTACTGATTTTTAGTGATTCAATATGCAGTCACATGCACCAAGATAACATTCTGTGAAATCATTTTTTGGGGTTCTTTTGACTGGGATCTTCCCACTTCTAAGGGCTAGCCTATATTTAGAGACACAAGTGTATTGGTATGCCTGTCCTGCCTTAAGGGCAGTTGTGTAGTCACGTTATATTGGTGAGAATGTAATCCCAACAACATCCTAGCTAGTATTCCTGGTAATTTAGTGGTAGAAAAACATGCTAACACAAGTCAGAGTTTATAGCAGGCGTGGCCAAACTGCAGCTCGGGAGCCTCATGCAGCTCTTGAATGAAAAATCGTGGCTCCCAGAAGAATGTCAGCAAATCAATTTAGGAAAGCAGCCCCAGCCTAGGAGTTCGGGAGGGGGTCAGGCTGGTGGAGAGAAGTGTGGCATGGTTGGGGATGGCGGGGAGAAGTGCGGCATGGTTGGGATTCTAAAAAACTTGCCACTAGTCTGCAGTCTTCTACACCGAGCAGCAGCTAAGTTTTTACTGTATAGGCCTAATTTTCATGGTAACCTTAAGCAATTATTAGAATCTGACATTAGTAAGATCAGTATTTGCCCTCTTCTTACGATAAAATTGAAGTGTGCAATGAATTTTAAACTTAGTCATTTCGGAGTAAGTAAAAGTATATGGCTATATGTCTCGGTGTGGCTCCTGAAGGTTTAATAATCAACTTGTGCGGCTCTTGAGTTCCATAAGTTTGGCCACCCTGGTTTATAGTCAGAGCTAGCTGTTCACCCTGGACACCATGAAGAATGCTTAACCTACAGGTGCTGGAACTAGGAGTGCTGATAGTTTCCGTCATATACATTTACAGTTTTGTTCAATGGCTTTTAGCATCCCCAAGATAAAAACTGTCCCAATGCCACTGGCTCAGTTCTTTGGAAGGGAGTCAGTTGCTCCTGAACGACATCTATTTGGATTGATGCACAAGCCTATAACACTTCTTCCAGAAGAAAATTTATCTTATTATTTGCATTGTGATACCAGCCCCCTCATATGAAGTGCTCTGTACACATACTGAAAAAAGTATCTCTCACAATGAGTTTACAGCCAAAGTAATATAACCACACAAAACAACATGTTGGGAGAGTCTCAGATCTCACCTGCACTAGTATTGATTAAACTTAAAAATTAAAACTTTAGTCAAAAGTGAAAAAAACCCACCCCCCTGAGCAAAGTAAGTTTTGCCAGCATAAGGGCTTGCGTGTACAGTGCCATGTCAATGGAAGAGCTTTTCCCACCAATGTAATGTGGCTACACAAATGCCCTTACAGCAGGACAGGCATACCAATACACTTGTGTCTCTAAGTTTTAAGTACAGACTAGACCTTAGAAGTGAGAAGATCCCAGTCAAAAGAACTGATTGAGGGCTGGTCAAAGGCATTCAGCTGTACAGTAGCTCCAGGAAAGAAGCCAAGGTTTACACTTATGCATCATCGGGACATGTAGAAACATGCCTGTAAACAGGTGTTCTGTGCTTTTCCATACACATGTGGCCTTGTATTTGAAACAGCCAACAGCCCACATGGCAGAACAGCTGTTTCGTTGTCTCCATCTTGTCTTCACTCCTGCTTCCTACCTCTGCTGGTTACATTCGCTGACTGTGTGGCTCGCCTCACATGGAGCTCACTGTACAGCAGGAGCTGACAGTTCCTCTCTAAGTACTGACTGGGCCTAGCAAGGGGTTATAGGTCCTACAGGAGTGGGAGCTGCCCTGGTCAGCTTTGGGCTGCTGCCCCTCCTGGGAGCTTAGGCTGGGCTGGTGGCCACTGCCCTCCAACAGTGTTTTGTAGGCACTAACAGCAGCTGGGCTCTAACCCACACACACAGCAACTTTTCCACCCTTCAGTGCAGCTCAGTCCCAGTGCTTAGCAGGGTGAGTGGCAAGAGGCTGCCTGAGTCAGTCCAACACCATCAGTCTTGCAGCAGTAGATACGCTGTTTTGTTGATAACCTTTGACCTTCTGGCAGTTGAAAGGTTGAGCCCCATTTTAAGGCTTTTTTTTTAAAAAAAAACAAAAACAACCCCGTACCGCCCCCCCCCCCCCCGTTTTTACATTAGTGCTTGTGCTGCAGGGTCTGACAGAATGGGAATGCAACAGAAAAAAAGGGAAACAATCAGAATCATTGAGCTGAATGTTTTGGGGTGAGCGTGCATCTTGTCTGTAAGAGCAAAGACAGCTGAGGCTGAGAGCAGAACTCAAAGGAATGCATGTGCTGTACACCGTGCTCTGAATGAATGAGGGAGATGGGGAAGTACTGTGCTGGTGCAGGCTGTGGGAACCATCTCACCCCTCCACCATTCCATCATCTTCTTCCTGCTCCTCTTCTCCTTCAGTCATTGTCACTCTCTATTTCCTGCCCACTATTTATCCACTGTGTGTGGGGCAGCCTGGCTGTGACCATGTAAGATTGGTGGAAGACATTTAGCTAAAATGTTTGGGGGGAAAACTATTTTTTTTTCTCTTTACTAAATGATTTGTTAGTTTGCAAAAAGTGTTAGTTGGGTGGGGGAAAAACTAACATTTTTCCCTGGAAAAACGAGCACCTGAAAAACTATATACTGAGTAGTACTGTGATGGGGCCTCATGGGAGTTGTAGTTCTGTCCTCTCACCTCCTCGATCATGCAGAGCTGTGAAACAAAGGACTGAGGTGCTGGATATGTTCCAGAGGAACTGCACAAACCTGAAAAGCAAGGAGTCCTGTGGCACTTAAAGACCAGCAGATTTATTTATCACATGATCTTTCGTGGGAGAAAAATCACACTTTGTCAGACGCTTTGAAGATGGGGAACTTACAGAATGGGATGAAAATAAATGCAAGAGAGTGTAAGGCATGGGATCAAGTCATACAGTAACAGCGAATCAGAGTGGTTGTTAAGATTCAAACACTGGGAAACAGAACATAGAGGAGGGTGAAGTCAAATTACCTGTTGTAATGGGAAAAGAAGCCATTGTCTCGATTCAGTCCTGCATTTACACAATCTAATCTGCATATCAGTTCTAATTCAGCTGTTTCTCTTTGAAGTCTTGATGTCCCACTGACTTTCTTGAGCACTGTCGTTAACAAATCATCAATATAGCGATTAGAAAGATGGAAGTGCTCAGCAACTGGTTTTTGTGTGTTGTGATTTCTGATGTCAGTTTTGTGCCCATTTATTCTTTTGCGCAGGAACTGTCCTGTTTGTCCAATGTATAAGGCTGAGGGGCGTTTCTGGCACCTGATGGCATAAATCACATTAGTGGATGAGCAGATGAATGATCCTTTGATGGAGTGCCTGGGTTGATCAGGTCCTATGATGGTGTCTTTTGTGCGGATAGGTGGACAAAGTTGCCAGTGTGGTTTGTTGCAAGTGCCTGCTTTAATGTTTCTGTTGTTAGGTCTGTAGTTGCTGGTAAGTGTCTGTTTAAGGTTCAGGGGTTGTCTGTAGGCAAGAAGAGGTCTCTCTCTCAAGGCTAGAGAGAATGAGGGATCATCTTTTAAAATAGGCTGGAGGTCCTTAATGATCTGTTGTAGAGGTTTGAGTTGAGGGTTGTATATTGTGACTAGTGATGTTCTATTGTTTTCTTTTTGGGGCCTTTCCAGTAGTAATTGACTGTGGGGTACCCGTCTGGCTCTGTCAATCTGTTTTCTTTCTTTCTTTCCCAGGCGGGTACTGTAGTTTTAAGAAGGCTTGATAAAGATCCGCAAGATATCTGTCTCTGTCTGAGGGATCAGAGCAAATGTGGTTGTATCTTAGGGCTTGGCTGTAGACAATGAATCGTGTGGTGTCTTTTGGATGGAAGCTCGAGGGATGTAGGTAACTATATCGATCAGTAGGTTTTTGGTATAGGGTGGTGTTGATGTGTCCATCCCTAATTTGTACCCTAGCATCCAGAAAGTGGATCTCCTGTGTGGAGTGTTCAAGGCTCAAGTCAATTGTGGAGTGGAAATTGTTGGAATCTCTGCGGAAATCTTCAAGAGCATCCATGCCATGGGTCCAGATAATGAAGATGTCATCAGTGTGGCGTGAGTAGAGGAGAGGTACTTTGGGATGAGTCTTGACGAAACATTGTTCTAAGTCGCCCATAAAAATGTTGGCATGTTGTGGGACCATGTGGGTACCCATAGCAGTGCCACTGACTTGGAGGTATAAATTGTCCTCAAATCTGAAATGGTTGTGGGTGAGCACAAAGTTCAGTCACAAGCTGTGCTGTGGCATCATCTGGGGTAGTTCTAATAGTTTGTAATCCATCCTTGTGTGGGATGTTGGTGTAAAGAACTTGTACGTCCATAGTGGCCAGGATGGGTTTTCTGGAAGGTCACCAATGGATTGGATTTTGCTCAGGAAGTCCGTGGTGTCCCGAAGATAGCTAGGAATGTTGATGGCATAGGGCCTGAGGAGGGGGTCCCTGTAGCCAGATAAGCCTGCCGTAAGAGTGCCAGTGGTAGAGACGATGGGGTGTCCGGGGTTTCCTTTTTTTATGGATTTTAGGTAGTAGATAGAATATCCCTGGTTGGGGTTCAGGTGGTGTGTCTGTCTTTATTTGTTCCTGTGCTGTCTTAGGGAGTTTCTTTAGTAGGTGTTTTAATTCCTTTTGGTATTCTTCGGTGGGGTCAGAGAAAATGGTTTGTAGAACATTGGGCTGGAGAATTGTTTATAAGCCGCCTGGTCATAATCCAGTTTATTCATGATGACGACAGCACTTCCAGCAGGGGCGTCGCTGGTGCCTGGCACATGGGGCCAGTGCCCTGAATCCCGGTGCCAGTGTACCCCCCGCCCGGGGGGGGGAGTGGAACTGCATTTGGTGAGTTCCCCCCTTACTTGAACCTTTTATATGTCTAAACTTTCCAACCAGAATTTGGTTACATCACTACTTATTTGGGATGCTTTCGTGAATAGATGGTCTTAATTATTTTAAATTGATTGTCTACCTTCAATTGTTTAAAAGGACAGGTTTTTATAATCACGGTAACAAAAACAAATTTCATAGAACATCTTTTAAAAAGTTAGGATTTAAAATCCTTTTTTTTAAACTGAGCTTTTCTGTTGCTTTAGCTGTTGAGCAGGATTTTTCATCCAGAGATAGGAGCTGGGTCTGAGAGCAATACCACCAAATGAGCTTGGAGCCTGCTGTGCCTTCCCCTCATTCTGTACTCACACCTGACTGATCGCTGGCTTCTTCAACAGCCAGACATTTACTAAGACCTTCTGTCATCTGAATTCCTTAATTGTTTTGCTGAAATAGGCTAATACAGCCATCACTATGAAACTTGTCACCATGCAAAGTGCTGAGAATATTTTTGCCTACCTCTACTTTAGGAAGGAGAAACAATCTCTTAATAAATATTTTGTTTTTCTTTTTGTCTTGTTTTTTTCTTTTTCTTTTACATGACCTTAGTAGAATTCACTGTTAATTATTCTTTGCAAATTACTTTGGCTGACGATGTTAAATTAAATGAGTCATGGGACATTTAAATTTCTCTTGGTAGATTGCTGGTTTCTCCAATAATTACTGGGAATTAAGGAGATGTCGACCTAAACTAAAAAAACTGAAGAAACTTCTAATGGAAAATCTTTATGAAGGGCCAGAGAGAGAGACAGAGAAGGCTCTGACAGATTCAAAGGTAAGCTTGTTAAGTAAATCACTTCCTTATTTTTACTTTGCCTTTGTATTTGGTAAAGATACAAAAGCCCAGTAAAATTCCATTCTTAACTAGAAACCTATCTTCACTCACAGTTTTATGTAAATGTGCAGAATTGTGCCTTTGTACACAATCCTGCTCTGAGCTGCTTTTACAATTCTGCTCTGAACTGCTTTTTCTCCCTGCTTGAGACAGCCTCGCACATTCTGCAAGAATTGCTAGGTATGTTACTTACTGTAACTGGTAAGGTGTTGGCCTGGTAGTAAACAGAAGAAAATGAAGCATAATGAGAAGACACTGAATCTCCTCTCTTCATGTAGCGGGTGATAAGAAGAACCACTGTGCCCTCTGGCAGGATGAGGACTTCTGCTCTAAGCCAGTAAAGTGACACCAGAAGTTACAAAAGAGTAACCAGCAATGCCATTTTGAAGTCTTAAGGAGCTGGCTGTATAAATCCCCCAAGTGTTACGTGTCTAGGGCGCTGTGACTTTCCCTACACTTATTTATGCTGCTTTTGTTTTTAAGCACAAAGGCTAAGTAAATCTCAGCTCCCCCCCCCCCCCCCAATTGTCGCCCCAGAAAGGAAAGTACACTGATGTAGGACTTTTATTGACAAAAGTCTATAGTGTAGACCAGGCCCCAGGAATGGTCAGAGTGAGAGGTACAAGTCATCTGACTTTTATTCTTTTATATTTATATGTAGCAGGTCTTGAGAAGATGCTAAAAAAATCAAGAATTTTTTTCTTGGAGTGAAGATATAATTTCAGAATGTGTACATATGATCCGTGTCTTTAGCTGACTAATTGTAAAGCTAATTTACTTTTGCATTATCATTCAAATATCCTTTCAGACAACAACGCTCAAAGGTAATATCTGAGACATCTTTGCATTTGGAAGAAAATACTTTTAACATGTTAATTTAGTCTCATTATCCTCTGAATTTTGGTGAGAAGATGGACTATTAAAAGGATAAAATGATTACTTAAAATAAGATTCTTGGTTGTGTTACAGATGACATTGGAATTTTCAATTAGATTGTAAATTCTGTACATCTTGCTACAGTTGCTGATTCTGACTGGAGCCCCTAGAGGTCACTACAATACAAGTGATGATATGAATTTTTGCAAGACTCCTTGTTTACTCATTGCATTTCTCTTGGCGTGAGCCATTAACAAGCAATTGTTCTGTTCTGTTTTGTGTTTTCCTTTTCAGGAAAATGAGCAATTCTGTTTCAGTAGATTATAGAACCCATGTTTTCATATCGCAGCATACCACTACAATGTTTGTTTGCAGATATTCCCTCAACATTTAAATGTAGTTATTATTGAAATAAAACAGCAGATTTTCAGCATCCTAGTGCAGCAGCATTAAATGTGCGAAGCAGAAAGCCAGTGAAATGACAGTAAAATTTAGACAAAATAAATTACCTAAAAAGCAATTTGATCAGATCAGTTGGGTTAATACATCTACACTTGCATAGAAATCCCAGGCTTTCTAATGAACACTAGTAGTCTGGATTTCACTGTTGCATCTTATTGGAAAAAGATAATTTCAAGCAGTGCGTTGCTCTCAAACCCCGTAAGATATTTGTTCTAGTCCAGCTCTGAGATATTGTTTCATCTGCTAAATTTCCAACAACATTCCCTGAAGCGCCTGGATGTGGTTTGGAGGTCTCCTATTGAAGACATAGTGTCAGTGCTGCTTAATTTATGAGTTCTCATGGAACTACAGCATCCATAGAAAGAGAAGGAAGGATGTAAGAGAAAAAAGCAGTTACCCAAAAAGAAGAAATATGGAGGAAACGAAAGGACACTGTTGAACAAAAACATTTTTAAAATAATTTTATCCCACATACAATTTAGATGGTGTTCACCAAAGTTGGTGATTTGCTATTTTGCCTTTCATTATCTACTGCATTATTATACTTAAGATAAAATGATTCATTCCTTTTAGGAATTTTTTTTTTTAAATCAAAAACTTAAGTATTAGTTTAAATATTAAATGTGCCTTTTAAAAATATTCAAAGACACAACAAAGACAAACCCAATGAAGTGCATATTTGGGAATCAAGCAAAATATATCTGGGAATCAAGCAGAACTTATCTGCCAATTATTTGGATTGATGTAAAGCAACTTATTTTATCAACAACTATAGCTGAGATTAACTCATCCGTAGTTCAGAATTTGTTTTGCTTGCTTTAAACCTACTTGACTATTGTTGATTGAAAGTGATTGTACTAAACAGAAAAGCAGAGAAGGAACGAAAACAAATGTGTAGCTCGCATGGGATGCTGACTCTTGCTAGTCTGACTTCTGGGCAGACGTTTATATCACTTACGCGGGGTGCAAAGACTTTTAATTAGCAAATTATTTTTTTTTAATTGAACAAAATAGAGAAACTGGCTTAAACTACAGAAGATTGTTTGCAAATTTAAACTAATGTGGTAAACAACACTTCAAAACTGTAAAATTCTAAGACTCCACAGTGTTCTTCCATCACTATTTTAAATAATATTTATCTTCATCACTCTTATATAAGATAAGCTTTACTAACTGAAGTGAAGGCTGAAGGTAACCTCCCCTTTTTCTTTTTGCATGCTGCAGTATACAACAGAAGACTTGCTAGATCAGATTCAAGCAAGTGAGGAAGAAATATTGCATCAGTTGCAGGTTATAAATGCCTGTAAAATTGAAGGTATTTGTTCTTATAGGATATGTATTATCTTATAGCATAAAATAAGGGGGTAACTTAGTGAAGAACGCATGAAAGCAGTGGGGTCTCAGCAGGGATTTGAATAGCTGTCTTCCCAAATATCTATAGTATCTTCCAGTGTTTTATGTGGGAGTCAGAGGAGTTAATTGCGTTATTTGATTCGGAGCAGTTACAGCATGAAAAGCATGCAGATAGGCAGTGAGTTGAGACTATCTGCCATTTGTTAATAATTCTCAAATTCTTGCATAATGTGATCAGAAAATAGATTAAAGATTCTTATTGAATAAATCCATTTTTGACTGTATAACATCCCAGCAGCAGCAGTTTGATTTACATAGAAAAGTAAATAGGTATCTGGTCTCCTCGAAAAAGTTAATCACACTGGTTTCTGTTTGCTGCATCTGCTATTCTGTTCCTTCTCCTTTTTAAAAGTTATTTAAATACCTTTTAAGAGCTTGGTGTTTTGTTTGCCTCAAGAGGGTGCTGAGACTCATGTGGCTTCTGAAAGATATCTTCACAGAATGAAAATTGCAAAGCATATATCTTTTGTTTGGCAGGATATTGGAGGGTTCTAGACTTTGATTATGAGATGAAACTTCTAAATCATGTGACTCAGCTAATAGATTCTGAATCCTGGCCTTTTAGCAAGGTTCCTTTAAATATCTGTCTTCAAGAACTTGGACCCCTGGAACCTGAGTAAGTATCTTTTTGTTTATGTGCTTAAAGCATTATCCATATTGATCATCATTATTTGCATTTACTGTAGAGGAATTGTGCATAATATATGCAACTAACATTCGATTCAAGGTATAGTCCTACTCTGAGTTCAGTATGGAGCTGCATTGCTCCAGGGAGCACTCTGGCTCATAGTTGGGAACACAATAGTTGCTACAACTCTTCTGGAGAACAAAAGATTTATCTCCTGCCTACTTTAAATGCATCTGGCCACCTTTTTGCTGTCTGGTATGTACATGGGGCAGAGCTATGGCCTGTCTCCTCCATTTTACAGGAATCTTTTGTCTTATTGGGGAGCAGACCTTTCATACAGTGAGTGCATGGGGCACAATGAGGGTCCTTTGCACCCTTTTTTCCTCCTGTTGCTATTTATATACTCAGGAAGAGCATAGCATGGCCCTGAGTAGCTTTATACTCTCAAGATGAGGTCTGGTGAGACTAATCTCTCTCCCCTGGTCACCATCACGTAACACTGATCAAGGTTACAAAGGATCCTATTCTAGTCTTATGGCGAGATAAGTATCCATTGACTCCAGTAATTACTTTTAAAATATATGCTGACACAACAGCAAAAGTGGTGTTCACTCTATTGTATGTGCTGATAATACCGTTATTTAATTGGCAGACTGATGCCTGTCGTGGAATACCATTTAGAAAGGAAGCCAAAAATGTGTAGTGTACCCTTCCTCTATAATGCTTTTATGTTTATCACTGGTACTTCTGGTAGTATAATGCTATATTTAAAAAAAAAAGATCACATTAATAGACTAGTACTAAAATATTTACAGATCATTCCATTTAAATTACAGGTTTATTCAAAATCTGCAAAGGAGTACAAGTCAGGCTATAATTTCACATGACTTGTCTATAAAGTACCTTTTAGTAATATGTTTATATATAGCTGCCATGCTTTGTGCAACTCCATTTGTGGTAGTTTTTGGACACATGAAAGAAGGCAAGAGTCTATACTACTTCCCTCTGCCTTGCTACACTTCAGAGCAGATGGGGGCAGGTGCTGGTGAGCTAGGCAGAAATGAAGTTCCTGGGATATTTGACTGAACCACTGACAGGGGTCTTCAGAGATCCTGGATCAATTCTGTCACTTTGACCATTTCACCCCGTTCAGTCTTTCCTCCTCTTTCAATTCCTGTTACTTCTGTGTCCCTCTTTCAGCTCTGCCACCTTACTCTGTTCCTTGGCTGTCCCTAACCCTTTAGCCACTATGACGCATCCCAAACCCAAATCCCTCTCTTTCTCGCCTTGCTAGCCCCCGTCACTTTCTCTGTAGTCAGTGTTTGTGTGTTACTGGGAGGGAGGAAGGGATTTGTAATGTATCTTTAATGATTGGGTACACTATCTTACTTCAGATAATTTCAAACTGCATTCCTTTGCCATAAATCTGAAATGCATAAAAGAAGATTTTGAAGTTTAACTTTTTTTTTTTTTCAGAGAAATGATACAACATATTCTATTAAGTTATGGAAAGAAATATACTGAAGGAGGTAAGTTATGGTAGGGATGCATATATTAAATTTATACCTTAAATGAACCCAGTATTACCACCTAAAAATAATTTAAGATTATAATACAAAGGATAAGAACTAACAAATTATGTAACTGAAATAACAAGATGTAAGAAACTAGGAAGGCTGACACCTGCGGTAAGAATTATTGAGGCTGATCATCGTGGAAAATTTCCTTAACAGTGAGGCTGCTAAACTGGGGAGTACAGAAAGTAGTGCCATTAGTGGAAAGAGAGATGCCTAAGAAAAACTACTAGATCTTTCCAATCATTAGTTCCTGGGATTGTTTAAATGGGTTGCACAGCATTAAAGAACTTTTTTTGCAGATGGATTTTGTTATCCAGGCATTTGAATTAACTTATAGCAGGATATAGTGGTTCTCAGAGGGCTACAGGCCTATCATGAGTTGATTTCAGAGCAAAAGTTGGGGGTTGGAACAATGAGTGCCAGGAAGGGCTGAGTTACAGAAGGCATTCTGTATAAGCAGAAGTCTTTAGACATGGTGTGGAGCTCTCCACTGAGGGAGCTGGGGAAGGAGTGGTAGCACCAGTGACTGTTGGAATATCTCTAGACAAAGACCATGGGAGCAGTTGGTTTGACTGAGCCCAGGGAAGGGACCTGGTCAGCAGGAAATCTGTGAGAGGACCTGGGTGCAGGAGGACCTCTGGAAGGGAGGGGGTAAAGCAAGTAATTTTGAGACTGTGTTTGCAGTTACTCTTTTTATGGGCTTTGATTTAGGTCTTTCAAAGTGGGAGGAAGTGCACCTTATTTCCTCCACCACCCTGGATTTAGGGTGAAGACCAGGGTGAAAGACCAGATTGGAGACCCTCAGGAAGTGAAAGGACTACTGAACTGTTTGGCTTACAGTGGTTCCCAACTTTTTTCAGGCTGGGGACCCCCTTTTAACAAAAAAAAAAAAAAACCACAAAAAACAAAACAAACAAACAAAAAAAAAACAAAAAAAAACAACCCCCAACTCGGCCGCCCCCCCCCCCCCCCCAACTGATTATATAATCTGGGCCGCGCAGGCAGACTCTGACCTTCACCACTCTGGCAGCGCAACTGGGACAGCTGGTGAGCAGCACTGCTGCCACCATGGCCCACGCCGCTGGCAGGCCGAGCCGCGACAGCTATGGCCCCCTGCCCTTGCCCCTGCCAGGGAGCTGCTGCGGACCCATCCCCCTTCCAGGGGAGGGAAGGCAGCCCTGCGGGGGAGCATCGGAGCTGTAGTTGGATTGCAGTCCCAGTAGGGAAAGGCTCTGTGGACCTCCTGCAACATGTCTGCGGACTCCTGGGGGTCCCCGGACCACTGGTTGGGAACCACTGACTTAGAAAGTGCAAACAACTCTTGATGATAAACTTTCATATACAAGAGTGAAGAGAGATGGGGGGGTAGGGGTGATGTAAAAGGACTGTTTTTAATTTGACAGGGGTGCAGATCTGTTGATGTCAGTCATGTATCAACAGGGCTAAAGGCTGTGGCCAGGAGAGGGCTAAGGATGTTCTTGTTTTTGTGCTGACTCTTGTTTACTTTGGACAGGATGGGGAAACTTTAATTTAGCCACAAGGTAACTAATATAAAATTACTCAACCAGCCAGAGGGGAAATTTAGGTACCTATTACTTGTGAAGAGGGAGAGAATGCAGATCAGAGGGGAAATCTGATGCACAGAAATATCCTGATAATAAAACTGATAAGAACTTGTAAGGGTAATATTTTTTCCTTTTGCAGATGAAGTTTATTTTGAAATGAATGAAGATAAAATATGCGCAGCTATAGCACAAATGCTCTTGAAAAATGCAGTTAAATTCAATCTATCAGAGTTTCAAGAAGTATGGCAACAAAGTGTCCCTGAAGGGATGACTACAAGGCTGGATCAGCTCAAGGTAATAACTAAACTAGTGGATTTTGGGCTGTTATTACTGCTCTATACTGTAGGATTAGTGTGTGAATCATGAACAACCATATCGTTAGTTTTTATTTTAACAGTATTTGCCAGTAGCTGAGAGAAGCATCATGGTCCAGCATTAAAGCACTTACAAGGTGTTTCCTAACTGGCTAGGACCTCAGTAGTGTAGGAGCTTGAGAATGCTCTCCTAAGTATATTCCTGAACATGATACACCTAGCTATAGAGGGAAAATTTCAAATATAGGGTCTATTACTGTCAGCGTAGACTGAACTAGAAGTCCAACATACTGTACAACAGCCTTTAATGAATGTAAGAATGCTGCAATCACTAAAAAATTTTGCTGGAGCTGGCACCAAGATGGCTTGTTCTTTCACACATTCCCCTCTCTGAGGATGTTAAAATTACCTCCTTCGTGATGGCAGATAATACAAAGGCTATTATTTTCCTTTTAGTATTGTGACTCCTTGTACAATTTAGGCATTAACATACTGAAATAAATGGCAGAAGTGACAAAGTATGCCAAGGGGAGAAACTTTAGATCATGTTTTATTTAAAATTTGTGTCCTCCTGTCATTGTCCCAATAGGGTTTGGCTCTGTTGGATAGAAACTCCAGACCAGAGACTGTCTTCTTGCTCAAAGTGGAAGACTTGCCTGAGGACAATCAGGAAAGGTTCAACAGCTTATTTGCCATTCGGGAAAAGTGGACAGAAGCAGATATTGCTCCATATGTTCAGTAAGTACTTAATACTAGTATATGTACAATAAGTACATAAGGACTTGTGCATGCATGTATATAAAATATAAAGATTTGTGAATTATCCAAAGGGTAAAAAGCAAAAAGTTATAAACTGTCTCCAAGGAGATCTTTTTTTCTGTTTAGTAACACTTTTAGTGACCCACCAATATGAGCGGTCTTGAAATAAAAATCTTAACTGGAAGCTTTGCAATTTACCATATTACCGGATATAAGCCAATCCTGGCATAAGCCGACGCCCCCATTCTGAGCCCAAAAGGTCCCAAAAAATGGGTGACCCGGGTATAAGCCGAGGTCCCCTTTTGGCTTTGGCCCCTAACCACCACACCCAGTGCTGCTGGCTTCCTCTTGAGTTCCCGACAGCTTCTGTAACCCCCAAAATCTCTGCTGCTGCTCCCCCCCCCGTCCATTCCTCACTCCTGCCCCCCTGCCAGAGGCAGCCTGCGGGCCCCGCCCCCTGGCTGGTGACAGGGCCAGAAGCCGCCACACTGCTGTGGATGGCTAGGCCCTGCATCCCGGGACAGGGACAGGGCCAGAAGCAGCCACAGGCAACTGGGCCCCGCATCCCCGGCGGCGGCGGCTGGGCCCCGGATCTCTGGCCTGATTGGGCTGGAGATCCGGGGCACCAGTGCTGGGATTTGGGCCACATGCCCCGGGTGCCCAGCGCCAGCAACACCTTTGCCCCCTGCTCTGCCATTTCCTCACTGCTGTCACCCCTGCAGCCTCCTGTCACTTCTAAGTTTCCTGCTGTTGCCCCCCTGCTGCTCCTGCTGCCTCCCTGCTCACTTCTCAGTTTCCTGTTGTCCCCCTGCTCTGCCCTTTCCTCACTGCTGCCCTGTCACTTCTCAGTTTCCTGCTGCCCCCCTGCTCCCACCTGCTCTGTCCTTTCCTCACTGCTATCCCCTGCTTGCTTCTGAGTTTCCTGTTGTTACTCGCATGTTCCCCAACACCCTTTCCCAGTCACCCCCCCCCCAAATCCCCAGGCCCTGTTGCTGCTTCCCTGGACTCCCTGACCCCTCCCCCCACAAACACCCAGTCCCTGCCGCGGCTTCCCTGGCCTCCCTGAACTCCCCTCAATTTCCAGGCTGACCCTCCTGCCCCCCAGGGCCTCCTTACTTGGCCACTTCAGACGCTGGAATCCGCTCCTTACTCCAACCCCAGCCCAGGCCAACTGCCCAAGATGGCCACCTGGCAACACTGGGGCTCCGGCCTGCTGCATGGTCAGGGAGACTGCTAGTCTGGGGCTGTCTACCTATTCTCCCGTGTATAAGCCAAGTGCCTGTTTTGAAGCCAATCTTTAGGCACAAAAATCTCGGCTTATACACGATGATATATGGTAACTCTTCTGCAAATTATCAAGAGAATGAATTCACAGTGTGTTTAGAACCAGAGGTCTGGAGAAAGCAAGGCTAGTGGAGAATGAAGGATTCAGAAGAGCTCAGTGAGGAAATCCTTAAGATGAGGGAAAATTGAAAGATCAACAGTAAATATTCATGATTTTAGAGAACAGGCTTAATCTTGGGCATGTCTTTTCTCACATTAAACTTTCTTTTGTTCATCATATCCCCCAAATTATTTTTTTTTAAAAAGTCATTAAAATCAAACTTAGAATTCCAGAACCATACTCAAGTACTGCTTCTCCTGTTGCATCCTTTCCCTTACTACTTTACATTGTTCCAAGCTGACATGATGATAGGACTCATATCATCCAGTCAAGATCTCAGCATTGCTGGATTGAGCAATGTAAAACTGCTTGTACATGGTTCTTGCCTCAGAGCTTTGAGCCAAATTCTGCTGCTTAGAGTAAAAGCTGAAGTGATCCAATTAATTCAAGAGTGGCCTAAACATATCAATATAGCTATATCCATCAGCAGTGTGAGGGAAACAAAAGAACCCTCCCCACCCCCCAAAAAAACCCCCACACCTCTGACTAATGTACTATGCCAGCAAAATTCTCAGTATAGCTGCAGCTGTGTGAATGGAAGACTGCATCTGTTGAAGTAACTAATGTCATTCAAGAAGATGGTGGAAAACTGATGTGGGCTGAGTTTGTACTGAGGAGCTGTGCTAATATAGGAATGTTGGCATAGGTTCTGTAGTGTAAACATCTGGAGTGGTGTAATGGAGAACAGAATTAAGCTTTTGCCTGCAGATTAGTGGTTCTCAACCACTGTTTTGGGACACATTACTGTTGCCACACAGTGATAAATGTGTTGCAGAGAGCCATGGAGATGGCTGGATTTGGCCTGGAGGGGGTGGGCTGGTATGTCCTGTAAGTTCTCAATATGCCACCAAGTGTGTCATAACAAACAAAAGGTTGAGAACCACTGCTTAGAAAGTCTCTACCTGGAATACAGGGCTCGACGAAATTGGCTACCAGCTAGGCACCAATAATTTTATTTTTGATCACGAGAGGGCACTGCTCCACTGCATTGCCCCAGTGGAGGTAGGAGCCAGGCTACAAACCCTGGTTACGGCTTTGAACCCTGCTTGAATAGTTTACACCCTTTGTTTTGTAAGTCATGTATTTCAAGCTATGTAACAGTATGAATTTTAAATGATTGTTGCCTCTTCCAAACAGGGTGATTGCTGTGTTAGTAGAACAGATTACTAAAACAGTAGGTACTTGATCCTGAAATAGTTTGTCCTGATATTCTTTAACTTTTTTTTTAAAAAATCACTTTTTTTCTCTCCAGAGACTTGTGTGCAGAGAAGCAAACAGTGGCTGCACTTCTGACCAAATATGCTCGTTCTTCCATGCAAAATGGTATCAAAGTTTATAACTCTAGAAGACCCATCTCGTAATAAGAAACCACCTTTTATTTAAGGATCAAGAATACTTAGAAGTATAACAATTAGTGGTGTTAATACCAGAATTATCTGTAATTATGTAGCAATATCAACCATCATAGTTCAAAAGACAGTTAGCTAAAAAGTTGTGTAATAGCAGGATTTTTGATGTTTTAGATCTTTGGGGAAAAAATTCTTCCAGCAAGACCTAAAAGTACAGTGCAGGAATCTAGTTTTTAACATGTAACCAGGAAGACCTACAAATTGATTTGCATTGAATTGAAATGTGTAGTTTGTTTTGAGTCTTAACATTTAAGAAGCAAAATAAATTCAGAAACCTTGCTTTACTTGCCTGTTTTGTTTTTGCATAATACTTTTTACACACATCAGTCTGCTAGAAGGATCACCAAGTCCAATGGAAGATCACAGAGAAAATTTTTTCTTCTATAAAGCAGTCATTTCCTCCCATTTATCTTGTAAAAGAAGTCTACTTCCACTTATGTACTGAATATAGTATGTCAAAAGCAAAGAGGAATGCTTGGTTTGTTTGCTATAAAAATAACTGTCAAGCGTATTCCAATTATTAACAAGCAATGTTAGTGTGTTGAGATCTGTGAGTAAAACGAGCAGTTGATCTTGCAGATGAATTACTCATTTCTACTGTGGACTGCAGGCCAGGACTGTGAATCGTGGTCCTTCTCTCGGTTCTTGTCTTTGAATACAAATAATATGAAACAGAATTACGAGCACTTGACGTTCTGGGTTCTTGACAATGTAATACTAGTGGCAAACTTGCCATAAGACTAACTGTTCTGTAAAATCCAGCCTAAGAGGATAACTGAGATTATCCAGACATGTTATGGACTCAGCTACTTCTTCCATAACCTTCCCTTCTGCATCACTGAAGTATTATCACCTTCAATTTAATCTATTTTTGCATAAGTCTTGCTTCTGAAGAAGTGGTAAATTAAACCGTTTGTAGTATTCTACTTCATCTCTAGAATGTGCGTATAAATGTTCCTGCAACATTTTCATGCAAATATAAATATTATTAAATGTAGAGCTGTGAAAGTTATTTTTTGTATTATTGCCAAATTAAAGACTTTTTATAACTGGATTACCATTTGTCATTTTGTGTTAGTCACTTTGCATCCCATTTGGTATTGACGGTATTACAAATACTAGTGTTGGTACTTTAGGTAGCTTATGATTTAAAATGTGTGCGCACAAAAGGCATTATAGATATGTGGAAGACCACATGGTGGTTAAAATGTCAGAATGGGGGGCATGAGGGAAGAAATATGCTATAAAATAGTTTAACTCTCAAACTAGGGTATACTTACGCTTAGCATTCTAATATAAGAGCTGAATAAACCCATCTCCAGCTCCTCCCGTTCACTGCTGTGAGAGAGAGCTAGAATATCTGGAGAATAATATGGATACCAAAATACCTTAGTTAAAAATAAATCATGTTCACCACAAATGGAGTCTTCAGGGCAGAATTTGTAGGCTTTATTCCAATAACTATCTACATTAATTGTTGGGCTGGTGAAGCAGGAGTATGTTTAAGTTGTCTGCCCACCCCAAATAAGTGGCTGAGCAATGCATGAGCCAGGCACCCCAACTTTTGTCCTTTCGTCTCAGCAACCCCGTTGTTCATGAGGAGATCCTCTACAACACACAAATGATCAGCAAGGTCAACACTTTTTTGACTGCTTAATATGAGACTTGTTCTCTGGATTCTAGATCAGTAATACTCTATGAAGCACTATGTAAATTTGTAATGCTATTCACTTAATTTACATGGTAATGAGATCTAGCAAAAAGCAGTAGGAAACTATGGTGTTACTAAGAGAACTGATCTCATTTGCCTAAATACTCTTTGAAGATATAATATTAATAGTCAGCTGACTTTAATAAGAAAGTTCTTTCTGATCTGTTTTAACAAGCTGTCTTGTAGAGTCAAAACAGTCATGGATTTGGAAAAAGGCTGAAAAGATAGAATAAAATTTCAAATGCAGCTGTTGTCATTAAACTAATGAAAATGTGACAGGGTATTTGGAATACAACTGATCTAAAATGTTGTTAAATTTTTAGTGTCACTTTTAAGGAAAAGTAGGGGAGGGTTTTTTCTTTTTTTAGATAAACTCCTTTTGTAGTTAATACTTTGTTCACTTAATATCATCCTGAAGAGAATTTCCTCTGTTCACAAATACTGTCCACTATAGATGAGTGGGAGCATACAGCAGGAGATGGAATGAAATCCACAGCAGATGGTTCAGGCTTTTTTTCAGTTAGAGCAGGTAAGAGTTAAGCCATATGTTATAAGGGAGGTGTTTGTACAGCTTACTGTAGCAATTTACCCCATCTCTCTCAGCTGTTCTACAGACCAGTTCTTATTCACTAAGGTAGTATTAGAATCAAATCTATAAACTAGTTAAGGATGATTAATCCACCATTCTCATAAATTACTAACTAGTGCAGTAGGGTCAGCTACTCTTTACTACTTAACAGCAGAAGAATCAGATTTCCTTTAGCTACCTCTCAGATTCTTGTCTCTCTTTCCTTGAACACTGCCCGTAACCACTATTAGTTACCTCCCACCTTGTTACCTTAAGTGAAAGTACTTTTTAGACTAAAGTCCCCAGTTATGAGGGCAGTATATGCTACCAAATGCAAATTCAAAATTCCTTTCTCTCTTGTATTCATATTTCATTCTGTGCTCACTCAAGCCACTTTGTTTTGTTTTTCCTATAATGATTACTCAAATATTATGCAGGTCAATTAGTAGGGTAGCTGAATTAAAACAGTCAATTGTGGTTCTAAAATGAATAGCTTCAATGCATTTTAAGGTTGAGCAAATATAGATACAAGTATAGAGTTCTGTATACTTTGTGTACTGTAAGGAATTGTAGCCATTTTAAAAATCATGAACATGTAAATAAAGGAACTGAGTGAATGCTACACAATATATTTCACAGTTTCAAAGATTTTTCAGTTCAAAATATGCTAATTTATCCATGCGATATAGCCAGAAGCTAACAAGCAATCTTTGTGACATGACTGCACCTGGATATATCTATAGCCTGTGATTAAAATAGCATTAAACACAGTAGAAGGAATTTGTTTCTTCCAAACAATATTTGGGAGTCATATCTACATACATGCTACAACAATAGCTTAAATATTCATGCAAGTCTGTGAAGCATGCAGACATTTAGAATAGCAATATAAAACAGATGTCCTGAAACATAGCCAAAATTTTGAAATGTAGGTGATCAGATATGGATTTAGTTGCCAAACTAGGCATCCAAGTCTGACAATTTTGACTATTTGATATATGTGCTATCATGACAGTTTGTTTCACAAATTTCATTCTCTGAAGGAAAACTTGTTCAGGTCATTGTTGTAGGATAATTCTAGACAATGCCATAAGTGCTGAAAAATTCATGAACTAGACTATTCTTTGTGCAGGCAAAACTCCCTCCAGAAGATAAGTTCCAAAGGGGCAGCTGTGTTAGTTTAATAGTTCAGCAAAACAAACAAGGAGTCCTGTGGCACTTTTAAAGACTAACAAATTATTTATTGCATGAGTTTTCATGGGAGAAAATCCCAATTTGTCAGATGCATGAAGTGTATTCAAGCATCTGCAAAGTTTCTCCCATGAATGTTCACGTGATAATTTTTTAAGCCTTTCAAAGTACCACCAGACTCCTTGAATGTTTTACAAAAGATGAGTTAGTTTAAACCCCTTTGAACATAACAGAATGATAGTTTCAAATTTACAGATTGAAAGTGAATAAGTTCACAATAGTTACTTGCCCTAGAAATAATAGTTTCCTCCTCCTTGATTGTAAGCCTTTGAAGTGCTTTACTGATTGCAGATAGAAAGTGAGGGAAGGAGGAGGGTCTGCCACTTTATGCATATAAAACAGCACTGGGAGACTGAGAAGCAGCCACTGCCTGTCAGATAGGATCATCTGGAAAGGAAACATTTTCCAACTATCCCCAACCTGGCCTCTACTTGAATGTTCACGTTGAAAAGAAGAGAACTCTTTGTGGCGGTGAACAGTATCGTCTAACCAGCTCCAAAAATTTGCCCAAACATATTTGAAGCCAAGTTTCACTATACGATTAGTCCTCACTAGGCAGGATAAAAAACATGCCCCACTATTGTAATTTTATCCCATCTTAAAATAAGAGCTGGTCAAAAAAAGATTACTCTTCTCCCTAGTAGAAAACAGCAGCAAACAGAAAAGGTGTTTACACCAACAGAACCCAGATTATTCATCAGAAATACAAGAACAAATATTTCAGCTACAATCCAAAATATTGCCAGGTGCCCCTGCTCCATTTGCCCTACGGGTCAGGCTTGGAGAGGGAGGGCTGCTGCTCTGCACACCCTGGCACACGCAGGTGAGGCCAGAACTACAACTCCCAGGAGGCAGCGCGACAGCCCCCCCCCATGGAGTTTCGCCGGCGTTCGTTTCCCCCGCCCAGCTCAACCAACCAACCATCACGTTCCGTCGAGCGAATAAAACCTCAGCCCTTCCCCCACTGAACACGCCGCAGCCGAACGTCTTCCGCCCACCTCATTGGGCACAGCCAGGCTAGCGCGCGCCGGATAAACGGAGACACGCCTCTAACCACCCACCGGTCGCTCCGGGCTTCGCGCATGCGCACCATTGCCTTCGGCTGGTGGCTGCCCTCTGAAGGGCGAGATGCGCATGCGCACGCCGGCTGGGGCAGGCGCTCAATTTTGTGCTTTTCATTTTTCTTCTCCTCCTTTTCTCTTTCAAGCTCCAATTCCGCGGCGCTGTAAAAGAATTTTTTTAAAAAATCCTGCAACTGCAACATGACCTTTCAACCGCCGGAAGGTCAAAGGTTACCAACAAAATGGCGGCGGCCGCTGCTGCCGGGCTGGCGACGGGAGGCGTTGGCCTGCTGGAGGGCGCCGGACGGGCCCAGGCAGCCGCTCGCCGCCCGCCTTGCTAAGCGCCGGGCCTGAGGGGAGGAGGAGCCGCTGTGTGCGCGGGTTGGAGCCCGGCCGCCCCGAGACGCCTGCCGGAGGGCAGCGGCGGCAGCCATAACCCCTCGCTAGGCTGAGTCTGGACTCAGGGGCAGCCGGGTCCTGCTCCGGGCCAGCCGCTCCCGCTTAAAACCAGCAAACTCCGAAGTCCCCTCCCACTTACCTGCTAACAGATCCCCCTGGCCCTGAGCCCCTCACCCTGGTAGCCAACACAGCCATAGTTCCCAGTCCTCCACGTGTCGAGGCCTACAGCACCTATTTCCCCATTTAACCCTTCAGGTGGGGAGGGAGGCAAGAGACTGATCCTGTCCTTGCCCCTTCTGTGAAAGGAAATTGTGTGTTGCACGCCAGTGTATGTATAAAGCTGGTTAGTCTTGGCTTTACAACCGCTGCGTCTCTGATCTGGCCGTGGCTGAGTCTTGGGAGTCCTAGATCCACTGGGTGAGAGAGCAGTAATGAAAGGGAGCTTGACAAGGGGAAAGATCAAGCCACCCGCCCAAAGACCACTAATGAGGATGATGTTGGTGCATGTTTGACTCTCAACAGTGCGGTGCTGCTGTGCAGGATGAATAGGAAGAAAGGAGACAAAGGATTTGAGAGCCCGAGGCCTTATAAATTATAAGTATTGTTTTTTCTTCTATATGCTTGAGAGCGGTGTTTCTCCTTTTAATGTGTATACAGCCTGTAAGCTGGCCAGGTGTTGACCGTTGAGGTTGGCCTTTAAGTCTTTGTTTAGATGCATACTTAATCTTACTAAGATTCAGTATTGGTTTTCGAAACAAGCAAGGAGTCCTGTGTCACTTCTGAGACTAACGAATTTGTTTATCACATGAGCTTTCATGGGAGAAAATCCCAGTCTGTCAAATGCTTTGAAGATGGGGCATTTACAGATTGGTAGGAAAATAAATGCGCGGGCATGTCAGTCATAGGATCAGGACAGACTGTGACAGCAAATCAAAGCAGTTGTTAGGATTTAAAGAGGGGAAAGAGCCTGTAGAGGAGGGTGAGGTCAAATCCTCTGTTATAATGATGAAAAACAAGTCTAGTTCCTATTGAGCCTTGAGGCACTGGTGTCAAAGCTGCATATAAATTCCAGTTCTGCAGTTTCTCTTTGAAGCTTCAATTTGTTATCCATTTGTTTGAGCAAAGCTATTAGCAATTCATCAACGGAGTGAACGGGGAGATTGACATGTTCCCCTGTTGGTTTTCAAATGTTGTAATCTATAGTATCAGACTTCTGTCCATTTATTCTTTTGCACAGAGACTGTCCTGTTTGTCCAATGCATAAGGCCTGAAGGGGGTGGCAGTTCTGGCACATGGCGACTTAAATCACGTTGGTGGGAAGCAGGCGAATGAGCCTTTGGTGAAGTAGCTGGCCTAATTAGGTCTCTTGATGGTGTCTTTTGTGCAGATATGTAGGCAACGTTGTCAATGTGGTTAGTTTTAGACACTGCTTCACTTGATTATAGGTATGGGGTGTATCATGTGGTATAATATAGAGGTTTTCTTGTCATGTGGTTGATCAACTTATTCATCAGTGGCAAAGCACCTTGACTTGATGTACGCGGGTTATCCAAGTTAGTCCTGGATATGCCACATATATTACAGAGAAGCTATCTTAGAAGTGATGTTTAAAGTTTTCTAAAAGTTATTAGAATTATTTTTTTTGTTTCTGTACCTTAATAATCATAAGCTCATCTGGATTTAGAGAAAATAAAGCATATGTAACATTGCTAATTGACAATAATGACTGTTCTACATAAAAATGCCATTACTTTAAATGTTGATTTCTCAAGACCATCCTTTGCTTGAAACAAGTGTGGTTTCCCATAGGAGAGCTGAGTGTCTTCCTCTTTCATACTAACAAAAATATTTATTTCATGAGCTTTCATGGGAGAAAATCCCACTTTTGTTTTACTGAACTAGGTTAACACGGTTGCCCCTTTAGAACTTCCTGTTTCAAGTATAGAAAGTGTATGTGTAGTTGACTGTATAAGAGAGTCAACTTGCAAGAGAAATGTTTACTCCTTATATCCTTTATCCACACCTGTATTTCCCCAGCAATTACACCTCTTTCAGGTCCATAGCCAGTCCTATTCTCTTGCATCCTGGCAGAGATAGAACTCTTCTTTGTATAGAAACAAACAAGGAGTCCTATGGCACTTTTAAAGAGTCTTAACAAATTTGTTTATTGCATGAGCTTTTGTGGGTAAAATCCCACTTCATCAGATGCATGAAATGGAAACTACAGTATGGAAGGGAATAGATAAATGCAGAGAAGTGTAAGTCACAAGGTCAGTTCAGAGTATTTACAGACAGCCCCCAAATCTTAAGCAGATACCAGCAGCTTACACATCATACAACAGAAACACTAAGGCAGGCACATAGCAGGCACCTATCCCTGCAACAAAGCCCATTGCCAACTCTGCCCACATACCTACTCAAATGACACCATCATAGAACTTAACCTAACCAGCTACTCCAGCAGGGTCTCATTCACCAGGTGAGATATGCCATCACGTGCCAGCAGTGCCTCTCTGCTTTATCCATTGGCTGGACTGGAGTGTCTGTCTCTATGGAAAAGAATAAATGGGACGCATAACATAACAAGAATGGTCACAGTCAAAAACCAATAGGGGAGCTCTTCAGCCTCCCTCCATGTTTTATAAAAGACATGACAGTTACTGTTGAAACACTGTAAAACTTCAAAGGGGAACTGTAGAGTTAGAATTCCTATGCAAATTTGAAATCATTAAATTAGGTCTGAGTAGATATTTGGCCTGGCTTTCTCATTAAAAAATAAAGGTGATTTTTCTCTTGTTTTACCTTCCTGCCTTCATATGTGGGGGTCCTCACTATTTGAATCAAACCAAACTTGTTTGGTTTGCTGAAAAAAATCTGAACTGACCTTGTGATTTGTGCCTCTCTGCATTTATCTGTTTCCTTCCAGACTAGTTTCCATTTCAGATGTCTGATGAAGTGGGACTTTACCCACCAAAGCTCATACAATAAATTCGTGAGTGTTTAGAAGTGACACTGGGCTCCTTATTTGTTTTGCTGAACTAGCTTAATATATACCCTTCTGGAACTTGTCATCTTTATGTAGCTGATGATATTGTGCTCTGATAATTGACATTTCACATTTTGAAAAACTATTTATGTAATTATTAGAGCTTTCATAACTTTCTGTGAGTTATTCACTATTGTATTTTAGGTAACAGCTAGAAAGTTACAAAGATAACTCCAATGCTATATTTTAAAGGTGTCCCAAGCAGTTTAAACTATATTTGTTCCTTGTCACGTGCATGTGTGTATATACTGGTGCTATGTTTTGATGGTTTTAGTGACACATTTAGGACTATCTGCACAAACCACATCACATGGGCATAAATTTTCTCCTTATGTGTATGTGTGCATTTTTACTCTGTATGTATAATGTGTATATATAGGATCTATGTCTACACAAACATGATATATTTATTGTTCAGCTAAAACTTTCTTTTAACTAGGTTAAAGAAACATGAAAAGTGACATTGAAGTATTGTTTGTCTGTATGCTATTTTAAATTCTTTTGTTTGTTTTTTTTCCAGCACAACCCACCAGGTAGTCTGCATCAACAATATCATTTTTCAGAGAAAGTCGGTTGTCGTAAGTATATTATTTACAAAAATATTAAGGGCCCTGTCCAAAACTAAGATTTTCTTTTGCATTTTTTTTTTTTGAAGAAGCATAACTGCACAGAAGAGTCTGATAGTTTGCAACTTTTTTGTACAATCTACATTCTGAACAAGAGCCTGTTGCAGAAGTCTTTCCTCTGGCAGAACAAGGCCAAACTGAACTGTTGTTTAATATGAATTTCATATATACAGATACAAGATGAACAGTTATTTGTGCCCAAATTTATCTGCAGTTCTATTCAAGTCTTTTAAATTTTATTTGGACCACACATGCCAAATAAAAATGTTACCTTCAAATGTATTGAGCGAGTGTAGGCCTTAACATTTTGTGTTGAATTCAGATTTCATTTTACACAAGTTTGTTTAAAATTCTAATTTAAATAAGAAAACTTAAAAATTCAATTTAAATTTAAAATCTATTTATTTTCCCTTCAAAATTGATTTTTATTCACTCTGATTAAAAGTGGCTTTTATGCCTCTTAAAATAAACCATAAGAATTTCAGTTAATGCCAACTGTTTGTTTAAAGGTTGAAGTAGTAAAGATTTAGGCAAATGGACTAATGGTCAGGCTCTTGTAGCCATTTGGAATGCCACTGAAGTTAATGGAACTTTAAGTTCATGAATCCACCATTGTGGATTACCTGGCAGGATTATCAAGGTTTTAGATTATGAAACCCAGTTTTATTATGATTTAAGTACAGTCGTTTCACTTAGAATTAAAAGGGACACCAGCAGTTTGAATTCTAGTCAAGTGAAAGTTAAATAATCTACAGTAATACATCTACTCCTGAGTCATCTTGCCAACTTCCTTAGTTTTATAGCTGAGAATACCCACTTTCAAAAGTTATAAAAGAGAACCCATTTTTAAATATTATGGAATTTCTGCTCTTTTAAATGAACAATGACATTTGGATCTACTATTCAACTGTGGAGTACCTTATTAAAAACAAGAATAGAGTGAATAGAAAAGAATTTTTGTAATGTTACTGAATATGCCTGCATATTTAAGTGATGACATTTGTTTACATATTTATAGGGTTATGTGGAACTGACGATATTTCCTACGGTTGCAAATCTTAATAGAATCAAACTGAATAGTAAACAATGCAGAATATACAGAGTAAGAGTCAATGATCTGGAAGCAGCTTTTATTTATAATGATCCAACACTGGAAGTTTGTCACCATGAGTCAAAGCAGTAAGTAACTTGTTTTGAAAATACTGTAAAGGGGCTACCTTATTGTACTGTGATGATATATTTTTTTTCTCTAGTAGATTTTAACTGATGTTTTTCTTATAGTAATATCAATATTAGTAAGGGAGAATTGGCTGTTAACTAAATCATGGTTTCCTTTTGATATAGTGAATTATCTCCTGAAAAATCCAAGAGAATTTTTCTAGCTCAGCTCACTACACTAATAGTTTGGTTATAAAGCAAAATATTATCCTCAGCCTTTGAGCCATATCCTCGTATAGTATTATGCTATAGAAATTTCGTTGATTATTTTTGTTTTACTTCATTATGGTGTCAGATGTTTCCTAAATGTGTATCATCAGGCAAATGTGGTGAACTAAGAGGTTTGCTATCAGTATTTCAGTCTTTCTCACTCATTGTTTTCAAATGAATGTTTCTAGACAGCTAAAAGACTTTTCATATAGTGTGGGGAACAATTTTAAGATTTATGGCTTATCTAAACCAGGGTTCTTAAGCTATGGGTTGCCACCCAAGACTTGGTTGCCAGAATTTGTCAGAGGCCCAAGGGAGGGCGTAGGGGAAAGGGCTGTAGGCTAGGTCCTAGCTCTGGAGTAGTAGAGGGGTTGCACAGCTCCCCATATACTCACTAGCAGCAGCAGCTTTTGCGGCACTAGTTTTACAGGGCTTGCTGGGCTTGGCTCCCGGCTTTGAGAGTTGTGACATAGAGCACAGGGTCACAGCCGCACTGAGGTTTGGTCCATTGCTTCTCTAAAGTATGATGGGGCCAACCAGACCAAATAGAATGGATGGCACCGTTGACCTCATGTACCTGGTCGCAGCACAACTCTTACGACTTTGGCCAGGCCCAACCTGGACAGGGGTGCTGTGCCTCGCCAGCCTTAGGGGACCAGAGCAGTCACTATATTACACATGGCATATTTATTTAGTACTTGTTATATTAATGTGTATGTTATGAATACGAAATATTTAGTAAGCAAGGTTTTTTGTACTAAAGCTATGTACTGGGTTTTGATAGACAGCAGTAGCCAGCCTCTGGCATGCGTACCACCGGTGGTACTTGAGCCTGTTTGTAGTGGCACCCAGCACCCTCTGCAGCAATCACCAAAACTGCCACTGTAGGCGGCTTCTTTGGGGAGTGGCTGGGGGATGCGAGGGTCCCTGCCATGCCCAGGCCCCAGGCATGCCATGGAAAGAAGTCACCGAGAGTAGCTCCTCTCTGTGACATGCTGCCACTGAAAGGACCCACTCTATCAGCTTCTTTCCATGGTGTGCATGGGGTCCCCTGATTTGAGCCATCTAGGTGGTTTCTTTCTGTGGTATCCCTGGGGATCCCCCCTGTCCCCAGGCACGCTGCTGAGAGGGGCTGTTCTGGGAGGCTTCTGTCCACAAGTGGCTGCTTTCAGTGACATGCTGAGAAGGTGCCACTCCCTCCAGCCCCCCATGCCCCCCCCCCCAGCCGTGGCCACTGCTGAATTTTGAAGTGGCTGCTTTGCTCCCCCCCCCCCGCCCTCTTCCATAGAGGGAGCATCTGGCATGGGCTGGCAAAGGGGTTGGCAAAGGCTTCTGATCCCTGTGATAGGCCATCAAGGTTTGCAAATGGGCCCTGTGGCCAAGAAGACTGAGAATCACTGGTTTATACAAAACCTTTACACCTATTTAGCTAAAATCAGAGAAAAAACTAGTTACTTAGCTTGTTTGTAATTGTATTTGCATGCCATCCTTATACTGGAATAATTGCATCCATAGTTGCACTGAAACTAAATTGCTGCTTCTACCTATTTAGTTAAATCAGCATAAAAACTGTGTAGAGTAGACAAAACCTTAGTTAGCACTATTTAATCTCTCGTAGGTGGCGGTCTGTGGCCTGTATTCTTATAGAGGTCAGAATAGATGATCATAATGTTTCTTTATAACTTTTAAAATTGTGAGTCCTCTCACTTGATCAATCTTCCTGAGAAGTATGCCATAGATTGTTTACTGTAAGATTACCATAGATCGGGGGTGGCCAAACTTATGGAACTCAAGAGCTACACAAGTTGATTATTAAAGCTTCAAGAGCCGCAGTGAGGCATATAGCCATGTATTTTTGCCTACTGAAGTGATTTGCTGACACTCTTCCGCGAGCCACACTTCTTCATTCAAGAGCCACATGCGGCTTCTGAGCCGCAGCTTGGCCATGCCTGCCATAGATCATTTATTAAAAGATTTCATAAGCCTCTGGAGCTTTACGTTTTTGGTAATTAATTATATCCATATGAAGCACATACAGTGCAGCGGACTGTGCTAATTGCTGTGCATCTGTAGTCCACTGATTTCAATAAGGCAACATAACTGGTTTAGTAAAAGGCTAATGGTTAAGAGGCTAAATAAAAATGTAGTAAAATAGACTCTTTAAGTATAGTGGTATTCTGTGAAGCTTAATTTTAATAATCTGTTAGGTTTATCAGTCTTGATCTTTACCTTTGCATACCTTAGAACCCTGCATTTCCTCTCTATTAGCTTTCCATGACGAATTATATTTTGAAAAGATCACTCGGGTTGTTATCTGGGTTAGCTCAAAGTCCAAAACCATAAAGCCTAACTTTAAACTTCTCCTGACACAGGTCTTTTCACTGTTTGCATAAAACTTGTATAAACCTTTTCCTTTAAAGTGAATTTAGTGGGGTATCTGTGTATGTGTGGTGAAGTAAAATGATATCCCTTGAGGCTATCTTCTGTTTATCCACCGCACAGGCAGCAGCATGCTGCTCACCAGTGTGCCTCGATCCCGACTTATAAACACCATCACTGGGGAGTGATAGAGTAGTTCTGTTTTCATGCCCATTCTGGTTTTGACTCTTGGTGTTATTCCTGGCGGTCTCATCTAATTATGGTTAGCATAATTTTGTCACTGTGACACACTAACCCATATCAACCTACTGTAAATCACCTGTTGATCATTTCTGTACAGTTGTAATAATTCATATTAAGCATGCTACATGAGAGCACTAATGAAAGGTCATAATTACTAAAACTCACTGTGCTGTCAGTATATATATGTTGCTTTTGTGTGTGTGCGTATATCTATATATTGCTAGTATGTATCGAGTAACATGATTTTGTCATTATTACAATGTGTTTTAAGCTTGATAGTAACAGCAGAGGAGGCATCACCACTGGAGAAGGGGCTCAGCAGTTATCACCCAGCGAAAGAGTTGCAAACAAAGGATGTACAATACATTGGTAGTTGCACAAGACTGTGCAATAAAGATCACTCAGTTCAATGAAAAAACAAACAAAGTGTAAGACTTAACAAATTTATTTATTGCATGAGCTTTAATGAGGAAAAGTGGGATTTTCTCCCATGAAAGCTAAGGCAATAAATAAATTTGTTAGTCTTTAACCACCACAGAGCTCCTTGTTTGTTTTACTGAACTAGACTAACACGACTGCGCCTTGGAACTTGGCATCAATTCTATGACTCGCCCTCATGGGAGGGGTTGAACAACCTCATGGCTCAGCAGGGTCAAGCTGAACATGCCTGGACTAGCGTCTGCTGGCCATGCTGGTCAAGAAAATATGAAAGAAGTAAGAGGCTACAAGCCTTGTCTTTCTCTTCCTCCTCCACACTGACAGCAGCAAGGACTCTGGAACACTAAGGGCTTGTTTACACAAGCATTTATGCTGCCAAAACTTCTGGCACTGAAAGGTGTGAAAACACACACACACACACCCCTGAGCGACCTAAGTTTTGACAGTGTAAATGCTTATGTGAACAATGTTATGTTGGTGGGAGGCAGTCTCTTGCTGACAGCTACTGCCGCTTGTTTAGGTGAGGGAGTTTTTATTTATGTTGATGGGATGGCTATACAAGTGCTTATGCTAGCAAAAGTTATGTTGCTTGTGTGTGTGTGTTTTTTTTCTCACACCCCTGAATGGTAAAAGTTTGTCAGCATCACTGCTTGTGTAGACAGGCCTGTACCCAGGCTTGGGAGAAACCTTTATATTGAGACATGGAGCATTCAAGTGGGATAAGAAAACTGCCTAATCTAGATATTGCCTGAAGTTTGTAGTTTAAGATTTAGCTTGCATGTTTCTCTTTTACTTTCCTTGGTACCTGTCTCTAACTTCCTATGTCTAACTCTCATACTCACTTAAAATCCACCTTTCTGCAGTTAATAAACCTGTTTTATATTCTTAATTAAAACAGTGTTTTGGTGACGTGTTTAAACCCCTCCTCTTCCCCCTCCCCCAGACAACAAAAGCTGGTGTGTCTTTTCTACACTGAAGGAAGGGCAAACTAGGTGATAAACTTACTGCTCAGGCTTCTGACTATGTCAGGGTAGCTTCATAGTGCAGGGCAAGGAACTGGGGTGGACTGGCTGAAGTCTTTTTATGTGTGATTAGTTCAGGGGTCTGCAACCTGCAGCTCTTTGGCTGTCCCTTTGTGGCTTTGGGTTCCCTCCTGCCACGGGGGTGGGGGGGGTCCCTAGGGCTGGCCCATTCCTGGATCCAGGGCTCCACCCCGTCACCAGGGGACTCTGGGTGGGGGAGGGCATTCCTGTTTCTGGGCTCCTCTGCCCCATCAGAGGACCCTGTAATAGGTGCCTTGACCCAGTTCCCCCAACCTCCCACCAGGATGCTACACTCATTGTGGTTGTCAAAACACTTGGTTATTGAAGGAATTTTTTAAAATGGCTCTTCTTATCTTTTGGGTTGCCAACCACTGGATTAGTTTGTGGCTGTGAGAACATTCCTGCAACCTACCTGGACGTAGGGGTCCGCCTACTGTTTAACTGAGTGATACCTGTACTTGCAGGGATTTGCAGCTTGTCATGGGCAGAGAACTGTAGTGTGGGAGACAAGCCAGTCTAGGGAGTTAAGCAGGTGCAGTAGTACCCCACTGTTAGGTGGCACCCAAGGGCCATGGTTATCAAACTTAGGGTTGGGACCCAGTACTGGGTTGCAGACCATCAGTTGCTGTGTTGCGGCACCCCTTGTTGCCACTGTCACAAGACTGGAATGCATTGCTCAAAGATGTAATTGCTGGGTCACAAGCATAAATGATTTTTTCAACTGGGTCCTGAGGAAGTTTCAAGACTGCTTCCCTAGGGGATCACTCACAGTCACCTGTACACTAGCAGGTGGACTAAGACCTCGAGAAGCATTTCACTAGGCCTCGGCTGGATTTGAACTTGAATTCTTGAAGCTGTAGGCTCTCTGGAAAAGCTTGAAAAATCCACTCTCCCAGATGTGGTCCTGCTTATGAAATCTAATAATAAATCATCTATGGACAAGGCACCTGATTGGAAATCAAGAGACTAACTCACGATTGACACACTGCTGTTCAGTGTGTTGAACACTATGAAACTGACTGAAATAGTTTTAATTTCTTCCTGTTGATTTTTGGCAAAGCTCTGAGCCTCAGCAGCTGCAGACTGTGGATTTTTTTTTGTGTGTGTGTGTGTGTGTGTGTGTGTTTGGAGGGCCAAAAAAAATAGACAATGGAGTCTCGATTACACTAGCAGATTTTTCTGTCATAATTCATCATCATCAATTAGGATTAGACCACACACAGTGAAAGTACTGGAGTTTCATCTACCTTGCAGTACGCACCATTGCTACCAGTGATCGAGCTTGTGTGAAGTTTGCTAATATAACTTAGTGTGAGTGCCCCACCTCTCTTACTCTGACTGATTTGCTGTTATGAAGGAATAGGGTCTCTGCTCTTTTTTTCTTTTGCCAAGCTCTTCACTTCTGTGAAAGGAGTGTGTGTCCACTACTCTAGTCCTTGCCACCACCCCTTTTCAAGACTTAGATTTTTGGGTTCTCTTCTCCTGTGAACAGCTACAGTGTTTGCTCTTTGTGCCATTGCTCATAGCTTTCCCAGGCAGTAACAGAGAAACTGGGCTCATTCTTTACAATTTCATGCCTGTCCACAGTTTTAAATAGCAGGAGTGAAAACTGACAGTACTCTGTTCAGTTTCCATTCAGCTGTGGCTTGTAAAAGAGATAAGCAGCAGCAGAGGTATGGTGATCTGTCTTCCAGCACAGTCAGAATACACAGCATTTATTCACTTTTGGTTCACCCTGTGTACAGCCATAAGAGCTAGAAACTTAGTTTTCTTTAAAATTAAAGCTTAACTTCTGCATTGGTTGATGGCATTGTTTCTCTAACTGAGAGAGAATTCTGTCCTTTGTACCACTGCTGGTGAGCAGACAAGTACATTTTACCAAGATTCTGGCTAGTAGCTTGTTTAATTTTGTAAATTCTTTGCTAAGGCATCCAAAAATCCCAAAAAATGTAATTCTAAAAGACTAACTGTTCTTAGTGTTTTAGGGAATAAACTGTTAATACTAATAGATTTAAGAGGTAGTGATATCTACTTACTGTTTTAACTTTGATTTCCCTATGGATGGCCTTTCTCCATCTTTTCCTAAAATTGTAGCAAAGCCTTTTTATGATCTACACAATAAAGATGGAGCAACTGAGGCCCCAGTTGCTGGGGACTGGATCATGTGTTGTCTGGCAGTGACCTCTCGAGAGTTATATTTGACCTTTCTCAACCAGGAGGATCATTATAATACCAATCAATATACTTCTATAGTGGGGAAGATGGAGGCAATGGAATTAAAGAGGAATATTGTAACTTCCAGTTGCTTGAAAGTCTTCCCTTGAAGCTGTTTACGGTTTATGTTAAATATGTAAAAGAAGATACAATTTCTTCTAATTTCTTATTACTTAATACACTGAAACCAGTGTTTGAAATGTAAAATTTCAGACCACTGTGCTTTTGCCAAGGCACCAATGATTTAGTAATTCTGAGTCAGGAGTACTGCTGTGCTCTCTTTCACCTCTTCCTTGCTTGTACCTGTCGCCTCAGCCAAAGGCTCTGTTTAGTGGATATTTTATGAACTATCCCTACTATAAGGATTATTTACTTTAACTTGTAAAATGAGTGCTGACATAGCTGTCAGGAAACCACTTTCAGACATATTAGCGTGGGTTTGTACATAAACATTGGTGAAAAGAGCAGTGGTGTGGTGTTTCTAACAGGGAAAGAGAGGTGATTGCAGAATCTGAAATTTATGTCCATTTCCAAAGCATTGTATAATTTCTTTAGTCTTACAAAACATAAATGATTTGTCTGACGCCTGCAATGTCTTAAATTGCTTAAATGAAGGAGGGACAGAGCAGTTGTTAACAAAAGAAATGAATGCACTTTGCCAGTTTCTATAGATTGATGAGAAATTATTACCTTTATAAATATTTGCAGCCAGAAGACATCAAAGCACTGTACAGCTAACTCGTTAGTAAGCTAATGTCATTACAATATGTATCTGTAAACAGCTTTATTTCCCCTCATGAATCATGGGAAAAGAAAGCACACAGTTAAGCTAAGACAGTACTAAGTGTGAAAATGTAAAAGCCACTTTCCAGAAGTATATACGGACTTGGTTGATAAATCATAGTTGCCATTTATAAGGGATGGTACATTTAAAAAAAATCAACCTGAAATACTTTACTGATTCTGTATTCATATTTTTTGAAAGTTAAAACTAAATTCTACACTCTGAGAATAATCTCCTTTGGCTGAAACAGAATCAGCGAGTGGTTAGTATGGGGGAATGGAGGGAAAGGGGACTACTTTTAGACTGAAGAACAAAAACTGAAGTGGTAACAGGCCTGATCTAGTGTCTCGATTTAACAAAAAAATTAAGAATTTGTTAAATGATTTTCAGTGCAGAATCTTTTTTTTGAGTTAAACTGCTTTGTTTCCAAAGAGATCCTGTTGGCTGTAATAATATCTCAATTATCTTGGCTTCTTTGTTTTGTGGGGCAGTAAGACAACACAAGAGATTGATATTTCATTGTTTTGAACCAGTGTTTCCACTCTTTGAGACTAAGGCATGAGAGAAGAAGATTCTCACTATCTTTTTTTTTTTTTTTTAAATATGTTACCTTTAAGTTATAACACTTGCTTTATTTTCTGTACTCATTGCACTATGTGTAAAGATTATGTTAAATTAGTTTTAATACTATAACAAAAGTATTACATCTCTTAGGGATAGTGCAGTGACAATGGATTTCTAAAAATAGATGTTAAAACTGAGGGAAGTGGCTAGCAGCAGGTCAAGTAACACAGTTTAATCTTGTCCACTCCCCCTCCTTTCCTCTGCAAATTTCCCTTTCAGACTTATTTTAATGGGCTTTTTATATTAGAAGTTGTATGAGAAGAAAAAAGTAAAAAGGGAATAAAATCGGCATTGCTAAACACAGTGCTTAGGGTACCAACTGAAAATCTTTCCCAAGACTGGTACTTATTATGAGAATAAGTTAGACGTACTTAAGTAGGCATTGGGAATAAAAAAGGGAGAGAGACAATGTGAACAGTGTATATGTTCGAGTATATCAAGATCATTCAAAGACAAGAAAACTGCATTTATGACTAAGGTTGCCAAGAGTTGGTGGTACAGTTAGACTATGGAGAAATAGCAGAAAAATTAAAATAAATTTTTTATATCAGTCCAAATCCTAAAGTAATTTTCGAAGGGAATTAGAGTGAAGTCTTTAAAGAGGAAGTTGTAGAATGACTTAAAACTCAAGTGATCTAAATCTGACTAGGGCCAATGGTGTTCAGCATGTTGGAAAGTTACTAAATTAGTGCCTGTCATTATATAAAAAAAACCAACAGAACCTAAAAGATTCTTCTGGGCAATAAACAAGAAGTCCTATGGCACTTTTAAAGACTAACACATTTGTTTATCACATGAGCTTTCACGGGAGAAAATCCCACTTTGTCAGACACTTCAGACTGGAATTTTCTCCCGTGAAACCTCATGTGATAAACAAATGTGTTAGTCTTTGCCACAGGACTCTTTGTTTCGCTGAACTAGAGTAAAACAGCTGCTCCTTTGGAACTTCTGTGAAATAATGACCAATGAACATCACGCTTCTTAATTTAGGAAGCTGAGTATAATGGTAGAGTTACACTAACATCTTAAAGGAAAGAGGATTTGTAGCTCTATGACCTATTAAATTATCTTTGAAAATGGTACGGGTTGATGCAGGTCACCTAATGAATACACTTAGGTTGGATTTTCAAAAGCTTTTGGTGAAGTCCTCAGTAAGACTCTTAAGGAAAATAATCAGAGTACAAAGCAAAACCTTGTTATGAATTAAAACCCACTAAAAGGGTTTACTCTATTTTGTCTTAATCTTTGAGTGTCTTTGGTTTTTGTGATCAGTGTAACACAAATATATTTCCTGGGAAGCATGGCCTAGCAGTTGCAAAGCCATTTTGTGGGAGGGAGGGAGGGAGGGTGGTCAAATGCAAAACCCATCCAGTAGTGAAAAGTGGAAAGGGAAGAGTTGAATTTACTTCATTTTTGGCCTCTGACTAACGTGTACTTACAGAGCTTGTGTGTGCAGTTTTCAGTTTCTTCTTTTATATATTTTGATGAGAAGGAAGTGAATGGCATTGTTGCTTACGACACTATGGTTTTACTTAACAAATTGGAGACTTTTGAGAAATGTCAGCAGTGTGTAAACTTTCTGGGAATAAGAATGGGTTCAGATAAAACAACTTAAATGAACATTGGCCAATGGTTTTAAATGTGAGTGCCCCTAAAATTAAGCACCTCAACAAGTCTTTTGGTTTTGGTTTTTCCCTCAGCACTTTAAAGCTATTGCAGTTTTCATTGACCTCACTGGCAGTGTAGGATGCTCAGTACCTCTGATTATCAGTCCACGTTTATTTAGTCACCTAACTAGAGTTCAAGAATTCTAGCTGTTGTTATACAGTGGCAAAAATGTGTTTAATACAGGGTTCAGCAAATCCCAGGTGCCCTGTCGCCATGGTGCCCAGAAATTTGACCATGGCGTCTAGCCATGCCACAGTACTTAAAAATCAGAACTTCTCTTGGTGCCTTAAAAAAAAAAAAAGCAGCACACCTCCACCCAGGGTGTTTTCAGCAGCAGCTCTGAGAGTTTTGGCCACCGGCTTCTTTTCTTGAGGACAATAGTGGGCATTCTGTTTTTTAAGTGCTGTGGCTCCACTAGGCACCACAGTCAAATTTCTGGGCACCCTGGCACCTGATATTTGTCCAGGCCTGTACTATGGCAACCTGTGGGTGCTGGAAGTTGCACAGTAAAGGCAAGGTAGCTGACAAGCATGGAAATTCTCTGGTCAGAAGGAAAAGAGATGTATGTCTCCACTTATGAGAGGCAATAGCTAGGGAGCTGAAAGCCAAGCATGGGTACCTTTGCTGAACTATAAGCAGGTGGAATTGCTGATTTTTATCTTGTGATGTTTCTTTCTGTAGCCTAAAAACTAGCCTGAGACTATCAATGTGTTTTGGGCAGGCCTTTCCTTACAGGTTGGACTACTTGTTTAAAATAAAAAATTCTATGACTTTCTGTCTCCCATCATATGTTATATATCAAACATGAGACACTGCTATTTAATATAGTTACACTAGGTTTTACTTTACAACACTACCAATTTTCTGATAAAGTATTTGTTTTGTTAAATATTGGTTTAGAAATAGAACTACATTATATAAAGTATGTAGAAAAACCAACTGGGATTTGGTTGATTCTGTTTCTGTCTTTAATGGGGAGAATACCTATAGTGTTTTAATGGCTTCTTTATATTTGTTGCTACAGAGCAAGTTAAACATGCAGCTGGTTAAATAATTACTTTTTTGCACAATACTTTGTTCTGCTACACTTATTACCTGCTACAATATACTTGTGGGTTACCATAATTGTGGAATTCCATAATGTTTTAGTGAACAGGCAAAGAAATACTGTTTCCATAATAATTTGTATACCTTACATTGTTGTTTAAAGACTTGTAAGTGTAGAGTCATGCAAGAATGAACCCATATTTTCAGCTTTCATGTTAATGTATAGTGTTTCTTCATCTCCTAGAAGCATGTTTAAAACAATGTTAAACTGAAAAGTTTGTTACAGAAAGCTAAAATAGGAGGTATGAGTCCTAAATGTAATTAGGGGGAGCTGGAAAGTGAATTATTTTAATTATTTATCATTATTTCTTGACATGTAATTTTTGTCTGTAGCTGTAGGGCTTTTTTAAACAGCCATATCCAGTTTATAGATTGCCATTTGGTATTAATCCTCTAATGGATTCCTTTTATAATGAATCACCTATTTGATTTGGACCACTATATATTTCCACAAGAAAAGGAACAAAATAAAGACTGGCTTTCATAAAATGTCAGACTCTATTGACCTTAATAGTCTATCTTTCTTTTCGAATAATCATAACCTTTTCCTGTCTCTGAATCCACTGGAATTTAAAATGTAACCACGATCTCATCACGATTCCTGAAAATTGAACAAATTCTTTCCGACATACTGGAATGGAATCCTCTGCCAGTAAATCAGACGGAAAATGTTAAAATTCCCAAGATCAAATTTACATAAAAATGAGTTAAAACAAACAAAGAAAACCCTGCCAAATTTAAAAGTAATACTAAATTTGACTTGCACACATTTATTTTTCTGTTGCTTATGACTTGCCATAATTACTAAATTAATTCAAGGGTGAATTAAGAAATTATTTTCATACAGGGCTTGCTTTTTCATTCTCAGCTCCAAATCCTGCAAAGACTTAATATGTGTAAAACAAAAAAGGAGTCCTGTTGCGCTTTTAAAGACCAACAAATTTATTTATCATATAAACTTTCATGGGCACAATCCCACTTCATCAAATGCATGAAATGGAAAATATGGCATGTTAGCTGTATTTGTACATACAGAGAAGAGTGGGTCACATGGTCAATTCAGATAGGTCCAGAGGGACAGTCTGCTAGTTTGTCGTACCAAAGTGAACAAACTATTTCCATTCAAACCTGTGGAAGAGAGAAGCAAGAGCTGAGAAGAGTAGTAGAAAGGAGATCACCTTTTTGTGATAAGCTTGCCATTCAGGATCTCTATTCAAACCCAGTGGAAAGATATATGAATTCTAGCTCAGCAATTTCACACTGTAATCTTTTTGTTGGTTGGTTGGTGTGGTGGTGGTGGGGTGTTTGGGTGTGGGTTTGGTTTTTTTTTGTTTTTTTTCCTGAAGTAGCAGAACCAGCATGTTTTTTTACAAAATGTCCAGGTAGATTGAAATGTTCGCCTACTGGTTTTTGAATGTTATAATTCTTGATGTGTGTCCATTTATTCTGTTGCACAGAGGCTGTCCATTTTCAACAATGTACATAGCAAAGGGGCATTCATATATCACATTGGTAGGTCATGCATCTGAGGAAGTGGGATTGTGCTCATGAAAGCTTATGGGATAAATAAATCTGCTGGCTTTTAAAAGTGCCAGAGGACTCTTCGTTTGTTTTTTTTGCTGAACAAGACTAACACAGCTACCCCTTTGGAACTTGCTGTGTCCTACTGACACTTAAGTTAATACACCCCAGAATGATTTTAGCCATTTTTGCAACCACATCACACTATTCGGTTGTATTCAGTTTAGGATTGACTACAACCCCACTTCCTTTTCAGCTATACTACCACCTCCCCAGTTATTCCATGTTTTGTTGTTGTGCATTTTATTATTTCCATACTGAGTTGAAGTACTTTGCATTTATCATTATTGAATTTCATCTTGTAAATTTCAGAGCAATTCTCCAAATTGTTAAGATTGTTTTGATTTCTAATTCTGTTCTCCAAAGTGCTAGCAAACCCGACCCCCTCTCTCCATCTGGTGTCTTCTTCATATTTTCTAAGCATGCTCTTCATTATCCAAGTCATTAATGAAAACATTGAACAGTCACAGGTCCAGAATTGCCTCCTGAGTGTCCCCATTAGATAAGTCCTCCCAGTTAGACTATTCTATTCTTTTGATTTATGTTCTTTCAATTACTTTTGTAGCTGGTGTAGGAGAGAGAGACAGATAATGCCTGGAGCACTGATCCTGGTACAAAATCTGAAACCTGAACTAGAGGATGTAAACCAAAATTAGAGCATGCATTAAAGTAGTTGTTTACAGGTTCACTGTCCAACATATGACCTTGACAAAAATATTGTTAGCGTTTCTAAAATGAGGGACACAAGAAGCAACAGACCTGGGCATGTGTGAGAAGCCACTCCAGAAGATTAGCCAAGGAGCATCCTGGCCTAACACAGATCAGAGGATGTTTTGCCCAAGGCACTTGAAGTATGACATAACGGATGGTAATAAGCAGATGCCATGAAAAAGATGAGGTAGTGTGCTTAGTCTATAAATGTTGGGGTATGTTGTCTTTACTCTTTATGCTGCTGAGGAGACAGCAGAAATTCCAATGGCTGACTGAGCTGTTCTTGCCATTAGGCAATCTATTAGTGTACCTATAACCATGGATCTGGGACAGTAGTAATGTGCGTTGATGGCAATAAATCAGGCCAGAGGGCTGTCTCATCAAATAGTGTGTTGTTCATATTCTTTATGAATAACGCTGAGGTCTGTTGAATTAGCAAGGTGCATTCTTTGCATGTGTTAATAACATTGGTGTTTCAGAGAGAGGGAGAGACACTAAGCAACTGTAGCCAGGGCTGAACTAACTGGCCTTGGTGCCCCAGGCTGCCCTCACTACAGACCTCCCCCTCCTGGACCCCCACATGGAGCCCTTGACCCCATAATGATGGCTGCAGGAAAGCCATTGCTTGGGGGAATGGGGCTAGAGGATGCTCCCATTCTGGCCCCACTCTGGCCAGTCTGCCACTAGGGGTGGGACTGGCTAGTACACAATGTGGCCTCTGGGGCAGCCCCTCAGGGTCGCAGGCCCTGGAAGGCCGCACCACACACCAGCTGCCCCTCTTCCCTGAGTCAAGGGAACAGACTCCGGCTCACCTCACCCCTGGGGGTGGAGCAGCCTGCCCAGGGGCAGGGTGGAAACACGGAGCCCGCCTTCTGGCCCCAAGGCCCCTCTCACCAGCTCTGGCAGGGCAGAGGCATTCCCAGCACTCGTCCAAGTCTTGCTAGCACTTAGCAGGGAGTGGGGGGACGGACACGGGGAGATCAAGCAGGAACCTTAGGCCCTGGATCCTGGGACCCCTTCTTTTGTCCAGCACTTCAGCCCCTACGGTCCCTGTATTAATCCAGCCGTGGCTGTAGGAGCACAAAGCAGCCACTGGACAGTGAATAACATTTCAGCCTTCGGCACTTAACACCCACTTTTCAGTTATGTCTTTAATATTGTTTCCTTGAGAAACACAGCTCTGTTGAACAACTTTTTCCTTTAGATTTTCTTTCCATGGGACCTTGCATACCAGTTCTAAGTTTGCTAATGTCTAGGTTTTTTGAAGTCAGTTAGCTCTGTTTTGCTGCTATCATTCCTTCCTTTCATTCATGAAATCTATCATTTCATGATCACTCTCACCCAGATATCTTTCTGCCTTCAGATTCTTGGATCAGATTTCTGTTTACATTTGGGCCAAGACTTTTCCAAAATGGGAACCTAAAATTAGATTTCTACACCAATATTTAAGTACCTAGATATGTGACTCCAGGTAGGTGGAGCTCATTAGCCTGGTAAGGCAGTCCATCTAGGAGAAGGAAACTCTGATTCAAAACCTCCGCTGCCTTGCGGCTATATCCAGTCGTGGAAAAGGTTTCAGGAGTAAACCTCGAGGAAAAATCCGGAGTTGGAGCCCCGAAGGTGGTTCGTCGTTATTTATAACCTCGTTCTGGCAGCTCCTGTGATGGCGCTGGTGCCAAATTGTAGCGGCTTCGCTGCTCCTTTGGGCCCATCAGCATCGTGGAGAGGGGGGACATGCTACATGGGCAACAGCCTGCCCTCCATATTACACTGCCCAGACTCGCATCCTAATCTGAACCTACAACCTGGAGAGGGCACTCCAGCTTCGCCTGTGGCGTTGGCATAACACGGGGAGTAACTGTTACCAGTTATAAGTCATCGCCCGATTGGCGTAGAGTGTGACGCCAGGGGTTGCTCCGGACGGTGGGAGGGATCTTTGGATCTCATTGGACAGCTACCGCCCGCCTTAAGCTGGGCAGCCCCCAGCCAGTAAGGTGCTATCCCGCCACGATCTGCTATCCTCATTGGGTACATGGGGATTAGGAACAGCAGACTGAAACACTTCACCAGGCAACAAAAGAACGCAACAGAAAAGATTAGTTTTAAAGCTGGGTTGTTGGAACGTCCGGACTAGGATGACTGGCCTGTCTGAAAACATTCAGGACATCAGTGATTTCAGAAAGACAGCTGTTATAAACGATGAGCTCAAGAGACTGCATGTAGACATCACCGCCCTCCAGGAAACGCAGCTGGCAGACTCAGGCACACTGAAGGAGAAAGACTATACATTCTACTGGCAAGGAAGGGGCTCTGATGAGCCCAGAGAACATGGAGTAGGCTTTGCAGTGAGGAATAGCCTGCTGAGCTTGGTAGAATTAGGCAGCAATAGTTCGGAGCGCCTTTAGACTCTCCGACTCAACAGCACCGAAGGTCCCATTACCCTCATCAGCGTCTACGCCCCAACACTGTCGGCCGCGTCAGACACAAAAGATGAGTTCTACGTGAACCTCACATTCATCATCAATAGCACGTGAAACAAAGAACAACTTATTCTCTTGGGTGATTTTAATGCCAGAGTGGGTGCTGACCATGATTTGTGGCCATCCTGCCTTGGGCGATTTGGCGTGGGGAAAAATGAATGAGAATGGAGAACGATTGCTTGAGTTATATTCATACCATGGCCTTTGTATCACTAATTCCTTTTTCAAGACCAAGCCCCAACACAAGGTTTCTTGGAGACATCCACGCTGAAAGCACTGGCACCAATTGGACCTCATTGTGGTGAGGCGCACCACCATCAAGAATGTCCTTCATACGCGCTCTTACCATAGCACCAACTGTGATACAGACCATTCTCTGGTGTGCTGTAAAATCAGGCTGCACCCAAAGAAGTTTTATCGCACTAAGAATCAAGGGAACCCCCACATCGACGTCAGCAAAATGTGCCAACCAGACCTCGTGGAGCAGTTCGCAGTGACTTTTGAGAGAGAGCTGGGTAAGTGGAGGACTCTGCGGGATACCATCTACTTCACAGCAATGACTGTCTTTGGGAAGAAGACATCAAAGTCACAAGACTGGTTTGAGGCCAAGTCGACCGAGATGACACCTGTCATTGAAGTCAAGCGCGCTGCCCTTCCCGAGTACAAAAGGTCACCTATAGCTAGGAACCTGCAGGTGCACAGGGCTGCCAGGGGCAAGGCTCAGCAAATTGCCAGGCGTTGCGCCAATGAGTACTGGACTCAGCTCAGCGAAGACATTCAGTTGGCTGCCGATATGGGTAATATTAGGGGGATGTACGATGGCATTAAGAGTGCGTGCGGACCAGTCCAGAACAAGACAGCTCCCCTTAAATCTGTCACTGGGGAAGTTATCACAGACAAAGGTCAGCAGATGGAGAGATGGGTGAAATATTACTCCAACCTCTACTCCAGAAAGAACACTGTGTCCCCCTCAGCCCTTATGGCTGTCGAGTGTCTGCCGAGTATGGAAGAGCTTGATGTAGAGCTGATGATTGAGGAGCTTAGTAAGGCCATTAACAACTTGGCCCTAAGAAAAGCCCCAGGCAGTGACAGGATTCCACCCAATTTGATCAAACATTGCAGGAATATCCTACTGCTTCCACTATATGAAGTTCTCCGCCAATGTTGGCAAGAAGGAGCTGTACCACAGGACATGAGGGACGCCAAGATTGTCACCCTCTATAAGAACAAGGGTGAGAGATGTGACTGTAACAACTATAGAGGCATTTCCCTTCTCAGCATTGTTGGCAAAGTCTTTGCTCGGGTCCTGTTGACCCGCCTACAGAAGCTGGCAGAACGCGTTTACCCAGAGTCACAGTGTGGCTTCTGAGCTGAAAGATCTACCATAGATATGATCTTCTCCCTTCGTCAACCTCAGGAGAAGTGCAGAGAACAGCAGATGCCTCTGTATGTTCGATCTAGTTAGCAGAGAAGGCCTCTTTCAGATTCTTTCAAAGATTGGCTGCCTCCCAAAACTGCAGAGCATGATCGAATCTTTTCACACTGACATGAGGGGTATTGTACAGTTTAATGGCAGCCTCTCTGAGCCCTTCAGCATCTATAGCGGTGTTAAACAAGGCTGTGTTCTTGCTCCGACACTCTTCAGGATTTTTTTCTCCCTGCTCTTAAAGCATACCTTTGGCACTGCGACAGAGGGGATCTACCTGCGTACTAGAACAGATGGTAGGCTCTTCAACCTTGCCCATCTTAGAGCTAAGACGAGGACACGTGAGGCTCTTATCAGAGACATGCTATTTGCAGATGATGCAGCAATTACGACACACACCCAGCATGAACTTCAGATACTAATGGACCGCTTCTCCAAGGCCTGCAAGGATTTTGGGCTGACTATCAGCCTGAAAAAGACCAATGTTCTGGGTCAGAATACTGATGCATCACCAGTCATTCATATTGATGATTATGAACTCGTGGTCATCCGTCAGTTCACTTACCTGGGATCTACCATCGCTGACGACCTCTCCCTGGATATAGAAATTGATAAGAGGATTGGGAAGGCAGTTACAACATTCGCCCACCTCACCACTCGTGTTTGGAATAACTCCAAGCTGATGGCAAAGACCAAGATGGCAGTGTATAGAGCCTGCATTGTCAGCACATTGTTGTATGGAAGTGAGTCATGGACCACGCATGCCAGACAGGAGAGAAGACTCAACACTTTCCACCTGCGAAACATCCGCCGCATCTTAGGCATATCCTGGCAAGACAGAGTGTCTAATGCTGAGGTCCTGTCTCGTGCTGGCTTCTCCAGCATGTTCACTCTCCTCAGGCAGCGTAGGCTGAGATGGCTGGGACATGTCCATCGCATGGAGGATGGCCGCATCCCAAAAGACATTCTGTATGGAGAGCTGGCATCCGGGAGGAGAACTACTGGCCTCCCCCAATTGCGTTACAAGGACGTCTGCAAGAGAGACACGAAAGCACTTGCCATTGATACTGAGTCCTGGGAGAACCTTGCAGATGATCGCTCAAGGTGGAGAAGTATTCTGGCCCAACACCTCAAGGCAGGGGAAGAAAAACTGATGAACATCACAACAGACAGGCGGGCGCGTAGAAAGGAGCCCAACACATCCAATAGACCAGAGACTGCACATAGATGCGACCTTTGCAATAGAGATTGCCATTCTCATATTGGTCTTTTCAGTCATAAACGACGCTGTTCCAACCGAGCAGATGATTAGTACATCTAGGATGCATCATTCATGGTCAGTTTTGACCGATGGAGGCCATAGATAGATATGTGATGTATTTTCAAAATGCTAACACACTGTAATTCTCATTAAAGTCACTGGGAACTAGTTAAATGCTTAAACATTTTGAAAAATGTAACCTTTTTAGATGGCTCAGTATTTGTTCAGAGCCCAGCTGTAAGTTCCTGGTTTTGAAAACTTTAAAGCATACATTCCACATAGTTCAACATGTTTACCTTAAAAATTCTCTTATGCCAATAAGTGGGTTATAAGATTATTTTTTACATAGGATACATTCAGAGTTTTTTATTTAAGATATTTTTGGTTTCTTTCTTGTATACTTGCTCCAAGGAGTTGCTCCAAGGGTTGCTCCAAGGAGGAGGGAGCTCAACTGTTCTCGGTAGTAACAGAGGGCAGAACGAGAAGCAATGGCTTCAAGTTACAGCTGGGGCGGTCCAGGTTGGATATTAGGAAAAACTTCCTTACTAGGCGAGTGGTGAAGCATTGGAATAAGTTGCCTAGGGAGGTGGTGGAATCTCCATCTCTGGAGGTGTTCAAGTCCCAGCTGGACAAAACACTGACTGGGATGATCTAATGGGAGTGGTCCTGCTTTTTTTGGCAGGGGGTTGGACTAGATGACCTCGTGGGGTCCCTTCCAACCCTATGATTCTATGATTCTATGATACTTGTTGGTAAATGTTTATAAGCCTGATTTTTTTTCATGAAATAATATTGTTCAGTACTCCCGATTCATAGCTCTACATTTCTTGATGTTTAATGCAAAACATTTCAAGAATGATACAAATCACTATTATAACAGCTAAAAAACCCCAGAGAGCATAATCTTGAAAGCTGTGATAATACCATATTTGAATGTGCATTTTAAGAGTTGTAATGGATTTTGTTTTCTTGTAGGAGAAATCTCAACTATTTCTCCAATGCCTATGCTGCTGCAGTCAGTGCTGTGGACCCAGACGCTGGAAATGGAGAACTCTGCATTAAAGTTCCGTCAGAGCTGTGGAAACACGTTGATGGTAAAGTGTAGAGACCATATTTGATACTTAAATTAAGGTACTGCAGATTTGATAGCCGAGGTGTCTTATATTACAAGATGTTAGATTTTAAGTAAACATTAATAATATATAAAAATTAGAATGACACTCTCCCCTCCTCCACAAAAGCCCACCAATACCTTTTTCGGAAAAGACAAAAGGAAAAACCTGTGACTTGGGGGTTGCAGTGCTCAGCATCACGACTCCTAATCAGTTAATGGAGCAACAACACAATCTGCAAAGCCTTAGTTAGGTGCGTAGGCCGCCTCTACAATGAATGAGTAGAGAAAATTCCTAAGAATGGGATTATAAAAAGCTAACATCCTAGTTAAGGAGCCTCCTAAACTAGCTAGTTGGAGTTGCTGATAAGAGGCATGGGCATAGTTTGGGGGGTGTTCTGGAAGTCATTGCACCCCCAAACAGAGGTAAGGTTTGTGGGGGTGTCCCATATAGTCATGTGACACTCCCCATCCCCTCCTATTTGTATAGCTGTCAGCTTCCATCAGTCTGCCCTGCAGGCTTGCTCTGCTGTCTGGCACTGCCATCCTGGAATGTTTTGGCTTGTGGGTCCCACCTCATCAGCTAGATGCCACCTCCTGGGTTCTAGTGCCTGCCTCTTCCCATGATACAGTGAGTGCCCACAGGGGATGGTGGTGGGAATAGAGAGGGGAAAGGTGCTGGGGTCAGAGAAGCTGATGGGATGGGACAGAAGTCAGTGGGGAGAAATAGGGAGGGGAGTGGAGAAAAGAAAGAAGCTAGGGAAATGGGCAGGGGAGTGCCTAGCATGTGGTATTCTCTTAGGGGCCACAGCAGCACCAAGGCAGCAACATTTCTGCAGCAGCCAGTGCTCTAGCATGGCTGTCGGTAGGAAATGGAGCTCCCCTATTAAGCTGCATCTTCCCTCCATCCCCAGCGATGAGAGCCCAGGAACCACTCCAGGCAAGGATAGGGAGTCAGGGAGCTAAGGTAACTGGCTTCAGCTTGAAAGTATATGCATGTGCATGCTTTTGCCCTCTCCCTCCCCAAATATAGCAGTCAAACTACACTATGATAATGGGGATATGTTATAAATACTGTCCCCTCATGGAGTTAGGCAACTGAATATGTGCTATAGGGTGACTTAGGTTTTTATTTATTTAAAAAGAAAAAAAAAAGTATAACAAGTAGCGGGAAGGGAAAGTTGATAGTAATGAATATAAATAAGTTAGAAATTGTAGAAGATTTGTAAGGGAAGCAAAAGAAATGAGGAGACCTCTATAGGCCTTTGAATTAAAGGAGGCTAACATAATTAATAAAAATCTGCATGTTTTTCTGTAAAAATAGATCCTGTCAACCTAACTTGATTTTTTTTGATGGGATTGCAAGTTCAGTTGGTAAAGGCAAGAGCATTGCCATAAAATTAGACTTCTGTAGAGCTTGCTACCTCACCACATTTTTATTAAGACTTCTTGATTTTTGATCTAAAGCATTTTGATTTTTTTACAAAATCAATTCTGTATCAATTTTTTTGATATTTTGATTATGTAAAATTAAATGGGTTAAAAGTGCTTAACTAAAGGTCTCATAATATAACTGTAAACAGGACTCAGTGAGTGGGTGTGTTTCCAATGGGGTCCTTCATTGAACAATTCTTAGTCCTGTGCTGTTTAATTTTTATCAGTGATCTGGAGGAAAACATTAGATCATCGGTGATTAAAGTTTGCAGAGTGATCATTAATTCAGAGAGATCTGGGTAACTTGGTAAACTGGGTGCAGGCAAACAAAAAGTGTTTTAATATAGCTAAATGTAAATATATAAATCCAAAAACAAAGGATGTAGGCCATGCTTTCAGGATGTGGGACTCCACAGAAGCACCAAATCTGAGAATAATTTTGAGGTTCTGGTAGATAATCAGGTGAACGTGAGGTTCCAGTGTGGTGATATGGCCAAAAGAGCTGACATGATCCAGGGATGCATAAACAGGGGGAATCTGGAATAGGAGCAGAGAGGTTATTTTACCTCTGTATTTGGCACTAGGGCAATCGCTGCTGGAACAGTGCCCAGTCCTTGTGCCTACAATTCAAGAAAGATGTTGATAAATTAGAGGCAGTTTCAGAGAAGAGCCATGAGAATTGTGAAGGGATTAAAGAACATGCCCTGTAGTGATGGACTGAAAATGTTCAAAGCTATTTAGCTTAACAAAAAGAAAAGATGTGAGTTGACTTTTTCAAGTATCTACTTGAGAAACAAATATTTAATAGCCTCTTCAGTCTAGCAGAGAAGGGTCTAACACAATCCAGTGGCTAGAAGTTGAAACTAGACAAATTCAGGTGGGAAATAAATTGTAATTTTTTTTAACTGTGAGGGTAATTAATCATTTGGAACAATTTACTGTGGCTTGTGGTATATTCTTCATCACTGGCAACTTTTATATCAAGATGGGATATTTTCTAAAAGATATGCTTTAGGTATTATTTTCAGGAAGTTCTATGGCCTCTGTTATATAGGAGGTCAGACTAGATGACCACAGTGGTTCCATCTAGCCTTAGAGTCTATGAACTTAGGTGCCTGAACTGTTTCTTCTGGAAGGAATTAGGCACCTGCCTTATTCAATGGAAAATGAGAGGAAGAAGTAGTGGTGAGTCCCAATTTCATAATTTTTAGCTCAGTTGTTCAAAACTTAACCTGGCATGTGGAAGACCCAGGTTGAATTCTCCCTTTTTATTTGAAATGAGAGAGGATTTAAATGAGGCTCTCCCACCCATCTCAGGAGGACTATGAGATGTTCTGTTAAAACTGTCCCACTTTGGTTAAATAATCACTGGAGCAGGGGAACTAGTACCTACCTCTTTGACATCCTGGAGGGGAGGGGATGTCCTAAACACCAGGCATTAGAATCATATTCTCACTCTTTTTACTTCTGATCTAGTGACTCTAATTATTTTTCCAGAATGTCACAGTTTGAAAAGGAGAGATTGAAGGAGCAGTACTTGCTCTTGGGTTTAGACACCTAAGTACTTTTGTGCCTCTGGATCACAGACTTAGATCAGTGGTTTTCAGCAGGTGCACTGTGAGAACTGTCCAAGTGTGCCATGAAATTTTGTACAAAAGTAATGAAAATCAATGTAAAACAAACATTGTTCATTTACACAATATTCTGTCCCACCCAAAATTACAACTCATGAAACTCGTGAAAATTAATCATCAAATTAAAAACAAGGTATTGGTCTTCTGATTTTAAAAAGTGAACATTTTTAAACTGAGGTGGCCAAAGGCAAAACTGAGATGACGTGTATTTTTCTCCAGTGGATTTGAAACATTAATGCATTTGATCCTTCTTTAGCTTTAGCTTGTTGTATGCAGTATGTTGTAAACCGCTCTAGTAAGACTGTAACCACAGTAAGTCTAAGCAATTGTGATGTTTAGAGCAATTAGTTCAGCTAAAAAAGGGGGTGTGACTTGGAATTGTGTGTGTGTCATTGAAATGTGCCATGTTACTGAAAAGGTTGGGAACCTCTGTGTTAGCTTGTATAACACTCACAACAAAGTCTTCTAAAAATATCCCTTTTACCTAAGAGTCCGGGGTTTTTTGAGAGATGTTTTATCTGTTAACTTCAATCTTCTGAAGCTATACCTTTTCACAAGAATAATTAGGTGGGGCAGTTTGACAAATGGCTTTGAACTTTTGTTACAACAGTTAAGAAAGTGATTCACTTACCCTTTACTATGGAGTTCTGTTTTAAGTCTATTGGTGAAAGCCAAATATCTTGCATGTTAAAATTATTTTCAAAAACTAAATCAAGGCATATTGGAACCAGTTAGGCATATTTTGGTATCTATACATGTATTTTCATATCTTTGTCTATTGTGAAAGCTACATTTCTCTTTTGACTATCACATTGAGGGTGGTTTGATTATAATTATTTGTTTTATGTTGCTTAAGTCATCAGTACGTATTGTGAGGAGGAAATGTAGATTTATGTGCAAGCTGGAATCACTGTGCTGGTACAATGGACTTTTAACAAAGAATCAAAAGAGCATCTGAAAAAGTTAATTTATATTTTATGGGAGGTAGTTACATGAACCTTTTCTATGTTAGGCTTCTGCAAAGATGGTGTTCTTTGATAGCTGACACACTATTTACTAGTACTGTAGCAAGAGAAAGTATGTTATACATGATGCCGCCACCACCAGCAGCTTTTCATTTCAGTCCAGTGTCTGTAGCCATTTGAGAGCAGCTATGTGTACAATAAATTCTGATTATAGCCACATGAACCAAATGATTACTAAGATTCATGGCAAAACACCTGATTTCTCAGGGTTAGGTAACTAAATATGTATTAAAAATATTTTCAATTAGCCTTATTAGAGTTAATATTTTTTTTACATTTACCAAGTGCCTGGCACAATTATATCTATTACAAGGTTTAGACATTGCTCTTCATGTTGTCATTAAGAGAACCCTATTTCCTGATATTTTTTTCTTTCCTTCTTTTCCAGTACCTGGGATAGTTAGCTAACTTTTTATGCTGGTTTTAGGCTGTCATGTCACCCGTTTAGTAAGAAACTACTATTTTGGAATAATTACAGACTTGTTCTTTAGCCAGAAAACTATTGCTGCACCATGTGTCTTAGCAGTGGGAATGCTGAATGGTTATGCTTTCTAAATGAAGGATTTGGGAAATGACAAAAACCTTTATTTAAGAACATCACACATACAGAATATGGAATAAATTTCCCACTAACTGCTGTTTTAATTACTATGCAATTCATTAGCGTTATTATTTGTTGTTTCAAGCTATGAGCCCTACTCTAGGGAGCAGTCAGAGAATAATTACAGAGCCCTTAAAGATTTTTGCATTCCTTTTCATCCTCGTTTGCCTACAACACTATCAGTGATGTACGCGAAGTAAGGTTCTGCTCATAGTGGGAGTTTGGTCAAGGTGGGTTACATAATCCTTTTTGATTTCTGTTGGAAAGGAAAATGAAACCTTATAAAGTGCTACAGTGAACTATTGACAGATTGTAGGTGGTTTGGAGATGCAATGACATGCAAAAATCTTTCCCTTTAACTTTATATACCCATGCTTTTAAGATTTTTTGAGGATGGGATCATAGAATCATAGGGTTGGAAGGGACCCCACAAGGTCATCTAGTCCAACCCCCTGCCAAAAAAAGCAGGACCACTCCCATTAGATCATCCCAGTCAGTGTTTTGTCCAGCTGGGACTTGAACACCTCCAGAGATGGAGATTCCACCACCTCCCTAGGCAACTTATTCCACTGCTTCACCACTCGCCTAGTAAGGAAGTTTTTCCTAATATCCAGCCTGGACCGCCCCAGCTGTAACTTGAAACCATTGCTTCTCGTTCTGCCCTCTGTTACTACCGAGAACAGTCGAGCTCCCTCCTCCTTGGAGCAACCCTTCAAGTAGTTGAAGGTTGCTATCAAATCCCCCCTCAGTCTTCTCTTCTGCAGGCTAAATAAGCCTAGTTCCTTCAGTCTTTCTTCATAGGGCTTGTGCTCCAGCCCTTTGATCATTTTGGTTGCCCTCCTCTGGACTCTCTCTAATTTGTCCATGTCCTTTTTGTAGTGGGGAGCCCAAAACTGGACGCAGTATTCCAGATGTGGCCTCACTAGTGCAGAATAGAGGGGAATGATCACATCCCTTGATCTGCTGGTAACACTTCTTCTGATGCAGCCCAGTATGCCATTGGCCTTTTTGGCAGCAAGAGCACACTGCTGACTCATATCCAGCTTCCCATCCACCATGACTCCCAGGTCCTTTTCTCCAGTGCTGCTATTTAGCTGATCACTCCCCAGCCTGTAGCAGTACATGGGGTTTTTTCGTCCCAAGTGCAGGATTTTACACTTATCCTTGTTGAACCTCATGAGATTCCTCTTGGCCCACTGCTCCAGTTTGTCTAGGTCTCCCTGAATCCTGTCTCTGCCCTCTAGGGTGTCTACCATTCCCCCCAGTTTGGTATCATCTGCAAACTTACTAAGTGTGCAATCTATCCCATGTTTCCTGATGCAGCCTTAACCGTCTAAACATACTTTTGTTTCTAATATAGATCACATTCAGTTCTAATAATCTAAGCATATTCAAAAAGGAAAGGTGAGTAAGGTAGAAAAATTATGCCAAACTCAGTCTATCACTCAAATGTATACATTTTTGTTTGCAGTCCATCTACTGTGTTGAGTATCGGAACAAGGGACTGTATGTTTAGTGCTCTCAGGGTGCACTCTTGTCACTGCATTTTAAAATACTCAAGTCCACGTCTGCTACTAAATTGATGTCTGTGTAAGCAGGTCATTTAAATTCATTGTATCTCATTTTATCTCTTCTTTTTTTTTTTTTAAACAGGCTTATCATTTGCCTCCTTTTTGAGGTAGAATATTTATAAAGCATTTTGCAGTCTTTGCAAAAAACATGCTGTGTAAATGTTAAGTATGTCAATGAACACTCTTCATTTGAAATCAGTTCGGTGAAATTCAGTAGCAGCAATGGGTTGTCCAATCAATTTTTGTGGTTTTGCAAGCACAATTTCCTGTTGATGTGTGAAAGATCCATACTAACATGGAAGACTTATGGTAGTGGGTCAGTGACATTAACTGCAGATTCAGTGCTATCAAATGCACAGAACTTAATTAGAAAAAAATATTGTCCCTCCATTTCAGTTATACCGTTAGTCTTACTTACCTTAATAGTGGGGAAGAAATGTTTAAACAGAAATTATTTTGAAGTTGATGGTGTCTTTGAAGCTTCACTACCAAAGACATATTAAGATTGCAGTGGAGTCTAGTGGCTATCACATGTAACTTTTGTGGAAAACATTTTCAGCATACTGAAAGCAGATCAGAAGTTACAGTGAAAGTGTAAAGATAGTTTAGTATTGGGGCACTGGGAGGTGAAATGTAATTGAGTGAAGATTTACTTTAATATAAAGCTTTAATGTAGAAAACAATTTGATAGTACATTGCAGTATTTAAGCTTTAGTTGGCCCCATTGTGTGAGCAGATGGAATCAGCAAGAGTTGAAAGTACATAGAACCTTGCAAAATTGAACCCAAAGTGGTTTTCTGTAAAATAAATTATGTTTGAATTGTTTAAACATGCACCTAAATACATGGTTGCTTTCTTACTTCTACAGAGTTAAAAGTCCTAAAGGTGCACATAAATTTTTCTCTGGACCAGCCAAAGGGAGGTCTTCATTTTGTGGTGCCCAATATAGAAGGTAGCCTGGCAGAGAGAGGAGCCCATGTCTTTTCTTGTGGATATCAGAACTCTACAAGGTAAGAATCTTAATCCTTGGATGTTATATTGCACAACACATCTTGAATATCTTACCGAATCTCAGCGTATTGGAAATACTAGTAATAATAAATCCACTGTTTTCTAATGTAATTTCTTGTGAAATGTCAGTTGTTTAATCTCAAACTTCTGTTTGGAGTGAATTCAACAGTGAGAGTCTGGCATGAAATGAATCACTGGAGAGTTTTGAAGTCTGCATGGCATAATTTAATAGGAAACAGTAGCAAAGAAACTTCCACTCCTGGCAGGATTGTGTGAAGTTTGTGCATAGCGAGAGCTGGAGTTTGGGGTTGTGTATATGCCAAGTACTGAAATATTTAGGAATATATAGCCTGGGATTGGAGAGGAAAGGTCTGTCATAAAAGAGAAAAGTATGTAGTGTTTTCTTATTTTTTCTTTTTTAACATCCTAATCTTTTTCCTAGATTTTGGTTTCCTTGCGTTGATTCATATTCTGAACTCTGCACATGGAAATTGGAGTATACGGTAGACGCTGCGATGGTGGCGGTTTCAAATGGAGATTTGGTAGAAACAGTATATACCAGTGATATGAGAAAGAAGACCTTTCATTACATGCTGACTATTCCAACTGCAGCTTCCAACATCTCTCTGGCCATAGGACCCTTTGAAATACTTGTTGATCCATATATGCATGAGGTAATAATTTTTAGAAGACTCTCCTATTTAGAAAATTAATAACTTTAATTTAGCGCCTATAGTTAGATCCAGCACATATCAGTCTAAGACACACCAATCTCTGCTAGAACAATGGAGATAATACTGATACCACGTTACCTTTTATAAAGCCTGTTAGTGTTTTGTGAATCTGAAATAAATCTCTAGCTAGACATCATGGAACGAGATTGGTTGAAACTGGCTAAACATACCTTTTCAAATCAGTTTGAATTCAGGCCAGTGCTGGTAGTGACCAGAAGTTGTTACCAGATATTTCACAAGCCACTGAACTAAGTTGGTAATGTTATGTTGTCTATAGCTATAAAAATGAGACAGTATGATTTATACTCTTATCTGTGTTCTCAGAGAGACTGGAGATGAACTGGGCAGGCAAATTAAATTTTTCACACCCAGAAGGTGGTCTGTCTGTTCTTCTTGTTTGGGGTTGAAACCAATGATCCCTCTAATTTTTCATAGTCTATCTGCGCAAAACATTTTTGTCTGCACAAAAAATTCCTTTGTCTCCAGGAATATTAGCACTGTAGAATTTTATTGTGCACATGCACAGCCTGGAGGGAACAGTGGTCGAAACATGGTAGGGTGGCGTTGGCAAATATACACTCTTAACTCCGGTGCTGTATTTGATCTATGGACAAGCTGCAGAATTTAGTCTCCAGTGTTGACAGTTTGATATCTCTCATATGAAATAATTAACCTGAAAAAACCTGGTGGGACATCTTAATTTTGAAATATAATATCTGTTACAAAAATTGATGGAAGTGTGATGAAAAATCTGGTGATGAAACAATTTCTGCAGTGTTGTAATGATTTGTAAGTTACTAATGAAGTTGGTCCAGTGACTCTCATTAGCCGTGTTACCAGTTGCACAGTAATCTTTGGGGAAGACAATTGCAAAAAGTAGCTACCAGGCTGTGGATATGATGTGGTTGAAATGAAACTGTAATGGCAATAGTTGACTGACTTGTTGCTATCCAGTATAAAATAATGCAATAATTGTAATAAAATAGTGCAATAATAAAATAATATTTCATAAAGGAAGATAGTGTTCAGCAAGTTCCAAAAGGGGTACCCATGTTAGTCTAGTCCAGCAAAACAAGGAGTCTGTAGGCACTTCTAAAAAATAAAACTTTGTTTATCGCATGCACTTTCGTGGGAGAGAATCCCACTTTGTCAGATGCTTAAAGCGGGCTTATGTAAGGTCCCCATCTTCAAGCATCTGATGAAGTGAGTTTCTCTTCCATGAAAGCTTATGTGATAAACTAAATTTGTTAGTCTTAGAGAGTGCCGCCAGATTCCTTGTTTATTTTAGTGTTCAACAAGATTCGTGATTTTTTTTTTTTTTTTAAAGAATTATGCCTTTGAATGGTAGACATTAGTAGGTAGGTGTCCTTTGGAATGTTTCCCAATCTCCCAGTCCAAAATTGTGTCTTGTGCTGACCTGTAGTGCACACTAGTGAAAGAGCCTAACTCTGAAAATTTAATACTGTGTACTGCAGGGGTCGGCAACACCTGGCTCGCATGCCAAAAATGGCAAGCAGGGCAAGCCTGAGCAGTGCACAACCCTGTGCAGGCTCCCCCACTGGCCCTGCCCCCCCCAGAGCTGCACAGCTTAAGGCCCCAAGAGCTGCGTGCCACAGCTCCAGACCCCTGCTGGCCACGCTTCCCTACTAGGGAGTTCAGCCAACAGGGACAAAGAAGCTGCAGTGTCCAGAGCTCCTGGCCTCTGCTGGCCCCACCCCTTGCTGGGCAGGGGTGCTGGAGGGGAGTGGGGCAGGTCAGTCTGCCCGGAGCCACCACTGCCAGCAGGAGCCAGCCCTGACCCCGGGAACTGGAGGCCACCTGCCAGCAGAGGCGGGAGCTGGCTCAGGCCCAGGCTGGCAAGCAGAGGCCTGGCCCTCTCCCAAGCACCTGCTGTGGGTGCGGTGGGCAGGGCTGACACAGGGGCAGCAAAGGTTGCCACCCCCTGGTGTACCATGTACCTTGACTCATTATACAATATCTTTTGAATAAATTATTTTTTTTCTGGGGCTCTCACATTTAAGATTTTCGTAATTGTCTTTTTCTTCCATGAGACCTTACTGGTTTCTGTTACATTTGATTGGCCACTTGTCTAGGAATAAGATTTCTCTTTTGATTATTTCTTTGTGTTTTAAAATTTGATATCTCTGTATTTAAATATTCTTAAGTTCTGAGTTTTAATTTCTCTTTTTTTAGGTGACTCACTTTTGTTTACCTCAGCTTCTCCCATTGCTCAAACACACCACATCATACCTTCATGAGGTCTTTGAATTCTATGAAGAGATTCTTACCTGTCGCTACCCTTACTCTTGTTTCAAGACTGTTTTCGTAGATGAAGCGTATGTTGAAGTAGCGGCTTATGCATCCATGAGTATTTTTAGGTTAGTATTTGTGAAGCTTGTATGTATAAAAACTTGTACTGAGAGAGAACCCCCAAACTACCTCCCTTTTCTAATTATGAGAAGATTAGGGCCAAAAGTTTCTAAGTTGGATGCCTAAAGTTAGGCATTTCAATAAGGATTTGATTCTCTAAGGTAGTGGTTCCCAACGTTTTTCAGCCTGGGGACCCCTTTTTAACAAAAAAAAATAAAATTTTTTTTGCGGCCCCCTGGCTGATTATGCAATCTGGCCAATGTGGGCAAACTCTGGCCCACATCACTCTGGCAGTGCCACTGAGACAGCTGGCGAGCAGCACTGTGGCCACCATGGCCCGCACTGCTGGGGAGCTGAGCCACAGCAGCTTTGGCCCCCTCTCCTTGCCCGTGCCAGGGAGCAGCTGCAGCCCTATCCCCCTGCTAGGATCCTGCCATGGGAGGGGAAAGGCAACCCCGGTGGAGAGCAGCGGGGCTGAAGCTGGATTCTGGCCCCAGTATGGAGAGGCTCTTCGGACCCCCTGCAACATGTCCGCGGACCCCGGGGATCCCTGCACCAGAGGTTGGGAACCACTGCCCTAAGGTGCAGAATGCCTACAACTCATATTGACTTTACAGCCTGACCAAAAGCACATGAGTTTGAAAATGTTGACTTTTATCCATACTGCTGTCTTTTAACATAATTTCCTAGTTTCTTACTTTAACAAAAGCATTAGATTGTTATATTTAAAATAAAACTGAACACTTCCATGGCTGTATTTCCTTTCTTTAATGAGAATTGCTGTCACGTAAAACACTGCAGCCCATGTTACATAAAGTGCAGTTTCTTACAGAAGTTTATGACAATTAGTTATATCTCTGCAGCTGGAAAAAAGGTGCAGCGTATCGATAGAGTTCCCCCAAGTAAAACAGAAAAAGCAAGCTAACATTAGTTCTCCATGTGGGACAGAAGTATTATATGTGTATGAAAACAGCTGGAAACCTGTCCAGCTTCAGGTTATTTTTAAAAAGGAAGAAGAACAGAAATGATGTTCTGCATGGCAAAACAATGAAAGATTCCCAAATTATACTGTCACATCTCATATTTTGCTTTTGGCTGTTTAAACAATAAAGTCTGTGTTTCCATCTCTTGTAGATTGTACTTACTGCTATTTTTTTTTTTCTTGATTTAGCACAAACCTTTTACATAGTGCAATGATTATAGATGAGACTCCCCTGACAAGGAGATACTTAGCTCAAGCACTGGCTCAGCAGTTTTTTGGCTGTTTTATATCCAGAATGTCCTGGTGAGTAGTATCTAATGATATGTGCAAAATCTTAATAGTTTAGAATATTTTGGAAGTATAATTTGCGTGTTGAATTTTAGCCTCATGGGAGGCAAAACAGTGTCCTTAGGAGAAATGCAAATTAGAAGGATGCTGAAATCAAGGCAGTGAATAAGAATTTGGAAAAAAAAAATTGATTTCCTGCTGAAAAAGAAATGAAAAAACGTTGATTCTAATTACTAATAATTGAAATTATATAACTTAAGCAAGGTATTATCCAACTAGGTACCGTGTGGCAAATTGAGTAAAAGAACTAAATCTTAGGGCATCAGAATCTGACACTGGACATTGAGTGTAATATGCAGTAAACAGCTGTAAGAGTTCTATGAAAAAATTATGGATAAGGGGTCCTGACTAGTCTTTTAAGACATCTGGCTGTTGGATCCATGCAGGCTGATGATGCTGGTGGGTTCTAGTTGTGGAATAAGTGAATCTGTTCCAGAAAAAGTGCATCTCACAACATGATATTGTAGACAGTTAATAGATCTGGGCACTTAGAAATCACAAAGTAGGATAATTTCACGTTCTTCTTCGAGTGATTGCTCCTGTCCATTCCATTCTAGGTGTATATGTGCCATATGCACTGATCACAGGAGAATTCTTCCACTCGAGTACCTGTATGGTCAGCTGTGGAGCCCCTGGAGTGGCGCCACTGCAGCTCTCTGTAGGCTCAGCTGACCATGACAGTAGCTGGAGTGTTAACTGCTAGTGTTAACAGCTTCTACATAGCTTTAGATAGCTTAAATATCCAGTAAGTGTTGTAGTGATTAGTTTAATTCAAGAGAAAGTAGCTTGCCTGCTCAGGGGCAAGGGTGTGCCTGGTTTCAAGACTTGAGAGCCCTGCTGAAAGCCTATGCCCCTGTATGACCTGTACCGCTCCTGACTGAAGTGCTTAGGAGAAGCTCACCTGAGGGAGAAGTGCAGGATTTGCTGAAGTTTCTGCCTACGGACCCAGAAAGATTGGGAGAAGAGAGTAAGGATCCATATGATGGAGGAAGCTCTCCATCCAACGCCCTCAGGAACAGGTTCCAGCATGGCATCTCCGGTGAGTAGTGCAACAGCAGCTCCCAGAAGGGAATGTATAAATAGACCCGTCAAAGGAGCCATGGCATCGATGCCAGCGGTGCAGCGTCAGTGGTACTGATTGCTCTCACTGGCACCACAAAAGAAAAAGAGGAAGATGGAAAGGGGTCGCTCCCCTAAAGAAGAGGAGAGCTCTAAGAAGGCCGGGTGAGTTTGACCCAGCAGCCCATGGCATTGTTGAGTCTGGGCCACGGGGGAGAGCTGTAGAGTCTGGCATCTGTGTCCTTCCCAACAGAAGACGTATTGGAGAAAGTGATCCACTTTCTCTCCGCACCAGAGCATGGGAGCTCATAGAGCAGATGGCACCACCCACCACAGGCCACTTGCCATCTCCAGTGTCTGGAAACCAGAGGCCGTCGAGGGACAAACCTGCACTAGTGCTCCTGGCTTTGCCACGGCACCAGTCACAATTTTCTTCGTTGGCAGTGAGTAGATCCAGGTCCCCACATCAAGGGCAGGCGAAAGGATCCCCAACTGCAACAGTGGCACCAGCCCGGCACAGTTCCCCAGTACCGCCAGCCAGGGTCAGCGCGCCCATTGAGGTGACCTAGGTGGTCACCTAGGATGCCAGCAGGTAGGGGGTGCCTACCTGGCCTCTGTCTGGACTGACTTGCCCTGCCGTGAGGGCAGGGAACAGCTAGCCCAGAGGCAGTGCAGGGAGCAGAGCCCAGCCCCTCGACTGGCCTGCTCTGTCCGTGGAGCAGAATGGTCAGCTCAGGGGAAGTGTAGGAGTGCAGAGGCTGGCCTGCAGTGGCACTGCTCTCTGCCCAGGCCAGACCCCTACTGCTCCCCACCTGCAGCCAAATCCTTGGTCTGGGCCATACCTCTGCCTGCGGCACCACTCCCTGGTCAGGGCTGGATCCCCCACCCACAGCACCACTCCCTGGCTTGGGCCGGACTGCTACTGCCACAGCCAGATCTCAGCGCCTGAAGCCAGATCCTGATATCCACCGCGGGGAGGGAAGGGTGCCAAAATCTCCTGGCCTGTGGCACCAGGAAATCTTGCACCAGCCCTGCCGCCAGCAGTAGTAGTAGTAGTGGCAGGGACTCCCCAGAACTGCTCCCTGGTGAGAACGAGGGACCAGCACCGCAGCCTGAGATAAGGGGTGGCAGCTCACGGCACCGCTCTGTAGCTCCCTCCAGCATCGCTCCAACCTGGTCTCCCCAGAGCAGATTCTTGTCAGATTCAGATGAGGGCTCAGTGGAGTCAAGGGGCAGTAGATACCAGGGTCGCAAAAGAGGTCCACCACCACCCCCTCCTCACCTCCTACAGTGGCAACCACACTGGTAATGCCACAGTGGTGGGCTTTTCGGACTCCATGGGCCTACCATCAGGAGCAAGACCCTAGAGTGAGTAGGCCAAACTTGGTATCGAGCTCCTAACCGCAACCCTCCTTTACAGTGAGTTCGTCCCTGGAGGTGGAGTTGGAGGGGGAGGCTGGGACCACACAAGTCGTGGGAGTGAAGACCCCTGTACCACTTCCATCTCAAAGAGCCGCCAGGAGAGTCTTCATCCTCACCCTCAGGTGAAGTAGTCTTGAGAGCTAAGCCAGCAGCCACACGGGAGGATAAGTAGAGCACACCAGAAACTACTTAAAATGGTGGCTTGGGGCCTGTGAATTGAGGCAGTGGAGATTGTAGAAGAAACAGACCCCAAGGTGGACATTCTTGTCTCAGTCTAGAGTAGCCCTCCTGCTCACTAAGACTATGCAGAATACCACCAAGACCCTGTGGCGTACTGCGGTCACTATTTTCCCCCACAGCAAAGAAAGTGGAAAGGAAATACTTTGTGCTGGCAAAACTATAGTTTTGTTTTCACACCGCTCCAGGGTCACTAGTAGTGGCTATGGCCAATGAGAAGGAGAGGCAAGCTCATGAGGGGCCCACGCCAAAATCCAAAGACACAAGAAGTTAGAGCTCTTTGGACAGAAGATCTACTCAACCGGGGAGGCTTCAGCTTAGGATCGCTAACCAGCAGGCAATCCTTAGTAGAAATGCATGTAATGCCTGGACCTTGCTGGAAAAGTTCTCTGACAAGATTGCCAGGAATTGAGTGAGTTTACAGCTTCAGTTAGGGAGGGCAGTGGTCTCCAAGGCTCTGCTTCAATCTGCTCTTGATACGGCTGATGCTGTAACACAGTCCATGGCCTCCAGGATCACCATGTGAGAGAGTTCCTGTCTGCAGGCCTCAGGGCTCCTGCAAGAGGTCCAATCAGCTATCCAGGGCCTCCCCTTTGAAGGGCCAGCAAACTGATTCTGAGATAGAAATTTTGAAAGACTCAGGGGCTCTGCTGAAGTCTCTGGGGTTACACACACCAGCTTCTCAGAGAAAGTCCTTCAAACCCTAGCCCATGCCCCACCCATACCAACAGCATCAGGATTATGACCAGCAGAGGAATCAGAATGGGTGACGAAATAACCAGTGTCTTTTCATCAGATTCAAGGCACTCCATTGCCAACCCTCAGGTTCCAGAAAGAACTTCTGAGGGTGTGCTTGAGGACAATATAACAGATGTAGCTTTGGATCCATTTCTTCCTTCATTTGCCAACAGACTATCCTGGTTTTACTGTGCTTGGTCCAGAATCACCTCAGACTCCTGGGTGCTGTGCACAGTGCAGCAGGGCTATTTGGTCCAGTTTTCCTCCTTACGCCCATCCCACCCACCCTCTTCAGAGATCCCTCCTATGAGCACCTGCTGGCCCAAAAGGTACAGTTGCTCATAGACACAGGAGCGCTAGAGAGCGTACCTTAGGAACGGAGGGGGCAGGGGAGTTTACTCCTATTTTCTAATCCCAAAAGCAAAAGGGGGTTTCTGTCCCATCCTTGACCTGTGAGGTTTAAAGCATTTCCTTTGCAAGATCCTCTTTCGAATGGTCTCCCTGGTCTCAACAATCTGTTTTCTGGATGTTTTCTGGTATGCTGTCCTCAATCTTCCTATGGAACCTATTTCCATGTTTCAGTTGTACCTAGGCACAGGAGGTTCCTGCTGTTTATGGTACGGGACAGGGACCTTCAGTTCACAGTCCTCCCTTTTTGGTCTGGCAGCTGCTTCCCACGTATTCACAAAGTCCTCAGCAGTGGTTGCAGCATTCCTCAGATACTTATGAATTCAAGTGTGTACCTATCTGGACAATTGGCTGGTTTGGAGCTGTTCCAGGGACGAGGTGGCCCACCACCTGCGGATGATTCAGGGCACCTTTGGTCACTTGGGACTTCTAGTCAATGTGCAAAAATCCATGCTTATCCCTACGCAGAGGATCTAATTTTAGGGGCACTGTTGGAGTCGAGGGTGGCGAGAGCTTCCCTCCCTCAGCCTCAGTTCCTGGACAGCAGGTATCTTATGGGAGACCTGCAAAAATATCCACTCACCATGGTGCAAACCCGTCAGACATTCCTGGGACGTATGACAGCCTGCACGTATGTGGTGAAACATGTGCAACTCTACTTACGCCTGCTACAGAAGTGGTTCCAGTCCTTGGTGTTCTGAGTTACTGATGCATCAGACTTTAGATGGGGGATGCACCTTGGCTGCCTTAAAACCCAGGGGCTGTGGAGAGGCAATGACTTTCATCTCCACATCAATGCCAAGGAACTCCGGGCAGTGTACTTGGCCTGCCAAACATTTCAAGAGTTCCTGGTGGGCAAGGTGGTGTCAGTCCAGACGGACAACAAGTCCGTATGTTCTACATCAACAGGCGGGGGGGGGGGGCGCCTCGCTCTATGCCCCTCTGTTGCAAAGCCCTCAACCTGCGGGAGTTCTGCATTTATCACTCAATTCACCTGGTCACTTCCTATCTCCCTGGGTGACAGAACCTCCTAGAGAAGAGCTGCAGCAGGAGATTGATGACCCATGAATGGTCCCTAAAGCAGGAAGTGTTGGTGGATGTCTTCCAAAAGTGGGGTTGTCTCCAAATAGACCTTTTCACCTCAGAGTAGGACAAGTGCAAAATCTTCTGCTCCTTCAGGGGGCACAGCCCAGGCTCAGTGGCAAACACCTTCAAAATTTCATGGGCAGGCCAGAAGTGCTACACCTTCCTCCATCACCACTAATCTCAAAGGCGCTTCTGAGGGTCAAGCGGGACAAAGCCACTGTCATACTCATTGCCTTAGCTTGGCCAAGGCAATGCTGGTATGCAACCCCACTGAATCTCTCCATCCAGGGTCTGATAGAGTTACCACTGCTACTAGACCTGCTCTCCTAGGACCAAAGCCAGCTGGTTCATCTGAATCTGAGATCCTTGCACCTCTGAGCGTGAAACCTCCGTAGCTGACACAGAACAAATTATAATGTTCAATAGAGATTTGGAAAGTTTTGTGCAATAGCAGGAGACACGCTGCTAGGGCCACATACAAGGCAAAATGGACAAGGTTCATGACTTGGCCAATGGATAAAGGGCTCAAACCGAGGTCAACCCCAGTTCTGGGTGTTCTGGACTGTTTGTGGTCTTTGAAGCCTCAAGGCCTCTCAGCCCCTTCAATTAAGGTTCATTTAGGAGCTGTTTCAGCGTTCCATGAAGTAGTCAATTGGGGTTCAGTTTTTTTGGATCCTACGGTTAAACGTTTCTTGAAGGGCCTGGATAGGTTGTTCCTTTTGCTGTGCTCTCCCCACCCCCGTGGCTCAGTAGGACCTGAATTTAGTCCTGTCAAGGCTCACTGGGCCATCTTTTGAACCACTTGCATCCTGCTTTATGCTTTACCTCTCATGAAAATTTGCCTTCCTGCTGACCATCACTTCTACCAGATGGGTGTCAAAGATTCGAGCCCTGACATCAGATCCACCTTACACTGTCTTTTTCAAAGATAAGATTCAACTGTGCTCCCACCTGGCTTTCCAGCCAAAGGTGGTCTTGCACTTCCATTGCAACCAGGAAATCATCCTACTGGTATTCCATCCAAAACCCCATACCTCGGAAGGGAAACGTAGACTACACACGGTGGACGTTCGGCGAGCTCTAGCCATTTATATTGAAAGAATTAAGCCATTTCGGAAAACTTCTCACCTGTTAGTAGCAATGGGAGACAGACTGAAAGGCAAGCCTGTCTCAACACAATGCCTCTCATCCTGGATAGTGGCCTGTATCTGGGAATGCTATGCGCTGGCACAGATTATCCCTCCAGTGCTCAAAGCTCACTCATCAAGGACTCAAGCATCATCAAAGGCCTTCTTGTCCCGAGTGCTGATCATAAACATACGTAAGGCGGCCACCTGGTCTTCAGCCCATAACGTTGCAGGCTACTATGCAGTCACCCAACAGGCAAGAGATGACGCAGCAGTCGGAAGAGCAGTACTGCAGTCCATAAAGTTGTAATTCCAACCCTCCACCTAAGGTAAGACTAGTGAATCACCTAGCATGGAATGGACGGAGCAATCATTCGAAGAAGCAGCAGCAGTTGTTTACCTGTAACGAGTATTCTTCGAGATGTGTTGCGCCTGGCCATTCCATTTTCCCTCACTTCTACCCCTCTTTGGAAAGCATAGTAAGACATACCTGGGGAGGGGAGGGAAGGATGAGCCTTTTATAGAGAGCCACAGTGACGCCACTCCAGGGGCCTCCACAGCTGATCCTACAGGTACTCTAGAGAAAAAATTCTCCAGCGATCTGTGCACATGGTGCACAAACACCTAGCATTGAATGACCAGGAGCAACACATCTCAAAAACACCAATTACAGGTAGGTAATCATTTCTTATAGGCACAAGAATCAGTGCTGCTATTAGATGAGGTTGCCTGATATTTTCCATTAAGACTCCCCCCACAGCTTGAGGTTGCTTGTAATTTTGTCCAACCTTAATTATTTGGGCTGAAGTTTTCCATGCTGGGTGTCTGCCTCAGGTTGACTTTTTTTTTTTTAAGTTTCAAGAAGAATAGCTTAACTTATTTCTGAGAACGAGATAAGAATGTTAAGAACAGACTAGATGATCATGTCAAGTGCCAGGTTTTTTTGGTCAAGGATAGGCAAGATCCAGACTGCGCGGGGGGGTGGGGGGATATAAATAAAGAAAACAATTTCAGGGTATGTTCTAAAGCATCTGGCAGTTCAGGTTTGGCCTGTGGTTCACCTGTTAACTACCCCTGCTGTATCCTGTCTAAATCTGGTCTAATAGACCAACACTTTAGAATATTTACAAAAATACACATTAATCTTTTTATTGCAACTGTTTCAGCTAAAATAATTTTTATATTACAATCTGGGCTTCTGTTTTAAAAGACATTTTGTATTTTTAACTGTCTCTTTGATTTCATGAATACCATCCAGGTGCAAAAATCACATAAATCGGTTCACAGCTCATCAAGTTCCATTGACTTTGACTTGAGAAGTTATATAACCTTCTGAAATGTGTGCATCAGTGAAACATGAAGCATGAGCTGCCCTTTGCTAGTTCAAAATACCCTACAAGTCCAGGAGGTAGAGTTCATAGGTTTTTTTTCTTATTGCAGGTCAGATGAGTGGGTGCTGAAGGGAATCTCTGGCTATATTTATGGCCTTTGGATGAAAAAAACCTTTGGTGTCAATGAGTATCGCCACTGGATTAAGAAGGTAATAAGACAAAATAGGTCTGTTCTTGTACATGCATTTTCATATCAAGATAAGGTAAGATGGAAACAAACAATATGGCTTTGCTATTACAACCTAAAGAGATATTGTCAACTTAAATCATACTTCCACCAGAGCATGTTTTATTTCCTGTTGTTACAAGTGAAACGGTAAGGGAAGAAATCAAAAAACAAAATATTCTTCTTTGTTTGCTTTGTGCACAGTTATTTTCCTTGCTTCTCCATATATTCAGTTTCTTTGCTTTGTTGGATCTTTCACCCACTAACAAGGTAGAAAACAAGAACGTGATTTTTCCAACATCTGTTTTATTTAACTCAGTGATAAGTGTAATATTTGAATCTGCGTTGTCACTTTTTATTGTCAGAGCAACCATTGAATCTCTCCTTGAACTGTAGAGGTGACCTAATGGGGTCTCAGGTAACTTTTCATATAGCATTGTTCTACAGAATGTTGTGCTGTCAGGGCTAGATTCACAAAGGAATTTAGGTGTGGAAGTGCTAAATGATGCCATGCTTTTAGCTTCCTAGAAAATCACTGGGATTTACAAAGCCTGAGATAAGCACTCAGACTTATTAGACAATGAATGAATAAAGATAGACACCTAAAAATGAGATTTGCAAAACATATACATTAGGCAGCTCCCCCTCTGAACTAGCCAATAGCAAATGTTGAGGGGAGAGATGTGTTTTAAGACTTGCGTCCTCAGGGAGTTTAGCATGTAAATCCAGATTTTATGCACCCTTTCTTGATGTTAAGCATCTATACCATTTTTGCAAGATATGGAGGAGGCCCTTCCGCATAACTGTTGGCCTACTGGATAGGGTAATAAGCTGGGGTGGGGGAGACCCTTGGTTCAGGTTCCCCATCTGCCTGAGGTGGAGAAGGACTTTGAACAGGGATTTGCCACTTCTTTTGTGAGTGCCCTAACCATTGAAAGGGAGTACTCTGAGAGGTTCCACAGTGGAATAATAACTAAGAAGTCATTGGAGCAGGGGGACTGGATCCTGGGTTGTCTTCCCCTCAGGTGAGTGCTATAACCAGGCTACAGAGTCACTTTCTTTCTAGGAGTTCTGTGGCACTTCTAACAGCTAACAAATTTATTTATGGCATCAGCTTTTGTGGGTAAAATCCCACTTCATCAGATGCATGACATGGAAAGTACGGTATATAGATGAATGTACAAATGCAGGGAAGGATAAATCACAAGGTCAGTTAACTTTCTTGGTTAGATGAATAAGTGATTTTGATTCAAACTGTGGAACAATAGATGAGGTGAGAATATGAATTACCTTTGGTAATGAGTTAGCCATGCCAGGTCCCTGTTCAGATCTGGTCTGATGGTGTCAAATTTGCATATGAAATCTAGTTCTGCAGTTTCTCATTGGAGCTTGGTTATAATATTTTCTGTCAAAGCACTGTAACTGTCATGTCTTTTTTTTAGACTGTCCTGGGAGGTTTAAGTGTTCCCTATTGGTTTTTTAATGTTACCATTCTTGATGTCTGATTAGTGTCCATTTATTCTTTTGTGCAAAGACAGTCCAGTTTGGTTAACGTATAAGGCAGAGGGGCATTGTTGGCAAATGATGGCATCTATCACGTTGGATGAGAATGTGAATGAATCCCTGGTGTAGTGGCTGATTTGGTTAGGACCTATAATGGTGTCACTAGAGTAGATATGTAGGCACAGTTGGCAGACCCTCTTACCAGCCCTGTGGCTTACCCTTTCCTGCATTTATATATTTACCTACATACTGTACTTTTCGTTTCTTGCATCTGAGGAAGTGGGATTTTACCCACAAAAGTTCACTCAATAAGTAAGTTTGTTAGCCTTTACAAGTGCCGCAGGTCTCCTTGTTTTGTTTTGTAGAGATAGACAAACACAGCTACCCCTTTGGAACTTTCCTTCTTTCTGTTGTGTGTGCCTGATGACTGTTCATTCAGATCCCTGATCTGGTGGCACTCCCAGCCCGCTTCCTGGATTGAACTCTGCAGACAAGTTAATAAGAGGAACGCCTATCTTCTCATGGTTCATTTATCTCATTAGGGGTTAGGTGACTAGACACTAAGAGTGCATCTGCTGAGGCAGAAATATAAGCATCGAGAGAGCTTTACTTACAGAAACTTAGGTGCTGAGTGAGCATACTGACATGAACTGACACATTTTAGAGGCAGCTGAGCGGGGGTGGTTTCTAAATGTCAGCAGGGCATGGTTCTAGGATTCAGGCTCATAAAGTAATAATTAAGTGCTTAAATCCTTTCGCGAATCTAGCTCTTATTCCAGGGGTGTCAAACTCAAATCACCATGAGGGCTGCATGAGGTCTAGTACATTAGCCTGAGGGCTACACTACTGAGACCTTTTCATACATGATACTACAAATATTAGTAACAATAGTGTCATTGTGGGCCACAGAAAATAGCTTTAGGGGCCACATGTGGCCCATGGGCTGCATGTTTAAGACCCCTGTCTTATGCTATACAATTTAACAAAAGCTTTTTTTTTTGGTTTTAGTTATAGCTGGTTTTGGAATATGCATCTCTTTTTGTTTCCAAAAGGTGCTAAAAATAATATATACCAACATCTTCTAAATACAAACTTTATAACAGAAATGCCATAGATTTGATATCTATGGGCTACTTCCATAATCTCAGGGAGATCCAATTATAGTAACTTTGATTTCCCCAAGTGACGCCTTCCGATGGATCAAAAAACAGAGAAGTTGAACAGTATGAATTTGAGGCACAAAGATGAATCAAGGTGGACCTATAGGATTTGCTATGTACCTGAATATTCTGATCATGTTTCCTTAATACTTCCTTACCATCTTCACAGGTAGACATATTAGGCTTTGATTATGCAGTGAGTTCTGCACACTGTTCCTCGTATGCAGAGTTCAGAATGATATTTTGCCTTAATTTTTTCAAGTCATTGAGAAGGAGTAATTTCTTATGTAATGTATTTACCCATATTTAACTCTTTCAAAGCTCCTTCTCAATACTATTTCATGTTGACTAATCATGTTTGTAAAGAGCTTGGAAATTGTAAGGCAGAATGTAAATGCAGATTCACAGAGTTTTTGAAAAAGTTATGGACTATTGTGCTTTAGAAATAAGGCAACTTTTGGGGGTTAGAAAGAAACTTTTCCTGAGGGTATTAGTTCAGTTTTCTTGCATCTCTTTCTTAAGTATTTGGTACCATGTACTTTCAGAAAGAGGACGCAAGAGTAGATAGACTGGTCCAGTAGAGCAATCACTATGTTCTTAGTGCTAGTAATACTCACAGATGATAAATTATTTGTAGCAGGATATGCAAAACCAGTATGCCTTGAAAACTAAATCACCTCTTGATACTGGTGAAGTCCCTTACTTTTACTAATCAGAAAATTCAGAAGAAGCTTATGCTGTAGCTAAGTGAATAGCAAAGTTCCTCTGCTGTGTTATCAGTTGAATATTAAGCTTTTGCTCTGTTGTTCAATTCTGTTTTATTTCTGTTTGCCTAGATGATGGACATATATTCTTGAGCACATATTGCTAGTTCTTTGGTGCTAAAATACCAATTGTGGTGTCTTTCTTTCTTAAATTAATTAGTAAAATTACTTCATGTACATTTCATTTGTTGTTATTCAGCTCTGATCTCTGTGGTCAAGAAATGTTCACTTTATAGAACACTGGAAAGCCCACTAATTAGCCTCTTCTGTTCAACAAAATAATCACTATACTTTTTTATATTGCATTTTTTAGGAGCTAGACCAAATAGTGGTATATGAACTGAAGACTGGCGGAGTTTTACTGCATCCAATATTTGGAGGCGGAAAAGAGAAAGACAAGTATGTTTGTTTAAGCTATAAGTCATTATAGGGTGTGTTTTTATGAGGCCATTAATAATATTTTGGATGTGTTGTGAGGCATAAGGCCAAATTCTAAAGGACTTCAGCTGCCTAAGGCATGTATTAATGGGCTCATGAAGTATATTGTGGATGTACTTTATCACTATTGTTTTATATCTAATTTTAAAACTTAAAAGACAATTTTTACTGCATGTTTTTAATTCTGCTATGAAGACAACTTTTCATTACAGGGGCAGAAGGGGAAAAGGGAGTTAAAAATTTAAGTTCTGCTATTTTTACAGTGATGTTCTTTAGTCATTTTTTGATTTTTAAAGAACATTAACGGTGAAGTTAGTTGTTGGATTTGTTTTTCTTTGCCTTGTTTCTGATACCATATCTTGTTACTTTCCATTCTTTTAATGTTGAGACTTTGTCCTGTTTAATTAGAAAATGAAATTTAAAAGTGGACCAGCTTTTAAGAGCTACTGAGAGAAATGGACAGGTTGGGCAATCTGTAGGAATGCTTTCCTACTTTTGAGTGGATGCACAGCCAGATTTTATTTTAGTTTAAAATCAAAACTCATTGCCTCAAAATATCTATGTAACCATTGTACACTGGCTTAAAAACAACAAAGAAAGCAAAAAAGAGAGAGTTATATTCCAGTCCTCATTCAATCCAGACAAACAGCCAGTTTCCCACCTAGGTAAATCTTCAACAGCACATGTAGAAGAATTAACTACATAACTCACTTTGCTTTCAGGCAACCATATTGAAGAAAAGTTAAGTTTTAGCACAGATTGGGAGTGGGGGAGAACAGGTGCAAAGCCTACCTTGAAGATCTACAAGTTTTCAATTAGGCATTGGTAGTGAACATCAGCTTGGGAAAGTTTTTAAAGCAGCAATTAAAAAAAAAAAAACATTTTGTGTGTTTTTGTTTTTTTTCCAGATCACAGAGATTGTGGGTCTGTAACCAAAAAATAAAGTAATAAAAGATCCATATATGTAAGACCACTCTTAAGGAGGTTGGGGTGATCTCACATGTCTTAGGACATGTTGCCAATTTATGGAAAATTCAGTGTAAAACACCTATAAAAATAACTAAAGGATAAAAATTCTAGCACAACAAAACCAGTTGCTGAACATTTATTCGTCAGCAAAACAAAAATAAATTCAGACTTATAATTTTTATCATCTCCAGTTTCTTCTCTGCTAATTGAAAACATGCAAAAGTTATTTTTCTCACAAACAAGGCAATTATAGTAACTTTTCTATTTTGGAGCTGGACTGAAGGTTAGGCAGCTTAGCTTCTGAAATTTGAATATTTGTAGCGAAAAATTATTTTAAATTATGTTAAGCAGCCAATTTAAAATAGAAGGTCTGTATGGCATGCAAGCTACTCTCCGCACAGAGGAGATTTTGATTTTTTTTTTAAACCCACCAGATGCTAAAAAATTCAGAAATAGTTGTGACACCTTTTAACTCTGTTTCTTGCTTGTGCATACTATCATAGGGCCTTTCATTATCTGATCATATAGCAAGATGTGATATTTTATTTTCCAAATATTAAATTCACAAATATAGTTTAATTCAGATGTTTGTTTAAATCACTCCTTATCTTCAAGTACAGTGTCAGTGAGGGTGACTGACTAATAAAATGTACTAAGCAGAAAGTCCACTGAAACTTTGAGCTTTGTCCCAGAGCAACTTAAAACAAATGAATTGGAAAATATGGTGATTATTGGCCTTCGCTGCTTTGGGGACATGTGGCGTGCCTTGTATAGGAGATGTCACTGTGCCCAAGTGCTGAAGACATTTTGGAGTTTTGCTAAGCTTTGATTAGTAAACTTTTATTCATTTTTAAGTAGTTTTAGAGGATCATGTTGTTTGGTTTATTTGTACTAAGCTAGAGCTGAAGAGCTATAGGCACGGACAAGAATCCTGTTGTGTGTGGTGCTGCGCAAAAAGTCACCACGCACAAGAAATTCCTGGGCTGAGTAATTTTCAGAGGTCTAATAACAAATGCCTTTTGTGCATTGTTTGTGGGTTTGTTTTTTTTTTTGTTTAAATTCTCACTAAAAAAGCCCAGTTTGTAATGTTTCCTCTCAAGTTGGTCTCTGTATTGCTTTATGTAATATACCTATACCTTTTGTGGCAAGGCATCCCTCAGTCCTGCCAAGTTAGGGCTCTTTCTGCTGGCAAAAGAGGCTGGAGTGAAGTCTTCCCCACCCTGGACAAGTCTTGTGAGCACTTCTAGTCCCAGCATATTTAGGGTGGGCCTTGGTGTGGGCCATGGAATGGCCCTCCATCCCCAAGGGCATGGAGGGTGAAACAGTTAGTCTCTATCAGCCAGACATCAAGGAGTATCTTTCATTGTCTCCTCTACTGAAGCTGTAGGCCTGAAGGTGCTGCCCTTGGGTCAGTAAAGTACAGTGGGGACCCGTTAACATGCAGGTATCGGGGGACAAGCCACCGCAACTGCGCGTTAAACAGACTACAGGTAAATGGGACCTTGGTGAATGAATGAATAAATAAAATACAGTGCGGCATTAATAAGGCTCACTCCACCTGTTTCAGTGCCAGGCAAACTTCCACTTTTAGCTAGCATGCGGGACTCATTAGGTTGGTACTCATTTCCATGTGTTTCCGTGCCCAGGCCAACTTCCGCCTTTAGGCACCGCATGTTAGCTTGGTGACTTCAGAGGATATGACCGGAGTGCGCCATAACTGGATCTGTGCACTAACCGGTCGCATGTTAACAGGTCCCCACTGTACTAGCCTGTCTACCAAACTGGTATAGGGGATTTTCCTCCTTCCATTCCTTGCCTGGGGAAAAGAACTATCTCCTAGCTTGAGGAAAAAGTTTTCTCCTTCTGCTGTGACAAGCTTCCAGGCTGCTTGCAACTCTGTCTTCCCACTGCTCTAGAACAGGAGCAGGGTTTTAATTATTTGAAGTGGACTTTATTTGGGTTTCAGTGTTACTGATTATCTTTCAGGAGGTAACCTTTAACATTCTAGGACAGACATACCTGCCCTTTTGTGGCCGTCTGGATTGACTTTATTGCACTTTCTCTACATTATAAAGTCTTCAGACCTTTTCATGAATAAGCCCATGGTACACTGTCTTAAATGAGCAGAAATAACATGAATGTGTACTGCAGTTGTCTTTGTTTACCAATAACTGTTGTAGGCTTTTTGCCATAAAATTGAAAACAGAAAATGCATTACATTATTTTAATTTTTTTCAGCCCTGCATCACATCTACATTTTTCTATAAAACACCCTCACACATTGTCCTGGGAATACTATACTATGTTCCAGTGTAAAGCTCATCTTGTTATGAGATTGATAGAAAACAGGATCAGTATGGAGTTCATGCTACAAGTAGGTGTTTTAAATGGTTATATGAGGTATATTCAACTTTTTATCTTAAAATGAAATTCTCTTCTGAAGGGGACATTTTTAAAAATCATCATGAAATTCTTGTTTTCTTGTATATCAATGACTTTGAGATAAAATATAGTTAGAATACTGGATTATGACAATGAGGTTGGTTAGTTCCACCTCACACACAGTGATAGATTCTGACCCCTCATTATCCCTTCAATGACATCTTTGCAATTTCATTTCCTTTCAGTAGAGTTACTTCTTGAAACTTGGTAAACAATTTTTTTTCCACAGATAAAGAGACCAGCATAGCTCTGGGCCATAATGGGCTCTTAAACGTTATCATAACTGACTAATTATTAATAAGTTGACTCAGTGTTGTGATCTTAGTTCTGTTGGCTTTGCAGGACTAATAAGAGCTTAGTGTATATATTTTTAAAAACAAGTAGTTGGGGAGGTGGAGGTTGTGATTTTTACAGAGTGAAGTTGAATTTTCCATACTTGTGAGAGTTCACTTTGTTTCTCTTTCCATTTTACATTTTATGATTTCTTTTAAGAGGAAACATGGCACTATTAATAAAGAGAGACAGAATTGCTGAGAACTCCGAAAACAGTATTCCTCTTCTGTCACTTTTGACATGTTTGTATCTTAAGTAATTGATACAATAATAACATATAGATACAGCAAAACATGCAGCTTTAATGACTTTTATTTAAACTGAAATCATAGCAGCCTTTAGACAGTATCCAAATGGTAACTTGTCCTTTGTAGTTAGTGTAAAAGAAAAGCCAAAGCTGAACTTTAAATGCTGCTATTTACTGTTCTGAGAAATAAATCTAGTGACCAGTTTTACAGCAGATAGCTTTAGAAGTTAATCTTCTTTTATAACAAAGTATAATCAAGTTTGTAATAAACTTTGAGTTGGAACAGAGTAATATATTACAAGAGGTATAGTCATAGTGAGTTTTATTATAAAGATGCATATAGAATTAAATAAGTTAGTAATTGTAGAATGCATCTTAAGATGTGAAAGGGGGTGGTGAAAGGACTCCATACTTTTTCATATGTACTATCATGTTTGTGTAAAGGAAAATGGTTACTGTTGACAGTAGTTAACCTCAACTGTAAGCTGTCAGAGTATTTATGGTCCTGTGCTTTAAAAATAGATTTCTCCATTCGACTTCATTTAATTTTTTGAAAGCTGCCTATTAAAATGTGCCAGCAGCAACGATGAGCAAAGATATGAAAGGGTAAAATATTCTATAGCTTCCTTTTCTTACAGCTAACTATCTTATTTGTCAATAAGATGCTGCTGCTACTGCAGTTGTCTTTGAATGAGGCCTCTAACCTCTTCCCTTGCAAGGTTTTCTTAGTCCATTATGTCTAGAACACTATCTGTAAAACCTAACTTCAGATAGAAAAAAGCTAGAGTTCCTGAAATACCTTTGTATATGTTTTTCAAGCTAAATATTATAGAATGAGCTAATTGGCATTAATACTTCCTGAAGACAATCAAGATAAAAATTCATATGATCTAGTATTCAAAATACATACAATAAATTTTTCTGTCATTTTAGGTTTTCAACAAACTGTTGAGTCTGGCCAGCACTGCCTCGTCTCAGAAGTTCCAGTCTCACATGTGGAGTCAGATGTTGGTTTCCACATCTGGATTTTTGAAATCCATCTCTAATGTCTCTGGCAAAGACATCCAGCCTCTAATAAAGCAGTGGGTGTATCCTTTTTATTCTAGTTCTGGATTGTTAAAGTGGAGAAGAAATGTAGCTTTTTATTGGCACTATTAAAGGAATGTGAGGAAATATATGAAATACTGTTTGAAACAAAGGGATTCATATTTTTAATATGTTCAAAACTACTGATTCAAATTCCTTTCATAGTGACTTACAAAGTGCTGGCTTTTTCTGAGTGTTCTGTGCTTTTCAAGACTGGAAGGATTTGTCGTATTTGTCAATTTTACCAGTATTGAAATTACTTTGAAAGTAGTGCAGGCGGTCTTGTGGATTTAAAGGCCAAACTACACTACAAAGATTCAGGGGGACATTGCCCTTAGAAATATGCTAAAGCCTGACATGGAAAATGCTATGGTCTGGTGCATTTTCATATGTGATTTCCAGTAAATCACTGTGGCATAAGTAACTTGTGGTAATAGTTTGGTAGTTAAAACTACACTGGTAATAAATAGTTTGGTGCTAGGATTATAAACTTGTTAATAAAAATAGCCCATGTTTACTGGTGTTTCAAATCCCAATGACATTAATCTAGAAACAGTACTTTTTCCAGATGAGTGTGAACCCTTAATGCTAGCAGAAAAGTTGAAAATAAATTGTTTTGATCTATTTTCATTGGTGTTTTAAATGACTATTCTATGGCTGCAGCAAAATCAGAAAGGCAAGGTAGGTGACATAATGTCTTCTATTAGATCAACTTCTCTTGGTAGAATGGACAATCTCTTTTGAGCTTCACAGGCTCTCCTTCAGGTTTGGGGAGGAAAAGCAGAGTGTCTAATCTAAAAACAGGTTGGAACATCTTTAAGTGTAGAGTTTACATCTTCCATATAGTTTCTCTGTCTCGGTAGAGAAAACAAAATTTTTTTGGTGTGACAAAGTGTACTATATTCAGTGGCCCCTTACTGGAGGCCTCTAAGTCCTGCCGTGTCCTGTTCCAGAAAGCAGCGGAATATAAGCCCTCCAAGTGTTTAGAGTGGTTGTGGGGAAGCAACCAATGAGAGACGCTTCAGGGACCCAGCCAGTCACAGTCAGCTGGGGCCATATAAAAGGAGCTAGAGGACATAGACACAGTCATATGTTGCCTGGAGCTGGAGAAGATAGGACTGTATTTCTGTTTGGCTGAAAGAGCAGCAGGACCACAGACAGCTCAGTTGCTCAAGAGGACCAAGGAAAAGAGAGCTTCTTATTGGCTGCTGAAACTGGATAAGGCCTGAGACCAGAGAGGGCTGCTAGAAGATGTAGCTACATACCAGGGCTGGAATTACTTAAAGACTGAGCCTGGGAAGGGCTTGAGAAACACCGACAGATACTGAGATATACCCTGGAATGTGTTGGTTCCTGTTCACACATGGGTGTTATGAGTCACTGAAAACCTGAGAAATTACCAACAGGGGTCACTGGAAGCAGAAATATTACAGACACACCTGACCAGAAGGGGGCATTTGCAAGAGATGGTGCCGCTCCGTTACAAATGTACTTAAGGGAATCATTCATTTGTTCTGACTTTTCCCATAAGTAATACTTTATATAACTCTCAGTACATGAAAAGACCTGAAAGCAAGACTACTATACCACAGTACAATAGTAATAAATAAGTCAATATTCATTAGAGTAATTTTAGAATGAATCACATTTCTGGAGTGAAATATTTCATAATGGATAAACATGCAGCAAGTCTTTTTCAGGGGGCATGGTAAGAAATCATCTTATTTATTTTCCTTTCTATAACTGTCTGTGCAAAAGTCCTAGTAATCAGTGGAGAACTCAGTGAATGTCATCTATTTTTTTTTTTAAGTGGATAGTGCTAGTTAGTAACTAGCAAATAACAAGATAGTGTTGAAAAAGACATGTCTGAGAGAATGTGATTAAAAGAGAACGTAATAGATCCATGGCTCTTCAGGATGGTTTGCTTTAATTTGCTCTAATTTAACCACATTATCATTAGATTAAAATGAACCAAATTTCAGTCAAAACTTCGTTACATCTCATTTGTGAATAAAATAAAGAAATAATTGTCATGCATACATGGCATGCAAAGCTGATGCTGATCACTGTTTTTACTGCAGGCATCAAGCCCAAGAATACTACCATAATGACTTGGAGTGAAAAGCTGACAATAGATATTTTTTGTGTAATCGGATTGGAAAACAGTAAACTGTAATCTCTGGTCACATTTTATGATTTCTCTTAAGAGGATTTCTCTGAATTGCGCTTAATCAAAACATACACAATAGCCAGGTGTACTTATTGGAGATACCCAGTACTACGAAAAGAAGCACAAGGACACCTTTGGAGCATGTGTGAAATAATAAAGCCTTTTGTTATGACTTGGTTTTATTTTTTCAATGGAGAAAATTTACTACATTTTTCAGTAATAAGTATTCAGTCTATAATTGTTTTTATTGAGCCTTCTGTAATCTTTTTCTCAGTCTATATAGAAAAACTTCCAATAAGTATTATTTTAAAAACCACTCCTGGGATGTTCCTATTGCACACAGCTTTATATCTCCCATTGATTGCACTCACAGGAGCCCAGAATACTTTTCGTTCACCACTTTTCTTTGAACCTGTTTGGGCTGTGACAGGCTATTGTATATCTAGTGTAAACTGAGTAAGTGTAACCTTATAGAAGTTATTTTTATTTATCATCACAGTCTCCTGTCTCAAGATTCCTATACAATTTATTAGGGATCAGAGTGGTGTGGTAAAATTTTATGGCAGTTTTGCGTTTAATAGGAAACGAAATGTATTGGAATTGGAAATAAAGCAAGATTACACTTCTCCTGGGACCCAGAAATATGTGGTAAGGTCTATTTTCCATAATTTGTTTATAATACATGCCGATATGAATATATCTATGCATATATGTTTATAAACATTAGGTTTACAGTTTTATTAGATAAATTTATTTCTATTACACTAATACTGAAATGATCTTAATTTTTTCCAGGGCCCTCTAAAAGTGACAGTGCAAGAATTGGATGGCTCTTTCAACCATACATTGCAGATAGAAGAAAACAGTCTTAAACATGATATACCTTGTCATTCCAAAAGCAGGCGGTAAGAATTAGAGCTCCAGAGTGCAGATGTCTTCAAAATGTATTTATGAAAGTGCCCGCTGCACTTAATAAGAAATGTGTAATCTGTCTTTGAATATGTTTTTGTAAGTACTGATGATTTTCCTATATGATCTACAACTATTTTTTATAAGAGTCATAGAGTTTTAGTCCAGAAGGGGGTCACTAGATTCTCTAGTCTTACTGCCTGCAGACTACAGGCCAAAATCTCAACCAGCACCAGTTAAAACCACAACCAAAATTAGACCAAAGTATTACAGCCCACAGGAGATCAGGCAGAGTGCAGGAGACACTGATATGCACAGATGCCTGAGGCCTCCACAGAGGTAAGGAAATGATTGAGATATAACAAGATAATTCTGGCAAGTGACCTGCACACAAACACTGCGGAGAAAAGTGAAAAATCCCTAAGCTTTACCAGTCAGTCCTGAGAGAAAATTCTTTCCTGACCCTACGCATGGCAGTCAGTTAAGTCCTGAGCATGCGAGTAAGAACCAGCCAGTTTTTGAGAGCCAGTGACTGAGAGAGACTAACTGCTCAGTGCTACCTAGACTATGTTCCAGTGAGTGGAAGTCCCTTTCAAACTCCTTCCTATAGGTAGTCAGTTGAAACCCTGAATCATGAAGCTTCAGGAGCATAAGATGAAAACCAAAAGTGAGCACCAGGGCTGCCAAGCCCTGCCCTTAACATATAATTAGACTCATAAACTTGTCTATCTCTCTTAAAACTGATTTAAGCTGTTCACAGGTAAGCCATCCATGCCTAGGGTAGCCCCCTGAAAAAGCCATGGTCAGGACACATTTCAAAAAGAAGAGCAGATTCTCCCCAAACTGGTGCCTAGCACTGAATTTTGATTCACCAGCCAGTGACAAACACTGCTTCTGATTTCCCCTGCAACCCCCTCACCACACCGGTTATCAAGAACCCCAAGTAAAAATCACACAGCCCCCTTTATTGTATTTCAATCTCTGGCTTCCTATGAGCAGCTAGGTACAGTAAAGAGAGAAATTATTTAAAACTCCATTCTCTTTACAAAATGTTCTTCTGACTTCTAAGGATCAGCCACATTACCAGATTAATGCAAGTTTGAATCTTACCTAAATCTTACCCTGCTAGCCAATCCTTTAATATCTGAAAGTAAAAGTTTGGTATGAAACAAACAAACGAGAGATGTTAAATCTGCCTCAGGGAATCATCGAGTAACATAGCCCAAGTTTTAGATACAGATCTATCACACATACTCATAACTCTAACAATACAAAGATGATATATACTGTGATAGTGTAAACAGGGCAAACCCCTAGATACTGGTGGTTTTAATTCCATATATCAAGCCAGCAACAGACAGCTTCTGATGATCTCACTAATCATTCAGCATACAAAAAAAATTTCCTTAAAACTATCTAGCCCTTTAGCTAGCACCCAGACAGCCAAGTCAGACATCATGGGAATTTACTGAAAATCTTTATCCATCATACGTAAAATGTTCTACCAATTCCAAAGAATCGGACATATTACCAAACAGGTTGAACAGTATAGGTTTTACCCAAATACATGCTTAAAGCTCGTGATTATTAACTAAACTAATTTTTTTTTTTTTAAAGAAAGTAATGGTTAAAAGGTCAATATACATACAAAAATGAAAATAAATCTCTTAGGTCAGTTTCAAAGTAGAGATTATAACTAAATTGCAAAGTTTCTGAAATTATTCAAATAGCTGGGGGAGAGGATTGGTCCTTGTTTAGAGCCTCTTTGGTAGAAATCCAGCCCAGAGAAATGAAGACTAAATAATCTATGTGCAGAGATTGTTCAGATTCTCTGATGAGAGTTAGGAGGTTGATTCCAGGGATCACAATCTTGCAGTTCAAACATGCCCAAGAAAAGGGCTTAATTCTCTCAATGTAGAAAGCCAGCACTTGCCTGACATCCAGAGTAAGGCATCAGTGATTTAGATGATGGCATAGAGAATACACTTAACATTTGTCAATGATACCAAGCTAGGAGGGGTTGCAAGTGCTTTGGAGGGATAGGATCACAATTCAAAATGATTTGGACAAACTGGTGAAATGGTTTGAGGTAAACAGAATGAAATTCAATAAAGACAAATTGTAAAGTTCTCCACTTAGGAAGGAACAATCCATTGCATGCATACAAAATTGGCAACGGCTGCCCAGAAAGTAGTTATTGTGGAAAACGATCCAGGTGTCATAGTGGACCGCAAATTAAATATGAGTCAACAGTGTAATGCTGTTTCAAAAAAAGCAAACACCATTGTCGGGTGTATTAACAGAAGTGTTGTAAGTAAGACACAAGAAATAATTCTTCTGCTCTACTCCGCCCTGATTAGTCCTCAATTATTCTGTCTTGTTCTGGGCATCTCATTTCAGGAAAAATGTGTACAAATTAAAGAAAGTCCAGAGAAGAACAACACAAATGATTAGAAGTCTGGAACACTTGATTTAGGAGAGAAGATTGAAAGAGCAGGGTTTGTTTAGTCTACAACAGTTCTTTTCAAACTTAGGGTTGGGACCCAGTACTGCCAAAAAGCTGAAATGCATTGCTGAAAGATGTAACTGTGGGTCATGGGCATAAATGATTTTTTTCAGCTAGGTACCAAGGAAAAAAGTTTGAAAACCACTGGTCTAGAAAAGAGGAGACTGAGAAGTGACACAATAACAGTTTTCAAGTACCTAAGAGGTTGTTACAAGGAGGAAGGAGAAAAACTGTTCTCCTCAACTGCCCATGATAAGTTAAGAAGCATGGGCTTAGATTGGAGCAAGGAAGGTGTAGGTTGGACATTAGAAAAACATTCCTAACTGTCAGGGTGATTAACCACTGAAATCAGTTGCCTAGGCAGGTTATGGAATCCCCTTTGTTGAAAGCGGGTTAGACAAGCACGTCAGGGATAGTTTAAGAGGGTACTTGGTCATGCCAGGAGTGCAGGAGACCATAATTGATGACGTCTCATGGTCCCTTCAAGTTTCTATGATTCTGAGATTCCTGAGGTTTTTCTCCTTCATGGTCAGAGGGCCTCATGTACACCTTCCCACCAATTCCTCTCATTTACAAGATATATATGTAAAGATAAAGAGGGACAGTGCATGGGTCATAACTGTGCCAGCAAGACCTCACCAGCACTGGTTTGGTATGCTGCTGGGAACCTGGTGGTGGCAGTGCTGGTGAGGTTGACACTACTCACCCAGACCATGCCTTCGGTGTCCCAGCTGTCAGGTGCAAGCATGGCTAAACCTGTAAGAGCAAGCTTGCTCTGCCCAGGTCCAGAGAGTCCTGCTGTAAACTAGGAGACCATCTAACAGAGCAGCTTATCCAGCAAAGTGGAAATGCTTTTGCTGGCTGTCAAATTGTAACCTCACCCTGTTCTAGTTCAGTTTATGTTGGATTATTTACTCTATTTGAAGCATCAAGGCCTGGTGCTGTCATCGATCAGGGTATACCTGATGACCATTTTGGCCTTTTGCCTGCATATCCAGAGAAGATCAATCTTTTCTCAGGAGATGACTTTCAGGTTTATGAAAGGCTTAGAAAAGCTCTTCCCGCAACTCAGGTGATGAGTGCCTTCACTGAACCTCAGCTTAGTTCTGTCCAGGCTCACTGGACCATACTTTGAGCCCATGACATCTTGCTGCCTTTTTGACTTGGTATGGAGAGCTGCCTTTCCAGTGGCAAGGTACATGTCCGAAATTAAGGCTCTGTCAGATTCTCCCTATACCATAGCCATCAAGTATAAGGGCCAGCTGTGACCCCACCAAAGGTAATGTCAGAGTTTCATATCAGGCAGGAAGATATCCTGGCTAGTAGACCTTCAAAAGTCAGCTCTAGTGAGGAAAGATGTCTGCACACTTTGGATGTCAGGCAAGTGGAGAATTAAGCCCTTATGGAAAACCACCCACCTCTTCACAGTGGTGACAAAGCAAATGAAAAGTCTCCCTGTCTCATCTGAGATGATCCCCTCTTGGATCACCTCCTGCATTCATGTTTGCTACAAACAAGCAAAGGTCATACTTCCTGCCCCTTTGACCATCCAGTCAACAAGAGTGCAGGCCTCATCAGCCATTTTCCTAGCCCAGGTTCCAGTATTGAACATTTGCAACAAACTCTTCCAGTGTCCTTTCATTAGATTCCATTCCTCTGATTAGCTTCATTGCTCTTCTCAGCACTGGCTCCAGTTTAAATTCATTGTTCTTTAACATAGGAGACCAGAACTGTATCCAGTAATCCAAGAGGTCTTACTGTTGCCATGTATTATGGCATTACTGCTTTTCTCTCTCTACAGAAAATGCCTTGCTCGTTGTAGCCTAGAGTCATATTTGTCTTTTTCAGAGCCACATCACTTCAGTGGCTCATGGTCATCTTGTGATTAACCCCCACACTCAGATCTTTTTTCTCTTATGTCACTTCCAACTTACATGAGCCCTGATTTGTTCTTCTTATTAGATTCTGACTTTGAATTTTGTCCCATTTTTGTCACTCCAGTCTCCAGGGTCACCCAGAACTTCTGGTGTAATATTCTGATCCTCTTTTGTGTTGATGATGCCTCCCAGCTTTGTATCATCATCATCAATTCATTGGCACACTGCTATTTTTTGGGCCAAGGTCATTAATAAAAATACTGAATCAGATTGGTCCCAAGGCCTATGCTTGAAGAACTTCACTAGTAACTTCCCTCCAGTCCAGTAATTCACCTTTCAGCAGCCATTTGCCTTTATCCTTTTATCCGGTTCCTTATCCATCTTATAGTTCTAGTACCTGATCCCCATCTGCTCTAATTTTATTAATAATTTCCCATGGTACCAAATACTTTACTGAAGTCCAAGTATATTAGATTTACTGCACTTCCCTTATCTGACGAGCCAGTTATTTTTCAACATGATATACGTTTGGTAAACCCACATTGCACTGTATTCTCTCTACCTACATGAATTTAATGATTATTTCCTTCACAATTTGCTCTGAATCCTTGCATACTACTGAGGTCGGACTAACATGTCAATAAGTGCTTGAATCATTTTTTTCCTTTCCTTATAGGTACAATGTCATCTGTTCTGCACTAAGAGATAGATCATGGTTTTTCCAAATAGATAAATGTCTTACAAATCCTTGCTACTGGACTAGCACTCTCACATGCCAGTTCTTTAAATATTCTGGGATGGAAACTGCCCGCTCTCCTCAGCTTGTGCCTAAACTCTTATTTCTGTCGGCTATACTGCCTTCAGGCACATGTTCCGTATCATGCTTATTGTGGCAATAAAGATATAATTTATATTATATTTAGCAGACATGCCAGCTATATTTGAGAGAGAGAAAATTCAGAGGAAAAAGTAGAATCGGTTATTGGTGCTCTCTTCACAGGTAGTCAGTAATACTTGACAGTAAATTTCTAGTTGTTTATAAAGTTCCTAGGCCTTGTAAAAATTTAATCAGAAACCTGTTTGTGTAACAAGCAAGAGTTTTTAGTAAAGTCTAATACCTTATCAAATTATTCAAGAAAAAAATGTCTTTGAATGGGAAGTCTCACCAAGAAAGAAGACCAGAAACAACAAAGAAGTAATTAAAATCAGGCAACTGGATTGAAAAAAAGAATATTTTCTCCTTTCCTAAGAATATCAAACTGTATTGATTAAACTAATGAGTAAAACAAACCAAATACCTCCTCCTTAATCAAGTTGTCTCAATCTCTTAGAAAGACTTTATTTTTCTGGTAAAAATCACATCAGCCCCAACTATGCAAAAATGTATGAATGTATTTGGTTTAAGCATGTAAGTAGTCTTATTTAAGACAGTAGGTCTCCTGTGCTTCAAGTAATATGACTACAGGTTTGCAGAATCATAAATGAGTGAGAGAGAGAGAAAGGGAATTAAGTGCCTACAGGCAGAGCTTTCCCCCAAAATAAATTATTCGGGAGTTTTATAAAAACTACAGATGTGAAGATGAACACCATGATGTTACCCCCACCCCTAGCAAAACATAAAAAGTCAAAGTACGCAATGAATAATTTTAATTAAAAAAAGCTAAAATATTTCTTCCTGGAAGTAGTGTCACTGATAGACTGTTGACAGAACCATAGGCACAGAAGGCTTCAGGGCAAGACTGAAATATGAACCCTTTAACGTGATGTTTTAATGGATTAATATACTGGACCTTAACATTCAAAGTGATCTCATATTACACTTAAACGTGATGTAAACATGTTAAATGTTTTAGAGCGAGAGTGTCATTTTCTGAAGATTGTTTTCATCTTTTTTTAAGATAAAAGCTTAAATTCTATTCCTTTTTTAAAACACAGGAATAAGAAAAAAAAGATTCCGTTAATGAATGGAGAAGAGGTGGACATGGATCTTTCTGCAATGGAGTAAGTTGATTCGTTGAAGACGAAGGGGTGGGTCGTCTCCTCCATGCTTGTACGTTATTCCTTTATTAGTATGAATATATACCCCAGGGGCATTTTAAGGTTTTTGGTGGTGCTTGTTTCAATTAATAATGTCTATTATTCATGTAATGCATCATTTTAAAATTTGCCATTGTGTTTCAATATTTGGAGTTTTATTTTCCTAGTTGGGGATGGTTTAGGAAATTCTGATTATTGTACTTTAAATGCATAGGGTAACAGGACCCATTTTTGGAGAAAGTCAGTCTGTGCATGTTAATGTACAGAATAAATGAAGACATTCCTTCCTTTGCGTTTCTAAACATATCTCTAAGGGTTAGTTTAAGAATAACAAGTCTTCATTGCAGTTTTAGTTTTTTAGTAGAATTTGCTGCCCTTGCATTAAACTTAGGGAAATATTTAATGGAGCTCAGTGAAGGCCATGTAAGTACCAGGGTGAAAGGATTCATCTTAAATAAATTCCAGATTTCAGGAACTCATTGTACTTAATCCATCTTGATTGCAGATGAATTGTGTGCAAATGTTTTGTACCGAGACCTGTTTGATAAGTGTATTTATGTGCTTTTTGTGTTAATTCACTTGGAACTATGGGTCTGTGGAGGAGGGGTCAATTCCTGCCGAGAACAAATGCTGACTGTTCTCTCTCTGAGTCTGAGCTGATTATTTTTGTCTGAACTATTGAGGGTATTGACAGCTTTCATGTATTTCTGTGATGATCGAGGCCAGCGGTCCATCGTTGGTAGGCATCATGAGCACTTCCTTAAAGGGCACAGATTGCCTGCTTCTCTTCAAGAGAATTAAGAGTAGACGAATCTGATAAATTCAGCCTCATTTTTGAATATGTGATCCAATAATGTAAGCTTATAGAGGATATTTTCATTGACTATTTTAATGAATAATTTGCCAGGGTTAAATACACAAAAAATTTTGACTAATAGTACAAGTATCATGTAGAGAAGACCTCAGTGAACTGTCAGTATTTCTGGTCATTTAATGGTCATTAGGCCTAAAGCATTGCATAGGGAATTGAGAGCCCCAAGTTCTATTTCTGGATATGCCAGTGTGTGATTTTGGGCAAACTACTTCACTTCTTAGTGTTCCTGATTTCCCTCCCACCCAGAAGTTTTGCTAGCTCTTTTCTCTTTTGTTGTAGTGGTCTCCTTTTCTTTCAAATGCTTAAACTTTTTTTCCCCATGCTTCCCATATGCCTAGAATATCTCCCTTGTCTCTGTATGTCATATAAGCTATTTCTTTCTCTAAATCCTTCTTAAAACTTCTTTTATTGGTTATTATTTCATCACTAACAACCATTCTGGCCTGAATTCTAGATGTTCTCCAAATTTATTTGTATGTACATGCCAATAAATGTGAAGATGTGCACAGGAAGAGCATCAAGTGTGCTTATGTTCATTGTTCATAAGCCCCACTCTCTTGTGACTTCTGCCTATCCATTGTTTATTATTGAGTGCCATCATTTTGTTGTGTTATTAGCTTTTATGTGATTAGCTTCTTGAACCAGAGGCCTGTTTTCCCCCACTGTAAAGCATCATATATGGCTATGGTGCTGTATAAAATTGTGTTAGAGGAAAACACCCTTTTGGAGGGCAGCACTGGATAATTTAATTTTGAGAATTGAGATCAAGGTCAAAAGGTCCTATTGACCTTTTGCTTCTAGATCACTACTTTTAAATCCTGTATAGTAATACTTGTAACTTTGATCTTTTAATAGCTGTTATGTGTGAATTTCCACCAGATGTTCAAAACTGTTGTTGCAGTTGTCTAATCGGCCACTTTCTGACTAGTCTTAGCAGAAGGCAAAGTTAGATGAAGAAGAGACTGCATTGTTCAGCTATGCTAGATTTGGTCTCTGAGGAAAGAGGAACATACCAAAACTATTACTTAATTTGCTGTTGTGTCTCATGTGGCTGTTGAGGAAATGTTTTTTGTTTTGTTTTTTTTTCAAGTGCTGTCAGTTTAGGTAGCATGTTTAATTGTGGCTGAGCATTTCTGGTTAATTTACAATTAGCCAAGTCATAATTTTTGTTTCCTATTGTAGGCTTACCATGTTTTAAGCTATGAATGTCTCATGTCTCTTTTTAGTGCGGATTCCCCTTTACTGTGGATAAGAATAGATCCAGATATGTCTGTGTTAAGGAAGGTAGAATTTGAACAAGCTGACTTCATGTGGCAATATCAGCTTCGGTATGAGAGAGATGTAGTTGCACAGGAAGAATCCATTTTGGCATTGGAAAAGTTCCCTACTCCAGCATCACGACTTGCACTGACTGATATACTAGAACAAGAGCAGTGTTTCTATCGAGTGAGAATGCTGGCCTGCTTTTGTCTTGCAAAGGTGAGATCACATAGCACACAAATATCTGTTAGAAATCTGCTAGACATTGTAAACATTTGAAAATGAGTCAAAAATCACCACAGTTCTTAAATTGGCCTGATATCTGGCTTGTTTAAAGTGGTTTGCCAACTATTTTTAACATGACTGATTTGAAAGGAAAGCTATATTATTTTAGTCTGCAAATGGAGTCTGCAGAAAGCTTTCATAATAATTGTCAAAATTGAGATGTCAGACATTTAAACCACAAGGGATTTTTCCAAATTTCATTAAGTTACAGAAATAAAAGATCTTTTGTTTAAATTTTTTTCAGAGCGCCAAAATATATTTTATTTTGTTGGGAAAGTCCCTGGCCCCTTTTCCAAGAAGTCTAATGAAATGGTGAATTTCACCTTAATAGCATTAGAAAGAAAGCTACGTACATTCACTTTGCTGCAGCACATTGCTTTAGGTTGAGTGGTGCAAAAATAAATGTAATGTTAGTCTGCATTTGAAGATGAAGAATCAACTGATTAACTTAAAAAGAGGGGAAGAACAGTTTTTGATACAAGTTTAGTAAATACTAATGGAGTTTAAATGAGGAGCTAATGGGGTATCACTGGAAATCTAGAAACAGAAATGAAAAAAGAGTGAAAATAAAAATCTAAGAAAGAATAATCAAGGAGTAGCTGAATGTTTTGTGGTGTGCAATAGTCTAATCTCTCTAATAGTCTAATACTTTCTGTCGTGTACTTATGAGGATTTATACAAGGTATATCTGTCTGGCAATAAATCAAAACTCCTTTGTGACAATATATTTTAGCATTACAGAATGCTAACACGAAAGATGAAAGTACAGTGTCTTCATTATGTGCTGGCATGGATACTGCCAGTTTCTGACTCAACAGTGACGTGCATATTTATTGGCGTGCTCTCTGTGAGTCCATTATGAAAAATTCAGTAAATGTCTTGCTCCAAGTGCATATTAAAAAGGAACAGCATTGATAGCATTTCCACTCATTTCATTTTTCACTCCAAAACTGCTCATTATACTGAACACTTTTATCAGTGTACTGTTTGCTCTGGTAAAGCGAGCAAATTCTGTTGAATGTAGTCATATGAACAAGTTGGTTTCCATGTGGGTCGTTGGTGTTTCATAGAAAAGGCAGATTCCCTGCCCCTCCACCCCCACTGCAGCTTGATGGTAGGAGTTCAGCAAGGTGGCTGCCTCCCTCCTCTTTGATCTCCCATCCCCCTGGTTGCATCAAGGAAACTGCATGAGTCCTGTATGTTCCACCTGGATCCATAGTCAGTGGCTCCCCGCTGAAGCTGGGGAACAGGAGATCAGTGCTCCCCTCCTCGACTCCAGCAGGGACTCAGCACCTAAGGCTCCAGGAAGAGAACTTTGCCTTCTGATGGAGCCAGGGGAGGAGAGCATTGACTTTTCTCTTCCTTCTTGCTCCAACAGAGACCCAAGCACCTGTGGACTTAAGCAGCCATTCCCTTGGCTATATATAGTAAGGAACCTACACCAGTCTTTTAACCCCACAGAAAAGGGCTCCTCCTCGGTCCTGCATCCGGCAGGAAGGGAGCCGGGGGCCAGTTTGAAAGCCCTCCTGGGCCATGGGTTGGGAACCACTGGGCTATGACATAAACCTAATAGAGGCTAGAAAAATATGTTTATGGATATTTGAGGACATGTTGATTTATTTGCATATTTACACTCCCATGTATATACATATCAATACGCATATCCTGTTGTTTTTTAAGGGATGTGGCAGAAGTGGTTTTTCCTGGGTTTATTTTAATTAGGTACAGATCGAGGCTTGTCATGCAGATTTTGAAAGGCTATTCCAAATATAAAGAGACAAAATGGAAATGGTACAGATGTAAGGAAGATGTGAGTACTGCAGGGCACTTCCCCTTCTTGTCTTGCAGTATGTAAGGAATATTTTTTCCTTTTTTCTTTTGTGGAGGATCCTTTACCAAAGGCAAACTATTCCTCCGTTGTTGCACAATCATAGGCTGCATCCAGCTTAGCTGGTAACACTACAAGTTCTGTTAATAAATATATGTTTGGTAATTTCTGAAGACACTTACATTCTATATGGTAAAGTTCTCAGAGCAGGATGTTGGACTGGGATAACTACTGCTGTGTCCTTGTGGATTAGTCATTCATTGCACTGAAAAAAGGCCTCATCGAGGAGTTTTGCCTCATAGCAGTCTGCTCGTGGTTTGTGACTAAAAGGAGACAGGAGCCTGAATTGCCTTTTACTCTGGGGGTGGTCTTTTACCCTTGAGGTGGTTGATGTGTGGTTGAAATCTAGGTTGAGGTTATTGGCAGGGTAAATTTGGGAAGTTGGTATTGCAAATGCCTCTTCCGTAACTGGCTTCTGTAGAGACAGAAAACTTGGCTTAATGAACACAAAATATTTGTCTAAAATGTAAAGGTGGGAAATGATTAAAAACAGAAAATGATCATTCAGTAGTAATTAGTTGCAGACCTTGTATAAGTAAAACGATTTCACACACACTTTAGCTCTAATGCATAGAAGGCATATTGCAGTTGATAGTATATTGATAAAAATGTATTTGTGGAAAAGAGTTCATTCTGCCTAATTAGTCTTTTTTTTAAATTATTGGAAACAAATGTGTGTGTTTTTGTTCAGCCCATGATAAACTTATAGAGGTGATGGTAATGTGCCTACCTTCCCACCCCCCCCCAATTACATAGATTGCAAATTCCATGGTGAGTACATGGACAGGACCACCAGCCATGAAGTCACTCTTTACTCGAATGTTTTGTTGTAAAAGTTGTCCAAACATTGTGAAGACCAACAACTTCATGAACTTTCAGAGCTACTTTCTGCAAAAGGTAAAATGTTTTTTCTCGTACTTTTTAAAGATGACTCAGAAGTTCTTTCTCACAAATGGCAAATTCCACAAAATAAATAGTAAAAGCACTGTCACAAGTCAAAATTTCTCCACAATCTGTCTGATGATTGTATTTTTATAAGTAACTTTGTTATGCTGTGTTTCATTGTAGTTTCATTCTTGTCAGCAGACAGTAAAATAAACGTATTCTTCCTTCTGGCTAGCTAATAAGAGATAAGGGATCTTTTACATTTAAAATATATTTCACTACTCGGAAGAACCAACCATACAGGCATAATAAAGGAAGATGCTGTGCAAGTATGTGCAAAGTTAATCTTTAAAAGAATTTACTATTTTATTTATCATGGTTAAATGTTTTTTGTTCCTCTCACCTAAATCTAAATGTTCATGTTATTTGTTAGTTATTTTAAAATTCATTAATGGCACAGACACAAATGTTATTCAGATGCCATCATATAATCTGAAATCAAAGTTGCACACTAGTTAGCTTGTAGAACAGAATAATTTTATCACTGTTGCCCTTTAATCTCCCCCTTATTGTTTGTCAAACCCACTTGTTGCATCTAAATTTAGATGATAAACATGTCAAGTTGAGGAAAAACAATAAAGAGTCCTGTGGCACTTTAAAGACTAACAGTTTTCTTTGGGCATAAGCTTTCATGGGCACCAACCCACTTTGTTAGATGGATCAGTTAGTCTTAAAGGGGCTACAGGGCTCTCATTTTTGCTGCATATAGGCTAACACAGCTACCCCTCTGGACCTTGTCAAGTCAAGGACTGTCTTTTATACTGGATGTATACAATACCAAGTACAAACATTCTCCAATCCACAGTGAGGCTCCTGGATGTTATTGCGATAAAAATAATAATTGAAATGATTGACAATGATTTTCTATCAAGGTCTGTTTTAAGAAAATTCTGTTTTGAGTTCTGTCCAACAGGCCTTTTACCTCTGTTAGTTTTAATCCCACTTCTTCTACATCCTTATTAGGAAAAGCGTTTTCACTAAAGCTGGTGAAGCATTGGAATGGGTTACCCAGAGAGGAGTGGAATCTCAATCTTAGAGGTTTTTAAAACCTGGCTGGGATAATTTAGTTGGTCCTGCCCTGAGTCAGGAGTTGGAGTAGATGACCTCCTGAGATCCCTTCTATCCCTAATCTTCTATGATTATATGATCTTTCTCCCACTCCTCCCTTCTAAAAGTATTCACCATTTTCCCTCATCTCTCTTTTGTCATCTCAGCCTTCTTTTCATATTCATGAAGCCTCAAGTACTTAAGGCAGGGCTTGACAAAATTGACTCCCAGCTATGTGCCAGCAGTTTTAGTTTTGGTCGCAAGAGGGCATCTTCTGCTGCATTTCAACTGTGGAGCTAGGAGGCAGGCTGCAAACCCCAGTTGCCATGGCACCTTAGTTTTATCAAGGCCTTAGCTTTATGGTCTTTTGTTTAAGCTGTCCTGCTACCTTCGCTCTTGGTTTTTCTTCCCACCGCTTGTATCCCTCAGCATCCTAAATTTTGGTTTCTGCTTCTTACGATATTTTGTTTGCCACGTTTAGCCTTATTTGCCTGGCTTCAATTTCCTCTCATCCATACCCAGAGCTGTTTCAGGTCTGTCTACATCAGAGCTAACTGATTTAGAAAATATCTTCACGGCACTTTCAGCTAAAAATTTGTATACAAAGCATAAAGTCTAACTTTCAAAAGCCATCTAAAATTTGACTTGAGTTGCTATTGTAAAAGTTCTAACTATTTCTGATGTTTAATTTTTGTAGTTTCCCCTGCTAATATAATAAGAATTTTCTTTCGATTTTCACACAGACTATGCCTGTTGCCATGGCCTTGTTGAGGGATGTTCATAACCTCTGTCCTAAAGAGGTTTTAACATTTATTTTAGACCTCATCAAGTACAATGACAACAGAAAAAATAAGGTAAGGATCCTGCCTACAGTTGTTTCATGAGCTATTTTAATGACTGTCTTGCTATATGCTGTATGTAGAACAATGGTGTCTTGTGTAGTACTTATACCTATTGCACTGTGGTACTAACACATTAGTTTATGCATACAATGCGTAAACACACACATTCTTCTTCGAGTGTTGTCCTGTAATGCTCCACCTTAGGTGCAGCAGCATCCCAGCACTGTACAGCGGAGTCTCTATAGCAGAACTGCAGGGGCAGTGCTTGCGCAGAAGAGAGCTCGCAACAGCCTCAGCACGGCTTGGCACAAGCATGCCCCACTCCCGTCAGTTCTTTTTTAACTGTCCTCAGCTGACAACAGTTTCTCCTTTCTGCTCATTACTGCTTCTCCTCTGGGACCCTGTTCTGACAGAGAAGTAGTTAGTATAGTCACAGTTCGTCTTTTTACATTTAGTTCTTTCTTTAAAAAAAAAAGAAGGGGGGGGGGCCCAAGCCTCGGCGCTTGCCTTTCCGCGCCCGACTTTTCTCTGTCTTTACTAATAACGCACAAAATATATACACAAGCGAGTTTCTCTTTTACGAATATCGGCTATGTCTGCCTTCCTTGGCTTCAAGAATTGCTCAAAATGCAATGATGCCATACCAGTCTCTGACGGACACGCTCAGTGCATCCGTTGCCTTGGCAAGGCACACATTCCTCAAAAATGTGAGCACTGTTCCAATCTCAGTGCCAGAGCCAGGAAGGTTAGAGAACTGCACCTTAAGATTCTTTTTAATGGAAAAATCCCTCTGTCTTCCTTCAGCTCCTAATTCGGATCACCGCTCAGACCTTCAAACGGCTCCCAACAAACAACCGCCTACTAACAGAACCCCTTCATCTAGAAAGGGGCGCTTTCCTCACAGAAAACCTTCCAGAACGAATGCCCCAGAGGCTATGGGTTCTTTGGATCATTCGCATTCATTATCATCTCGAGGCTCCAAATGGAGCCGAGATAATTCTGGCAAGCCTCACCACCAGTGCTGTCCCTCTCATATGGACTATGAGGCGTTTTCTAAGTCCGGCAAGCATAATCTGCTGCGTGGTCCTGCGCCGAAAACACCGGTGCCTGATACTGCAGTGCTTGACAAGAGCACCGTGGCTTTACCGGTGCCAGACATTATGCTACAGTCGGCATCGCCACAGAATAGTGCCCCTCCTAACGCCCCTCCAGCACTGGCCAGCGCATCGGCACTGCTGCTGTCCTCATCTGTGCTGCGCACTACTATTACAGACACTGCCCACGCTTCACCTCCCAGCAGTGGTGTCGCTAGCGTTGGGCACCCGGGGCACTTGCCCCGGGTCCCAACACCAGTGCCCCGGTTCTCTGGTCCAATCGGGCCGGGGATCCAGGGCCCGATCCCTGGCGGTCCGCGGCCACAGCGGCCGCGTCTCCGGCCAGGGATCCGGGGCCTATCTGGCTGCCTGGCAGGCCCCGCCCCCTGGCCCGGGATAGGGCCAGGGGGTGGCTACGCCACCGCCGCCAGCTAGGCCGCACTGCGGTGCGGCGTGGCTCAGCCTAGCCTGGCCCGGTGCGGCCGGAAGCAGCTGCTGGAGGCCGGGCCTGCGACCGCAGCCTTGGATCCCCAGCTGGGGACGGGGCTGCCGCAGCCAGGCCCCGGATCCCCAGCGGGGGACGGGGTCGCCGCAGCCACCGGCGGCCAGGCCGGGGATCCGGGGCCCGGCTGGCCGCCTGCGGCTGCCCCGTCCCCTGCTGGGGATCCGGGACCCGGCCAGCAGCCCGCAGCTGCGGCAGCCCCATCCCCAGCCGGGGATCCAGCGCTGCAGCCGCGGGCCCGGCCTCCAGCGGCTGCTTCCTGCCATGCTGGGCCAGGTGAGGCTGCGCCACGCCGCACTGCAGCGCGAGCTAGCTGGTGGCGGTGGCGCAGCCTCCCCCTGGCCCTATCCCGGGCCAGGGGGGTATGGCCTTTTGGCTGGGGGTGGGGTCTGCCCTCCGGGGCGGGGCTGGGCCCGTGCCCCAGGTCTTTCCCCGCCCCAGCGACGCCCCTGCCTCCCAGGAAGAGAATGCACAAGTGGCATCACATTTCTCTTTCCCCCTGTCATGGGGATTATAGATTGTGGTCTCCTAGCATCTGTTCATCAGCACAATTTTCTCATTATCACCACACAATGTACCCGTCTTCACATTGCTCGTCTACATATTCCTCTCCACACTGTGGTTCAACGTGTTGCAGTTCATATAGTCCTACCCATCAACATTGCTACAGTAGGCACATTCACCTTCAGTCTTCTCACTGTTCCTCATGTCATTGTCATTCGCTCTCCTCCTCCTACAGAGAGGTTGCCTGGATCAGATAATAGCCCTCCTGCTGACAAGCACATTTCACCTGCGGCTAGCTTGAATAGCTCAATTCACACTTTTCAACTAGCTCAATCAATTACTACTTCTAAATCTAATGATTCAAACCATCCTCCTCATGAATCCTCACACACACAGGACCAACCTTTTATACAACTGTCATCTAATCCCTCTGATGATCCGAAGCAAGTCAATAAATTATTCAAGAGGGTGGCTCAAGATTTGGATATTGCTTTACAAGAAGTTTCAGAGCCTCAACATAAGCTTCTAAAAATACTCCACTCAACAGCCTCATCCAGGATTGCTATTCCTATGAATGAAGCCATTATGGAACTGGCTAATCTTATTTGGTAGAATCCAGTGTCTATTCCACCAACAAGCAGGCGTACAGGTAGAAAATATTACATTCCTTTGAAGGATATGGAATTTCTGTTTACCCATCCTCCCCCCAATTCATTAGTAATTGAGGCTGCAAATCAGAGGAATAAACAACCTAATTTCAAATCCACTCCCTCTGACAGAAACTGGAAGCACATTGATTCTATGGAAAGGAAGCTCTTTTCTTCCCCTATATTGCTCATTCGAGTAGCAAACTACGGAGCCCTTCTCTCCAATTACAATTACAACATATTTGACAAATTATCTAAACTTATCTCTGATATTTCGGATCATAAGAGAGCAATTTAAAGCGTTAATTACCGAAGGCCATCTTGTTGCTTGTACATTTCTTCAAACATCCATGGACACTGCTGATACAGTTGCAAGGATGACGGCCGCCGCTGTAGTCCTGCGTAGATCTTCCTGGTTGCACGCAGCTGCCTTGCCAAGGGACCTACAAAACAAAAATGACAACTTACCTTTCAAAAAATATCACTTGTTTTCCACCAAAACGGACGAGGTATTACATTCTATGAAAGATTTCCGTACTACCTTACCCTACACTCAGCATATTTGCTCCGTACTCTTGAAGAACACAAACTAGTCCACAACCATTCCAACGTCGCTACAGTCCTCACTATTCATCCCTATCAGATGTTAAGACATTCAATCAGCAACAAAGAACCAAAAACAGAATGTATAGGCGTAAACCAAGACCTCAGTCAACCTCATCTTCACACCCACCTCCTCCTAAATCCCATTTCTGAGGGTTTGGATGAAGGCCTGAAAAAACCCAAATTTCTGACAGCATAGAGCAGGGGTGGCCAAGCTTATGGAACTTGAGCCACACAAGTTGATTATTAACCTTCGAGAGCCACACTGAGGAATATAGCCATATACTGTTACCTACTCCAAAATTACTAAGTTTAAAATTCATTGCACACTTTAATTTTATCATAAAAAGAGGACAAATATTGATCCTACCAATGTCAGATTCCAATAATTAAGGTTACCATGAATATACGCCTATTCAGTAAAAAACTTATCTGCTGCTCAATGCAGAAGATTACAGGCTACTGGAGAGTTGTTTTTTTTTAAATCCCGACCATGCTGCACTTCTCCCCGCTGTCCCGTCCCCTTCCTGAACTCCTTGGCTAGGGCTACTTTCCTAAATTGATTTGCTGACGTTCTTCTGGGAGCCACAGTTTTTCATTCAAGAGCCACATGTGGCTCCCGAGTCGCAGTTTGGCCAGGCCTGGCATAGAGTTTACCAGTTCCACTTTCAAATTTCGTTTGTCACACCGGTTTTCATTTTGGTCTACCATCATAACAGGCAAATGGGTCTTGGAGATTATTAAATTTGGTTATTCTGTCCCTTTCCTATCCTCTCTCCCTTCCCACCACCCTACCTCGTCCCTCTTCAGGGACCCTTCTCATGTACAGGTTCTCCGGAAGGAGATCCAACATTTATTAGAGTTGGGGGCCATTGAACCAGTCCCTCCTCAATTTCGTTTTTCTGATTTTTATTCTCATTATTTTGTGGTGCTTAAAAAGTTCGGTGGTTGGAGATCCATACTTGACCTAAGACCATTAAATAAGTTTGTCAAACTTATAAGATTTAAGATGGTTACCCTAAACACTATTATTCGTATGCTGTGTAAGGGGGATTGGTTTTCAGCCCTTGACCTCAAGGACGCATATTTTCACATAACAATTCATCCTTCCCACAGGTGCGTCTTGAGATTTACCATTGACAGCAATCACTTCCAGTACAAAATCCTTCCTTTCAGCCTTTCCACAGCACCTCGTGTGTTCTCCAAGGTTCTAGCAGTAGCCATCACGTACCTTCACACTTAAGGAATAAACATATATCCATATCTGGACGATGGCCTGTTGGTAGCTCCTTCATACGACCTGTGTCTTCAAGCCATCTCCACAACAACGACACTATTCCATCATTTAAGGCTGAAAATAAACATAGAAAAATTGACGTTCACCCCAATGCAGTCCATAGAATTCATTGGTGCCATACTGGATTCAAGGATATCCCAGGCTTACCTTCCACAAGCCTGTATAGTACTCATGGGCGACCATGTCCAGCTCATTCACACGGCTCCTGTAGTTGCTTGTAAGAACACTGTTACAACTGTTTGGTCGCATGGCTACAAGCACATCAGTTATCCCGAATGCCAGACTCCATATGAGAGTTCTTCAGGCCTGGCTCGCAACGGTCTACAAGCCTCACTTTCATTGGCTGCACAAGACGTTGATTGTTCTGCCAATGTCAAAACGTGTCTGAACTGGTCGAAGGACCCAGACAAGCTGCTAATAGGTGTCCTATTTCTCCATCAGCCGTCTTTCACAATAACAGCAGATGCTTCCCTTACCGGATGGGGAGCACATATGGGTGTCCATTCCATCCAGGGCAAATGGTTGCACTAGGAGACATCCCTCCACATAAACATACTCGAGCTCAGGGCTGTCAGGAATGCATGCCACCACTTCCTCCCATTCATTCTAGGCAAATCAGTAACAATCATGTCAGACAACATCGCCTGTGTATACTATGTCAGTCGACAAGGAGGAGCAAGATCTTTGCTTTGTGCAGAGGCAGTAAGACTCTGGACCTGGTGCATTCGCAACACTGTACGTATCTCCACCACATATCTACCAGGAGTGCAAAATACCACAGCAGATACTCTCGGCAGGGTCTTCCATATTGCTCATGAGTGGCAGTTGAATGACTCTGTCCTCCACAGTGTTTTTCGCATATGGGTTTATCCATCAATAGACCTTTTTAACACAGCAGCAAATGCAAAATGTCCTCAATTTTGCTCCAGAGCCCAAAACGAACACCAAACACTAGGCAACGCTTTTCTTCTAGACTGGTCAAGGGACCTTCTTTATGCGTTCCCAGCAACTCCTCTCATATCGAGGGTAATCCAGAAAATAAAACAAGATCATGTAATATTGATTGCACCAGCCTGGCTCAGACAGATTTGGTTCCCACATCTTATAGATCTGTCAGTACACAAACCAATCCGACTGCCATTGATCAGCAATCTCTTATACCAACCCAAAGTTCCATCTCATCACCCAGACATCAGCAGACTCCATCTGACGGCTTGGTTTTTAGTTGGTTCCACATGATGGAAAATTCACCTTCACAGGAAGTGCAAAATATTCTGCTTAATAGCAGAAAACTATCCACAAGAAAATCATACATCCGGAAGTGGCTTCATTTCTCTGCCTGACGTAAAGATATGGCTGTGATGCCTGACAAGGCCTCTGTTCCTCAGATCTTAGATTACCTTCTCCATTTGAAACATTCCACCCTCTCAAATAGATCCCTCAGGGTTCATTTGTCTGCAGTTTCTGCATTTCATTCTACCACCGATACTACTTTATTTACCCACCCTACCGTTAAGAGATTTTTAACAGGACTACAAAAACTTTTTTCCACCCATTCGTCCCACTACCATTCCCTGGAACCTCAATCTAATTCTCAGGGCATTGATGAGGGTTCCTTTTGAACATCTGGCAACTTGCTCCCTCTGCCACCTCTCGATGAAAGTCTCCTTTTTGGTTGCCATACTGTCTGCAAGAAGGGTCGATGAAATAAACGCTTTGAAATTTGATGTTTCCTATACTGTTTTTCACAAGGAGAGGGTCTCTTTACGTCCTGATCCGAAATTCTTACCCAAAATAGTTTTTGCCTTCTATTTGAATCAATCTGTACATTTTCCAACATTCTATCCAAAATCCCACAACACTCCTTTGCAAGCTTCTCTCCATACCTTAGATGTCAGAAGGGTGAACCTGTGTCGAACTGAAGACTCTCCAAATGGATAAGGGATTGCATTCACTCGTCTTACAGTATCACTAATCGCCAAGTTCCGTCTGGCATTTGCTCTCATTCTACCAGGGCCATGGCAGTAACTACAGCATTTTTAAATAGTGTTCACATTGAAGACATCTGCAAAGCCGCCACTTGGTCTACTTCTCATACCTTCATTTCCCATTACACCTTAGATGTCGCTGCAGCGAACAATGCAAACATGGGCTCACAGATACTCTCGTCTCTGCAGAACAACCTGCCACCTGCTCACTTAACTGCTACATAGTCAACTAAGGTGGAGCATCACAGGACAGCACTTGAAGAAGAAGAGTTGGTCGCTCACCTGTAGTAACTCTGTTCTTCGAGATGTGTGTCCTGTGATGCTCCACCACCCTCCCACCTCCCCTCTTGTCCTTGTCTCGTTGCAGGGTTGAAGACATTAAAAAGGAACTGACGGGAGTGGGGCGTGCTTGTGCCAAGCCACACTGAGGCCGTTGTGAGCTCTCTTCTGCACAAGTGCCGCCCCTGCAGTTCTGCTATGGAGACTCTGTTGTACGGTGCTGGGATGCTGCTGCACCGAAGGTGGAGCATCACAGGACACACATCTTGAAGAACAGAGTTACTACAGGTGAGCAACCAACTCGTCATCAAAGCTGGTGAGAGGTAATTGACCAATTTTAAATTAGTGCAAAGAGCTCCCAAAAGGCCATCTGTCTGATGTCAATGATCTCCCAGCTCTTAGGATATGTTTATGGTATGCAGATTAATGTTTTGTATTAAAAGTACATACTTGCTGACTAAGTCTTAATTAGGTAGAAAACAAGAGAAATCTTTGGCAGGATTTCATGGCTATTATTCCATTTGTCAGTGGTTTCCAAATGCCAAGAAGCCATCCAGATTATGGAAATTTCTATAAAGGAGAGTGTTCTAGGGCAGTGTAGTTCAGTTGTTCGAAAGCTGACCCCCAGCCTCTCTTTCTAGCCCTGAAATTTGTTGTTAATCACTCTGGGTATGTCTACACTGGAGTCTTAGGTCTATTTAAAATACGTTGACCTATAGACCCTGCAGCCACACTGGGCTTTTATTAAGTTGAATTAAGTGCTTCCTTATGTTGATTTAATAACACCACCTCTTAAGGTTGACTTAAGGCTTAAGCTGACATAAGCTAGGGTGCACAGTGAATAGCCCTTAAGTCAATTTAACTGGCTTCCTGGCCACTAGGAAGGGTCAGCCTAGCACCTGCCAGTGTGGACACAGGCAGTGAACAGGAGTTTTTAGTGTGGTCACTCTGTCGATTTTAACAAGGTTGACTTTAAGTTGACTTTAAGTCAACCTTGTTAAGTCAACTTAACAGAGCCTCCAGTGTAGGCTTACCATCTGTACCCTAATCCTTATATGTAAAATTAGGATGATGCATCCCTACTTTGCAAGGATTTTTGAAGTGTACTACATTGATGAGGACCATAGAAGCGGGATGAAGAGCTGGACATGGAAATCCATATGTATGCACCTTAATAAAAATATCTTTATTTTCAGAGGTACTATAGCACCCATTAATACTAGGTCAGAGTTTGAGTGCTTACGGCCTCTGAAGATGTAGAAATCTAATGTTTGAAGGTGGTGGGCCTTATGTTACATTTAGTAGATGACAAAAATGTTCCATGTGCAGAATGAATTTTTTAAAATTAATTAATTAATTATTTGCGGATCCCTGTGTAGCTATTAAGACTATTCATAGATTTTTACATGAGGATTAATGATGATCTTTCTGCCTGATATAATCTAAATTCATAAGTATATGCTCTAACAACTAAATCATTCAGTTAAATAGTGAGTATTTTGTTTTCTGATGCCATCATGGTTCTTTAAGTTTAGACAGTTATTTTGTAAAATTTTGTAAAGGAGCGAACTGAGCTAAGTGCTTTAGCATTGTTTGTTTTTATCTTTAAAAAAAAAAATGATGCAATGGGCACTGTCTCTCTTTGTTCAATTGATGGGCCTTTTATTTAGTTTTCAGACAACTATTATCGTGCTGAACTGATTGATGCACTTGCCAACTCCGTAACTCCTGCAGTCAGTGTGAACAATGAAGTTCGAACTCTGGACAATTTAAACCCTGATGTTCGACTCATTCTTGAAGAGATTACAAGATTCTTAAACATGGAAAAGCTTCTGCCCAGTTACCGACATACCATTACCGTCAGGTGCCATTTAATAATTTCTAAAACTTCTACAAATGTAAATAAAGAATAGATGTAGTCATATATAATGTGGTTTTTTTCCATTTTTTACATCTTGCTGTTAACACTGGTGTAATCACATTGAGTTCACTTGGCCTAGCTTTAAATGGTGTGTTCTCGTTATTTTAAATGTACAAAAAATTACATTAAAAGAATGCAGGAAGACTTTTTTTTTGGCATACAGACACTAAAAAGCATGCAAGGAACATTCTTTTTAAAATACTGCAAGATATAGGTGAGACGTGTTTTTTAAAACATGGCATTAAGAAAACTTGAAAATCACAAAAAGAAAATTAAGAACTCGTAGAAGAAATAAATGCAAAAACTAGTGTTAATGAACCTTTATTATTGAAAAATTAAGCACCCAAATCAACAGATTCAAAAAATCTACATTTTTAATGGCAATGTTAAATTGGTCACTGTATTGCTTATTTATTATTCACAGTAAATTTATGAAGATTATACAAAAGGTACAGTTGCGACACAAAACGTAATAGTCCAAATTTTCTGCTGTTATATATTGGAGCAGCTTTATTGAAGTCAGCTGGAGTTGGAAGTTGGTCCAACATTTCTGTCTACTCTGTAAATTGATTACTTTTTAATCGTGTGTGCCTACAGCCCTAACAACTGTAAAAATTCATGGTGGTACTGTAATTTGGATAGTTGTATCCTAGAAAATAGCTTCATTCCCAGTGATTGATATTCCAGAAACTTAATGCAAATTCTCCTCACTCCCCATCTCTACCCTCCTTTAGCTGTCTAAAAGCCATTCGAGTACTTCAGAAGAATGGTCATGTTCCAAGTGATCCTACTCTCTTTAAGTCATATGCAGAATATGGACACTTTGTGGACATCCGAATAGCAGCTTTGGAAGCAGTTGTTGATTACACAAAAGGTAATTTTTAAGAAACAATCAATCATTTCATAAGACAGATGCATGGAAAACCTGAACAGTGACCTCAATTATGTCAAGTAGAATGCCTTTCCAGATGAAGAGGTAGCATGACAGTAGATGAGTCAATGTATGGGTAAAAGTGAGCAGAGGATTACTATTACAATTTTAGTCTAATGAGCATAAGTTTCATGGAGTTGGGATGAATGGTGCTTTTTAATATACCCTAAAGTTAGAAACAAATCCCTTGTGGAATATGTTACTGCTCATGTGGTAGGTGATACAGAAAGCTGAAGAATTCCCTTAATTTCCGATTTTCAAGATTTAAAGAATTTGAATGGGTGGGGATGTTTCTTGAATGCAACCTTAGATTCTTCTTCAGTATTTGTTCATGTCCATTCCCAATTTAGGTATGTGGGCATGCCATATGTGCTGGTACCTGAAACTTTTTTCCCTTAGTGGTACCCATACAAGCCAGCTTTAGCACGCCCTGCAGCATTATGCACATGTACCTACATACAGATGTTACTGGCTCTCTCACCCTCTTAGTTTCTTCTTGCTGCCAGTGACAGTGGTGGAAAATGTCTTGTATTTGCAAGTTTTCCTGCGTTCCTAGTGGTTTAGTCATCATTTTAGTATATGCAGTTACTTGTTCAATTACAGTTACTTCTAATTTGTTATTAGTTAGAACCCAAGGGTTGGGGCATGCCCCATTCCCCCAGGTTTAAACTTACACTTCAGGTAAGAAGCCTATACCGTGGAACAATTTTCATGAAAGTTCTCTTAAGTGTCTGGGATGAAATCCATATCTGTGAGAGGTGTGAGATCTGTAAAAGTTTCCATTGGTGGACTAAAAGTCCAGGATATCTGTCTCAAGGCCATTCTGATGGAGTCGATTCTTAGACCAATCTCGGTGCCTGGCAGGTTGGACTTGACATTGAGGATGACAGCCTCGCCAGGCAGTTTCCTTTTGGTGTCCTCTTCCATTTGGCACCAATCTCCTGCCTTAGTTCCAGAGAGGTTCAAGAAGATTCACTTGGAACAGGGATGTTCTCCTATGGAGAAGGCTAAGGTGGATCTGGTGACACCTGCACCAGGCCACCATCCCTCTCCAACTCAAAGCGTCCCTCACCTCAATGAACCTCAACCCCAGCACCAGACCCTCCACTGACTCTGGGTAGTGGCAGAGGCCCTCATCACTTAGTGGTGCCTTCGACTTAGGAGACTTTTCAAGCTGTGAAGGATCTTCTCTGGCTGCTAGTACTGAAAACACTGAGGGATGGCAGAACACCAGGGCAGCCTATCAAGGGACAGATCTGCATAGTAGTTCCCATTACTGAGGTACCACTCACTGATGTGCAGGTAGTCCCCTGGAATCGTAGTCATGTTCTGCTGGTCAGGATGCTGCCAGGTCAGGCTCCTGCTGCTGTTCTCTGGAGGCCTGGCACCAAGCAGAGCACTGCTATGGATCCAAGTAACTCAGCCTGCCAGAGTTGTAATGTTTTTCTCCAGCACTGCAACTCTGCTCACCTAACTCATATAGGAAACCCAGGGAGAAGAGCCAGTCCCGTCACTCTGAGTTCAGGCTCCTTGTGCCGCTCACCGGTGCAATGTGTTTTGCTTGGGTATTGAGAGGCAACACCACCTTAACTCTCAGGTAGCGGCACCTGATGCTCAGATAGTGAAGAAGTTGTCCAGACTAGACTAGTGTGGCTCTGGTGCCCTGTTTCCCCACAGTACCACCAGTGGGGGGTGGGGCTATAAGGCCAGTGGCCTGGACCATGGCCATATTGGTTTCCCCCTGCGATTCAGTAGACAATTTCCATTAGAGAAACTTCAGTACCAAAGTCCTCTATCCATCAGAGTGCATCACCACATGCGGACATGGTCTTGAACTACAAAAGTTCCCACACTTTGGGCCCTTCATCTCCCTTCACATCCTCCAGCCCCTCGCAATCCTGTTTCCCCTCTCTGGCCGAGTTCCCCACGTCTCTTTAGCAGGAAGCTTTCAGCCAAAAAGACATGCTTTCCAGAATCGAGAATGTTCTCTCCGTATGACCAACTCTGAATAATACTGACCCAATGCAGGCTTCAATACCAAAAAAAATCTTAGACTGTATATCCTTCCTGAAACACACAGGGTAGCATTTAATTTCTCTTCGAGCAGTGTCCACAACTGCTCCACTTGAGGTGTGTGTGCGCTGCCGCACCTGGATCAGGAGATTTATTCAGCAGTGGCTCCATTGGCAGGGGGAGACGCTGATGAGAGCCGATGTTGTTTCCTGCCACTGGTGACGCGGCGCCTCATCCCCTGCCAACCCCCCCCTCCTCAGTTCCTTTCCTACCACCTCCGGCTGCGGATGGAGTCGCGGTGGCTCCTCACTTTTTCCTCTCAGCTCCTAATCCTACAAAATAAGAAGGCATTGCCTGAATACACCAACCAATACACTCTACAACACATTTAGACAGGGAAAAAAAAAAAAGGACTCTCAGACTGCAGCAGCTGCCGGCTGCCAAACGGGTATGCCGAACCCCTCGGGGTTTAAACATTGCAGCATCTGTGATGAAGCCATGCCAGTGTCAGATGGTCATGACACTTGCATTACATGCCTGGGCAAAGGACATTTGGCACACAAATGCCAACATTGCAGAAACCTGACCAGCCAATCCAGGAAGAAGAGGGAGAGAAGACTCAAACTTCTTCTGGAGGGATCGCTTTGCCCGGCTTCTGACCCTGGCGCCCCTCCTCAGCTCTCTGAGGGAGCGTGCAAACATGGCTCCACGGCTTCCTCTCCCATGCCCTCAAAGCGATCAAGGGGCACGGAGATTTCAAAACCGTCCCGCAAGCCAGTTTTGCCTCAGGCTTCCCCTGGCGCGGGTGCAGTGCAGCGCACTGTTGCATCAAGGAAGGATTGCGGCACCGTTCATAAGACCGCACTTCCTGCCCTGGCACCGCTCTCCACCTCGGCAGCGGGCTCCCTTACGACACCCACACCGCCAGCAATAACGGCGCCTCTCTCAGTGCCACTGATGTCAGCACTGTGACAAACACTGATGAATTTACCAGTGCCGTTACAACCACTCCTCCCCACACTGGCAACGGCCCCTCCACACACTGAAATTGACCACACATTACTCTGATGGTGTGGCACCGTCATCCATGCCGCTTCAACAGCACCATGATAAGCAAGCCCCGCTAGGGGCACCCAAGAAGCATACCTCAAAGTCCAAGCATTTGACATCAGTGGAGGACCTGCAGGTCCATTCTTCTCCAGTCTCTCCACTGTTTCAATCAGATTCCTCTGAGGGTCCTGCATCCCCTCTCTCATACCTGTCAGATCACACTTCTCCATCTGACAGTGTTCAGTCTGTTCCCCGGCAGACAACAAACCAACCCTATTCCAAACCTACGGCAGTGACACCTAGTAATAACTACACCTGGCCGTGTCCTCCGTGGGTGCTTACTCTTATGCAAATGCTACCTATGGCATGGAATAATTGGCAGTACCTCACACCCTTTTACACTATGCCGGGCAATTACCCAGTGACAACGCCTGCACCGCAAGTTGGCACAGACCCGGGTCATCATCCTGACAGACAGTCCTCGGTCCACTCTTCACCTAACTCTTCTCAATCCCAGCATTCCTCATTACACCAGACAGGTCATTCCACTACTGATGACCTTAGGCCTTTTCAAGACTTATTCCAACAGGCAGCAGAGGACATGGAAATCTCTCTCCAAGTGAACCCTACGACAAAGCAGAAGTAGTTTTCTGCCTCTAACAAACTTGCCCTAACTATGGACGACAGAATAATGGAGCCTGCAAACACGGTTTGGCAGACTCCGGCATCCTCTGCTCCAGCTAACAAGAGAATAGATAAAAAATATTTCATTGCCCCTAGGGGTAATGAATTTTTATTCTCACACCCCTAGCTGAAATCTCTTGTTATTGAGGCAGCATATCAAAGACACAGGCAGGCGTATTCGAAAAGCAATCCAGCCTCCAAGGAGGGCAAAAAGATGGACAACCTTGGCAAAAAGGTTTATACCTCTGCTACCTTACAACTCCGAATATCTAACTACTCTGCGTTACTGTCGAACTACGACCATGAGAATTACCCTAAGCTCAGTGACTTTGCAAACTTTCTTCCGGAGGACAAACAAAAGCTTTTTAACACTCTCATCTCTGAGGGCCGCTTAATAGCAAGAACATCTTTACAGGCCTCTCTTGATACTGCCAACATAGCAGCTAGGACTCTTGGGACTGCGATTGTAACGAGGCGATCTTCATGGCTATAGACCACAGATCTGCCTAAGCAAATGCAGGCCACCATTGAGGATCTGCCCTTTGACCGCACCAACTTGTTCGCAGAATCTATAAATGACATAATGCACAATTTGAAAGACTCAAGGGCTACTCTTCAAACCCTTGGGATTTATACACCAATGCCAAGGAAGAAATCTTACAGACAACCAGTTTCCAACTTCAGGTATCCTCAAAATCAACAAAGCAGGAGGGGAGATTATCCTAAAAATAGACCTCGCCAGCCATTCCAAAGAAGACAGCAAAACCAAACATCTCATAAACTTCAACCAACGAATTTGAAGCAGCAGTTTTGAGATACAGGTCGAGAGTTTGTCCAACAATATCCTCCCACTGAAACAACAACCATCATTGGAACCTCTAACGTTCAGAAACAGACTGCGTCGATATTTCCATCAATGGACATGCATAACATCAGATAGATGGGTACTAGAGATTATTGCAAAGGGATATTCCATTCCTTTTAATCTCTTGCCCTCCTTCCAATTACCCTTCCCCGTCCCTTTTCAGGGACCAAGCTCATGTACAACTCCTGCAACAGGAAGTAGACAAGCTCCTCCATATAGACACAATAGAGGAGGTTCCAACCCAATATACCAACAGCGGATTTTATTCGAACTACTTTCTCACACAAAAGAAAGCAGGAGGCTGGAGGCCTATACTAGACCTCAGAAAATTAAACACACACATCCAGACCAAGAGGTTCAAGATGGTCACGATCACTACTATAGTACTAGCACTATGACAGGGAGATTGGTTGACATCCCTCAACCTGCTCAATGCCTACTTCCACATCCCTATTCATCCCGCTCATCGGAAATTTCTAAGATTGTCATTCCTAAACAGACACTACCAGTACACAGTCCTTCCTTTTGGATTATGCACGGCACCAAAGAGTTTTTTGAAAGCTCATGGCTCCGGTCACCGCCTATCTTCGCAAGCAGGGCATCTCGATCTTCCCATATCTGGACGATTTTCTCATCACTGCTCCTACCAAATCTGAGGCACAAAGGGCGATTCAGGTGACAATAGACCTCTTCCTGTCTCTTGGCCTTCATATAAGCTACGAAAAATCCTTCCTCCATCCACGGCAAGAGATACACTTTATAGGAGCCCACATCCATTCTCGGCTTGCGCGCATTTTTCTCCCCTTGGACAGATTCCACAGGCTACGCGACTTGATCCTCTCAATTTAAAAATCACCACTTGTCTCCATCCACACTTGTCTCCAAGCTTTAGGACACGTGGCAGCCACTACGTATCTCGTCAAAAACGCATGACTGCGCATGAGACCCTTCCAACTGTGGTTCATCAAGCAATCCAGGGGACTACATCACAGATCCAAACACCTCCTTTCTATCCCACAAATCATAAAACACTCTGTCATGGTGGACAAAAAGCAACAATCTGCTGCAGGGGGTTCCCTTTACCTGATCACTTCAGAATTAATGATAATGATGGATGCATCCCTCACCAGTTGGGGGGCTCATCCTCAGCACTTTACGGCCCGAGGGCTTTGGTTCCCAACAGAATGAGATCTCCACATAAACATTCTAGAATTGAGAGCCGTGCACTATGCATGTCAATACTTCCTGCCACTGATAACAGGGAGGAGCATCAAGATACGCACCGACAACATTATTTCCATGTATTACATCATTTGCCAGGGCAGCACCAGATCTCAAGCACTATGTTTAGAGGCCATGATCCTCTGGGACTGGTGCATACTCCATACCATCAGACTGACGGCGGTCTATTTACCAGGCAAGGACAATATAATCGCAGACGCCCTGAGCCAGGCAACCATGAGTCAGCATGAGTGGGAGCTAGACACCACCATACTACACGACATCTTCAAGGTCTGGGGAAATCCCACTATCGACTTGTTCGCCAACCGACATAACAGAAAGTGCAAACACTATTGCACACGCGGAGGCATGGGCCAGGATTCCATGGGCAACGCCTTTCTCATCAGCTGGGACGAAACACTATTATACGCCTTCCCTCCCATACCAATGCTTCTCCGCACATGGCGCAAGATCAGAAACGACAGGGCGACTGTAATCCTGATAGCACCAGCATGGCCTCGACAGACGTGGTACTCGCAACTCCTCCGCATGTCCATGACACCTCCTGTTCCATTACCTCTCACGCCAACATTGCTGTCTCAGAACAAGGGCAAGATACTTCATGCTCACCTAGACAGGCTACATCTCACAGCATGGAACCTGGATGGTTCGATACACTAGAGAACCAATGTTCCCAAGAGGTAAAGCATATACTCTTAAACAGTAGAAAACCAGCTACCAGACTCACTTACCTGTACAAGTGTCATCGCTGCTTCTCCTGGTGCATCCAGCGTAGTATCCATACAACCACAGCATCGATCCCCGTCATCCTGCAATACCTGTTACGCTGCAACAAACAAAGGTCTCAGTTAATACCATTAGGGTGCATTTAGCAGCGATTTCCACTTTCCATGAAAGAATGGAGGGCATTTCTTTATTTGCACATAGAACGGTGAAAAGGTTCATGATGAACCTCTAGAACCTACACCCTCAGACCCACATACCACTGACTCTGTGGAATCTCTCATTAGTACTCAGGGCATTAATGAAGTCACCCTTTGAACCGCTAGTGAAGGCTTCCTTACTCCACCTGTCCATGAAGGTTGCCTTCCTGGTTGCAATCATGTCTGCTAGGCGCGTTGGAGAGATCACAGCTCTCATGGCCTCCCCTCCATATACAGTGTTCTACGCCAACAGGGTCTCCTTATGGCCTCATCTGAAGTTCCTTCCCAAGATCACATCATCCTTCCACCTTAACCAAACTATTCACCTACTGGTGTTCTTCCCAAAATCTCCTAATACACCACAACAAGCAGCACTCCACACCCTGGATGTAAGGTGGGCCCTGGCCTACTATCTAGAGCGGACTAAACCATTTAGGAAAACACCTAGATTGTTCGTGTCTACTGTAGAACGATCCCAGGGCCAACCAATCTCGAAACAGAGACTATCTAATTGGATCTCTTCCTGCGTACGTTTAGCTTTTATACCAGTAACCAAATTCAACCGCCTGAAACGGTTCGATCCCACTCTACCAGAGCAATGACATCATCAATTGCCTTCCTCATGAAGGTTCCGCTACTAGACATCTGTAGAGCGGCTACGTGGTCCTCTTTGGACACTTTCACTAGACATTACACATTAGATCAATTTGCTAATATGGACACTGCGGTTGGGCATGCAGTACTCAGCACAATCCGCCGGAATCCTCTGAAGTACCCGCCTCCTCTCAAGGCAACTGCTAAGCACTCACCTCAAGTGGAGCAGTCAGGGACACTGCTCGACGAGGAAATGGAGGTTACTCACCTTGGGCCAGTAGCCGAAGCTCCTCGAGATGCGTGTCCCTGACATGCTCCACTACCCGCCCTCCTCCTCCTCTACTTCAGACTTGTCCTATTTCTCTGGGACCTCCGCAGTAGAAAAGGAACTGAGGAGGGGGGATCGGCGGGGGATGAGGCACCGTGTCACCAGTGGCGGGAAACATCAGCTCTCATCAGCTCCTCCCCCCTGCCAGTGGAGCCACTGCTGAATAAATCTCCCGATCCAGGTGCGGCGGCGCACACACACATCAAGTGGAGCATGTTGGGGACATGCATCTCGAGGAACTTCGGCTACTGCCCCAAGGTGAGTAACTTCCATTTCCTTAAGTTTCATTTTGCTGTGAGATTGGCATGACATGCTCTAGTACATTTATTCTCCGTCTTCTCACAATTTGCGATACTGAAATTCCTCGAGGGTCTTCTTGATATTCACCCTCCGGTCAGGGGAAAAAAAGGAGTATTGAGGCCTACACTGGGTCAATACTATTGACGTGGAAATGGCTGTCTAATTATTTATGGTTCATTCCAGTTGTAAAACAGCTACGTACAGATAATGCCTGGTCGTTCTTTGTAACACATACAGAATCATTTTCTGCTTGATCTTGCTGCCTTTTCATTTATCTGTACATGCTATTAATAAGTCATTTGATTTTCTTATAGTTGATCGGAGTTATGAGGAATTACAGTGGTTGCTTAACATGGTTCAGAATGACCCTGTACCTTATGTAAGGTTAGTATGTCCACAAATACTCAAAATCAGCACTTTTCACTAATATTAGAATTAGTTTGTGGAATTCTTTGATTTGTGGTGTTCTAGAAGAGAGGCTAGATCATTTCTGGCCTTAGTCTGTGGATATTGCTATGAAAATTTGTTTCCATTAATTTTTAAAATACTACCAAAAATTCATTATGTTTATGGTAATTTATACCTAGCAAAGTGTTCATCGTCATTTAATAATCCATAACTAAAAAACCAAAACTTGAACAGTTTACTGTCAAACTGTATGTATTTAGTGTTTTGTCCTTTGAGTTAGGACACTTTCCTACAGACAGTTTGGACCTGTAAATCTATTATTTACCTTTGCATAAAATATAAAAAAAAGTTTTAATCCTAAGTGTGTTTAAATGTGTTAGGACTGAATGAGTATTATTTTTGGGTATCAAAGAGTGTAAAACACTTGTTAGACTGTAGATGGGGTGAAAGTATAATAACTGAAAATGTTATGGTTACTTGATAAGTTTGTCTGTTTGATTGAATTTGGATTTAGCCAATGCAATACTGTATATATTTTAGCATGGGTAGTGGCAGCCTCTGAACATTAGTTCCCATCTTCGTTTCCATGTTCCTCAATCCTTTCTGGTGCTGATTGCCAATGTAGAAGTACTGTTTTAAGATGTATATATTTATGTATTTTCACTAATTCTCTTTCAGATTCCTTGTGCAAATACAGATACTAATTTCCTTTGTCCTAGGATTATATTGTTCTTTTTAAAGGAAGTTATGCATGACTTGACCTATAAGATCAGATATAAGTAAGAGGCAGCATCAGCTGAATTCTCTTTAGGAGATGCTGTCAGTTTTAATTTTTTTTTAATTTATAAATTCCATTTTCAGACAGAGCTGTGTGTGTGTGTGTGTGTGTGTGTGTGAGAGAGAGAGAGAGAGAGAGAGAGAGAGAGAATAAAAATCCCTTAAGGATTTTTCTGTTCACATATTTGTGAGCCTTTTCAACAAGGGAGAAAATGACTATTTATGGGAATGGTGAAAATTACTGTTCACTGTGTTTTGTCAAAAGCGTAGTAAACAGTCTGGAAAAATACAGTGGTTTTTCTGAGGGGGTTTCTTATTCAATTGGATCATAGGTGTTGCAGGCAAAATATATGGCAGTAATATAATTTCTATATTGGTGGTGTCTGTTTAAAAATTGAAGAGAAAGTCTTAAATGTTTTTACAGATTCCAATCATTTTGTAGCATATTCAATGTTTAAAGAAGGTTTTTTTAATTCACACTGAAATTAAGTATTTATTAGAATAATGTGAAGAATATGGTCACCAAGTATAGCTCCTGTTAATTTACTTTAATGTAAAACACAGCCTTTTAAATTGTCATGAAAACAGATCAGCCTACCAGTAAAAACAAAATCCTACTTACCCTTTACCAGGATGAGTTATACTGTTAACTAATGTCCACCCTGATTGTGTCCTATTTATTATCTTTAAACCCCTTAATTAGAGCATGAGATGTACATGTGTTTGCACATGTGCAGACTGAAGAAAGAGCAAAAAGGAATTAAGATTTGTGAGCCCCTAATATATCTATATTAACATTTGCATGTCTAAAGACACTTCAGTGTCTAAAGGGAGTTAGAAGCTTAGAAAACCAAGTAACTTGGAGTCTCAGTTCATTGGGATTAGAAAAGCAACTTTTGTTTCTCTTTCAGACATAAGATTTTGAACATGCTGACGAAGAATCCACCGTTTACTAAAAACATGGAGTCTCCTTTGTGCAATGAAGCTTTGGTGGATCAACTTTGGAAACTTATGAATTCAGGTTAAAATGCTACTACATTTTAAGAAACTTTGAATGGTTAACATTCTGCACATCTCTCCAAAGTTAAAACATCTGGTATATAAAATGAGCTCTCTTTGGGTTTGTTTGTTAGGAGCTGAAAAAGTAAGGCTTTCCATTCACACACTCATCATCTTGTAGTGATATAACATATAGGATTGTCCTTTTGCACCCTGTTTTTCTCTATCCTCTGCATTACTGTATTTGTCACAATGTACATTTGGCACTGACTCCCACCTCATGTAATTCTTTGACGGTAGCCTGAAGAAGGAATATTTCTTGTTGTATTGCCAACAGTGTTTGCTTGGTGATGTAACTTCACACATTGTCTTTTCTACCACAAGACGTTGGAATATAATTTTCAGATTTATACTTTTTAATTTATTTATTTTCAATAGTCAAATTAATGAAAAGGCTTTCATTAGCATCACCTCTGCCCCCCGCCCCCCTCCCACACCCCAACTAACTAGAATAGATTTTGGAATGTCTGTGGATTTCGATCTTTAAAAGTTTGTACTTTAAAATTGAAACTTGCATGGTTTTGACTAGTAAAGATCCTAATGTGAAAAGTGTTTGTATCTTTTGCTATTGAGATGTTTTTCATTACTGAGGCGGTTTTATCCAGTACTCACAAACTGCTCTTTAACATTTGGCACAGTACCTATTACATATAAACATTTATATAGTCTTCTCATCATTGAGAGCTGACTGTTCTCTTTTGCATCTTTATTTTTAGTGTTTGGAAGCTTTCAGCTGCACTCCAGGGGTTGAAGTGGGGTGACTAGTAGTAGTTCAGTTTTGTAAGATATGCCAGATGTCAGGCTCAGGAAATAAATATATTGATGTTGCTTCCAGAGAATGTGTGTTCCCTGTTTCTCAAGAGAAATGTGTATGCCATGTAAACTTTTATCCGTTACCTCTTTTTGCAAATAGCAAATAAGATACAGATTTTCATTATTTGTGAAACTTTAAGCACCTAAATCTGTGTGTGTGAAGATGACATTCTGGTTGAATTTTATTTTCTGTAAGGGATCATTGCAAAGTCTGAGTGCCAATAAAAATATTTCTAAAAGGCAAGATGAATTAATAATCCATTAGATTTATAGCTGCGTAGTCTTAAAATTTGTAGTCCATGTAAATTTACTAAAACCAAAAAGTAGTATAGTGTGGAAACAAATGATGAAATTTTTCTGTAAGCCTATATCTTTAATTGACAAACATAAAATTGTTAATGCTATTGATTTCCAAAGAGTATAGTGATGAAATATATTTATACGGGTTCACATATTGGCCCAGCAATTGTATTTGACCAATTCTTCTAGCCTGCTCCATGGAAATGTAACAGAACCTGCATATATACTCAGTGGGGTTTTGTTACATGTTTTTCTCAGTAGAAAAGCTGGGTAAATATTTTTTTGTTGATTGTATAATGGCCTGATAGTTTATTAAAAAAAAAAAATAGTTTCTATCTCTTCACAGCACTTTTCTGTTCTGTTTGAATGTCAGTTCTGTCTGGATTTCATTTGCTTCTCCAGCCAATTATTCATGAAACTCTTATCAGAAAAGAGGTGCCTGCAACTCCATAAATATATACAACTAAGTCTATTCCAAACATTGTTCACTCCCATGACACTTGTGATACACAAGAATACATCTTGTAATTTTCCTCTCTGCAAGGTCTTGCTCAGCCAACATGTTAGTTGGCTCATCCTTGCCTTGTTTACCAGTTTAATTTCTATTCCTGCTAGAGAACAATATGTTTGAATTTGTAATCAATCAAGTGATGGGCTGAGTTTGCACCAAATTATTGTCCCACATGTTAGATATTTTTTACTATTGGTGGTGCCAAATGTGCTTTTACCATTAGTATGTGAAGATGTCAGTGCAATATGGAGTTTTTAATCTTTTCGTGAAAACATTTTCAGTTTATGAAAGTTGAAGCGTAGTAGATGGCACTCTTATTAGAAATATGATATTACTGCTGTTCCTTATGAATTAATTTAGTGAATTTCAGGGTGTGTGAAGAAGTTATGTCCCAGTCATGGTTGGGGCTACTAAATGTTATAGAACGCAGAAGAAAACATAGACCATACTCCAAAGACATTTCAGTTGTGCCTCTTTCTCACAGACTTAGAATTATGGTTATTTTGGGCTGTGCTGCCTCATTAGTAACCAGAAAGTGTTCCATCACTGCAAGTTTTTAAGAGGAGGTTAGACAAACGTCTGTCAGTGATGACTTAAGACGAAACTTGTCTTTCCATGAGTGCAGGGGACTGGAGTCAATGACCTCTCCTGTTCTCTTCCAGTTTCTTTGATTCTGTTAGGTGAATATGGGAATGACAGACAGGAGTAACAACTTGTTTTATTTACCAGTGCACACTGCATTTCAGTCCGTCTCCTAGAGTGAATCACCTATATGATATTTGGTAACATTTTTAATTTTTGAAGAGTCTATGTAGACTTGAAAGACAAGGTAGGTGATTTAATGCCTTTTATTGGATCAGTTTCCATTGGTGAGAGAGATGAGCTGTTTTTCAGCTCTGTGTTTCTCACCAAGAAAAGTTTAATAAAACGTTTTATCTCGCCCATCTTGTCTTGTTAATATCATGAGACCTACATAGCTTCAACTACATCACATGTGTAGGTTTCTAACAAAGGAAAGGTGATAATGATAATATAGTACAAGAAATATTGTTCAGGAGACAAGATATTATAGAAACATCATGACTCTGATTGTAGCAAAACTGAATTGTCAGATTTTATTGATCTGTACTAAGAATCTGTGATTAGTTGAAGCTACTGTCTGGTTTGGAAAAGACTGTTGCTATTTAAGCTTTTTACAGTTTTATAATTTTATGGCTTCCCAAGGCTCTACTAGTTGTGATGGATTTTACTGTTTTGTGATGTAGATAGTTTGATAATAGGTTGAAAAATTCTGGTTATTTTTCACATAACCCAGTTTCCCATCCAGACCTGCTGAGGTGAAAAACAAGTTTGTCAATGTGTTGTAGTAAAAATCTAAACTAAGATGTTAAAAATGGAAATGAGTAGCATGTGTTTGTTAATATTTAGTGCTATTGTGATGTATCACGCAAAGATCCAGTTTCAACTGAAGTCTTATTGTTATAAACATTGTACAGACATTGCCTTGCCTGCAGGGCAATTTCAGCGGCAATCAAATGGAGATATGCAAAATATTTAAAATCCCTTGCATATCTCCGTCCGCTTGTGCGCTGCCTATTTACTGTGGTATCTTCAGTGAGCTGAGTTGGAGGGCAACGCCTTCCCTCTGACTCAGTGCTACCCCTTCCATGGAGCTGGTCTTCCACCATCAGCTTCGTGATCAGCTGAGCAGGTCTTCACAGACCCAATCAGTAGATTTGGCAGAGCAGTCTAACAGCGGCAAAGTGAAGACCTGCCCATAGGAAAACAGCTTACAGTTTTTATTTACAGCAAATGTAACAAGTGAATGGAACAATTAGTAGTAGAGAAGGAAGAAAGATGAGGACAGTATAGGCTAAAAATATTCACACTTTGATGGCTCCAAATCATTCAACTTTTTTCATGTTATATATTTATTTATTTATTAAGATTATCTCTACATTTTAACACTAGTTCCTCCTTGATTTTTAGGTACTTCACATGACTGGAGGCTACGATGTGGTGCTGTGGACCTGTACTTCACACTTTTTGGCCTCAGTAGACCTTCTTGTTTGCCATTACCAGAGCTTGGACTGGTCCTTAATCTGAAAGAAAAGAAAGCTGTACTCAATCCTACCATCATCCCTGAGTCAGTGGCAAACAGTCAGGAACCTGTGAACAACCCTAACAATCATGGACAACTGATAGGATTTCAAAACACTGTAAGCACTGACTATCTGCATATACTTCCTCCACCCTGCTTGAGTACTCCACTGACTCCCAGTTGTTGCTGTGCAATGAATTCAAACATCTTGTCTGAATTTTCGAAGCTAAACACTCTCTCCTTTCTGTTTTGTGTAACTATCACCACTTCTAGTATAGAGCCAGCCTTAATACCCTCTCTCTGTTTCTCTCATTCCCATTTTTGTGCCTTTTCTTTAATGTGTATAATGATCTTCTAGTTTGTTTGCTGGCCCACACCCACTCCTCATTTGTATCCATTTTAAAACATGACTGTTTCTGTATCATTTACAAGAAGTAAATTTGATTCACATAGAACATGGGATGCTGTGGTGTAAAGATCACCAGCATGAAATTACGGTGTATTGAGGGGTTGTTTGTTGTTTGGTTGTGTTTTGTTTTCTGTGTTTTTGTTTTTTGTTATAGCTCCATGTATTAACCAAGTGCCTTAGCTCCCATGAGTCCACTACACCAGAATACATGGATCCAAGTGACTCATAGAGGCATCTAAAAATGTCAGATTTAAAGTCTGATATTGTCTGCCTTTCAAAAGCTAGAATTCAGTGTATGATCCCGCTAGAAAACTCCTCTTCCCGACAGCATGAAGATCCTATTTCTAGGCCTTTGGGGATACAGAATATTGGACTTCAAAAGCATTTGTGTTTAGTAGAAAAATTGCCACTATTTTGGAACTGTATCATGCCTGAAGTGGGCCTTGAAATTTTGGAGGGAAAATTCAACATTTAGTAAAGAGAGAGGATGGCATTTTTGTGATAGGTTAGTTTTTTAAAAATAGCAGCTGATAAAAGAGTAAGTGTTGGAGAAAGATATCTTAGTGGGCAGAGAGCAACTTGCTTGTCGTGTATAAAAGTAGATTGTAAGCAGTTTGGGATAGGAACCTACTCTTTTAAGTTTTGTAATTATATCACACTTATGAGTAAAATAAACAAGGAGTCTTGTGGCACTTTTAAAGACTAACATTTATTTATTCGTTAGCCTTAAAAGTGCCACAGGACTCCTTGTTTGTTTTGCTGAATTAGACTGACACACAGGAACGTTGCTGACCCAGACTAAGACCTGGGGCATGGGCCGTGGTCCCTAGGCCATGATCTGGTGCTCCAGCCCGATCGTTCATCAGGCTACTGCCGCCTCCAGCCTGGCCTCAGGTCCCCAGCTGGGTTCAGGGCTGAGAGAGGCAGGAGCTGCAGAGGGCGCCCTGGCCAGGTTCCCCGGTCCGGGATGGGGCCAGCTCGGACACTTGGGGCACTGGCACCAAGACTCGGGGCCCGTGCCCCATATGCCAGGCACCAGCAACGCCCCTGCTTGACACAGGTACCCCTTCGGAACTTACGAATAAAAGTAACATATACGTTCAAAGTAATTGGAAATTAGTATAAATTTTTTTCCTCACTAAAACATGCCATCTTTTATTAGTCATCATCTTTGGGGTGAGAGTTGTGCTCAAAACTTTTAGACAAAAATAGCTGGAGTGCAGAAATTTTGTGCTAATGTGTGGATAATCAGCGATTCTCTGAAGTGCGTCTGGAAGTTATCAGCATTTGTGCAACACTTATTCACATGCAACTAGTTTCTGTTTGCAGGTGTGCATCAGGAATGTGCTTATAGTGGAGTCTCAGCGTTATGGTCACCTTGGGAATGGAGGTTGTTTGTAACTCTAAAATGTTCGTAACTCTGTAAAAAAGCTATGGTGGTTCTTTCAAAAGTTTACAACTGAACATTGACTTAATACAACTTTGAAATTTTACCATGCAGAAGAGCAATGTAGCTTTTCACCATGTAAATGTTAATGAAACAGGCACAGAAACAGTTTCTTTACTTTGTCAAATCTTTTTAAACTTTCTCCTTTTCTTAGTAGCTTGTTTAAATACAGTACCATTCTGATTTGGGGGTGTTTTGTTTTGGTTTATTTTTTGTCTCTGCTGCTGCCTGATTTCATAATTCCATTTCTAGATGAGCTGTGTCATTGACTGGTCAGTTTGTTGTAACTCTGAGATTCTACTTTATTTATAAATGTTTCTGTAACATTCATTGCTGCAGCTGAACACCTCACAGCAGCTCAAAGGCAGATGTGGGCATTAGCTTGTAGTACACGTGGAAGCAGAATATTCTGAAGAATGTGTGAGCAAAGAAAATTGTTTTACTGTATGTGGTGTTTACAAAACGTCCTTAAATTCATGTCTTTGTTCTTAGATGTGTTCACAGCACACACACACACACCCCTCTTCATTTCAGGGTGTTTGGGCATTCCTGCTTTATACATCTAAATAGCCTCTTCTTAATTCTCAGAACTTGGCTCTCTCGTTTTCAAAAATGGTCACCATAAACTGATGCTCATTTAGCTTTCCTTGTGAAATACAAACTGAATAATACAGTACAGAAGTTGGGTAGCACTTCAGGCAAAATTTCTTCCAGAATGTTTCAAAGACTTAAATAATGTTAGCGGTGGTAGTGGAATATGAAGTGAAGAGCCCAGAGCAAGGGGAAAAAATTGTCAGAAGCTGAAACATGTCCAGGTTGATTAGATTGTCTTTTGATGCAGCAGGTTCTGTGAGCATGAGTTGTTTGAGAATGAGAATTGTTGAATTATTGTGTTCTTGGAATCTCCTATGGTGAGACAGTTACCGAATCTGAAGACTTAATTCTCAAAAGCACACAGTTATAGCCATATGATTGGTGTAGTAGCATAGTAGAGGCTTTTAATGTTTGGAGAAAAAGCTATGGTGGGACTTAGTTTAGTCTAGGTTTTAGTAAGGTCTGGTATCTATTTCAGTTTGCTTTTGGGGGGGGTGCGCGCGCACGTGCACGCGTGCTTGTTGTATTTTGGAAAGCCTTTCTTCTTTTTTGATGCCTGTAATTGTGTAGTTAATAACTCCTTAGACTTACACATTTTCGTGTCCTCTTACCTTTACTCTCAGAGGGGTCTTACCTGCCTCCTTTTTGGAGAAAAGCTTAATATAACATATGAAAGAATATCAGGGGCATAACCATTAGTGTTGACTTTTATTCAACAAAATAAATATTAAGTTTTTAAATATAGCTTGAAAGAAGATTGATCTAAGTCCCTTGTTTAGGTCAGAAGCTATGATGATTTTCAGTTGAGATTTGAAATGAGGAGAGTTAGTGAGGCAGAGATACGTAGAAAGGCTTTTCAGGAGCTGCAGAGATGTGTTACATACCAACAGTACCATGACTGTGGGAAGGGACAGAAGAGGGGCCAGTTCTAGATATACAGCATGAGCAAGGATGGATGTAGGAAAGGTTGGCACAAGTCCATGAACAGATTGAGAGAATATTTTTTGCCTCAACTACAGGAGAATTCTGTTCAAATCATCCACTCAGAAGTGTTTTCAACCATTATGTCACTTGTAGATTTAAATATGCTTTAGCTGTCTTCTCATTTTGATCTTTAAATGCTGCTTCAGGAGGCTGATCATCTTGTTAAGGAAGCAACAGCCAGCATTTCTGTTCATCAACAAGGGCTGAAGAGGAAGGCTGATATGCCGCTTGGGTCCCCATTGGAACCAGGGCAGATACTAGAGAAGAATGAAGACAGTAAAGTCAAACTCAAAATCAGAGTAAGAAAATGGCAGTTCAGTTTTAATAATATGTTGGGTAGTCAGTGTAATGGAACAGCTTAGTTTTCTGACAGCTGTAGCCTAACAAAAGGCAGGCTGTGCAGACTTATAAGGTAGCTGTTGTGACTATTTTGGCAAAATTACCACACTTCTTGTTCTTTATTGGTGGGCAGGGAGTAGAACTGTTAATGTTTTAATGATCTTGTTGCCATTTTCATGGTAAATTAGGAAGAAGGGTAATGAGCTAGAGTTTTATATTATGTTTCCTTCATTTTTATTTGTTACCAGTGATAAAATTTGCTTCCTTTCGCCAGAAGTAAGACCTGTTAGAATTAATTATTAATACTCTCTCTTTTTTTTACATGTCTTGTGGGTGTTTTAGTTCTCAAACTCGCAGGAAGAGGAGGAAATAGATATGGACACTGTTCATGATAGTCAAGCCTTTATCTACCATCACTTGAATATGCTGGAGAGACCTTCAACACCAGGTATGAAAAGGTTAATTTGCAAATCACAGGTAGTATGAGACTCAGCTGGTGAAAGTGCTCCTGTTCTGTGACTTTTTCCCCCTGAATGCACTTTAGTAGATGTGTGATTGTTGATGAAAGGCATATGTAGCATGGCTTCTGTGATTCTTGTACATCTTAGGGTATTCAAGAATAGTTTATTTAAATATATATTACTGTGTTCTGGTTTAATATTTTGGTACATTTCTTAGAAAAAGAATATGCCATGCTTAAAAAAAAATCTAAATTGGAATAATAAAATAAGCCAAAGACAGAAAAAGAAAAAAAAAAAAAAAAAAAGATCCAATCAGTTGTCTAGGAAAGTTGGTTTTTGCCTTTATTTGGTTACAACAAACATTTTTAAATGGAGGAGAACTTTAAAGCAGAAGCAAATGTATTGTGGTGACAAATGTGACCAATCTGAATAAATTCTAACTGGATTAATTCTAGTAATAAAGACCCTCAAACTAACCTCAGAGCTGCTTATGACTTTTTTAACTTGAATACCTTTCATTTGTGGCTACCTTTTTGTTTTCTGTCATGAAGACAGTTATCTAGTACAATTCTTTTACTCTTCTAGACTTTTGCCTCTATTATTCTTAAATATAAACTCTGACAAATATTTCTTGAAACCCTTAAGCTGGATTCCCTACTGAACTGCCTTTATTCTGCCATCTTTGCTTCTCTGTTATTAACAGAGAGAAATTCAGTAACTGGCCAACACTAATCAATTTCTGATTTATCATTTTCCTAGCTTATTCCTTAAATAATTTCCAAGATTTTTTTCTGTAACTTTGCTAAACTTCATTTGAAAGATGATTTGCAATGTTTTATCCTTAAATATTTAATAATTTAATGAAGTGTGGTGAACATATAAATGCATCTAAACATAGGTGTTGCAGGTTTGGGGGTTTTTTAAGGTCATGACCAGTCATAGACTCATAGAAATAGATTGTAAGGACATCAGTAAGTCATCTTATTCTGTACCCTGCACTCAAGGCAGGACTACCTGATAATTAAACCATTCCTGACAGGTGTTTGTGTAACCTATTCTCAATAACAGAGATTCCAATATCTCCTAGGTAATTTACTTAACTAGTCTGTGCTGAACTAGGCTGACAATTAAGAAGCTTTTTCTAATGTCCAACTTAAATCTCCCTTGCTGCAATTTTGCCGATTGCTTCTACTAACTCTCCTCTGTGGTTAACTAGGACAATTTTTCACTCTCTTCCTTCTAATAACCTTTTATGTACTATTACCATGTTCTTTCTCAGCCTTCTCTAAACTAAACAAGCCCAGGTTTTTTCAATTTTCCTCTTTTTTTTTTTTTTTTTAAAGACTTTTTACTGTTCTTCTCTGGACTTTTTCCACATCTTTCCAAAGCTGGACTCAGTACTCCATTTAAGGGCTTGTCAGCATGAAGTAGAGTGGAAAAATTACTTCTTGTGTTTTGTTTATAACACTCCTGCTAATATATCCGTGACAGGATGTCAGGCCCTTTGAGGTCCCTTGCTGGAGACCTTAACATTCCTACCACATCCTGCCTAGAATGGCTGCCAGGAAGCAGCCAATCAGAGCTCAGTAGACTCAGATAAAAGGAGGTGCAGGGCCTGAGCAGTTCAGTTGCTGGAACCAGAAGCGTCAGGAAAGACAGGAATGCTGTGAACCTCTCCACAACGAGAGACTGTGGGGGGAGAGACCCTGCTCAGCCAGGAATCAGATAAAGAACTTAAGCTCTGTGGTAAAGGTAAAGTGGAAGGGGTTACATGGAAGTGGTCCAGGAAGTGCAGCACCAGCAGCTATTAAAGAAGCACCAAGTGGCTACTGTTTGTAGGTTTGGGACCTGAAGCGGGGGGGGGGGGTGGCAGTGGTAGCATGGCCGTAACCCTGAAAAGGGGGCAAGTATTATTGAGAAGCCCAAGATGGGCTAGAATTTAAAATGCTAAAGGACAAGTCTGAAGACCCTAGGGAGGAGCCGACCATTGGTTAAACTTTTGCCCCTTGTCTTCCCTGTCTCCCAGAAAGGGAGTAAACTTGAGAGGTGACCTGGCTGAAGAGCTGGGTCAATGAGAACTGCTGAGAACAAAGAGTCTTCCGCTAGGAATCCTGGGATAGTGCTCTATTACAGTGCAAGAAAGGGCTTAAAGCTAATCCTAAAGGGCTGAGAACTGAGCCCCAGACACTGCTACAGACTACCAACAAGAGCAGAGGGACAGGCGTTGTTGGACCTTTATTAATTATGTGACTTAGCCAGAGGAATGAGCCACTGAAGAGCTGCTTGATCAGGGCAGGAACTCAGCGGAGCACCAAGAAAAGGAAGAAGTACAAGATTGCTCCTAGCTGACAAGAGGTGAGGGACTATCACAACTTCCCAGAATGATCACTTCTCTTGAAACAGGGTTATGCCCTTGACTCATGCCTACCTTGTGATCTGCTATGACCCCAAATCCCTTTCTGCAGTGTTTCTTCCTAGGCAGTCATTTTCTATTTTATCTGTGCAACTGATTGTTCCTTCCTTAGTGGAATACTGTGCATTTCTCTTTCTTGAATTTCATCCTATGAATGTCACACAATTTTTCCAGTTTGTCCAGATCATTTTGAATTTTAATCCTATTCTGCTAAACACTTCAATCCCTACCAGTTTGGTGTCATCCACGAACTTTATAAGTGTACTCTCTATGCAATTATCTAAATCATTGATGAAAGTATTGAACAGGACCAATTCCTGAGAGACCCCGCTCAATATACCCTTCGAGCTTGACTGTGAACCATTGATAACTGCTCTCTGAGAACAGTTTTCACATCAGTTGTGCAGCCCACTTTACAGTAGCTCCACCTAGGTTTGTATTTCCATAGTTTGTTGATGAGAAGGTTGTGCAAGACAGTATGAAAAGCTTTATTAAAGTCAAGGTTTACCACATCTACTCCTTCTCCTACCCCATCTGCAAGGCTTCTTACTCAGTTGAAGAATGCTAATAGGTTGATTTGACATCATTTGTTGATGACAGCTCCATGTTGAGTGTTACTTAATACCTTTTAGGTGTTTGCAAATTGATTTCTTGATTATTTTGTCCATTATCTTTCCAGATAATGAATTTAAGATGACTGGTCTTTAATTCCTGGGGTTGCCCTTATTCCCCTTTTTATAGATTGGCACTATCCATCTCCTTTTTTGCTGTTTATAGCAAAGAATGATGCTTGCAGAGGTGCATCAGCTACCACAGAAACTCATTAGCATATGAAGCTGGTCTGTTGAGGGTTAGTGTTTATAACTTTTATGTGAGGTTTTGCAAAGTTTCTTCTCTTTTTATTGTTTTCACACAACATGAAGTATGAGGTTATCATCAAGAATCTTTGCAAAACTCTGCCAAGTAGTTTACAAATGAGACGTATGGGACCCACCACTCTCCAGTGTTGTTCCATGTTATGCATACTGATGTTCAGAATGGGTATATTCTGAATCAGAGTGGAATTGGGGCCAGTTGGCCATTACTTGTATAGACTTATACTGGATGTTCAAGTTAATCAGTGATTTTTTTTAAAGTGCTGAATTACCCCACATTCCCCTGCTATTTATTCATTCAGCACAGATGAAATGCTTTCAGTCTTGTGAACTGAGAAATCAGGCATTATCTTTGCCTCTGAAAGTGCATAAAAGACTTTGAAAATCATCATATTTTAAGAGACAAGGTGAGTTAGGATTAACCCACCTTGCCTCTAAAATCATGTGACTGACAGCTTCAAGTACACTGCTTACAATGTTGCATTTTGAAGCAGGTTAATCGTAGCATATTTTTTCTTTTCCTTCATTTATACTGCTAGGGATGTTTTTATTAAAAATATTATTTCCTTTTAAAACTTCTTTTTCTCTACCTCATTGATATGAACAGAGAAATAGGAATTTCGGGCAAACAATAAGGGCAAATGAGTTCAAATAATAAACACATGAGGAAAAAACAAACCCCATATCTAAATAGAATAGCTTTCAAGTGCAGTTTTCTCAGTTTTTTTGAAGATGTCAATGAGTCTTTACAGCCAAGATTTTCAGAGGATATTGAGGGATTTAATTATTTCTGGGCTGGCCAGGTAAGCATTCTTCAGCTGTTGACGTGGCTCTTCATCCAGCTGATAAAATGGGAAAGCATCTTATTAGTAGATAGGCAGGCTCTCCATATCATCAAGATTCCCTGAAAGAATAGCAAGGTCTTAGCCTGTCCTCTCATTACTCTGGGTCAGAGATGTATTCCAGCTCTTACGAAACATTAGGGAATTAGCCAAATACAATTCTAGCTTTTGCAAACAGCAACTAGAGAGAGGGAATTAATGCTGGCTTTGAATACTGCAGTAACTACTAGTGAATGATATTCAGCATGCTTTTTGATTGATTTTCCCCACAGACTAATAAACTGGACTCAAACACAGATTTCTTAATGTTACTATGTCGTACTGAAAACCAGTAAATTTGATTTGATTTTCTTTTTTGTATTAGTGTTACAAGCCTTCTTTTGTACCCTTTCACCCATAGAGGTGGCCCAAAGAAATCAGGGTTGAGACCTACCACCAGGATATTAAAAAGAGGCTTTCAGAGCAACTGTTTATTTTTGAATAAATAGGGTTTCAGTTTTTAATGCTATAATTACAGCATCTTTCATGGTACAGCTTTACTTAGAAAATGTTTTCAAATATATGTTGAAAAAGTCTTACATGCAGTAATGAAATTCTTTTTATGCTATTCAAACCTTTATGCATCTTACAAAAAACAATTAAACCCCAAAAAATCAAGTATGAAAAGTATCTTTTAAACTTGGTCATGTCATGAAAAATTCTTCTTCAGTTATCCTTCAGTATGGGGATGACATCTGCAACAGGAGTCCATTGGTGGTTGTTTAGATGGCTAAAGTGTCCAATTCACCACTCTACAGATTTTCACATGGACATGGCAGGTATAATCCTGGAGGAAATATAGTTGTCGGCTGGAAGTTGTCCTTTCTTTCGTGCTTTGTTGCATCTCTGTCACATGAGGGTGTCCCTTTTCTTCAGAATGGGCTATAGTTTGGTGTGTGGAATGGTGCCACTGTGTTCTGTTCCACTCGAAGTCCTCCTGGTTTGTTGGATTGTTATCACCCTTTTAAAGGTGTACTTTCAGTACGTCTTTGTAGCACTTCCTCTGTTCTCCGCATGCCCTTTTCCCCCAGAGTTAACTGAGAGAAGAGGACTTGCCTTGGAAGGCGAGTATCAGGCATATGTACACAATGGCCAGCCCAGCAGAGTTGGTCTTTCAAGACTTGCGCTTCTACATTGCTAATGTTGGCTGCAGAGAGAATTCGATGTTGTTGTGCCAGTCTTCCCAATGGACCCTGAGGATTCCTTGAAGGCAGTGCGGCTGGAATCTCTCCAGCTGCTAGAAGTGTCACCCAGGTCACAGCCATGGAGAAGGATGAGGATAATAATTGCCTTGTTGACCAAGATGTTGGTGCCTGTTGCCATTTGAAGACTTGTTTAAGTAGTCTTCCAAAGGATGTGCTGGAACTCAGTGTTTCCTCTAAGGCCCTAAGGCAGCTGAGCAACTTGTGTTGCTTGCTGCACAAGCCCTCCTACCCTGCCCGCCCCCCCCCCCCCCCCCCCAGCTGACCCGACCCTGTCCTCCCTCCAACCCTCAGCCCCCTTTCATGACCAGCTGCGTCTGCCCTGTCATCAGTTCTCTCCCACCCCTGCCCCCTAATCTGGCTGTGGAGCGTTCTGCTCATGTGCAGTGAGAACTTACTCTGAGCAGGAGTTTTAAAAACTCCCAGCTCGGAGCAGCTCTCAGCCAGGGAGAAGACTGTCTTCCAGCCAGGCCAGAGTTGTAGCTGCTGGCTGTATACAGCCAGCAGTGTTGCCTGTGCCCAGCAGCAGTGGGGGTTGCATGGCCGCATAGCTTAGAGGGGAACATTGCTGGCACTTCAGATCATGTGTTCAGTTTCTGTGTCAATGCTGGCTGTTAGGGAGAGGTAGCTGCTAAGGTATGGGAAATGGTCCACATTTTCCAGTGATCTCCATCAATGGTGATTTGTAGAGTATGAAGAGTAGCTTGTGCAGATGAGGTTGAGAGAGAGAACCTGGCTGTGATAGGTATCTGCAAAAAAGATTTAGGTTGCTTTGCAGGTCACCTTCTGTACATGTGAGCATGATGCAATCATCAGCATATTGGAGGTCGGCGATGCCAGTACTTCTGATGTTGTTTGGGGACGTCAGAGATTGAAGAGTCAGCAGTACTTGTAATACTCAGTCCCAGTCCTGTCTGGAAGGCAAGCATGGATTGAGAATCAGGATCATGGCAAAGTAAATGGAAAAGAGTGTTGGAGCAATGATACAGATAGGCTTGACCCCAGCACAAATGACGAATGGTTTGGTTTGACTCATTGTACAGAAAGTGTCAGTCATCTCATCATGGAGTTGTTTAATGGTAGAAGTGAATTTCTGTGGGCTGCCAAGCCTATACTGCACCTTCCATAGGGCATCACAACTGATGGTCAAAGGACTTGGGTAGGTTGGTGAATGCCAAGAACAGTTCCTGGTGTACCACAGAGGTCATGTCAGCTGTACCTCAAGATGGCCTGAAGCTACACTGATCTGGGGAGAAATTCCTTGGCAACAGGGAGGAGGCAGTTTACTATGGTGCAGGTAAGGATCTTCCTTGCATTGGAGAGGAGGACTGTCACAGAAAGACTTGTTCCCTTTCTTGAACATTGTAACAATGTTGGTATTCTTGAGATCTGGTGAAATTTCTTCACAGGTTCAAATTTTGTCAGAAAGTTGGTGCAGTTTGTGCTGGAGCATTGCTCCCCCAGCTTTTAAAAACTGAGCTGGAATGTTGTCTCCCAGGTGTTCTTTTTCCCCTGGGTGGTGAGACGTTGGCCTTCATCAGGAAAGGTATTCGATTGCTGAACAGTTGTGGAATACTCAATGGTTTGTTCAGAGACCATTGTTTTGCATTTTAGCAGGTTCTCAGAATGCTCCTTCCAGCATTGTTTAATGATGTTTAATGGTTGCATTGTCCTTAAGGAGAATGGAACTATCCCGGGAATGTAAGGGGGGGGGTTGGAAATTGGCCCATAGAAAGCTTTTGTTGCTTGAAAGAAGTTTTTCATGTCATTTTGGTCTATGAAACCCTGTATCTCAAAGGCCTTTGCTTGCAACCACTTGTTTTTGGTGTTGCATAACCTCACTTGAACTATGGGTTTCATCAGGTTATGCCTCATCTTTTTCTTGATTAGAGAAGTCATTTTGCCAATCACAGAATGCATTTTTTTCTTTAGAGTTAATGCTAGGACTTCTTCATTGTTTTCATCAAACCAGTCTTGGTGCTGGTGAATGGAATATCCTATGGTTTCAGAACATTCACTCTGAATGGTATTTTTAAACATTGTACTTTAATTGTAGCTGTTTCCTAAGTACAGCAGCTTTGACAGAAGCAACAGAACACTTATTTTGATCTTCTGAAGCCTTTCAAGATCAGATTTCTAATATGAAAACCAGATTTTTTATTTGCTATTAAATCATCTCGAACAGTGGCAGTGTTCCACCCTGTCTTAAAAAGATCAAAAAAACTCAAGACCAGACTTCACACTTTATTTCTAATGTAAACATCAGCTTTTGTGTCGCATTTAAAAGTGCAGGTTGACTGTTAAACTATATTTCACAAGTAAAAGGTACAGACTTTTACATCAGACAAGCTTAAAATACAATTTACTCTATTTTCATATTGCACTCCTTTTTAAAGTATAGTCATACTCTAAAATCAGTCACTGTAAAAATTGTATCATAAGATTCCACATTTCTGTCAATGATCCCAGATTAGTTTTTTTCAAGTTTACTTATAAAGTGAAGTAAATAAATTCATAAGTAAAAGTAATAGCTCCTTGGTGCATGTGTATTTAGCCTCATACTATGTTGGGGTGCATTACAAAACGTTAGTGTGCACTAGCAGGGTTGTTAAAGGTGAGTTAGCACACAACGCACTGGTGTGCACAAGAATTTACACCTCAGGTGGTATGCAATAAAGCACATGCAGCTGTGAATAAATAGAATGCTGTTTGTTTATTTCATGAGCTTCATGGGAGAAAATCCCACTTCATCAGATGCTTTGAAGATGGGGGAACTCACAGAATGGGAAGAAATAAACACAGGGAGGTGTAAGTCATAGGAATAGATCACACTGTAACAGTAAATCAAAGCAGTTGTAAAGATTCAAACATTGGGAGCAGCATCTGGAGGAAGATGAGATCAAATCACCTGTTGTAATGAGATTAAAAATCCAAAATCCCTATTAATCTCTGAAACAGTGCAATCAAATTTGCAAATAAATTTGAGCCCCGCAGCTTCTCTTTGAAGCGTTGATCTGGTATTCTGTCTGAACATCACAATTAGTAAATCAGTGGAGTGTTCACAAAGGTTAAAATGCAGACCCACTGGTTTTATAATGTTGTAATTTCTGATGTCAGAATTTTGCCCATTTTATTCAGAGACTGAAAACAGAAACTGTCCTGTTTGTCTAGTACATAAGGCAGAAGGGCATTTCATGACATACACTTCCCTATATTTATTTCCTCTCCGTCTTCATGTTCCCCTGTCTCCAAAGCATCTGGTGAAGTGGGATTTTTCTGCCACAGAAGCTCATGCAATAAATAAATTTGGTAGTCTTTAAGCGCCACAGGACTTCTTGTTTGTTTTACTCAGCTAGACTAACAAGGCAGTCCCTTTGGAGCTTAGAATGCTGTTACAATTACAGTGGTCAGCCACTAAAGGAAGACAGGATTGCCTGCACTAAGGCAATGTAGTTTACAATGCGGGTAGATGTGTTTCTGAGAACATTATAGCGATATTGGTAGAGGTGTGCTTTTGTGTAGTCTTTTAAGATGGTGACATTTGCTGTAACTGTTGTGGTAGACTGGCTTTAATGCAAATGGTGTAAGTATGCATGGGAAAAATTAAGTTTTAGATATATTTTAGATAATTAACTATCTAAAATATGCTTACTTCCAGTCTGGCTTTGAGGTTCTCTTGAAGCTGGAGTAGCCTGAAATACCAAAGTATATTGAACTAATATCCATTTTGTCCTTCATGAAGATTGGTGTTTCCAGGTTCTGTGGAAAAAAATTGAGAAAGCTGCTATACCAGTAACATAAATACTAGACATAAAAGCCACAGCATGAGTGAAAAATTCATCTGTGGCCTTATAGGGATTCACAAATGCATTATGTCATGAAATACATACAGATTTTATGGTCTGTTTCTAATTTCACTGAGAATGATTTATTGTTCTAGGGTAATTAAAAGGAACTGATTGGATTTTTAGACTAATCAGTTAATATCCACACAGGTCCTCAAGGATTTTGGACCTATTTGACCTATTGAAAGAAATATGGTTCTGTATCTTTTTGTAAAGTTTAATGAAGCTATTGAACAAACAAAATATTAAAAAAAAAAAGCAAGCCTGAACTGTTGTTAGTAACCAACTTTTTAATAATAATAAAGTTAAATATAACTTTTAAATCAAGATAAAAATTACCAAGTTGGTGGCAGTATTGGTTTGGAATTAAATTTTTAAACTTTTGGAATCATTGAATTAATGTAACAATTAATGCTTATAATATGCTAAGAAGGGCTCTAAGGATGTATCTTTGTCTTTGGTTAAAAACCCCAACTAAAGAATTTTACTGGGTCACTCAAATCTTTAAGTTGGAGTTGGTTCAGTGTTTTGATACTGAAACCAAATGATCTTGTTTGAACAATTTCAATGACCAAACTTTCTTCTTAGATAATCCTTTTCATCCCTCTCCTGCCCAAAAAACAGGGGCATTGCTGGTGCCGGCCTTATGGGGCTCAAGCCCTGAGTCCCAGCACCCGAGCCCCAGCAGACCACCTGTGGTGATGGCTGCAGTGGCGGCACATAAGCCCTGAGACCCCGTGCGCCGAGCCCCGGGTCTTTTCCTGGGCCAGTGGCACTCCTGCCAGAAAATCACAATACAAGACTGAGCAGAGCCCTTGGATAAGCAGAAGTTTGACAACTGTTGTTTGGCAGTTCACAGCTGTCAGCCTTAAATTCTTAGGACCCATTGAAGATACAAAACTCTCAGCGTGTGTCTTTATGAAACTTTGTTTTGTATCTTGGACAAACTTTGGGAATTCTCTTTTTAGTACCTTTCTTCGGTGTGTTTTGTGAGTGATGTTACACATGCACACGCACAACCCCATCCTAAATGTATACAATAAAAAGGTTGAGATATATTTCTGGTAATAAAAAGGAAGACAAAAGGAAAAATAAGATGCTTAAGATAACAAGAGAGTTATGAACTCGGCAGCTTTTGTGGTCTTTTGGCCTTATATGAAATAGGAGCTGGCACTGCAGTTGAGAAACAAGACAGTGATGTTGCTGATACAGCAGTTCTTTCTTCAAGTGCAAGGAGAGACTGATCAAAGACTGCCATAGCATTTTTGTTGATGACTTGACTTCCTCTCAGTTTCAGGATTCTGGAAAGTCAGTCCTCACAAGTGGTGGCTCACTGACCCAAAAGGCAAGGCTTCTCAGGTCCATCCTTGATTCTTCTGGTTTTAAACATTGCTCACTCTGCTTTGAAGTGCCCCCCCCCCCTTCAAAAGCCTTCAGAAGAATCAGGTGTAGATTACATCATCTTCTGCAAACATCAAACAGGAAAACTCACACCTATGCCAGCAGTTTGAGAAAGATTCTATGTTGACATACCACAGAGGCTGTAAGTCTGTGGTTCCCCTCAAATATACAGATACAGAACAGATCACTTTGAGGTGGCTGACATGGGCTTGTCTGTGTATAGGGAGTCTCTTCAGATACATTATGTTACCAGTTTACAAAATTTCTGCACTAAGTTAAATAACTGATTTAATAAGAACAAGGAGTCATGTGGCACTTTAACAGATTTATTTTTTGCATGAGCTTTCGTGGGAGAAAATCCCACTTCGTCAGCATCCTTGTTTTTTTTATGCTGGACTAAACTAACATGGCTATCCCTTTGGAAATTGATTTAATAAACCCAAGCAACCTAATAGCCATTCGACGTTCATCCATCAACACAATTAAAAATAGGTTGGACAGCTTAAGAGTAGATGTTGTAATTGTTTCACAAACAAGACAATTTAATAATCTTTATATTTAGGAACTGGGACATTAATCAAACAGCTTGTTTTTGAAAGTTTTCATTTTGATGGTATAAAGTTACTTTAGAGCTTATCAAGACAAAACCCATGCAGATTAAAAATTCCAGTTCAGAATTAGCACTCAGGGAAATGGAGAGTTACTTCTCTCACGTCACATCTCTGCAGGCTTGGTAACATTCCATTTGGCTAACTCAGAGTGCTAGAAGTTTCTAATTTTGTATGCTTTGGTGTCTCCAGGCTCTGTAATTATGGTAGTTTCATATAATTCTGTACCCCTATCCAAATGGTTGGGGTAGAGAAAAGCTAATAAATAGGTTGTAACCTGCATAGCTAGAACAAAGGAAGATGCCAAGTGGATTCCAGATTTGTATATTCTGTTTCAAGGAATGCTAGTAACCACTTTGAAGGTGAACTCCTGGGATCCTCTCTCCTTGCTGATTTTTCCTGTTAATCTGAACCTGTGTTTCTTGCATCTTATTCCATGAGAAATGAATTCCATTATCTCCCTTTATCAATACAGAAGTGAAATTGACAGATTTAGAAAAAAATATTATTTAACCCTCCTCACTTGGATTGGTGGGTCATTATCATAGGCCTTAAGTAAATGTTAATCATAGGGAAACCTGGGAGAAAAGAAGTGAACCATTCATGCAACATTGATTCCTGTCTAGGAAATGTTGATGCCAAAAGTACAAGGTTTCCTTCTGTTCCTTCACAAAGGTCCATTTTACAGATGTGTTGTTTAAATCACCTGGACAGGCTTCTGACACACTGTACAGCACAAGCACATTTATGATACTTGTTTTGACTTCAAAGCACTTTTTGACAGTATTAAATGTCATGTCTTTTGCGGAGCAATGCAATTGGAATTATTGAAAAAACCATCTGTTGGCAATGAAGCTATTCGGTGAAGGAAGTGATTGTTGCCAGATTCAAGGACTGTGGCACAAATTGGCTCAGTTTTGAATGTATTTAAAGATGAACATATGAAAGTGTTTGAGCTAGTCTAATTACACTTTTGATTTTCTTATTTGTATCACAATACATAAGAGTTGTTGCAATCTGTCTGTGCTGATATTCTATAGCAGCGATTCTCAACCACTGTGTTGGGACACATTACTTTGTCGCTGCCACACAGTCGTAAGTGTGTCACAGAGAGCCAGGGTAATGACTGGAATTGGCCTGGAGCAGGTGGGTTGGTGTGTCCTGTAGAGTCATGAGGTCCTGTCAAGCGTGTCACAAATGGTGAAATGTTGAGAACCACTGTTCTGTAGTAATATTCTTCCCCAGCTGTGTTTGCTGATTACACTGTGATCATCATTAGGGTTCCCTTAAGTTGTTAGCACATAAAACCATGATCTTTGGGTCAAGTGAAGAAGGAGTAAATTAATGATGCCATTGATTTTGAAGTCTGACACTTAGATGATCAGCTCAGTGATCCATTTAATGAAGACCATTTTATCTGTGTTTCCTAGGCTTTGGAAAGATGAGCCATCTTTTCCATGTGGTGTTAAAGGCATACAAGTCTTATAATGTACATTTTCTGTTCCTCCTTGGCTAGTCCTTGGTTCTTTCTTCCCTTGCACGTAGGAGCCACATCCTATCCTCCGGGATTACTGTTTTAGATCTTATCTTATGTGCTCTGAAGAGCAGTAGTTTAGTTAACAACGTTGACGTTTCAACTACCATTAACATCTGAGTTAGCACTCATTGAAATAAACGGTCAGTTCACACTTCGGAACGTTTGTTACAGGTGCTCTGCAAACTCGGGTATATATTTTGGGTCAGTTTTACTGGCTTCATGTTTTGAAGGCTTTCTTTGCAGGCATTAGAGCTAGAGACCCATTATTTTAAAATAAATTCTGAAGAAGAGGAGAGAGGTCTGAGCATGTTGCTCCCTTCAAATAATCTTTCATACGTCTGTTTTGGGGGAACACTAATGAATCATTCAGGGACATTTGCCGTATGTTTATCACTCTTAACAAACAACTTGGGGTAGTTGCTGTCTTTCCCTCCCCTTCCACAGCTGGTAGATTCAGAAGTATGCTCTGGCATCAGATACTTCATGTGCTGTGGCATCTAGCCCACCAAAATGCAACATTCAGTATTAGAGGTGGGCCAGAAACAAAACCCTGGATCTGAAAATCTCTCCCCAAAAAGTTAGTCAGAGCTGAAGTCTATAGATTAGGCTCAACTGTGTCCTGTGATGATAGAATTGTTTCTCTAAATAATATGACATGAATGGTATACGCTTTGTCGATCAGAGCATGTTGTAAATAAAATGTTTGTGTACATCATTACGTACACATAATAAAATTAAGCTTGTACTGTATTCTAGTAGCTTGAGCAGTCGTGTTCATTTTTCATTCTGCTAAGATTCATAGGCTCGCTACAATATGTGCTTTAATCTTCTCGCAGTTTGGGGGCAGAAACCATGCTGTGTTAGATGCCTAAAAAGTAGGTGGGATTTAAAGGAATGGATTCAGCATGTGGCAGCAGATGAAGAAAGTCTTTGAGAGACTTAAGATTATTAGAAATAAAGAGCCATGACAGGTCTAGTCACAAAGCAGTTTCTTATCTTTGCAGAAAACTGGCAAGTGGCCTACAGACTTGGATCAGACCTGTCCAGAGCTGAATGAAAAAGGATGTAGCTAATATGCCTTAAGGCAGAGGTCTCAAGCACGTGGCCCATGGGCTGCATGCAGCCCCTGAAGCTATTTCCTGCAGCCTGCAACAACACTTGTTACCGCTATTTTCAATATTGTTGTATGAAAAGGTTTCAGTGGTGCAGCCCTCAGGCTAACATACTAGTCCTCATGCGACCCTCATGGTGGTTTGAGTTTGAGATCTCTGCCTTAAGGTCAACAATGAATGTGATGTGTGCGTGTCACATGTATTTGAAAATATACAGAGTTATTAGTACATCAGAAATTAAAGCCACCTTGAATTGTGACAATAAATGTTTTTATTTGATAACAAATATGGTAGATCACACATTATTTGGCTGAGTTTAGAATTATAAAATATTCAGCGAATTCGGGCCCAGAAAGGACCATCATAATCATCTGGTTTGGCCTTCTGCATGAGATAGGCAATTTAATTTCATCCATTAATTCCTGCATCAAGCCTATATTTAGTGATTGAACTAGACTAGAGAATGTTTTTTAGAAAGACTTCAGTCTTTAATGGAGACTCAGTCATATCCTATGGTAAATGATTTCAGTGGTTAGTTATCCACCCTTATTGTTAAGAATTTGCACCTTATTCCTAGCCCGAATTTAAATTTCAACTTCCAGATATTGGATCTTGGGCATTGTCTGCTAAATTAAAAAATAATGCATTATCTGAAATTTTCTCCCATGTGAGTACTCCTAGGTGGCAATCAAATCCCCCCTCTTAATCTTTTCTTGGATAAACTAAATAGCCTGAGCTTTATTAAGTCTTTCACTGTTATTGCTCAGTCGTATTGAGAGAAATTGCAGATTTGGTTCATGAAATATTTTGACTTCTAATATCAGGACAGAAGCAGTTATGAGTTTTGCCTATGCAGTGGATCAAGAGCAAATCATAGCGTAGTGGGAAGACCAATATGTAATGTTTCTGCAGTTCTGTAAAATGCTACTGATACAGAAAGGAAAAATTCAAAATACAGAACGAATTTTCTAAGTTGATGAAGCAGGCCTATATCTACTTAGAGGTCTATTGTTTATATGTGTAAAACACTGGTATGTAAAGATAATTTGTCTTATTAGTATAATTGTCTTCATTGGGATTTTTATTTAAGATGATAAACTTTGCATGTGTTTATTATGAGGAAATGTTGATATGTTAAGCCAGTGGTTCTCAACTGCTGTGTTGGGACATATTACTGTGTCACCACACAGTGGTGTGTCATGGAGAGCTGGGGAGATGTTTGGATTAGGGCAGGAAGGGGTGGGCTAGGGTGTCCTGTAGAGTCACAATACACTGCCAACTGTGTCACAACCCACAAAAGGTTGAGAACCATTGTATTAAACAACTGATTTTGAAAAAATCAGTTTATTTCTATAGTTCAGCATCAAAACATTCATATGTTTGTGTACAGGGCCTGTTGTGTGATATTAACGACCCATACATGAACTTGAACTTCTTAATAATGCCTGTGATTGATTGATTATTGTTTTCCATTGTTATAGCCAGAGTTTTTCACAAGCAGCCAGCCAGATTGTTCACTGCATGCAGTCTGTTAGGTTTCTGAACTTCTGTGTTGGAACACTGATCACTCGAAATTGGCATAGTTTATGGTTCCGCAGATGTATCCTCACTAGGCATCTGAGTTACATGGGTAGCATTCAAAGCAGGGAACATCAATCACACTTGCACTGCTAAAAATAAAACTATCCATGTGCTCAGAGACTTCTCTGAGAATAGCAGCATGTAATAGCATCTGTATTAGAATATTAACTAGGAAGAAAGACATGATCATGTGGATCGGGGTGGACAAAACTGGCTCACAGCTAGGCACCAGCAGTTAGTTTTGATTGCCGGGGGGCACTCCTCTGTTACATTTCTGCAGTGGAGCTAGGTGACCAGCTACTAAAATTGGTTGCTATGGTGACCAGAAACAGATTTGTGGAGGCCTGGTGTAGATACCAGCTTATATTTCAGCCACGGATGTGTTCAGTTGTGATGTTAAATTCTTAAATACATGAGTTAATTTATAGCAGTGTAAAACTTAAAATTCCATTTTGTCTTTGTCTTAGGTAAGGAACAGTCTTCACTAGAAATGAACATGCTTCCAGTGCCAGCAGCTCCACTCTCTGCTTTCAGTAAAGAATCGAACTCCTCCAAACACAGTGATCACCATCACCACCACCACCACGAGCACAAGAAAAAGAAGAAAAAGCACAAACATAAGCATAAGCATAAACATAAACATGACAGCAAAGAAAAAGAAAAAGAGCCATTCACTTTCTCCAACAGCCCGGCCAGTGGGCGGTCAATTCGCTCTCCATCACTTTCAGACTGAAGCAGCCATTTGAAGAACTTGCCCCAGAGCATTCACACAGCATTTAGAAGGATGTATATAACTAAAGCCACTATCTTTTTGTATGAAAATAGGAGAGCATGAATTGTCTTAGCAATTCAGAAGCTGTGTCAAAATCTAAATTTGAAACATTTGTATATTCAATTGCTGAACTAAGTCTGATTCAGAAAAACGTTTTATGGTTCTAAGTCAGTTTCATTTTCACTCTTCTTTTTCCCCATGCCCCATCATTTTCCCTTTGACACAAAGAAAACAGCTCTTTATATAAGGACCCCGTGTTTACTGGCACCCCTCTGGACATCATGCTGTCCATGTGTACCGCCAGACTGAATTATGTTTTAAGCCTTTGATGAATGTTATGAGGCAAAGTATGTTTTAAACAGAAGCCAACTGCCAGACTTCTGGTGAAGCACTGTTTCCAAGACAGTATTGTATAACCAAGCATAAACCTCTTGAGAAGAAAAAGGCTTTCCTATAATTTGCTTTAACTATTGCAGTGTAATGTCAGAATTTTAAAAAATAGTACAGAGAATATTTGTCTTTTTCAGATACTAAAACTCTTAAAGTTCCAAGCTTCTTTTAAGCTGCAGATTTTTATTATGGACATGGCCCTTTAAATATAATCACATTCTGCAATTATGTTTCTGTAATTTTAGCAGAAAAATGTAATGCATGGTTTGCCCTTAATCAGGCTTTTAAAATATAATAAAATTAGCAAGTTATTTTGGCAAAGGCAACTTTTTCATAAAATATAATGAAATTGGGAAGATACTTTTTCAGAAAAAAATGGCTTTTGCTGACATTAAAAACATTTTTGAAATCTGTATACATTAAAAATTAGACTATTGGTCAAGTGAACTTTCTTGGAAGTATTCAACTGTCAGTTCATGAGTCTTTGGGGAAATATACAACTATATTAACCTAGGTCTGGGACTTTAAAAAGTGAGTGAATTCAGATGTCTTTAGCTGTGATAAATGCAGTTTGGTTATACTAACACACCCAGCAAATACTTTGTTTTAAAACTTCAGTTTTTAAAAGTTTTGACAATCCATGTAAAACATCATTGTTTCTTTTTACATTTTTCCTTATTTGTACGTAGAGGTAGGGTTTTTTATGTTTTTATTTTCATGTACCAGTTTACTACTGTTGGGTGGATTTTACATCTTATTCAGCTTTCTATTATAAAATGGTTGTATTTAGGTTAAATATTTTATTTTCAAAAGTTTTTGTTAAATGATTCCTGAGAGAAAGAATGATGCTTTGTTTGGGGATGGGGTGGGGGGTATTCAAAAGGGACTCGAGGATTTTTTTTAAAACTAATCTATTTCCCTTTCCCCCATCTGCACCTCCTTCCCAAATAAACATTTTATATCAAATACCTTCTGTTGTATATTGTCATATTTTTGGAATGTTAAACAGAACATTAAACAGAAACAAGTCATCTGCAGTCTATATGAAGACAATGCATCACAAAGCAGAGGTAAGAGGGGGAAAAAGCAGACATTCCTTAATGTGGGTTTACTTAGGATAGTAAGTTACTTTTAGGCATCTGAGGGTTTTGATTATATTGCTGTTATAGACTTTGGAGAGCTGATGTTTTAATTACCAATTCATGAAAAAGGATTTATTTCTTTTATATTACTGCTAGCACTGAGGTAGCCTAATCAAAGACCAGCGCCCTAAAACATTTGTAATATTGGTAAATAATCAAATGCAGCAGGTAGCAGAACAAACCAGGTGAGGTGGAGAAGGAAGGACAAAGTAAGAATAATACAAGCATTAGTTGTACAGTTTGATGTAATACCTCCCTAGCCAATGTCAAATGAATTGACCAGGAGAGATTTTTTTGAAGAGCGTATGGTAGTGGTTTCATGGCATATTTTTTTTTCAAATTGTTTTTTCCACAGGTTAAAAGGTGACATATAATAAAGTTTAAAAGGTATTCATGGGACAAGTGGCAGAAATGTTAATATGGTTACATGGTAAAGAATGAGGATATCTAAGTCTGGTGTTGCTTTTATTTTTAACACGCCTCACGATTATGTTGAGTAGAAACAGCACTGTCATGTGAACTGAAAATAGGGCACTGGGTGCTAAACCCAGCTGTGATGTATTGAACTGTTTTGATTCTGATTTAACTGATTTAATATCTGTGTGGTTTGGTTTTAAAGAAGGAAAAAGTGAATTGTGGGTTTTTTTCTCCAAAGACATGGAAAACAACAGTCCTTACTCCCAAAATCAATGAGAGTCCTGTGGCACTTTAAAGGCTAACAGATGAGGCGCCACGGGACTCGCATTGCTTTTGCCATACACAGACTCACATGGCTACCCCTTTGGAAGCTTGCTCCCAAAGAGTGTTCAACTGTTTTGACATTTTCTCTTTCAATATCAAAAGCAGGATGTGCAATGATTCAATATAGCACCTGGTTGTTGGATTATTTATCTCTTGTACATTAAAAATTTATAGGCTACTGCAACACAGCGCTCCCTTTGGAATTTGCAGTGCATCCGGTTTATTCTGTACAATCTGGTTCTGATATTCAAAATACTGAACTGTCCTGATCTGTAGGGCCATAAGGGAAAATGCTGAACTTGGGGTAGCTTTGCATTTATTCAAGCATTCTGAAAGTGTGAGGTGGGGAGGTTTTGTGCGTGTGAATATGTATGTATACCTTTGTGTCTATCTTTAGCGTGTGCATATGTGTGTGAGAGAGACAGAGCAAAGACTAATTCATTTCAGTGTCGGATGCTCTGTCCTTTTGCTGTGGGGAGTGGATTACAGAATGCAAGTGCCTCTCTGAAGGCTTGGACAAGCCTTTATTCTTGACTTTATATAGCAGATCCATATGCAAGCCAATAAAGTACTCCAAGCAAAACTTCTAAAGTTAGTATTGAGAACAAACCCCCTTACAATTGTCTAAGTCCATTAGGGCATAAAACAACAGCATTTTAATAGCTACTTATGTTGATTTTGTCTTTATAAAAGTCAGGTAATTTTTATGTGAATTGTACATGAAGGAACTTGTATCCTGTTGATATTTCCATAATTTCTTTAACAGTTCATCCACTAAAAGTTGGACTGTTAAAATTATTCATGAAATATCATATTATCATTAAAATATTGAAGGTTAATATTAATACTTTGAATAGAATTTTAAATTGTTATATGTGTATACTTTTGTGTTGCTTAGATTATAAACCAATGTCTTTACATTCAAAATAAGTGAGGGACACTTACATCAGGCCTCAATAAATCTGCCGCACACCTAGCAGCCAGCTCAAAACTTCAGGCAGTGAGTGGGCCCCACTGCCGAAAGACCACCACCAGTTCTTCCAAAGGCAGTGCACAGGGCCCTCAGCCACTGAAAAACCACTGTGGCTGACGGCACTTTTCAAAGTGGTAGGGAAGAGCAAAACAGACGGCAGCACTGAGAATGTCAGAACTGGATTGACAAGTTACTGTCTAGATTTTTAAAAACTTGCTACTAGCTTGCAATGTTCTACATCCAGTGACAGCTGTTTTTACTGTATATGCCTAATTTTCATGGTAACCTTAATTATTAGAATCTGACATTAGTAGGACCAATATTTGATGTTTTAAAGATAAAATTAAGGTGTGCAATGAATTTTAAGCTTAGTAATTTTGGAGTAGGTAAAAATATGTGGTTATATGCTTCAGAGTGGCTCTCAAAGGTTTAATCGACTTGTGTGGGTCTTGAGTTCCATAAGTTTGGCCACCCCTGATATATAAAGCAGACAGCCAGAAATCAATTTTAGAAAAAAAATTATTAATGTACTACACAGACGTGTTTTAACTTTCAGTTAATTTATTCTTCGCTAAGAAAAAAGGTATGAACACTTCTCATCCTACATCCAGCCAACATATGTAGTTCATAAGATAGCTGAGGGGTAAAAAAGACAACACCAACTTTATTACAAAATTATTATAGGTTATTTCTTATTCCAGAAGTAAGATGTCAAAACAGGTTGATTTTACATTTGTGATAATATAAGAGGTTGTTTACATATTTGGAAGAAAGTGATTAAAAAATATTCCTGAATTTTCAGAAATTTAAGAACTTTTATTAAGACAGCAAAACATTTTTAAACTGGAAAACACTTAAGTATAGAAATTACTCAAACACAATGACAGACTACTCTGATTTGGGCTGTTGAGACTTAGTAATTTTTGCCAGTAGTTTTTCAACTGATTCTAAATCCCAGAAATTCCTTTATAGGTTATCTGATCTTAAATCATGGAAGAAAAAAGCGCAACTCCAATTAGTTCATTATTAAAAGGCTCTTTGGTGCAAGCAATCATTTTTGTCCAAATGCTTTGATTCAAGTTTAGATGTCAGTCAGATGGGGCTGGTTTCCCAACTGTGCAAATGCTCCACTCATATGAAGGGTATTGAGGGTTGAGTAGCGCAGGAAACTGGTTCTCTGATTCAGTACCAACTAGTACCAATAAGTGCCAAAACAGCTGAGGGACCTGCTCTAATTTGTACTACTGACATACAGTTTTAAGGATCTTCTAGTTATTTCTTCTGAACCTTGATGACATTTTTAGCAATAGAAATGTTGGTGATTGCAAAAAGAACTAGCATTAAAAATTTTGGTATCTAGAAAAAGTGTCAGTCTCTAGGGCTGGAATTCAGACATGTAGGCTTACAAATTTTGCGTTAATTTGATTAATGTCTTTAGGAATTCATTTGCATTTCCCCTTGCTCTTCAGTTGAAGTGGAAGGAGTTGGTCTGTCAGCAAAGTGGCAGATCTTTCAGTTATTCTTGTTTTAAAGTCATGTGCACTACTTTCTATTTGATTTGATTATTTCAGTTTTGCTAACTTCAGTCACCTCCTTCTGTATTTGGATATCTATTAAAGCTGAGAAACTAAAGGAGGAAAATTGATAATAGTTCTCATCCCCAGAAGACCAAGAAGAGTCTACAAGGTGTAAAGTCTTCAAGAGACTTTCCCTTATGAAGAGCAGCTCCAGCTGGTTAAAATAGTGTCTACCCTCTAAAAGACAGCTTCCATTGCTTACAGACATGCTTAGGACTCCCCTTAAATAGAAATAAGAACCAGGACCAGATGGTGCTAACTCAGGAGCTGTGCTTCTAAATGTAGTATGTAACCTATCAGTTAAGTCAGCTTTTGTATCAGATGACTGGATGGTAGCTGATCAAGTTTTGTAGGGTTGTTTTTTTTTTAAGGGGCTTCAGAGGTGCTCCTGGCAATAACAGCTTATAAGTAGAACCCTGCAAATCCGCAGATATCCGCATTATATCCACATCCGTGGATACAACACACATATCTGCAGACCATTTCTTGTGGATGCAGATCGGATACAGATCCTCATATTTCTATCTGTACAGAGCTAGAGCCCTGCAAATATGCGGATATCCGTGGATATCCACATTTTATCCATGTCCGTGGATACAACACAGATATCTGTGGACCATTTCTTGCGGATGCAGGTTGGATACGGATCCACATATTTGTATCCCTGCAGGGCTCTACTTATAAGCCTAACTTCAGTACCGGGCAAATTGGATGAAACTACAGTAAAGAACAGAATTATCAGATACATAGATGAACATGATTTGTTGGGGGAAGATTCAATATGAATTTTGTTAAAGCAAATCATGCCTCACCAATCTACTAGAATTCTTTTAGGGGATCAACAAGCAAGCAAATGTGTGATCCAGTGGATATGGTATGCTTAGATTTTCAGAAATTTTTGATCAGGTGCCTCACCAAAGACTCAAGCAAAGTAACTGTGGACATAGGATGAGATGGAAGGTCCCCTCCTGACTCCTGGTTAAAAGACAGGATAGGACTACAGCGGGGGTTGGCAACCTAGGGTATGGATGCCAAACATGGGAAGAAGGAGTTCTGTGGCACTTAGAGACTATTAAATTTATTTATTGCATACATTTTTGTGGGAGAAAATCCCACTTCATCAGACATTTTGAAGATGGGGGAACTTACACAATGGTAGGAAATAAATGCAGGGAAGTTTAAGTCATGGGAACAGGTAACACTGCAACAGCACATCTAAACTGTAAAGATTCAAATACTGGGGAACAGCACAGAGAGAAAGCTGAAATGAAATCACCTGTTGTAATGACAGAAAAATCCAATGTCCCGATTAAGTCCTGAAGCAATACAATCAAATTTGCAAATAAATTCAATCTCAGCAGCTTCTCTTTGAAGCCGTTATGTAGTATTCATCTGTCTGAGCACTGCAATTAGCAAATTGTTAATGGAGTGATCAGGAAGACTGAAGTGCTCACCTACTGGTTTTTGAATCGTGTGATTTCTGATGTCAATTTTGTGCTCATTTATTCTTTTCTGCAAAGGCTGTCCTATTTGTCCAATATAAGGCAGAAGGGCATTTCTGGCACATAATGGCATGAATCACATTGGTGGATGAGCAGGTGAATGAGCCTTTGATCCACACAGGAGATCCACTTTCTGGACACTACAGTACAAATTAGGGATGGACACCTAAGCACCACCTTATACCAAAAACTTACTGATTGGTATATTTACTTACATCCTTCAAGCTTTCATCCAAAACATGCCACAAAATCCATTTTCTACAGATAAGCCCTAAGATATAACCACATTTGCTCTGATTCCTCAGACAGAGACATCTTCAGGATCTCTATCAAGCATTCTTCAAACTACAGTGCCCAGCTGTGGAAGTGAAGAAACGGATTGACAGAGCCAGGTGGGTACCTTGAAGTCAACTACTGCAGGGGGGAAGCCCAAGAAAGAAAACTACAGAATGACTCTAGACATCCCCTACAACCTCCAAGTCAGACCTCTACAGCTGTGGTTTCAAAGTACAAGTCTGGACTCAGTACTGGGTTCCAGACCATCAGATACTCCATCACGGCACCCCCTGCTGGCACCACCACAAGACTAGAATGTAATTGTTGAGGCATGGGCATAAATGATTTTTTCTTCTTCGAGTGCTGCTCCTGTCCATTCCTTAGTAGGTGTCTGCACGCCCCGTGCACGGCACGCCGGAAATTTTTCCCCTAGAGTACCCGTAGGGTCGGCCGTGGCGCCCCCTGGAGTGGCGCCACCGCCACTGCCTATATAGCCACGAGCCGACCCGCCCCTCCTCAGTTCCTTCTTACCGCCCTGTCGGTCGCTGGAACGTTCCCTGGCTTCGTGCTGCATTGCACGTGGCTGCGTTATTCGGAGTACCCGAATCTCTTGTTGTTTATAGTTAGTTAGTGTTAGTTAGTTAGTTGTTAGTTGTTCGTGTTGGATACTTCGCCCGCCCCGGGCTCGGGGTCGGGCCATGCCGGGCTTTAAAACTTGCGGACGTTGCAAGAAGCCCATGCCCATGGACGATCCGCATGGTGATTGCCTTTTGTGCTTGGGCGAGGCTCATCTCACCGAGAGGTGTAAAATCTGTCGTGGCTTCAAGCCAAGGACCCAAAAGGACAGGGTACAACGCCTGAAGCTGCACCTCATGGAGGAGGCTCTTCGGCCGGTCCCCGGCGATTCGGGGTCCAGCACGGCACCGTCGGTGCGCAGTGCACCGGCCTCCTCGGCACCGTCTGCGGCACCGAAGCCGGGCCGCACTAAGACGGCAGCAGCGTCTCGGCGCCGTTCCTCCTCCCCGGTGCCGACTAAGAGGAAGCGGGAGGAGACGTCCCCGCACCGTGCCCCGGTGCGGCAGGGAGACGGCCAGAGCCACGCTGGCCAGCCGGTCACTGTATCCCCAGCGTCGTCTCGTGACCCTTCAGAGGCACGTTTTAGCCCGGGTTCCACGTCTTCGCCGACTCGAGACATTTTGGAGGAGGCCTTGGCTCTGCCAACTACGCCGGAGGCTTTCGCCGCAGCGCAGGCGCTTGCGGCACCTTCGGCCCCGTCGGTACTGTCGTCGACCTCGGCACCGCGTCCGGCACCGTCCCGAGGGAAGCCGGCTCTTCTACTGAGTCGGCGCCGCAGTCCGGCACCGTCCCGGGAACACCGGCACCGCCCCGGGAGCACCGGCACCGCTCACCGGCACCGGTCGTCGCAGCGGCGGGAGCTCCTCCTATCCGATCCCCCCAGCGGCACCGAGAGTCTTCACCTCGCCGTCCACGAGAGAGCCGGCACCGGTCCCCGGTACCGTCGGCGGCACCGCCATGGTCCCCGCACTCCTCCTCAAGTTCAGCGCCAGAGTCGGTGCCGGACCGCCCCCAACAGGTTGCAGGTCCTGTTCCTCAGTCGGCGCCGGCGGTTCCGCCCCCTCAGTGGCCCGGCTGGCAGTGGCCCTTCTGGACTCCCTGGGCCGTCCACGCATCTCGAGTGGGCGCTGTGCCCTCCGCTCGCTCGCAGGTTTGACTCCCTCCATCAGCTGCGCTGGGCGCTCCTCCCCCTGTCGGTACCGGGGAGTTGTCGGAGGTTGAGTCCTTGCGGGACGAGGCGGACAGGGAGAGTTTCACTACGGGGGCCCGTAGTGTAACTTCTGGGACACAGTCCAAGGACCCTGAGTTCGAGGAATCCTCCTCTTCGCCCCCCGATGAAGCGGTGGCGGGAGCCAAGCCCCTAGCGATCCTGGACGATTCTAGGGTCCACCAGGAGCTCCTTCGTCGGGTGGCAACCGGCCTGAACCTGCCGGCCGAGGACATTATTGAGGACGCGGACCCTATGGTCGACATTTTGCTCCCAGAGACCCCAGGCCGCGTGGCTTTGCCTTTTATTAAAACTGTGCATAGCACCACCAAGGCGCTTTGGCATACCCCGGCCTCGATCCCCCCTACGGCCAAACGCGCTGAGCGCAAATACTTTGTTCCCTCTAAGGGCTACGAACATTTTTATTCTCATCCTGCCCCTAATTCCTTGGTGGTTGCGGCGGCGAATGAGCGAGAGCGACAAGGTCGACCAGGGTCCACCCCTAAGTCCAAGGACTCAAAAAAACTGGACCTGTTCGGCCGCAAGGTCTACTCTACTGGGGGGTTGGAGCTGAGGATAGCAAACCAACAAGCTATCCTCAGCCGTTATGTCTTTAACGCCTGGTCCGCCATGGAGCGTTTTAGTGAGAACTTGGAGCAGGACTCCAGGGCGGCCTTCTCCGCGTCCATTCAGGAGGGCAAGGTGGTATCTAAGGCCCTCCTGCAATCTGCTTTGGACGCAGCCGATGCTGCCGCTCGTTCCATGGCTACGGGGGTCACTATGAGGCGCTTTGCTTGGCTGCAAGCGTCTGGGTTGCCCCTGGAGGTCCAACACACCATCCAGGACCTGCCCTTTGAGGGGCCTGATCTGTTTCCTCCCCAGACTGACACTCGTCTCCAGACGTTAAAAGATTCACGGGCGCTGGTTAAGTCCTTGGGTCTTCACACTCCGGCGAGCCAGAGGAAGCCGTTTAAGCCAGCGCCTCCTCCTTCGCGTCCCTACTTCTGCCGCCAGGACGAGGACCGGCGAAGGGGTAGAGGGCCACGTCGGCCGGCTAGCCGTCACCCTAGTGGACAAGGTCCCTCGCGCCCATCGGGGGGTGCAAAGAAGTCCTTTTGAAAGTCAGCTCGGGGGAGACGTACCAATCACCCAGGATCCAAACACCCTTATTTTTTACAACAGACTGTCCCATTATGCGCCCCGTTGGCGCCTGATTACGAAAGACCGCTGGGTTCTCAGGACGGTTCAGGAGGGCTACTCCCTCCAATTTTCTTCATTACCCCCCTCGGCCCCTCCTATGCCTCGTGGTGTCCTGCGGGACCAGGCCCACCGGCTTGCCCTACAAGAGGAGGTGCGGGTCCTACTCCAAAAAGGAGCAGTCGAAGAAGTCCCACCGTCCTGCAGGGGCAAGGGGTTTTATTCCCGTTACTTCCTTGTCCCCAAGGCCAAAGGGGGCCTGAGGCCCATACTGGACTTGCGCCGGCTCAACCGGTTCCTGCGCAAAATCCGGTTCAGGATGGTCTCCCTCGCCTCCATTGTTCCCTCTCTGGATCCGGGCGATTGGTACGCCGCCCTCGATTTACAAGACGCGTACTTCCACATCATGATTCATCCGCGACACAGGAAGTTTCTGCGTTTCGTGGTGGGGCGTGCCCACCTGCAGTTCACCGTCCTCCCCTTCGGACTCTCCGCCGCTCCGAGAGTCTTCACAAAGTGCCTAGCGGTCGTGGCGGCTCACCTCCGAAAGCAAGGAGTCGCGCTCTTCCCATACCTCGACGACTGGTTGATCGTGGGGAGATCGCGGCAGGAGGTCTTCGCCCACCTAAGCGTGACCCGGTCCCTGTTCACTCGCCTGGGCCTGCTAATAAATATTCAAAAGTCGACTCTATCTCCTGCCCAACGGATAGAGTTCATAGGGGCGGTCCTTGATTCCACATCAGTGCGGGCGAGCCTCCCAGCCAGCCGCTTCCGGACGATAAAGCAGACGATAGACTTGCTGGTGCGGTTTCCTCGGGTATCGGCCCACGAGTGCCTTCGCGTATTGGGTCTCATGGCCGCTTGCACGTTTGTGGTTCCCTTCGCCCGTCTGCGAATGCGGCCCTTCCAGTTGTGGCTTGCGACAGTGTTCCGCCCGGGGCGGGACAATCTGGACGCCATGCTATCCGTGCCGCCGGTGGTGCTCGAATCCCTGAGTTGGTGGACGCGTACCCCCAACTTGTGCTCCGGAGTCCCGTTCCGTTCCCCTCAGGCTTCCCTGCGCCTGACTACGGATGCATCCGATGTCGGCTGGGGCGCTCATCTTGGAGCGCTCCGAACTCAGGGCATGTGGGAAACAGCAGACTTGCCCCTGCACATCAATGTGAAGGAGCTGAGGGCGATCCGGCTTGCTTGCCGGGTATTTCGGGACCAACTCCGGGGTCGGTCGGTATCGGTTCATACCGACAATACCACTGCAATGTACTACATAAACAAGCAAGGTGGTACTCGCTCACCCCTCCTTTGTCGGGAGGCCATGCGGCTCTGGGAGTTTTGCATTCGCCACGAGATCCGACCGGTGGCGTCGTATATTCCCGGCCTCCGGAACTGCTTAGCGGACAACCTCAGCCGGAGGTTTCTCACACACGAGTGGTCCCTTCACCCGGAAGTGACGGATTCGATCTTCCGGAGGTGGGGTTATCCCCTTCTGGATCTTTTCGCCACTTGGGTCAACACAAAGTGCCGGAGTTTCTGCTCCTTTCGGGGTCGCAGCCCCGGCTCCATAGGGGACGCCTTCGAGATCCACTGGGGCGGCCGGGGTCTCCTGTATGCCTTTCCTCCGACCCCGCTGGTGGCCAAGGTGCTGTACAAACTGAAGGCGGACAAGGCGCTGGTCGTCTTGGTCGCCCCCGCCTGGCCCAGGCAACATTGGTTTACGACCCTGGTGCGGTGGTCCCAGCGCCGGCCGATTCCGCTTCCGCTCAGACCGGACTTATTGTCCCAGGACGGCGGGAGCCTGCTTCATCCCAACCTGGAGGCCCTGCATCTCCACGCGTGGTGCCTCCGTGGCTGACGGGTGCTGAGCTGCTATGCTCCTCCCCGGTGCGGACAGTATTGTGTGGTAGCAGGAAGCCCACCACAAGGTCCACGTACGTTGCAAAGTGGCTCCGGTTTGCGCGCTGGGCTTCGGAGCAAGGAGAGGACCCAGAGCTGGTTTCGGTTCACCGCCTCCTGGACTACTTGTGGCATTTGAAGTCAGAGGGTCTGGCGTTGTCCTCCTTGAGGATACACCTAGCGGCGATTGCGGCCTTTCGCCGCGCCCCCGGGGGTGCCTCCTTGTTCACGGTTCCCCTGGTCAAGCGTTTCCTGGTGGGTCTTTCTAAACTGTACCCAACTATTAAGGCACCCACAGCCCAATGGGACCTGAATACAGTCCTTGTTACACTCACTGGGGCCCCCTTCGAACCACTGGCGACCTGCTCCCTTCTGTATTTGTCATGGAAGGTTGCCTTCTTGGTGGCTGTCACATCAGCCAGGCGGGTGTCCGAACTGCGTGCTTTGGTGGTTGATCCGCCGTATACGCAGTTTTTTAAGGACAAAGTACAGCTTCGCCCGCACCCTTCCTTCAGGCCTAAGGTGGTGTCGCCCTTTCATCTAAATCAGGACATCTCCTTACCGGTTTTCTACCCGAAACCCCATGCGTCAGAGGAGGAGCGGCGTCTCCACTCCCTAGACGTGCGCCGGGCGCTCGCTTTCTACATAGAGCGGACTAGGCCTTTCCGAAAGACCCCCCAGCTCTTCGTCACTGTGGCGGACAATAAAAAAGGCCAACCGGTGTCCTCTCAACGCATCGCCTCCTGGATTGTGGCCTGCATTAAAGAATGCTACAAACTGGGCGGCAGGCACCTACCGCGGGTAACGGCGCACTCCACTCGGGCGCAGGCGGCTTCCACTGCCTTCCTCGCCGGGGTCCCGATTACCGACATCTGCCGGGCGGCAACGTGGTCCACCCCGCATACGTTCTCGCAGCACTATGCCGTCACCCAGCAAGCTCAGCAGGACGCTGCGGTGGGCAGAGCGGTGCTTCAGTCCATTTCCTTGTGATGTCTCCCACCTCCGAGGTATGGCTTGTTATTCACCTACTAAGGAATGGACAGGAGCAGCACTCGAAGAAGAAGAAGAGGTTACTTGCCTGTAACCGGTGTTCTTCGAGAGGTGTGCTCCTGGCCATTCCCAATCCCTCCCACCTCCCCTCAGACAGTAGGGTAGAAGGAACTGAGGAGGGGCGGGTCGGCTCGTGGCTATATAGGCAGTGGCGGCGGCGCCACTCCAGGGGGCGCCACGGCCGACCCTACGGGTACTCTAGGGGAAAAATTTCCGGCGTGCCGTGCACGGGGCGTGCAGACACCTACTAAGGAATGGCCAGGAGCACACCTCTCGAAGAACACCGGTTACAGGCAAGTAACCTCTTCTTTCAATGGGGTCCTGCAGAAAAAAGTTTGAAAACCACAGGTCTACAGCACATTGTCAGGGATCTACAACCTATTCTACAAGACAATCCCTCACTCTCAAGTCTTGAGAGACAGACCTCTCGTTTCTGACAGACAGCCCCCCGGCCTTAAGCAGATACTTACCAGCAACTACAGATCTAACAACAGAACGACTAAAGCAGGCACATATCCCTGAAACAAACCAAGCTGCCAACTTTGCCCATGTATCTGCACAAAAGACACTCTTACAGGACCTAATAAAACCAACTACTCCATCAAAGGTGGAGAAATTGATAAGATAAATTCAGGGGTTGGGACTTTGATCCTAAAATTCTGGGGCCATATTAAAATAGAAGGAACAGGACAAGGTGAACAGCTACAATGACTTTCAGGAAAGTGTAACAGTGTAATTTAAAAAAGAAAAATTGTGAGCAAGAACAAGGTCTTCATTGGCTGTCCAGCACTGTAACAAATATTATCTATTTTTAGAAATAACAGGTTTGTTTTTCAAATGTATAGAAGAATTTTGAGCTAGCAAGAAATGTTAAATCCATGAGTAACAGTGTAAGAAAAGCTCTGCCACTTGCAGTGCAATGGACTAATTAAGTTGAGAGTTATCCTCCAAAATTTAAACAGCTTGTTAAAGTGTTACAGCTGGAGTGTTTTCTTTTTATTATTAGACAACCTTTATGTTAACTTCTCTCCATCTTGTCTATATGTATGTATTCCCTGCATTTTCTCCCCTTTCTCTACCAGATGGAGAAATGATTCTAGGTTAGATTTCAGGCAAGTGGTGTTCATAGGTTTTAATTTGAGAGGCTTTGATTTGATCTATTTTTACTCTTGATTGAAAATAATATAATATGGTTTTTAGAACAGCCAACCTTAAAACCAATGCATTAAAATGGAGAAAACAAGTGTGAAATTAATTGAGTGGTCAGACTTTTTGTATGAGGCATTTTAAGCACCATGAATGCATTTGTTTGCAAAAGGTCAGCTGGCCAGTAGTGGACAGTGGGCAGCTGACCTTTTGCAAGCAAATACATTCATGATGAGTAAAATGTCTTGTACAAGAAGTCTGACCACTCTGGATTATTTTCTCCATTTTAGTGCATTGGTTTTAAGGTCATCTATTCTAAAAATCTTGTTTTTTGGGGTTTTTTTTTTTTTCGTGATTACTTATGAAGAGCTATTAGGGAATTGGCAAGTTAGCAAAGTACATGATTAAGGATTATGTTGAAAAAATATCTAATGAACTGTCTACCTGGTTCACTGCTTTAAGCTTGATTATGTAACAGGTGCTTTTGCTACACTGCTCTCACCTCAAATCTAGCTAAAACAGCCAACGTTTTGCTGCAATGTGCATTGAGAGATCATGCTTCCACATAAATGGTATACTTCCCCAGTGCTCACCCAGATCTGGAGTAAACTTCTTGCTCCAAGGGGAATCACCAAACTCTCAATCAGTATAAATCCTGGATGAACTTGAGTCATGGTGCTATTTATGCCCTAAGCTCAGAGCACAAGACAGACAACTGTGCAAGCAGGAACTAATGGACCTTACTTGCTAAATATCTCTAGTCTCAGGCATGTGAAGTGGACATGTACCCATGTAAGGAATACACAAAGGGTATGTCTACATTTACAAGTTAGTTTGAATTAAGGAGGCTTAATTCAAACTAAGTACCTCCTTAAACTAAGCTTTCATTAGTGAAAATTAAGGTATTCCTTACTTCAAACTAATGAAAGCTTAGTTCGAATTAGTAAGATCTGCCAGTTAGTTTGAACTAAGCCCATAGTTCAATCCTTAGTTCAAACTAAGGACAGTGTAGATTAAGATTAATTTAGTTTGAATTTAATAAATTCAAATTACGAGCAGTTCATTCAAATTAACAAAGTAGACTAATTTGCCTTAATGTTAAGTCGAATTAGTCCACTTCATTAATTTGAACTATTAAGTTCAAGTTTAGTTTGAGCTAAACTTGAATTTATTAGTTTGAATTAACAACTTTGAACTAACTTTTCCTAGTGTAGATATAGCCATTTGGACTAGCACTTGAAGAACAGCATTTTTTTTTTAACCTCAGTCTCAGAAATGGACAAACTCTCTGAGCCAAACAAACAAGAAGTCCTGTGGGACTTTTAAAGATTAATGCATTTATTTATCCAATGAGCTTTCATGGGTATAATCCCATTTACAAAAAAGCTGATGCCTAGTAAGGAAAATGTCAGCCACCCCACCCCCCCCGGTGAAATTTCGGCCAAGTTTCAAGCAATTGAAAATAGTCATTTTTGGAAATGAAGAGGGCAGGCTTCTAATTAGAAGTGTAACAGAGCAGTAATATCACCACAGCCTAGAAAAATGTTAATTAAATTTAACACTGCAATTTAGCTGAAAGAAACTCATATATCAGGAATCTAGCTCTAACTGAGATACCATGCATGAAGAAGCCCAAGTAATTACCTCATGCAGTAATTAAACATGTTAGCATAAATATAAGGGCAAACTTGGCTTTGCCTGCAGCACTGAATGCCTTCAAACTTCAAATACATTTGAAAGCTGTATCTCTCAGCTGAAGCAGTTAGCCTTTAATTGCTGCCTTGCAGCTTCCTTTAAGAAGAGAAATCAGTGGCAGAGTCAGATATTTCTTTAACGCATCTTGTTTATTTACAAGGTACGTTTTGTAATCGTGTTTTCCTGAATAGTGCAGAAATCAAACAGGAACCAGTCTCTTTACTCACAGTGCCAAGCCTCTCTCCACTCAGCAATCTAAACATTGGTGTTTGCGTTCCATTCACCAGTAAGTATTCTGCAAACTGTAATAGCCACTCTGGTGGGCAGGTAGCTTAGACAAACTTATTTTATAGTAAACATAATGGGTTTAAGTTTGGCACTTACACAGTGCTTTACAATTCACAAAGTGGTGGACTAGCACTGTAATGATGAAGAATCAAGGTAAGCGTTTTAACAGTGTGTAGTAACAATTAGTCTGTATTTCTTTGTTTTTAAAGGGTCAATGAACTCACCTGTAGGCAAGTAGCAAGAAATGGGGTAGAAATAGGGAGGCAGCGAGTACTTGCAATTTTGAGAAGAGAGTGAGGGCTTGACAACTGTAGGAAGTAGGGCCATCTACCATGCAGTGTCGAAAAAAAAAAAGGCACAAAAAGAGGGGCGAGGAAAAGAAATCAAAGAGATGTCAAGGCTCGAGATGGAGATGAAGAGTGGTGAATGGGGGGATATTTTTTCTTTGGGAGAGTGTCAATGAATTATGTTGTGACATTGTTGAAAGGTCAAGCTAAATGTAGAAAACATCAGTCTCTGCACTTTATCAGGCTCCAAAAGGCTTTGTTAGTCTACTCGCTGCTGTTGATGCCAAAAGCATAATATGAGGTTTAGAATGCTACCGCGAACTTGCCCTTTAATTACACTAACCTCTTCACTAAGGAGAACAAGTCATTTCAGTTTCCCAAGGATTCTTGTACAAACCTCTGCTGCCTGCTCATATTCATCTCAGCCCTGAAGAGAAAACATCACGAGGAAACTCCCAGGTCCAGACCACCTCTTCAGATATTTTATCAACAGTGCTCTCATGAATCACACTGTAAATGACAGAGGGTGTAAAGACATAGTTATGCAGTGTCTGTCATGTCAATTACTCCTGTCCAACTCCACCTAGGAGCTTCTTTTGATGGGATGCATGAGAATAGTGTCCCAGTATTTATTCTATTCAATCCTGTCCCAGTATTAATTCTATTCCATCCTGTCACCCACAGCTGATGGGCAATAACAGAGAAGTGGGTACCAGACGTTATCCATCTCAGTGACATGATCAACTTTCTCATTTCCTCATGACAAACTGTCTTTCCGCTCTCTTTTCAGGGATCACTTGCATGAGGAAATCCTTCATCAGGAAATGGGCTCTCCTTCAGCATGGGCCACAGCACAAGTGTCATCCCAACACCAAGGAAAGGGTATCTACTCCCCATATTTCTTAAATACCAAGAAAAACAGCAGAGTGAACCATTCTTGATTGATACCATCTAAACATCTTTATTTGGAAATCAGCATTTCAAACAGATACGCTGACATTGATAGTTCCCTCCCTAGAAGTGGTTCATGACTCTTGACGTGAAAGATGCTTTCTCTTATCCACATAAGAGACAAAACGTTTCTCTAGTTCATGGTAGGGCAGAAACTCTACCAATTCTGTGTACTCCTAGTCAGGCTGGTGACAACACCCAGTCTTTACAAAGTGTCTTCTCAATAGTGGCAGGCCACACGAAACACTGGGAAGGTGTACATTGCCTGCTGTTTTTGGTAACAGTTGGAGAGAGATACGCATCTAAAATACCTTGCATATCTCCCTCCAGCTTCCCTACACCTACCACATCCACCACAGTGATTTGAAGGGAGGGCCCTAGCACTACTTTATTTAATGAGCTGGTCTTCAGGAATCAACTTCCTGATCAACTGAGGAGGTCTTTATAGACCTGCTGAGTTGATTGGGGAAGGTCAAGTTAACAGCAGCAATTTTGCTGCCATCAGTAAGGATTATGTGATAGTGGCTACACTATCTTCCAGTATCTTGACAAATGATTTCTACTGGATGGAGCAAACCTGGAGGCCCAGTCCTCATCTCTGGTTTTACTCCATCTTCTGTCCCCATTGGGGATCTGTGTACACAATGAAAAATCCACTTTGACCTTCATGAAAACTAGAACTTTTTAGGAGCAACTCTAAGTTCATTTTCTCCAAAAGCCTACCTTCCTACAGACAACTTTCAGGCTGGGAACTGTCTGTGATAACTTAACCTCAGAGCTCACACCACAATCAGGTTCCAAAAGACTGTCAGTCTAGTTTAGCGGAACAAACAAGAACCTCTTTTAAAGACTAAAAAAATATCCTACTTTGTAGGCACTTTGAAGATGGGGAAACTTGCAGAATGGGAGGAAAATAAATGTAGGGGAGTGTAAGTCATAGGATCAGGTCAGACTGTTACAGCAAATCAAAGCAGTCTTTAGAGTCAAACAGTGGAGAACAGTATATTAGAGGGAGGTGAGGTAAAATCACGAGCTGTAATAAAAAAACAAACCCCCAAATCCCTATTTAATTCTAAAGTAACTGTGTCAAATCTGCACATGAATTCCAATTCTGAAGTTTCTCTTTGAAGCCTTGATTTGTTATCCCTTTGTTTAAGTATGGCTATCAACATATTGTCTATGGAGTGAGCAGGGAGATTGAAATGTTCCCCTATTGGTTTTCAAATGTTATTACTGATGTCAGATTTTTGTCCATTTATTCTTTTGTGCAGGGACTGTCCTGTTTATCCATTGTATAAGGCAGAGGGGCATTGCTGGTATATGATGTCATAAATCGCATTGGTAGATGAGCAGGTGAATGACCCCTTGATGGAGTAGCTGGTTTGATTAGGTCCTGTGGTGGTGTCTTTTGAGCAGTTACAGTATGTGGGCAAAGTTGGCAACAGGGTTTCTTGTAGGGATATGTGCCTCCTTTAATGGTTCTGGTGTCATGTCTGTAGCTGCTGGTAAGTATTTGCTTACGGCTGGGAGCAAGGGAAGCAAGGGAAGGTCTACCTCCTAAGGCACAAGAGAGTGAGGGATTGTCTTGTAGAAAAGGCAGTAGATCCTTGATGATGTGCTGTAGAAGTTTGACTTGAGGGTTGTAGGTGAAGACCAGGGGTGTTCTGTTGTTGTTTTTCTTAGGCTTCTCCTGTAGTAGTTGACTGCTGGGTACCCATCTGGTTCTGTCAATCTGTTTCTCCACTTTGTCAGTGGGTACTATAGTTTGAAGAATGCTTGATAGAGATCCTGAAGATGTTTGTGTCTGTCTGCAGAATCAGAGCAAATGAGGTTATACTGTATCTTAGGGCTTGGCTGTAGACAATGGATTGTGTGGTGTGGATGAAAGCCTGAGGATACAGGTAACTATAGTGGTCAGTAGGTTTTCGGTATAGGGTGGTTTTGACACCATTGCCTTAGGCTTAAATAGGGATTTGGGGTTCTTTTCTTACTACAAGTGATTTTTGCCTCACCTCCCTCTAATATGCTGTTCTCCACTCTTTGAATCTAAACTCTGCTTTGATTTGCTGTAACCATCTGAAAAAAACCAAAAAAAAAAAACCCCAAGGAATCGTGTGGCACTTAAAAACTAACATTTATTTTTCGCATGAGCTTAGTCAGATGCTTCGAAGTGGGATTTTCTCCCATGAAAGCTCATGCAAAAAATAAACCTGTTAGTCTTTAAGTGCCGCACGACTCCTTATTTTGTTTTTTTGCTGGACTAGACTAACACGGCTATCCCGTTGGAAAATGTAACCATCTGATCTGATTCTCAGACTCCCACTACCCTGTATTTATTTTCCTCTCATTCTGTAAGTTCTCCAACTTTACGCATCTGACAAAATGGGATTTTTCTCCCATGAAAACTCATGTGATAAATTATTGAAATCAGGGTCTGTCTGTTTTTCTACTAGGCCACATTGCTGCATGTGCTTACATAATGCCATTTACCAGCCTACACCTCCAACACTTGTAGACCTGGCTTTGGCCTCTCTACTTTCTGAATCAGGACAACATGAATACTTAAATTTTAGTTGGCAATACAGGGGTCCCAGCACTCAAGCTGAGAGTCTGTCCTGTGCTGGGTGCCCCCTTCCACTCTGCTCTTCTCCCTCACTTCCCACCCCAGGATGCTACGTCCTGGAACTTCTCCCACTCTGTTCCACCTCTTCCCTGCAGCCTTTTCCTCCCACTGCTGTCTCTGACACCTCTCTCTATCTCCATCCCTTTGCCAGCTGGGTAGGGCTTTGGAGACAGAGATGTAACTGCATATCTGTGCACCCTGGGTTATGATCTATATGATTTTTCTGTTCACTCGTGCACTGTGATTGCATGATTTGATGTCTATTACACCATGCAAGGTTTCTTTATGAATACTCGTACCCTATTCTACAGGATAAATATGGTGTCGTTCCTACAACAACATGCATGTGTACAGAGGTGAGATGTTACATAGCAGAGACACTCAGGACCATCTCTAGCACAGATGTGGAAGGATTACATGACAGAGGGAATGCAAATGGCCTCCTTGGCTCAGGTAGAACTTAGTAAAGAGAATCCTATGGTGACACAAAGGGAGGAGTTGGCAGGGGGGGCGGGTGGGAACAAAAAAAGACACTTGTAAGGACTGTAGGCTTTTTGCCTGGGAAACACCATCTTGAAACAATATCAAGCAAGATCTGGGCCCTCCTAGGCCTGAGGAAGAGACTGGCTGTACAAACATCTGAAAGCTAAACATCTAGAGCATCAACTTGGAAAAGGAGGTCAGTTTAGGCAGAGATACTAGGTTAGTATGTGTTTTTGATGCCTTTATTTCCCTGTGGTCACTCCTGACTCATTTATATTGTGATTCTGCCTTAACTGGCCATTTTCTCCACTAAAACTGTAATCTGATCAATAAACTAATACTGTTTTATCTAAAGCTATGTGGTCTTTAGAGTGTGTGAGGGAGGCTGGGCCTGATCCATTTCTTTGTTAAATGGATGGACTTGAGACCATGCTGACTGGGACTAGGTCCCAATCCCTGTAGGACAGTGGCTCCCAGTGTGGTAACTGGACTTGGGGTGCTCACTGGGAGACCATTCCCTATGTGACTGGAGAGAGCACATTAACTTCCTGGGACCGATCACGCACATGAGGCTGGTGTGGAGTGACTCTGGAGTGAGTGGTCAACTGGCAAAGAGGGGTGATTCAGGAGTGAAGATTGGGGGGCACAGTGGTACACCAGACTGGATCTGGTGAGCAGTCCATCACAGTGGGGCAGGAGGGAGAGGCACACTTCAGATGTAGGGGTGAGTTAATGGAGGCAGCACCTTGAGGGAAGGGCACAAAGGAAGCCGCGAAGGGGTCCAGCCAACAAGCCCAGTCGCCAGCCCCGCTCTTCGAATACAATGCACTTCAGGTCAGGGTACGTCCCTCTGGCATCCAGCACCACTCTCCACTGAAGTTGGGCAGTTCCTGAATATTACTCCTGCTCCTGCAACAGCTGCTCTTCCAGGTCCCTGCCCTTCTGGCAGCAGCGCTGAAGCCAGTTGTTGATGATTACTCAGGTAAATGGACTTTTGATGACTGAACATTGTCCGGTTCCCTTTTTGACAGGACTCTTTGACGAGACAGAATCAGATTTGGTGACCCTACCCCTGGTTCCCTGCTGGCACCCAGGCAGCACGGAGGAGAAAGCCACCAGACTTGAATGCAGAGTGGATAAAAGCTAGACAGTGGGAGGGAAAGGTATAGATACAGTGACAGGTGCCATAGAAAACCCCCGAGGTAGTTTATAATTCTGACTTCAGGACAGGCTTTGACCATTGAACAGAATGCAGTCAGTAGGGTCTGGGGGCCATATGCTCAACAATGAAGATGAAACAAAATAATGGAATCTACCTTGTGCACTGAGTGACAGGGGTTTTATGTAAACAACGCTATGTAATCAGATTGCATCAGAATGCATATGTACAAAAAAAGAGGCCAAATTAAAGTTGCACAGGCACCCTTCCTTCTGGTATTTTGTAATTTTTGGGTGTTTGACTTTGCAACCTTAATAATGTTCTTCTGATCTCATAGTTTTGTGCGTGTGGTTATTCATGAGTTGTAGCAGAGCAGCATCAACCTTGGGCCCCATTGTGCTTCCCACAAAACACTTAGTAAAAGTTGTTCCTGCCAAAAGAGCACAGTCTGTATAGACAGGAACAAGAGAGAGGGTAAGATGTAGAATGGGCAGAGAGAGAGAGAGAAGTGAAGTGACTTTCCAATATCAAAGCTTTGAGTAGGCCCAGGAGTTATCAGCCTTTAGGCCTCACCTAACCTTGCTGACATCTTTGTGTAGGAGTATGAGAACTAAAACTTGTTTGCACTTTTAAAAATTGTAAATACACCATGATGGTTGCTGTATCGTGTCTTCTGTGCTAGATAAACAGAACTTGCTTCATGTTTGTGTTTATATGAATTAGTAGACATGCACTTGAGCATAAGCCTTTTCATTGCCCTGAAGAAAGCAGCTGGGTGACTCCTTTTATGACTCCATGAGCAGTGTTTGACTCTTGTGCTGCATATTTACACCATGTGTCTTCTCAGTATTTGATCACCATTGACAAGCAGCTTTAGAGAGCTGAAATGAAGTGTAATTCATAGCAGAGACTATTTGCCATCCTTTATTGTGCCCTATTGCTTTAAAGTCATTGCAAAATGTTTGATGGAGGCCTGATGAAAATGATTGGTTTTTCTCTTTGGACACTATACCAAATATAGCACAACTTCTGAGATTCAGCAGAACGTTTTACTGGAATAACATCAGACACCAGTGTTAATTTTAAAAGGGTTTTTTTGTGTGTGTGTGTTAATGCATGTTGGAGGTAATGATGTAATGTAACACCCTGTGTCATTTTGAGTGATGTTCTTGTTTTGTGGAAGTTTCTCTAGAAGTTGGAGATGTCAAACTTTGGAACTAAAAACTGGTTTTTCATGCTGCAAACTCCCTCTTGGGTTATGCTGGTTTATTGGAATGAAATCCCAAAACCCAAACCTCAGCTATACAACTGTAGTTTATTGTTAGCTATGTCAGTCTAAGACAGTGTGTTTCAACCTTGCCCCCTGTCAGAAAAGAAAAAAGGTTTTGTGACACCCTTCCTCTCCTGCACCTAGACATAAAGAAAAGGAGGATGGCCAAGAAGCCTGAGGCTCAAAGGCTATGTCTACACTAGCAAATTGGTCCTGATTAAGGGGGCTTAATCTGGACTAATTTGCTCCCTGTCCACACTAGGTTTTCCCTAGTTCAAACTAAAAAATTTTTTAGTTTGAACTAAGCAAAACTTAGTTCAAACTAGTTAGTTTGAATGGTTAGTTCAAACTTAGTGCTTAGTTCAAACTAAGCAGTTAGTTTGAACTAATCACGTTTTTTTAGTTCAAACTAGCTTTTAGTTCAAACTAGCCACACTTATTTTAGTTGGAACTATAAAGTTAGTTTGAACTAAAAAGCCACTGTTAGTTTGAACTAACTGGGCACTGCTTAGTTTGGACTATGCAAGTCCAAACTAAGCTTTTAGATGTAGACATAGCCAAAGATAGTGGATGAAACTCAGGGTGGCAACTCTTGAAATGTGGCTTGGTAACTTTTGTTGTTGTTGTTGTTGTTTGTTGTTATTTCTGTAGGGGTGGGGAGCGGGGAAGAAATCTGACTCTGCTTGTTATATATCAGGCGTGGCCAAACTGAAGCTTTGGAGCCACATGCAGCTCTTGAATGAAAAAGTGCAGCTCCCACAAGAAAGCCAGAGGAAAGCAGCCCTACCCTAGAAGTTTTAAATCTCCCACCCTGAGCATGCTCGGAGCATGCTCAGGGAGGTCCCTAGTCTGTGCCTAGCCACCAGAGCAGCCATAATGGATGCTCAGCCCACTGGATGGCTTAAAGCAAGGGGGGCAAGCCCCAGCCTATGCCTAGCCAGGGGAGCCAGCTGCAGGGCCTGGGGGTTAGGGAAGGGGGTCGGGACAGTGGTCAGAATTGGTGGTATGGTCGGAGAGGGTGGGGAGAAGTGGTGGCTTGGTCGAAGAGGGTGGGGAGAAGCATGATTGGAGAGAGCAGGGAGAAGCCGTGGCATGGTTGGGACGGCAGAGAGATGCTAAGTTTTTACTGTATAGGTAAGTCTAGTTTTCATGGTAACCTTAAGTAATTATTAGAATCTGACATTGTTAGGATCAATATTTGCCCTCTTTTTATGACAAAATTAAAATGGCCAATGAATTTTAAACTTAGTAATTTTGGAGTAGGTAAAATATAGCTATATGTCTCAGTGCAGCTCTCTAAGTTTTAATAATCAACTTGTGTGGCTGTTGAGTTCTATGTTTGGCCACCCCTGATCTATAGGGATGAGGTAAAAGGGATGAAATTAAGGGGTATTGGAGGACCAGTGCTCAAAGTCCATGTTCAGTAATTCATAGTATATTTGCACTTTATTAGGGTTGTTTTGTTTTGTTTTTAGGTGAAGTTTGGGTGCAGGGATGACATTAGCCTATATATTGTATGGTTCACATTCTCTGTGGGTGACTGAGAGAGAGGATTTCTATGTATGAAATATAAGTGAAAAGGGATAAGAAAAAATCACAGTGCTTGTTACTTTCAAAGTGCTGTGCACACATTGATCTTTGTAGCCCTTGTTTTACTGGATAGGAAAGTGAGACAAACAGGTTGACTTGTGCAAGTCCATGCTATCACTGATAAACCAGGACTGGAACACAAGAATTTCTGTGTTTGGTGGACTGAGCACAAGACTGGGAGCCAGGAATTTCTTTGCTCCTTGATTTTTGACTTCAGCCTTCACTGTGACTAAGGACTGCAGATCATGCTACTACCTATTCCTAGATTCCAAGACCAGAAAGGACCATGGTGATCATCTAACCAGGGATCAGCACACCCTGGCACATGTGTGCCAAAAGTGGTACACAAGCCCATTTAGAGCAGCATGTGGCACCCTCTGTGTCCAGGACCATCCTTAGGGGGTGGCAGAAGGGGCAGCCACCCTAGGCCCTGTGCTTTTGGGGGTCCTGCGTGGCCACCCCGCCACCCCCCCATGCTGAGGAGTCACCTGGAACCATGTCCCAGGCACATTGCAAAAAGCAGCCACCCCGAGTGGCTCTCTTCCACTGTGACTGGGACAGTGTGCCTGGGGATACCATAGAAAGCAGCTGCCCCAACCAGTAGCTCTTGGAGGCATGTTTGTGAACCCTCTCACACTCTAGCCATGGCTGCTGCTGAATTTTCAGGCAATGCCTACTTTTTTTTTTTCAGCAGAAATGCCATTGGCACTGGCTGAGAGTCATGGAGCAGGGGTCCACATGGGAGTTAGCAAAGGTTACTGACCCCAGCCTCCTCTATAACACGGTCAATAGAACTTCTCTAGAATAATTCCTAGAGCAGAACTCTTAAAAAAAAAAAAAAAAAAAAAAAAAAAAAAAAAGTCCAATCTTGTTTTAAAAATTTTCAGTGATGAAGAATTCACTATGACCTTTGCTAACTTGTTCTAATGGATAATTACCCTGCTGTTAAAAATGTACACTTATTTCTAGTCTGAATTTATCTACCTTCAACATCCAGCCATTAGATCATGTCACGTCTTTCTCTGCTAGATTGAATAGCCTATTAGTAGGTATTTGTTAGCCAGGTAGATGCTTATAGAATGCAATCAAGTCATCCTTTAAACCTTCTCTTTGTTAAAATAAATAGTAGATTGAATTCCTTGAGTCTATCACTACAAGGCATTGTCTCATCAAACCATATGTTTATTGTTATAAAGCATGAACTCTGTTGTTAAGATAAAGTGCTACATACAATTTGAAACATGGTTTGGTGGTAAGAAGGCAAATCCTTCATAAGTTCACAGTGAAGCAGAGACAGTAAGATATTGTCATTTGTGACCTGTTTATGCCTATTTTAGCCCACCTTGAAATGCCTCAGGAGTAGGCTGTAAATAGGAAAACAGATTCTCCCAAAACTGGTGGCTAACACTGAAGTTAGAGGCCCACATCAGTTACAAAGAGTATTCCTGATTCTCCACACTTGTTACAAGAACCGCCCCCCCCCCCGAAAGAAGCATACAGTCCCCTTTATTGCACTTAAGTTTCTGACCCTTGCCCACCAATTAGCAACTATTTCCAGGAAACAGGTAAGTTACTAAAACTCCCTTCTCTTTACTAAAAATATTCTCTTGATTCCCCAAAGGGTGAGTCATCTTATCCAATCAATATAATTTTGGATCTTACCCAAAATATCATGCTGCCAGCTTATCCTTTGGGAACTAAAACTAAAGGGTTTGTTTTTTTTTTTTATATACAAAGAAAAGGAACAAATGGGGAGAGAGATGTTCATCACAACAATAAGATATGTACAAATGACTTGAAAATCCAAACATAGGTTCTCGGGAAAATTATACAGTTACCAGCTTGCACATTTCCTCTGCTGCACATCCTGGATGGATCTTAGTCCTTTATTTCACAGTTTAGCTGTAGATGAGTTGAGCCAGTGGTAGGAACAGGAATGAATAGCTTAGACGAGTTGATCCAGAAATGGGAAGTAGGAATGAAGACAAGATGGAGATGGCGAAGCTGCATTTTATAGTCTATGGTCAGCCATGTGGCTTGTTTCAAACACAAACCCACAGCACGTGGGCAGGGAAAGGCACTTTCAGTCCCCCTTGACCACAGGCATGTCCTTGTATGTCCTGATGACATGGATGCTGCCTTCACTCCATGGGTTCATTGTAAAGGTAACAGCCCTTGTTAAGTTGTCAATGCTGACATTAATCTGACTGGAAGTTGTAACCCAGTAGCTCAGCACAAGTGTTTGGCTATAGATACCTTTTGCGTATTTAAAACTCATAATACAACACTGATACATACATATAAATGATCTTTTCAGTCTTAGCAACTTAACCTTTCCAGTGATTCCTGACCTGGTTTATTTCTTACAAATTAGTGTGATTTTGCAAAACCGATATCCATAGTATTATAAATGATCACTCCAATCCAGCCAGCAATCACATCGCGTACATGAAGGAAGCCCTTTTTTGAATGAATCCCATAGCTGTGTTACTGATGTGCCTGTTGTTAACCTTTTTTTTCTAATGAGGCATGTTTATTTACTTTCATCATGACTCTCCGGGAAAGCCCATGGCAAGAAGTATTGGAACCTCTGCCAAATCACTGCTTCACCCATCTATCTTCTTTTTTACTGTCCATTCTGGTTCCTATTATAAACTTACTCAATCGCTGCCTTTGTTCTTTTTGAACATCTTGATTACTTACAGTATCTTTTATAAAACATCCTGGTGAAGGGAGTCTTCTTCCCTCTTATTTCCTCTTGCTGGTTAATATTTACATTAGTTTATTGATTCTTGATTTGTAAGACACAGCTAGTCACAGACTAAGCAGCCAAAAAGAAAGAAAGGGGAGAAAAAAAAAGAAAACTCAGTGCTTAAGACTGAATGTAAAGTCCTCCACCCAGGGAGAAAGAAAAACAGCATAAATAGAAAATGGGGAAGGGAAAATGTAACAAATTCATCAGTTTGGAGAGTTTTAAGTTCTCTCATTACCACTGTTTTAATATGACTTTTTTTCACACATCTAAACCTTCTAATTGATTCCAGGAAAGTGAAGAGCCAAGATAGGGTGAGAAGTTAGATCTGCAGTGGTCAATAGTTCACAAAAATCCACAAACTTCTGTTTGAGCTGAAAAATTTTACAAATGGAGCTTCGGGTGGGTAAGAAGTTCTGCACAGTTGAAATCCTATGTCCTAGGGCTCCCCAAAACAGGGTTTCAATGAGCCCTCTGGGGGTCTTTAACTGATAATAGTAGGAGGGACACTCCAGAATTTGGTTCATGAAAGACAGACACGAAAGGTTAACTAAGACTTGATGTCAGTAATCTCCATAAAACTCTTTAATGGACAGAAGATGTTTGGAACCCTAGCTTTGTCCTGAATTCTGATTCAGCTATTTAGATTCTGACTTCCAAAGTTAGTTGGATGGGGAAAACAGTAGTGAGAGCCACAGAGGCACGACACTGACATTTGGCTATAGGAAGAAAAACCTCCTAAGAACTGTTAGTGTTGCTATGTTATTTATTTGGTTCCAGGATGCTCTTGTCATTTAATTTTCTTATTGGTAAGGACTGGGGTGAATTACTATGAAAGAGCACCAAATGATTGTCTTTTCAAGTGAATATGTTTCAGTTTTTAAGTTTAAAAATCAAGTCAGGCTTACTTAAACAAATGTTTTACACATACCTACAATGTAATATCAAGCTGCAAGCTCTCAGGAAGATGTTCAACAAGTTGAATGGAAAACAAGCAAGAAGTCCTGTGGCACTAAGACTAACAAATTTATTTATTGCATGAGCTTTTGTGGGAAAAAATCCCACTTCATCAATGAGTTACTAGTCAGCTATTTGCTTCAAGAATGGTATGTGCCTTATGGATAACTTAAAAAGAAAAGGGATTGTGCCCTGTTTTGCAGGGCCAGATTGATGTAGGGGATATAGGGGCTGGAGCCAGGGGCCCCAGGCTCCAGCCCTGATGGCCATTACCATATCACCCCCCCTACTCCTTTCCGCTCCACTATGCCCCCACATGGCTGGAAGGCAGAGAGCCCCTGCCCTGCTGGTGTGGTGGGGGGACTGGGTCAGAGGCAGTCCTACCCCATCGCTGGACTGACTGGCCCATCCCCAGGGGCAGGGTGGGGCAGGCTGGCCCTGTTTGCTCCATTCTGGGGGTCAGGCTGGCTGGTTCTCTGATGGCCTCTGGTGCAGAGAAGGCTGCATTGGAACTGCACCAATTGCCAGCCAGTCTCAGTCTTGCCCCCAAAACAGAACAGAATGGCGGTAACAGGGCTAGGAAGCCAGCGCAAGGGTGGCGTGGGGTGGGGCAGGAGCATGGCCTCTGCCTCTAGTGCTGGCCCAGGTGGGGGCCTCCATGGTTGCAGGGGATGGGGCCCCAGGCAGGGGGGAGCAAAGCCAGAGAAGAGGGAGCCTGGGGCCCCAATGCCCCTTAATTGGGGCCTGCTTCTTTGCTTCTTTCAGATGTGTGGAGGCAACCTGGACTTTTCCTGCTGCTTTTTACAAGAAAATTTCAGTTCTTTGCTCCCTTGGGAAATTTTATGGATGCATGGAGAACTGGTCAGAAGGAAATGAAACCTGATTAACAGAAAAGGTGAGCGATTTTTATTTACATGGTTCATTTTTATTAACACCTACTTAGTTTTAGCAGCCGGGAGTCTTTGGGGGAATGGACATCTTTCAGATTCAATATTTTTGCCACTTCAGTTAGGGCCTGAGTGTTCACAGTTCATAACATGGTTATTTAATAGTGTCTGGAGGTATGGTGCTCTTGGGGCAACAGAGAACTAGCTGGGAGGCAGCAGAGAAAGTGAAGGATGGGGTCATGCGTTTGGGAGCCTGTGATGGAAAGGCTGAGGATGAAGACCCATTTGACTGAGAAGGGAGAAAGGTGGAGAACAAGATAACTAAAAAGTACAGGCGGGCAGCCTATGGATGGGTGGGGTGGGGAACAAGGCACACTGAGGCGGATGAATGATTGACTAGTCTGGTGAGGCATAATTTGTATGGAAGGTGAATAAGGGGCAATGAACTGAGGCTTGCTGGTCTGGGGGCCAAATGATGGATGGGGAACAAGAAACTGCTGATGTTGGAGGCAGTGAAGAATTTATACAGGACAGCGGATAAGTGAGACTGGGTTGAGTCAGAGGCTAGACAGGATTAAAAAAAGACCTACTTAACGCTATTGCTTCCAATGGGCGTTGCTGGGCAATGTTCCCTGTAAGCTGCACAGCCCCCCGCTGCTGCTCCAAATGGGACACTGCTGGCCACATGTGGCTGGCAGCCAGAGTCCGTTCCCTGGCTGGAAGACACTGTTTTCTGGCCAGCTGAGAGCTTCTCCAGAGCAGGGAGTTTTTAAAACTCTGGCCCAGAGAAGCTCTGACAGAGCATGCTCAGAAGGTCTGAGCATGCTCTATCAGTGCTTTTCTGGTTGGAGGAGCCATGGCTTGGCCATGCTGCTACAGCAGCTGGGTAAGAGTGCAGGGTGGTGGCCAGGACGGTGGGGGAGTTACTAGGGGATTGGGCTAGTGTGGGAGGAGGGAATCAGGCTGGTTTGGGGAGGGCTTACTAGGAGAGTGGGCAGGAGGATCGGGCCCACATGGTGGCAGGATCTGGCCCTTGGGGTGCCCATGCAGCAAGCAACATGAGTTGCTCAGTTGCCTCAGGGCCTTAGAGGGAACGTTGGAGTGCTGTGTACTCAGTACTTTTGTGAATCATTCTACTTATTAGGTGCCTGCATAGGGATTTAGGAACCTCACATTGGGCAGGTACCTGTTTTTTAAAATTTTGGTCTATATGAGGTCATGAAGGTGGTCTAGACTAGGAAAAGTTAGTTCAAATTTGTTAATTCAAACTAAAGTTTGAGTTTTTAGTTCGAACTAAATTCAAATGCATTAGGTGGAATTAACAAAGTGGACTAATTCGACTTAACATTAAGTCAAATTAGTTCACTTTGTTAATTCGAACTAACTGCTGTTCATTTGAACTGATTAAGTTTGAGCTAAGGGTCAATTCTAGTCTACACTGTCCTTAGTTCGAACTAAGTATTGAACTAAGGGCTTTGTTCAAACAAACCAGCAGGTCTTACTAATTCAAACTAAGCTTTCATTAGTTTGAATTAAGGAATTCCTTAATTCAAACTAAGGAAAGCCTAGTGTGGACAGGTACTAAGTTAGTTCAAATTAAGCCTCCTTAATTCGAGCTAACTTGCAAGTATAGACACACACACTGACTAAGGGTAGCCATAACTTCAGTAGAATAGATAACTCATGACAGGTATGCCGCCATTGCAGTCGAGAGATCCAACTGCAGCACGTGTAGGCAAATTCAAGCTAACTAGCGGTGAAGTCATAGCAACATAGCCTTTGTAAACCTGCCTAGGATCCTGGGTACTTATTTGGGCAGGACATGCTGATGTCCATGGTACTATTAAAGGTGTTAAGTATCTGAGCTGGCTAAGTTAAAGCTCAAATATCATGGAGTTGTGTGGCACTTTAAGACTAACAGATTTATTTTTTGCATGAGCTTTTGTGGGAGAAGATCCCACTTCCTCAGATGCTTTGAAGATGGGTGAACTTACAGAAAGGAATGAAACTAAATGCAAGGGGGTGTAAAACATAGGATCAGGTCATACAGTAACAGCAAATCAGAGAATGCCTACACATATCCTAAGAGTGCCCCACAGGCCACAGACGGCTGTTATTCCCAGACTTGAGTTTTCCTATGGTGCAAAACTCAAGCAAGCATAAGTACACGCTTATTTCTCTGTGTTCTTATATTCTGCTCTCAGCTAGCAGCACAGAATGGCTAATGGATGAGAAGCTCCAAACTTTGTTGATTTTAAAATCTGCTGCTTGTCCACGAGAATGGTTTGCTCCCAACAATGACAGCAAGAGCAGCATTCAGAGACTTTGTGGACTCACGAACAACACTGTAGGTAGGTAAGGCAAGTGAAGGAGAAAATCCAGGATAGTATCCTCCTGGGGGAAGCAGCGCCACCCACTTGCTTCTCTCCTTAAGGCTTCTACTCTTGGCATTTCCCGTCTCATTTCATAGTACTCATTGGGAATCTTCTTGTTCATCCCCAAATGTTCTGACTTAGCAAGAGGGAAACTGACAGATAAATCTCCACAGTTGTTGCCATGAATTCTGAACTGCACACTGACATGCCATTTAAAAAAAAAAAAAAAAACAGCAGTAAATCTAGTGGTCTGCTCATAAGAGACATGTAGAGAAAGGAAGGAAATGCACAAGGATTTTCATGACATCATTTGCAAGGAAAAGATTCAAAACCCTTCATGCTGTCAATCTGACTGACCCCTTAGGTGTCTGGAGTAATTAACTGATTCCTGTTTTTGTATCACAGTGGAAAGGTGATAAGAAGACAAACAAGTCACTTTTACCTTGACTCCTGTCATCTAGAAGTGCAAACATCAATAAAAGCCCTTACATGTTTTCACTGAGTGCAAATAAAACATGGTGAAGTTTATCTTCCCTGCATTTTCCCTCTTGAACATTATGTAACCAAAGTATGTTTGTGTCTGTACTGTAATTTAAGCTAACTTCATAACAGGCCTAAAAATAAGATCTGAATAGATTTGTTCAGTACTGGGGTGCCTATTCTTATAAAAAGACAGAGCTGGTAGCATTAGGGGATTTATAGGTGACATCTTTCTCTCAGTATTTTTATTTTAAAATAGTTATAAATAAAAGACTTCATAGGTCAAAAGATTGGTAGTAGAACTATAGAAATTAATTGGCATAAAATGGATATATATTAGATTATAATACATATATATAAGATGAGGATCTGATCCTCTACCATTAGGTGATCAGTCAGAATCTACCATAGGCTGGTAGTTTGATGGTGGTTGTTGGTAGTAATTTTTAACCTGCTGCTGTAATCTTTGTACATAGGGCCTTAAACAACACATAATGATAGTGCCCTAAAAAGCACTGAGTTTAATACAGAAAAGTCCCTTTCCTGAAAAAGGAGCAACAGCTGAAGTTAGGGAAGCTGTGTATGTGAGAAGGATGGCTGGAAGAAGTGGGTTTTAAGAATGGATCTGAAGGAGGGGACGGTGCTTGGCAGGAAGTGGAAGTAGAAGAATGTTCCAAGCATGTTGAAAGCTGTATGAACAAAAAAACCAAGGAGTCTTGTGGCACTTTTAAAGATGGAGGTTGTGTCTACATTAGAAAAAGTTAGGTCGAATTTGTTAATTTGACCTAATAAGTTTGACTTTAATTTGAACTAAACTTGACCTTATTAAGCTGAATTAACAAAGTAGACTAAGTCAACTTAAAGTTAAATCAATTTAGTCCACTTTGTTAATTTAACCTAAAAGTCCTTAATTCAAAATTAATAAAATTGAATTAAGGGTTAATCCAGGTCTACACCATCCTTAATTCAAACTAAGGAGTCGAATTAATACTTAGTTTGAACTAACAGGTGGTTCTTATTAATTTGAACTAAGCTTTCATTAACTTGAATTAAGGAATTTCTTAATCTGAATTAATGAAAGACCAGTGTAGAGAGAGACTAATTTAGTTCCAATTAGGCCTTCTTAATTCAAACTAAATTGCCAATGTACCCGTAGCCCTGGGATCAGCAACACAAGCTTAGTGAGCCACCTGTGGCTCCCTGAGCATCCCCTTCTGGCTCCCTGGCAATGTCCTCCAGGGGTCCAAGGTGTGCTCCGGGGACTCCCGGCTGGCTCCAGCATCGTGGTCAAAACGGGTGCTGGGGTTGCCCCCACCATCCCACCACAACTGCATGAGCCGGAAGCAGCCCAGTGGCTGTGCTGCAGCCACTAGCGCTGGTGGGAGGTATATGGGTGGTGTGCGCTCCCTCCATCCCTCCCTCCACTGGCGGGGTGGAGCAGCACTGCCCTGCTTACTCCCAGCCGGCCACCCCTCCCGAAAGCAGCCAGCGGAGAGCTGCAGCTTGCGGAGGCAGGGCCCTGGAATGGCCTGCGTCATGGAGTTCAGGCAGCTTTGACCCGACCACTACAGGCCTGAACAGAGGCCACCTCGCCCCCAGGCCCTCGATCAGATCCATTCAGCCCGGTGGGGAGGGGTGGGTCAAAGCGGCCTGAACTTCACAAACCAGGCCCTGCCTCCGTAACCTGCAGCTCTCCGCTGGCCGCTCTTGGGAGAGATAGCGGGCTGGGGGTAAGTGGGGCAGAGCTGCTCCACCCCACCAACAGATGGAGAGAGCACATGCTGCTCGTACAGCCCCACCAGTGCTAGGGGCCGCGGCACAGCTGCTGGGCCAGCACGCGCTCATGTGGTTGTGGTGGGAGGGTGGAGGGAAATGGCTCTTCTGCTCTTTTGGGCTGCCATTCCCTGATCTAGTGTGACATGACTTATGGGAAAAAATAACATTCGGAATTGGTAGGTTGGTTTAAATGGCCCTGCAAGTCTAGACCTATGGTAATTTCCACAAACATTTTAGTTTGATTCAGTGGTACTACTTATGTGAGTAAAGTTATTTGGTTTTGCCAGATCACGTCCATGGAAAGGAAGAATTTCCAACCAGGACTGCATGCATTTTGTGATTCACAACATTTTTTTTTTTTTTTTTTTTTTTTAGCTTTCTGACTCTGTTTGAATAATCTGTATATCTGTTTGAATGTTCCAAAGGGGCAGCCATGTTAGTCTAGTAAAGCAAAAAAAGCAAGGAGTCTTGTGGCACTTAAAGACTAACAGATTTATTTATCACATGAGCTTTCGTGGGAGAAAATCTGAAGTGGCTCATGTGCTAAATAAATCTGTTGGTCTTTAAGTGCCACAAGACCCCTTGCTTTTTCTGTTTAAATGTGTTTATCTAGAAAGGAGATATCAATTTATTTTATATAACTATTTATTCTTCGGAAGCTATTTTATATAAAAGAAATAAATAATTACTTCTTACCCAGAGAAAACCCCAAAATGGTGTAAACTTAAAGTGAATATCAATAAAATAACTTTTGTGTATTAAATGCTTTACTCTATAATGAGAAACAGCAGTAGAGCAATACCCCAAACATGACCATACAGAGAACAAATACAAAATAACAGAGAAAACTACAATAAAGCACTAATTTGTTAGGCCTTAATAATGGAAAAAAGAAAATCCTCAGGGTGATTCTCATTTGGAAGAGACTCTCCTCAAGTTAAAACCAAATGTTCAAAAGTCCTATTCCTCATTATTGGACGTCATAATTTATTCTGATTAAAGCACCCCTCCCCCTCACAGGCTGCCAAAGTACTCAGGGTGATGCACATCACAATAAAAAAACAATTTAAAATATAATAAAAACATTAAAATGAAAACCATCCTCTGAAAGCTTGAGCAGGGAAACCACGCAAGGGGGTCTGATAAAAGGGCACAGATGCTATAAGTAATCAGAAACAGACCAGAAATTGTGAGCAGAAACATAAACCAAATTTTGGAAGAAAAAAAGTAGAACCAGATTATAAAAGCCTCAGATAATTAAATATGAAATTGAAGTTGGTGACCTTAGTCCATGTGTGTACAACACAAGACCGCTGCTTTGATAATTGTTGCCCTCTGAACAAGGGATGAAGAGTGAAGGGGCGTGAAATCTCCTGCCACTTCTTGGCTTCAAGCTTCTTAGTTGAGGCACACTGGAATGGTGGAAAACGTACCCATTTGTTCAATAAACAGAGGATGATGGCTTCCACTGCCACCATTTCGCTATTTAGCAGCGACAAACTCACTACGGGCTGTGTATCCAGGGTGAGCCTTTCATTGATTTTTGAGGGGGTTTGGATCACGCCCTGTTTTAGAAATGGTGGTAATTCATATTTTTGAAAATGGGCTCCAAAGTAGATCCTTCTGTTTGGGAAGTTCAAAGCATTGTGGTAACCTAATACTGGAGAACTCCTAATTCTCTTGTCAAGTTCCAAAGGGGCAGCCATGTTAGTCTAGCCCAGCAAAAAAAGCAAGGAGTCCTGTGGCACTTAAAGACTAACAGATTTATTTTTTGCATGAGCGTTCATGGGAGAAAATCCCACTTTGTCAAATGCTTTGAAGATAGGGGAATTTACAGAATGAGATCTGTTCTGTAAGTTCCCCTGTCTTCAAAGCATCTGCCAATGTGGGATTTTCTCCCATGAACGCTCATGCAAAAAATAAATTCGTTAGTCTTTAAGTGCCACAGGACTCCTTGCTTTTTTTTAATTCTCTTGTGCATTCTTTGGCAGGCTGGGTCCCTGAAGTACATACATTCTCAAGAGCTTTCACCAGTCAATTTTAAAACAACTTACAACTTTGAGGTGTCCACCAGTTGCCTTGAGAGACTGTTCCACAGTCCTTTTCTTTGGAAATTTTGCCTTTGCTCATTTTCCCCACCTTGTACCACCAAAAGCTATTTCGAGGTTCTTAGTTCCCTCAAATTCTTCTTGGTGCTTTTCATTTCCACTCCCCTTCATTGCCATTGACACTAAAACACACACCCCTCTACCTCATCCCTCCAAACTCAATCCTTTCTCCCCTTTAATTATCATTTTTCTCTGAATTAACAAGTTTATTGAGATTTTCCAGGGAGTGAGGTGACCAAGCCAAGGTACTGAAAGTACCGGTAGCCCATCAGTTCCTTGTGGAGACAGGCTACCTTTTTTTCTGCTTTCGAGAATCAATTTCTAAAGTAATCCCAATTTCTCTGCCTATAATAGTAGAGACTCCTAGTCATTGAACACCAGGGCTGTCCTTGTGGGGGGGCAAGAGGGGTGATCACCCCTGGCCCCGCAGTTCTGTGGGTCCCGCTCTGTCCTTCCCTGAGCAGGACAGCATGGGACTTGCACTGCTGCCCCCCATGGCTAAATTGTCCCACACCCCCTCACCACTGCCTTCGACATGGAGCCGAAGGCAGTGGGGGGCACGGGAGTGCAGAACTGGCCTCTACTCTGGGCCATCCCACCCCACGCCCGGGCAGGGAACAGCAGCCCAGGGGCAAAGTAGGCCAGCCCAGAGGCTGGGCTTCATTCTCTTGCCCCTCCCCTTGGTGAGCTCCCCCCCCAGCGGGGGAAAGGGGTGCACCCAAGGTGGGGCAGGGAGCAGACCCCAGCCCAGCCCGCTCCATACCCAGGGGCAGAGTGGCTGGCTCAGGGTAGTGGTGGGAGTGCTGCCCCACCCTTCCTAGCATGGGGGGAGAGCAGGGGCCCCCCAGGCCGATCGACTGTGGGCCCTACGGCCCCCTAGGGTTGGCCCTGTTGAACACTGCAGAAATCTACAAGGGGGACTTTGAGGTGTTGTGGGGTCAAACGGATTAGATTACAAAGAGGAAGGGGGACTGAAGAGATCAGAGGTCTGCTAAATAAAACTGGGAGGTGTTGCTTGTTTAGGATTAGAAGGATAATGGTCTTATTGTAGGGAAAGGAGAGGTCAGGGAACTAGAAAGGCTGAACCCTTTACCTGAAGGGTCATGGTTGATTTGGTGAAACCTTTACAGTTTGGGGTGGTTTTTATATTTACCAAAAGAGATTCATTAATTCCTTAAGTTACATATGCAAATTCTAATACTGACAAACATTTTGATGGAAAAAACTATTAAAACTTTCCTTAAACACTGGATTATCTGCTTTCCATAAAAGCAGCCTTGAAGTTTGTGACCTCCCCTTTTTGGCACAGTTCTGTGTAATAAACCTCTTGTGTGTTTTGTTTACTAGGTCCCTTAGTTACAATCCTGAGTTTATGTAGGATACTGTCTCATTTAAGAAATGTGTACATATTGCACAAGATCTGGAATTTTAAAACTAAGTATAGTGCTGATTCAGCTGGGTCTGCACCAGATTATAGAAGGGTTGTTTGGGGTATGAATACTGGGATAAGGAGGAAAATGAGGGTGAGTAGGAGGAGCAGCAGTGCAGAAATATTTCCCTTGGAAAGAAAAAACAGTGAGGCAACATTTGACTGTAAGGTCTCCTTGCAGAGAATAATGAGATCAGCTGAAAAGAGGGGGAAGATTAGATAAAGACATAAAGATATTAAGCTACAGAATCAACAGGAGCCTGGGATCCTGTCAGATGTCAGTACTATTCCACTTTCCCTTGCTGCCCTGACTTGTTGCTCTTTTTCTGACCTTACCCCTGACCTGGAACATCTAATATAATATTTAGAGTAATAAGAGGGAACCCAGTCTTAAAGCTACCTTAGCAAAATCATAGACTTTACAAATGACAAAGACTTTTAAGACCATTCACTTTCTCCCCTGCTATTATAGAATTGCTCAGTTACAAATCTGTACAATCCTTAAACTGCCCCCCTTAGCATCTTAGCTTATCATAGATAGCCCATCTATCCATTCAGGACCCCCTGTATTAGCTGCACTCAGTGGACGGACCAGACCCCAAATTGTATAGCACACTGGAACAGGACCACATTACACCACCCGAGGACCTGGCTCATTAAGGACACTGTGGTTAACAGAGCCCAGTGCAGGACCCCCCAAGAGCTTTTAGTGCCCACTCCACATTAAATACATAGAAAAATGATAAAGTAATTGTATATTTTTTAAATAAAGAAAAAATCACTTTCTTCTAATTTGGTGCCCTTTAAGCCTGGAGTCCTAGGTGACCGCCGAGTTTGGGGTCAGCAAAGCGTGCCAAGAGTGGCACATAGGCCAAGCCCGAGCAGCATGCAGCACAGCTCAGGCTCCCCTGTGGCCCCACTCCCCCAAGGTTGCACAGCCTGGAGCCACAGGAGCTGCAAGCCACAGCTCCAGGTCTCCACTGGCCACGCTTCCTTCCTGGGGAGCATGGCCAGCAGGGGCAAAGACGCCTGGAGCCTCTGCTGCTGGAGAGAGATGGCCCCAACCCTGGAACCAGAGGCTGCCTATCAGCAGGGGCAGGAGCTTACCCTGGCTGGGAACTGGAGGCCACCCACTGGCAGGCACCAGTGCCCAGGCTGGTCCTGTCCCCAAACCAGAGGCCTGGCCCTGCCCCTTGTTGGCCCCACCCACGGCACCCACTGAGGATGCTGTGGGCAGGGTTGCCATGGTGGCTGGCACAGGTTGTCTACCCCTGCCTAGTTCATGTATATGATTGGGCCAGTCCTGGTCCAGGGTGAAATTTGGGTGCTATGAATTTTTGGCACAGAGATTTAAGCTGTGTAACGTCTTGCCACAAGAAATAAGAATCTGATCATGTGTCAGTATAAATATTTATATTTTTTACAAGTCATTTCCTAACATGTGATTAAGAAAAATTTAATATTCCTTTCTATTGAAAAAGTAAATTAAAATAAATGTTTCAGGACAAAGAAAATTTTGATGGATAAGTGATAAACTATTGAAAATTGAGGAGCTACCAGCTCCTTAGCTAAAATATTGTAAATTAAAGACTTAAAACACCTGTGTAAAGCATGCCAAAGGAAATAGTATGTCTACACTGAAAAATTAGCCAGATTAAGGAGGCTTAATCTGGACCAATTTAGCCCATGGCCACTCTAGGCTTTCTCTAGTTCGAACTAGGAAATTTCTTAGTTTGAACTAATAAATCCTGGCACTTAGTCTGGATTTAAGTGCTTAGTTTGAACTGCGATATGGGCCAGGACTAACCCTTAGTTTGAACTAAACCGGTTAATCTGAACTAACTGCACGTTCTAGTTCGAACTAAGTGTTAGTTTGAACTAGAACGTACGTTTAGTTCAAATTTATAAGTGCGAGGTTAGTTTCAACTAACCTCAAACTTCTTAATTTAGTCTAACAACTTCACTCTGAACTAATTTTGGCTGATGTAGACATAGCCATAGATACTGTATATCATCATCTGTTCAGATTACAGGCCACATAGATGTGACTCAAACCATGCATATAAAGCATCAGATCAGAGGATTTTTTCCCATTTGCTCAGCCCTTAGGATTGTATAGTATTACCTATCCTATTAGTGTGCAGTCCTGGCCACAAAAAAACTACAAATCCACTTCTTCATGCATAAATTTGTTCACAGTAGATAAACTGACCCTGAGCATGGAAGTTCACAAGGCTCATAATGAAGCATAACCGCACCAGGTTCCACTACTCAGGGGGTAAAATAGCTGGTTTAAGCAATACATTAAATAAACCCTCAGGATATTTTTCAACCATAATTCACTTCCAAAAATGAAATATGGAACAAATTAATATTATGGTGGGGTTTTCCATTTCCTTTATAAATCACAATCTTTGCAGATTCTACAAAGTACTAATTTTTTTCTATATTTTTCCATGACATGCTTGACAGCTAGAATGGTGTTTTTGATGCCTTTTGTTTACAACAATAAAGATTTAAAACAAACACACACCATAGCAGGATTAAAAAGTGCCAGATCAGATAACCTAGTGTTCACCTTTTCTGAATCTGTGGCATGGGACATGTAAACAAGATTTCAAAAGTAAAAGCTGCATGTTAGGTCCTGAAATGCCAATTCAGGCATCTAGCAAGTGGCCTGATGTAATTAGTCAGCACCGCCCTCTCACTAAGCAAGATGAAGAAATTAAGAGACTGATTTTTAGAGGCTCTGGGCCCTGGCAGCTCTCATTGACATCAATTGCAACTGAAGTTCAACAGCTCTGAAAATTAAGTCCTTAGGTTCAGCTCCTCAACATTATGTAGAACAAACAAACAAGGAGTCCTGTGGCACTTAAAGACTAAGAAATTTATTTTTTAGCATGAGCTTTTGTGGGAGAAAATCCCACTTCATCAGACGCTTTGAAGATGGGGGAGCCTACATCAGAGCCATAACATGGCGTTTTGCCACCCGGGGTGCGTTCCAATTGGAACGCACCCCTTCCCATTAGTGCCACTTAAAGCCAGCTCTGCAAAGCTGCCCCTTTAATAGCTCAGTTGTATTGAGCCACTTTGGGCTGCCCAGGGATTTGCCTCGTCGGCCCTGCCGTAGTTACGGCCCTGACTTACATTATGTAGGTAGCTAATGCTTTATTTTTCATTGACAGTCTAATACATCTGTTTCATATATCACCTGCCTAATGCTCTTAATATATGGCAAAAAATTCAGTAATCTGTTACATAAAAAGACTTTTCTCCAAGCACCCCCAAAAAACTAGTTCTACATAAAAAGAAAGCATCCTTTAAGTCAGAGAATAAATAAATGAATAAATCCCTGCTTGTACTCTACAGTACCTTAATGGAAACAGTTATTTTTTCCATTTCAAAAGTTAAAGAAAACCTAATTTTATAGAGAGATCTATTAAATTTCAACCATAAATCATCCAATTCAAAACTGTCTCAGGAAGTTAGAACGTTCTCATAAAATCTCTTTCAGCTGTGTTTACTGCAAGCCTACTTAAAGTTATCTGACTTCGGATCTAGTCCTGTTCTCACTGAAGTACTTTGAGATTGCCTCAGTAAGAGCAGAATCAGACCTTTGTTTTACAAAACATTTTGCATTAGCTTATATAAAAGTGGAATGGGTTTAAACTTAGATTTATATTAAATGATCAGTGCTTAAAGAAACAAAAATAAAGTTATGAAATAAAGATGCTGTGCCATTAAAATAGTCACAGAAGTCACCTAAAGTACTACCTGTCAGTTTAGCACAAATATTGATGCAAGAAAACATTTAAAAAAAACTAATTCTCATTAGTGTGAAAGGTAACATGTGGGAGACGGATCTTATGACTGGCTAGAAATATTGGAAATAACAAACACGCAGGCGATAGTGAAACAAGTTAGACTGATATATGGGCTATATCAATGGTTTTCAAACCTTTTTTCTCAGGACCCTGCTGAAAAATAAATAAAGTTTGTTAGTCTTTAAGTGCCACAGGACTCCTTGTTTGTTTTACTGAACTAGACTAACACGGCTGCCCCTTTGGTAAAGTTGAAAAAAAAATCATTTATGCCCATGACCCAACTGTTACCTCTTTGAGCACTGCTTTCCAGACTTTGGTGGTAGCTGCAGGGGGTGCTGTGACCTAGTGCCTGAGAGTCTGCAACCCAGTACTGGGTCCCAACCCTAAGTTTGAAAACCACTTGGCTATATAGTGGTGGATTTAGCAAAGCATTTGGTTACGTGCTTAACTTTAAGCTGATGATTAAACATGCCATTAAATGTTTTGCTGATTAGGGCCATAAAAGTTGTGTGATGAAATTAAGAGATTGAAAATTTAAACTTTAAGGTGATGCAGAAATAAATGTTCTGTTATTGAGACATTTTAGGTTGTGCAGTAGCGAAGTAGGTGACGTTTATTGCCTGGGACTTTTAAAACTACATTGGAAAAAGCACTAGAACATGCAGTGCTGAGAACGGTGGGTTACTCACCAGTGACCATCCTTCTTTGAGATGGGCTGCTCGGATCCATTCAGTAATGGATGTCTCCATGCTGGAGCACCAGATTGGCCGGAAAAACTTTTGTCCTAGCCTGTCAGGAGAGGGTAGGCAGCTTCCGCCCCTCACGCCACCCTGTGGCTGTATATACGGCCGCCTCCTGACCCCTCCTCTGTTCCTTAGAGTCACCAACTCCAGATGGAGGGGAGTGACCTGAATGGATCCAAGCAGCCCATCTCGAAGAAAGACGGCTACTGGTGAGTAATCCACCATTCTTCTTCGAGTGCTGCTCGGATGCATTCAGTAATAGGTGACTACTAGCCATGCTGATGGATGGCGGGTGGAGTTGGGTCTTCCACCTTCAGCACAGCAATACGCCCCAAATGGGAAGAAGCCCAGCCAACCAGAGTCTAACCAGAGTCAAGAGACGAATAGGCTCTTGGCATGGCATAGAAAGATCAACAGCTGAGGGCCAACCCAAAGGGCAGGGCCAAACATGCCGAGGCATAAGAGAGTGGGCAGGATGGGCCAAGGTCACCACAACGAATATGAAGACCGCAACGTGAAACCATAGAGGGTTGCGTTGGATGTTCTGCCTAAGTGGCAGAACACAAAGGTGTGAAGGCCAGAGGAAAGGTGTCTGGCCATAGGAGCTTTCCGCATGGGCTCGTCGAGAACACTGGAGGCCAACAGGAGCAAGTTTAACCAATGATAGTGGCCTGCATAGGAAACAATGGAGGGAATGAGCAATATCCCATGGATTGAGCACCTTGAGGTCCAAGCCGGGATCCAAAGAGTCACAGTCTCGCCTGGATGCTTCCTGGCTACACAGGTAGCCACGAGAGGGATGAACCTTACCCCCTGGACTGGACATGGCCAGTGCCAGCGAGGTCTGATTGACAAAGGTAGTAATAATTGAGAACGGTCTGGCAAGACACTACAAGCCCGTACACTGAAGGCAAAGGCCTATAGTGAAACGATGGAAGGCACAGGTATGCCAGCTACAGGATCTCAAGTTAGTGTGCAACACACTCTCTTCAATTGTACCAAACCCTGGGTTTCTTGCTGGAGAGGTACTCCAGGACACTAGCACCCACAAGGTGACGTAATGGCCTGGATGGTGCTGATGGGTTAGTACCTATAATAACCTTGATAGCATGAGAAGTCACGGAGAAAGAGAGGGAGCTCACTTGGCCTGTAATCCTGTGGGATTCCAGTAACATGAGGTTTGTACGCAAAGGGGCAGGAGAAGGCGGGGACAATGCCAACTACCCCTTGCCCACCGAGTTGAGGTGGCCCAAGGGCTCAAAGGGGTGCCGTATTAGGAATACAGTCTTGCATGTCCAGGGCACCGCCAAAAGGGGGTAGTGTCATGGTTACGTAGTGAGGCGTGAGCAGTAGAGGAATAGACCCGTTGATGTAGAGGTACTCCTGGAAATACAGTTGTCAGGGGCAGGAAAGAATATCTCCCACCCACCTCGGAAGAGAAGCCACCTGCAGTATCAACAGTGGTATTGCAGAGGTCCCTCCGGGAGGTGAGGGGAACAACAGCCCTGGTGGGGTCGCCACCAACATCGCATGGAGGTGCACCCCCGGTTGAACTGTAGATCCCTGAGCAGGTCAGTGGGTTGGTGTGCACCCAAGGGGCAGTGTCCTCTGCCAAGGTACGCATGACCTAACGTCAGGGAGGTTAGGGTGGTTAGTTATAAGCAACTCATTGAGGAGCTTTCATGCTCAGAGTGTGGCCTTCTGCCCGGGTATGCTGGTGGACTGATGCTGCGAAGGTGGACACTAGGGTGGAAGGCCCAAAATACGGTATCCCACTGCTATTCCCCTAGGGTGGGGCCTACGATAAGGACTCCTAGGATAGGAGTCCTGATCTAACTGAGGCTGCCTGCAAAGAGAGGGGCTGTAAGGAGCCTCAGCTTCTGTAAAGAAGGGGAGTATACGAAGGCCTTCCGTGGAGGCTAGGAGCTGCCAAGACCATGTGAATGCATCTCGCATGATGAGTAGGATGGAGGGTCCCATCGAGCTGTTGGGGCCACAATAGGCTTACTCGTTGTGAGTGAATGAAGGCATCCCCCACCCCCACAGCCGGGAATTGAATGGGCCTACCTGATGGAGAGCATCAGGGTAACAGGGATGGTTCTGCTTCCAAGTAAATGCTGCAAATACACGTCTCGGAGCCTCTGCAGCAAAGCTGGAGCTACTACGAGACACGCTCCTCGTCCCCAACAAAGATTTGACACGACAGTGCAGGATTGAGGGATACCAGAGGAAGGAGGAGTGGGGGGAAGGAGGGGGCAGATTCCCCATGAGTGCCCGAGGTAGCCACTGAAAAGAAGGTGCAGGCAGGATAGCTGCTGCGGAGAAAGTGCAGGCAGGGAGTTCTTGCCTTGAGGAGGACCATGCTGCCCGAGGGCAGGGGAAAAGCCCCCGGTAGGGGTGCTGTGGGCACAGTAGCAAAGGAAGAGGGGTGAGTTGGATAGGCCCCTTCCCTGCAGGAGGGAACAGAAGGGGGTCTCAGCCCTTGCAGCAGATAATAGCGGTGGAAGGAAGTTTCCTGTGATCCCATGATGACAGGGATAACAGGGAGTTAGGGGAAGAAGGTAGGGCCCCAGATGCCTATGTGGGAGGGGTGGGCCCAAGGGGGAGCAGGCCCAACTATTTGGCCTCCCCCCAGGATCTCATGCGGTGCCCACCACCGATAATGTTTCTGGGGGAAACAAAGCATCCCCTTCGAAGGGCAGGCCGAGAACCGCCTGCTGTGCATTAGGGGCACCCTAGCCTCCCTAAGCCAGGCCACCTGGCGAATGGTTACTGCCAAGGCCATGGTGTGGGCACCTGTGTCCACCGCATCACAGGCTGAAAGGAGGAGGTCGTGAGAAATTATGTTATCCTCCCCTAGAAAAGCATCATACTCCTCCCTGGCCTTGGGTGGGAGCAAGTGTCGGAATTTCGCGACTGATAATCTGCTGATAATGGCTTGGTTGTTCACCACTCTCAAATGGAAGGCCGCTGAGGAGCATATCTTATGGCCCAAGAGGTCCAATTCCCTGGCTTCCCTGGAGGACGGAAGGGGGTCGCTGGGGAATTCCCCAGAGCCCAGTGCCATCTGTACCACTTCCCTCGGGGGAATTGGGTGACCAGCGAGAGAAGGGAAATCCAATGCGGGAACCCGATATTTAACGCCCGCCGTGTCCGAAACCAGGGCAGTAGAACTTGGGCTCTGCCACCAGGAATGGGCGAGGTCCCAGACACCTGGGTGGGGCAGGACAGTTAGGGGTTCTGTGGGGGCAAAGGCCAGCCCGAAGAGGGCATTGGGAGGGGGACCCAAGGGCTGCACCTCTATTCCTAGATGGGATGTGGCCTGGCACAACAGATTGAAGTGCGCCGACAGATTTCCTGTACAGGACTCTGGTGCCTGGGAGAGGGCGTTACTGGGCGCTCACCGAGGTGGAAAGGGGGTATCCCAAGGGGACCATTCCTGTGGTCGGTAGTGAAATGGCAACGGAGACGAAGTGCGGCACCAGAGCCGCTTAGAGCCCCTTGAAAGACCTTCCTCTGGACTGGAGGCAGGAGGAGGGGACCGAGACTCCGGGGGCAGTACTGGCAACGGCAGAGTGATGTGCTGTCGCGGAGATGGCTCTACGGCGCCGGTCCCCAGTGGAGTGGAAGACGGAGGTGGTGATGGCGAATGCCCCCAGTAGGCCCAAGCCTTGGATATGAAGGCCGGTTTGCCCCTTCTGGTTGGGAGTGGGGCAAGAGGTGTGGGGAGCAAGAGGAGGTCTCATGCAGCCTCCACCACGTCCAGGGTGGATGGCATAAGGAGCAACTCTGTGCAGCTCCGTGGTAAGTCCTCACCCAGGGGAGGAGGACTGCTTGGGCGAGCAAACTCCCTTTCCTGCGGCACCGGGGCTCTGCGGTACCGTGGGTGAATGTGGCCTAAGCTGAGGTGAGCTCGGTGCCAGTGAGGCTGGGCTGCCCGGGCGTGACCTTGGATGGTACCAAAGTGCCTGGGCACCGGGTTGGTGCCATAGCAGCGCCGGAGATGATGGTGAGCAGCGCCGGGGTGATCTGGGTACCGACAGTACTGGGCTGCCCGAAGGTGACCTCGAGTGGTGCCGAGATGCCTGGGCACTGGGTTGGTGCTGGGGTAGGCACCGAGGTTGTGCATTGGTGTCGGCTACCGGCAGTGCGGTGCCGAGCTGGGTCTCGGTGCAGGGCGGGAACCCAAAGCCTCAGGTGAAGAGTGCTGGGCCTCCTAGAGGCTAGGGCACGGCGCTGTTGTTCCCTCTCCTTGGTTTTGCGGTTTGAAGGAGAGACAGATGGAACAGGCTGAGACCATGTGGTCTTTGCCCAGGCACCTGAGGCACTTCCCATAGGGGTCGTCCTGGGGGAAGGCCTTGCCGTGCTCAGCGCATGGTTTAAACCCTGGCATGATCGTAGAATGTTCCGGTCTGATGGTGGAAGGCTCTTGTGGTGGAATTAAATCCACGAAGAGATGCTCCCAGTCGGGCAAAAGCTCATAGACGACAGGCAGGCTGCTTGCGATTCGCAAGGAGCGGATGTTCCAGATCCAACATGCAAGGGGGAAGTAATGAAACTGAGGAGGGGTCAGGAGGCAGCTGTATATATAGCCATGGGGTGGCGTGAGGGGCGGAGGCCGCCTACCCTCTCCTAACAGGGTAGGACAAAAGTTTTTCTGGCCAATTCGGTGCTCCGGCACAGAGACACCTATTACTGAATGAATCCGAGCAGCACTCAAAGAAGATCCACTCTTCCATGTGATTGGAAAATGATCAGGTTGATGGTCAAGCCTATTGCAATCACTCATTTCTCACTTGAGCAAAACAAACAAGGAGTCCTAGGGTACTTTTAAAGGTCAACAAATTTATTTGTTGCATGAGCTTTCACTATTTATTTGCAATAAATAGAGTTGTTCAGCTTTAAAAGTGCCACAAAACTCCTTGTTGATTTGCTGAACTAGATTGACATGCCTATCTTTTTGGAACTCCTCACTGGAGAGTCATTCAAGCTTTTAAAATCAAGATTGGATGTTTCCCCAAAAGGTGGACTCTGGTTTAACTTATAGATATTGAACCTGAAGCAGTGGTTAACACAGACCAGTCCCCTAACGTTTGTGTTATGAAGATCAAGTTTGGGCAATCACATTGCTCTGTTCTGGCCTTTATGAAACTATGATATTTACTGGTCTTTGCCATCTTCCTTGAAAGTCTGAAATACAGCAGGATATTCTGGGATTGCCTTTTATCTTCCCTATTCACAGCATGCACTGCTTTGTTTTCTATTTTAATTGAAAGTATTTCAATGCTACTTGAGGTGGGAGGGAAACCTATGTCTGTTTTAGCATTCCCTCCTTCAAATAGTGACAGAAAATGTCTAATTAGGCTTTCCATTCACTTCAGTAGATTAATGTACAGGCTCAGTGTAGGCTTACAAACTATTTTTCCATGGGTATTTGATAAAACAGGTAAAATGTGGATTTGTCCAATTTCTGATTAATATGAAACTTAGTTAAGTGACTACCTACATAAAATGAATCTGTTAAACAATACAATATCAGTGCAAGAATCAGTATAAAATCCCATACAATAAAGCAATTTAGAAACAATCCAAGGGCCATAATTCTGAAACCTTGATGCTTACAATTTGACACCTAATTCTATATTTATGAACCTTAATAAAGGTGGCTTAGTTTTAAAGGGGCTGCTCTCTCATAATTCCCACTGATGTGCATGGGCACTGAGAGCATTCAGCATTTCATTAGGGCACTTGTACTTAAGTACTTAAACATGGATTTAGGTGCCTGACTTGCAATTTGGAAAATTTAGCCAAGGATCTTGAAAGTGACATAAAATAATTAGCCCCATTATTTAATTCTGTGGAAAGATTAAACAGCATTCTGCATCACAACAAAGTGTTATCTCTACACCCAGCGACCTGTCTAGAATGTGTAAAAGGACTTAATCATGCAAATCAGAGCAATTCAGTTAAAAGCCAGTGTTTAGTGTAGTGACACTTTCCATAGAGTCATTTGAGGCAATGGTCACATGTGTGCATGTAAAATCAATCCTGGAAGCAGCTCCTTTGTTCCAAAGGCATCTTCCAATTGAGCCATTGTCCTCCAAGGACAGCTGGCACCCTGACTTCATCTGCAGTGGGTCAATCTCAAAAGCAAATGATACAACAAAACCAACTAGAATCATCTCTCACAATTCACTCTTCATTTTCACTCTGATTCCAAGGGAAGAGGTATTGCTGTGACTGTAAGAAAAGTGGCCTTAACTTGTACTAACTCATGGATAAGAAATACAAATTGGTACGGTAGGATAATCTTTCTCTTTTTCTTTCCAGCTTCATACAAATAGTTTTGTATTATATTAAGTAAATTTACATTTGAAGTGAAGCTAATTAGGAGAGTTGTACAGGTTATTTTTAAGTTTAACACAGCAGGGATTTTGATTAGACAAGTTTTAAAATGCTTTAGCTACCACACCCAGCCATTAGAATGAAAAGCCTTAGATTTAAAGGTCATTAGAAAGTATTACTTTATGCTGAACTGTTAGATTATTCTAATTCTTTTACATACAACAGAGATAGTTTTATCCTTTATAATATAAATTCATTTTCATATCATTTTAGTTTGTAGCATTGTTAAAGTTGGCAGCCAGTTGAAACACTACTAAAGTCGTTTGTATTTGCAATGCAAATTTTCCTTGTAATGCCAAATTAGGGAAATCAATCAATTATGAGTTAAACACAGTTTCTGGCTTTTGAGCTAAGCTACATCTGTCAGCTACTTTGTATAAATAATGGACCTCTAAATGATGTTTCCATGAAAGACTGTCCACCTAAGCTTTTCTAGAGAGAAATGTGTGAATTTCCATCCCCAGAATGCTAACACCTCAAGCAGCTGTTAAATATCTTCCCCTCATTGTTCTACAAATGGGAAATCCTAGATGATAAAGCAAGATCAAACTACCTTTGTAGTTCCCTATAGCACTGTTTTGAATGGGGCATTTTTAGACAAGCTACGTTTTCAGAAAAGAACATTGGGTCTCTCATGATCGCAAAAGAAGCTTTTTCCCTTGTTTCTTTTCCTGTTGGTGTTTGATTACTAACCATCCATACAATTTTTCAGTTACTAATCTAGGTGTATTTAAACTGGATAGTGGCTATTGTCATTAAATCAGTGAGAGACATACTGAACTGAGCTCTGTGGGGATCAAGTATTTAAGTAAATTCTCTCCTTAAAAAAGTGTTAAATACACATAGATCTTTGTTGCAAAAAAAGTATTTGCTCCCTTTGTTCAAAAGATTGTGTTAACAGAATGCTGTCAAGGTTATTGTATAGTTTTCACAAATGTCTCTCCTCACTATTTATGGTACAATAAAGTTGTGGAAACTTAAGACTTCAATATTTTCCATACCTATTGACTGTATAGAGTTTGTGACAAAAGTGAGGAAAACAGAGTTTGGGGATATAGAATGGCATGTGTGGGGATGGGGCAAAGACTGGTGTATTGAAATGAAGAACAGCAGATAATGGAAGAAGAAAAACAAGGAGTCGTGTGGCACTTTAATACTAACAGATTTATTTTTCGCATGAGCTTTCATGGGAGAAAATCCCACTTCTTCAGCTGCTTCGAAGATGGATGAACTTACAGAATGGAATGAAAATAAATGCAAGGGAGTGTAAAACATAGGATCAGGTCATACAGTAACAGCAAATCAGAGCAGTTGTTAGGTTCAAACCCTGGGAAGCCTGAAGTCAAATTACCTTTTGTAATGGGAAAAGAACCCATAGTCTCGATTAAGTCCTGCTTTCACAGAATTTAGCTTGCATATTAATTCAAGTTCAGCTGTTTCTCTTTGAAGTCTTGATGTCCCAGCCACATCTCTGACGACAGTCGTTAACAAATCATTTATCGAGTGATTAGAAAGATGGAAGTGCTCAGCAACTGGTTTCTTTGTTTTGTGATTTCTGATATCAGCTCTATGTTCATTTATCCTTTTGCGCAGCGATTGTCCTGTTTGTCTAACGTATAAGGTGCTGGGGCATTTCTTGCACATGATGGCATAGACCACATTAGTAGATGAGTAGGTTAATGAGCCTTTGATGGAGTAGCAGGCTTGATTAGGACCTGTGATGGTATCTGTTGTGCAACTACAGATGTAACAACAGAAACATTAAAGCAGGCACACACCCCTGCAACAAACCATGCTGCCAAGTCTGCCCACATATCTGCTCCAATACCCAGCCACTGGGGGAAGATCTATTTGCTGGGTTCAGGGACTTGGTTGTTACATGTTAAACATTCTAGTCTCATTAGTAAAAAGCCGGACAAAATCACCTATTTTTAAAATGCCTGGAGGATGGAGGACATGAAGGTTAAAAGGAGGACATGTCCTCCTTTTGCCGAGTGTCTGGTAACCCTAGGCTTGTCTGATGAGTTAGTAGCATTGAATTACGTGTAGAATGTCACAGAAGTTTCTAAATTTGAGACTAGAAGCTTCTCACACCACATAGCAATTTAATTAATGTGAGCCTGACCAGAGAGTTGCATTGGGTGCTAATAAAACATTTTGACATAAATACTCCATTGATACATTTAGGCTAGTAAAACTTGATCCATTTCAGAAGATGCAGCATTTGTAGCACAATGGTTAGAGTTGGAAGTTATTGCAGTGATCAGGTTTCTACACACATGTAATGGATGAAAAAAAAGCAAGGGGTCTTGTGGCACTTGAAGACTAAGAGATTTATTTATCGCATGAGCTTTCATGGGAGAAAATCTCACTTTGTCAGATGCTTTGAAGAGGGGGAACTTTCAGAATGGGATGACAATAAATGCAGAGGAGTGTAAGACGTGATCAGGTCATAGTGCAACAGGAAATCAGAGCATTTGTAAGGATTCGAACTCTAGGAAACAGCACACGGAGGGAGGGTGAAATCAAATTACCTGTTATAATGTGAAAAGAATCCATAGTCAAGATTCAGCCCTGCTTTCACATAATCTAATCTGCATATTATTTGAATTTCAGCTGTTTCTCTTTGAAGTCTTGATGTCCCATTTATTTTCCTGAGGACCATCATTAACATATCATCAATAGAGTGATTGGGAAGATGGAAGTGCTCAGCAACTGTTTTATTTGTGTTGCTGATGTCAGTTTTGTGCCCATTTATTATTCTGTGTAGGGACTGTCCTGTTTGTCCAACATATAAGGCGTGGGGGCATTTCTGGCACATGATGGCATAAAAAAACATTAGTGGATGAGTGGGTGAAGGACCCTTTGATGGAGTAGCTGGCTTGATTAGGTCTTATGATGGTGTCTTTAGTGCAGATATGTGGATGAAGTTGGCAGCTTGGTTTGTTGCAGGGGTGTGTGCCTGCTTTAATGTTTCTGTTGTTAGGTCTGTAGTTGCTGGTGAGTATCTGTTTAAGATTCAGGGATTGTCTGTAGGTGAGGAGAGGTCTGTCCCCCGAGGCTAGGGAGAGTGAGGGGTCATCTTTTAAAATAGGCTGGAGGTCCTTAATGATCTGTTGTAGAGGTCTGACTTGAGGGTTGTATGTGGTGTTCTGTTGTTTTCTTTTTTTGGGCCTAAGTTTGACTGACTACAATATGTAAAGTTGTTTTAATGTCATTCTTAAATACTTTCAGTTAGTAAGAGAACTTGTATAACATTTTATCCAATGATGTCAAATATGATTCACCAGTACTAATTTAATGAGACTTTGGCGATAGATGTTTTACAGCAGTAGGGACATATTAGTGACCACCTGACCAGGATTGTGAAAATAACTGGGAAATGCTCAGGGAGATTATAAAGGCTACAGAAATAAAATTATCAGTAATAAGGGGTATTGACCAGGCACATGGCACCTCAGGACAGGATGCAGAGATCAAGTTTCTTGACTGACGGCTTCTTGGAACAGCTAGTCCTGGAGATGCGATTCTTGATTTGTGCCCTAAATGGAGCACAGGCTCTGCTACAAGAGAGGTGATATGGTTGAACCACTTGGTAACAGTGACCATAACATAATAAAACTTAACATCTATGGGCATGAGTGCACTGCCCATCTGGCAATTCTCACAAATGCCAGAGGGGCTAGTTCACTCAAGGGCTGATGTGTCCATCTTCCTGAAAAAAATTACATAAAGCCCACTGAAGGAGTCTTTCATCAAGCCCTACAGGTGGGTTTGACCAAGCATGGTGATTTCTCTCTCCTTGCAGATCCACCCTCCTGGCTCCACCCCTTCCCACTTCTTCTCTTTCACAACATGGGCCCAGCAGTGCCCTGGCTGGAGCGCAGCAGCTCCTTCTGACCCCCACTCCCCATTTCTGCCCAGTCTTGTCCCTTGTATTAATCAGTTCAGAAAGTGATTGTAGTACAAAGTCACTTGATGATGACCTGTTCCATTCCTTCCCTCTGAAGCACCTGGCATTGGCCAGTATATGAAGACAGGATACTTGACTAAATGGACCATAGATCTGACTCAATATGGCTGTTCTTACGTACTTTTCACATATTTGTAAACTGCAGCACAGTGACATTATGTAATTTGTCCAAGATCATATAGTCAGTTAGTGAAAGGTTTGGAGTAGAATCCAGACCTGACTTCCAGTTTCTGCTTTAATCATTAAATACAATGCACCAAATGGATAATTCACTGAAGGAAATGGAGTTATGTATGATGAATTTGGTCCAGTGCCAACACACTATTACAAATAAAGTGGCTTATACATGTAATGGCTGAATGCATTTTGTGAAAATACACTTACACATCTGCATACTTTCCTTACTCTCAATACATGTGTAACTAAGTGAAAAAAGGAAAAAAAAAAATGAATGGTCTATCTGTGGTCTCCAACCTTTCACCAGCAGATGGCACAACAGTTACAGTTTTAACTGCAACTGCCATTCAGAAGTAGATTGCGAGTGACAGATTGGAGACCACTGGACTATGGTATACAGGAGCTCCAACTAGATTATCTAATGCTCTCTTCTGGCCTGAAAAATCTGTTTGTTATATACTTCATGAATCCAGAATGATAGGGAACAGTGAAGACATCCCCATGCATGCCAGATGAATTCATATGAGCCATATAAAAACAGAATTACTTAATTGCTTATAAATTACATTTTGATGTTACCTGTAATTTTAATGTTGTATCATGAAGAATAGTTTATGGCAAAGGCTAGCTGCTTTGAGCCAAAATACCAATATCAAGATATCAATATTGTCTCAAAGTTGGAAGACTGATGATTTTTCTTGAAGATGCTAATTTGTGAAAACTCTGGTTTCTGCGGCTATACAAAGAAATTGTAACATCTTTTTTTTAGTTCAGTCGCATTGTACTAAGACATTCTACTGCTATTGATGATAGCTCCTCCTTTCATGCATAACTCAAGCAGAAAATAGATGTCCTTAGCACTCGCCTGTCATGAACTTACTCCTGCTTAGCTATTCCTTTTAAATTTCTGGTGGAGGATTTTCATCCTTCTCAACCTCCCTCTGGGAGGGGATATCCTCTAAGTAGCTATCCCTAACTTTTGTTCTTTCTATTATAGTGTCTCTCTGAGATGTCTCACTGGCAGCCAAGGCTGCCCACCATCATCTCTAAATGACATGCTAGTTTACATCTGCCTGGCGGTCACTCACTGATACTTTTGCCTCCAACATATTTGTATGTTTTGATCATACCAGACGTTGGCTTTATCAGATCTTCCTACTACTAAATGCATTAAAAACACTGTCTGGGTTGAAAATTCTCTTAGTTTCATTGCAGGTGTTCTATCACTCTCCTTATGTAATCCTTCACTTTGTTCCAGGGAGCAGAAATTCTGAACGTAAACTTATTTTTCCCTCCCATATCATCTTCTGTGCAAGTCTGCATATCATTTCTGGAATGCTGCCAGAATTGTTCCTGACCTTTTTTCTGCTAAAATCCTTATTCTTTCTGCAGTCATATAGAAGTTAAAAATTCCCATGGCAGTTTTCAAAGTGATTGGGAACAAATACAATTCCTGGCTATTGTATCCTTCTTTATTGATCAAGGTCAAAACTCAGGCCTCTGGCTGCCTATAGACACCTGCTCCTAACAGCTGAGTCTACCTACTTTGTAAAGCACAGACATGAGCCCAAACCATAAGCAGCATTCCAGAATGGGGCCTGAGGCAAGCCCCACAGGTTGCATATTTAAACACATCCTAACCTGATTGCCCTGTGTCTCATGCAAATTACTTCTTCAAAATACCAGGAATAATCCACAGGATTATGTGGTTGTGCTCATCTGAATTTAGGCCCACATTCTTCCTACTCCTGTCAGGTTAATTTATTCCTGTGTCCATGCTACCATAAAAAAGTTTAGGACCTGAATTGGAATCCAAGACAGTGTGTGAGCTATTGCTGAACACACACAGCCAGACTGTCAAAGAATAGACTGCCTCCTTGGGAATCTGTCCTAGTGCAGTGTTAGGGCAGGATCTGTGGATTTGTTTTAGTCAGGACTTTGTAGATAGTGTAGCAGGGCAGACAGAATCAATAAACCTCACAGGGATGACACCAGACACTGTGCTTCAGTGCCTAGATTTAAGGAGGTCGCTGGTAATCTGTTCAGAATTACACTAAACTGTTGAGTTAAAATTGTACAGTTCTTGAAGTAGGAATCAGATTTGATACAGTGCTAATCACACTGGTAGGACTCAACAAATAAGGGTAAAGAAAGAAAAACAAAATTGCAGTAGAGATGACTATAAAATAATCAAAGATTTTAATCACCTGTCACTACATTGCTTTGGAGAACAGACTTTCAATGCTATCAATACCTGCTTCCAGTATAGGTAAACATAGCCAAGCCAGATTTGTGCCCCATTTTTGTTACCATCTCATGACAATGGATTCCCACTGATGCACTTGCTAGTTTCTCTACAATCCTGGTTATAAAATACATAGGCAGCATAGCCTGTGGAATATCAGAATAATTCAGTTTTAAAATATTCTATATTCTGTTGAATGACCCTTAATTTGGAATGTTTGTGTGTGCAGGGGTGTTTGATACTTCTTGAATTGGTTAGCTCTTTGCAGCTATATCAGAGTCATGTGTCACAACACTACTAGTTTAAAAAAAAAAAAGGAAAAAAAACAAGTGGCATGATGGGATAAAATAATCTCAAACACTCGCTGTTTGTGTACTTAAAATTCAATAGCAGACTGACTGAAAAATGCAAGTTACATTAAATCCCTGCGTGACACACTGAAAGTTTAGGGATTAATCTTTTTCTCAAAGGTAACTAAAATGATAAACAACTTAATATGGGAATAACTAGGAAAAATTAGGTTAGTAAGAATATTGCAGTACTGATGTGACACAGGAATGCTGGTAAGAGACTGGCTTTTATATTCTTGACTCCAATCCCCAAACATGGTAATTACAAAAAGTGACTGACCCTGACACATGACGAGGGTCAGTGTTCATTCACTACAGTGATTACGGATACAAACAAGCCATTGCACAAATTTTCATCATCATTTGAAGACTAATCTAACAGCTTTCCTTGTATTATTTGTATTCTTTCAGGGAGGAAATCAATGGCCAAAAAATACAACTGTGAGGGGGAGAATCAATCTTTGTTTTTTACTGAAAATATTTGGTATTTTTTTCATCCAGTTCTACCCCACATTGACCATTCCATGGGAATTGCTATAAGAGAAATATGGATGTGTAGACCTGTATAAGATATTGTCCTGGTATAGAAAGTTTATTTGTGTGTTTGGCGATATTGCAAAACCATTGTATAGGTTGGGGGAAGAGGGACACCATTTCACTGGTCAGCAGAGCATGATTTAACATTTGCAGAGTTTGAAGACTCATGCAGTTGTCCTGTTGCAGCACACCCATGTTTAACAATCTCTTTTGCTATTGGACCCAGACAGTCATACTTATGCTTTTAAGGTAGCATTGACACAAGAACACAGGGACATGGGCTAGTGATGGCTTATTAAAGCAGAAGTCTAAGTTCTCCAGAGAGAAATTATTGCATCCCCTAAAAGAAACTCCTGGTGATGATTAAATCTAGGGAACATTTTCACCTCTATTTGTATGGAAGATAGTTTGTGATCAAAATGTGCCATGCATCCCTGCAATAGCTGTTTAGATTCAGGAATCCTCCAAGGGGCCATCTTGAGTCTTTCCAACCAACCATGATTTCACAGTCACAGGTAAGCTTGTGGACAAGTGTGTTAATGCTGATGCCTTGTAAAGAAGGCCTTGAAGGAATTATGTCCTAAGCAGGAGAGAAGGGAATTGAATGCTCAAAGGAATAAGTAGGCCTAGGAAGAAATGGGACAATTATCTCTTCCTATAATTTGTAGAAGTGCAAATGTTCCTGGTTCATCCACTGGAATGTGTATTTGGAGTTGCAGGAATGGATTTCAGACCAGCTAAAAGCTTTCTAAAGAGACGAAATGATGTCACAACAATCTGTGACTGGAAAATTCTATGGCAAATACAGTAATCTTGGAACATAATAGCTTCATAGAAATACCATGGTACAATGTTTCTGGTCACAGTAGGAAAGTTTGAAATTTAAAGATGAAGTATGGAAAAAAAAATAAAAATAAAGCCACACTGGGGAAAGGGCATAGGTATCATCTGGATTTTCATCCTAAGAATAAAAGAGGATGCTAATAGTTAAGCTTGCATCATTTGTCATTTGCAGATTGTTTCTTTTCTATTTGTTTGGGTTGGGCCATATAGGGCATAATACTAACTGAAAGATCAGTCAAGCCTGTAGGGACTAATAACAAGTATTTCTGCTGTAAGATTGGACCCATCAGTTTGAAACAACAAAATGGGAGAAAGACCGGTGTGTGTTAGTCAATCACAGGAAGACTATGATCCAACAATAGCGTGTGGCTGTAAGAAAGAACAAATGTGATTCTCGGACGTATCCAGCGATATAATTCCAGTAGAGATGGCAAAATGTGAATGCTATTGGTCTAGACTCCAGCTAGAATATTTTGCACAATTCCAGTCTCCCATGTCCAAGAAAGATTAATTTAAATTGGACAGGTGCGGAGATGTTCATCTAGGATGATCAGGAGAATGGAGATCTATCTTATCTTATCTTATTGGAAAAGACTAAAGCATTTTTGCTGGCTTAGCCAAGGCGATATGATTGCTCTCTATAAACACATTGGGGGTGGGGGTGGAGGAATGTGAGGGCAGAATAGGAACTATTTCATTTCAAGTAGAATGCTGGAAAAAGAACAAATGGATATAAATCAGTCATGAATAAATTTAGACTGGAAATTAGGATATTTCCTATGATTATAGAAGTGGGGTTCTGGAACAACCTTTCAAGAGGAGTAATGGAGGCAAACAACTTAACTAGTTATAAGATGCAGTGTGATAAGTTCATGACTGATTATTATTGAACCAGGTTGCCTATGTTAGCAGGGGACTAGACTCAGTGACACAGGAGGGGCCTTCCACTCCTGTCTACTCATGGCATCCCCATTGTGGATTCCATTGAGACAATGGGTGGAGCTAAGATGGGGGCAATGGGGTGAAACCTCACTGAAGCAGTAAGCATACTAGCTGGCCTTCAGAATAAACATAAGAAGCAACGAAACTCCTTTTGGAGCAAAATATCTAACCATTACCAAAAACATGGGCCACATGTAAATCGGGTCAGGGGCTGAGTTTTGGAGAAGCATGGGAGAGGAAGGAGTTTCTTTGGGATAAATGCAAATGCTGGAGGCATGCTATTATTTTAATGAAGGTCTGAGTGTGAAAGGCTATGTCTACACTAGGAAAAGTTTAGTTTGAATTTGTTAATTCAAACTAATAAGTCCAAGTTTAGTTCAAACTAAACTTGAACTTATTAGTTCGAATTAACAAAGTAGACTAATTCAACTTAACATTAAGTTGAATTAGTCTACTTTGTTAATTCGAACTAACTGCCCTTATGTCAAACTTATTAAGTTTGAACAAAGGGTTAATCCTAACCTATTAAGCCTCCTTAATTCAAACTAACTTGCAAGTGTAGATATACCCAGAGAGAGAAACTGTCAGAAAAACCAAAGATGACACAGAAAGCAAGAGACACATTTCAGAAGGAGGACATTGGAGGACACATGGAGAAAATATAGTATTAATATAATATTCTTCTGATTTTAGGGAGTCCTGGAACACTTCCCCCTAAAAAATAGGGTGTTTTGGGACATTTCAGCATACTTTAACCCCTGTAAGTAAAAAGCCAGACAAAATCATGTATTTTTCAAAAGTCTGCTGGATGGAGGACGTGATGGTAAAAAGGAGGACATGTCTTCCTTTTGCCTGACATCTGGTAACCCTAGGTATGACCCTGAAGAAGAAGTAAGGGAACTCTTAGGACAGAGTACTGGCTGGAAAAAGATGTGAAGAGGAATGAGAAGTACGTAGTGGGTTAGCAAATATCATTTTTAACTGAGTAATGTGGTGTTATTGTCTGTTTCAAAGGGATTTCCTGGAAAACAACTGAATAATTGTTTTCTACAATGTCTGAGGAATATAGAAAAATATTTGCCTTCCATCAGGATCATAGATAATGAAAATCCAGGAGCAGATTATTTCTACAAATCTAGGATTGATAAGAAAAGATGAATTTAGAAAAAAGAACCACCACTAAAATCATTACATTTATTACCTTCAAATAGTGAACAGACTAAATAGTGAATTTTGAAATTATCATTGTTCCCTGACTAATTTAAAACTTTAGTTCCTGGAAATATCATAGTCCTCATTCCACCCTACAGATTACTTTGCCACGTATATAATCATTTAAAAATAAACATTCTAGTATTCTTCACATATATAGAAAGTCCAGCACCTCAAACACAGTGTCTGATTAAGTGGGATTTTCTTACTCAAAATTCTGTACAATAAATAAATTTGTTAGTCTTTCAGTGTCACTGGACTCCTTGTTTGTTTTGCTGAACTAGATTAACATGGCTGCCCTTTGGAAAATACATATATTTGCTCTCTAGTTGTTCTTTTTCAGTACCATATAGCTAACTCTATTAATACCACATTTTTATTATTTCCTATTGCACTTCTTCAGAGCTTGCAATATCATTCAGTTGTACACTGACACAGGATTTAAAAAACAAAACAACAGATAACATTTTGTTGCTGAAACATTGTGCGTACTGTCTTTCCCTGAGAAAACAAAGAGTACTGTTACAACAGGATATTATAGAGGTTTTTTTTACGTCTTTTGTTCATACATTTCCCTTCTCTGAGCTGTGGGGTAATCAGCACAAAACAGGCATTTGAGCAAACTAGTGATAGGTTAATATACAGCAATCTACACTACATCTCTCCTACATAGGGCAACCAGATAGCAAAGCCTGGAAAGGAGGACAAGGGAAGTATGAAAAGGAGGACATTGGAGGACACATGGAGAAAATGTAGTATTAATGCAGTATTAATTTTCTTCTGTTTTTAGGGGGCCCTGGCACGCTTTCCCCTAAAAATAAGGTATTCTGCGGCATTCCAGCATACTTTAACCCCTATAAGTAACAAGCCAGACAAAATCATGTATTTTAAAATGCCTTCCAAACGGAGGATGTGAATGTAAAAAGGAGAACATGTCCTCCTTTTGCCTGACATCTGGTAACCCTACTCTTACATGACTAAAGGTAGCGTGGAATTGGTTTTAGATTTTGTGGTTCATTATTCAAGAAGGCTGAAGCAAATCCACATTGTGAAATATTGAGTCTTGTATGTCCACTGTGATAAGATTAAAACAAACAAGAAGTTCTGTGACACTTCTAACTACTAACAAATTTATTTAAGGCATGTGCTTTCATGGGCTATAACCTACTTTCTTAGATGCATGAAATAAAAACAGTTTTTATGTATCTGAGGAAGTGGGTTATGGTGACAAAAGCTTAAGTCTTAAACAAATTTGTTAGTCTTTAAAAGTACCACAGGATTCCTTGTTTTGCTGAAATATACTCACACGGCTACCCCTCTGGAACTTGTGATTGTTATATATTTCACAGAAACTACTAATCCCTTCCCCTCCAACTTATCTTTTTTTTTTTAATTTGTTCATAATATAGACCATGAATGGGATATTGATTTCTATATAGGTATTTTATAGTGAACAATGATTACTATTGCATGATGAAGTGTTGGCAGGATGGTAGAGACCCACCAACCGGACCAAAAACAAATACAATTTGTAATTATCAAGAAGTCTTATATTTATAAATGGTCTATGACTTAATACTCGACTTACAATTTGAAGGAATCATTGGAATTATTTTTGTTGTGTTTACCTTTGCAGTCACAGTTGATATTGGTAGATAATTGATTAATACGTAAGTCTTATTAATTTAAAGGGGCAAAGCTTGAGCAGTTTGTAATGAGACACAGAGCTTTTCATGCTTAGGACACTGGTCTGCCTCCAGCCCAGGCAGACGACGCTCATTTGCTCTTCAGTGACTTCTGAGTATGTTGTCTGTTTCATAACATACACCATTATGATTGGCATCTACTGTAGGCAGTCGAAGCAGAGACATCGCTAAAAGATGGCTGCTAATGCAATAGAAATACCTGTTGCAGTTAAACTATTTCCTAAATATATTTCACAGTTTTAACGTGTTAAGTGTTCCTTTTCCTATTCCATTTGCAGGTTGCTGAGTACAGTAAATGATCTGTTCTTCTCTGAGCGCTGCTCGCATCATTCCATTGTAGGTATCTGTGTATTGCAGCACACGATTGGCTGGAAACTTTTTAGCTCTAGCCTGTCGGGACTGGTGGTCAATACCCCCTCTTGTCGCTTCCACGGCTATAGATATGGCCGCAACCCAGATCCCCCTCAGTTCCTCCTTCTGCCCTCAGCGACAGTTATGGAACAGCCTGTTCCTTGCATTTGTGCAAGTGCCTGTCTGTCCGCTCTGTTTATGAACATTGTCCCATGGCAACCTGGTGCTCCTAACAAGTCCTTCCAATCGAAGCCTGAACTCTCTCCCACTTGCCGCTCTACATGCCAGATATCAAACCCTGCGTGAGTTGTGGCAAGGCCTTCCTGAGGGATGATCCTCACAAGAAGTGCCTTAAATGCATGGGTGAGTCTTATTGGGTGGATAAATGCTTCCTTTGTAGATCCTTCAGATGGAGGACTCAGAAAGACAGGGAATGAAGGCTGCGTAACATTGCCCAGGAACGGACCCTGCAGCTGTCGCTGGGTGCACCCAATGAGCCTAAGAATTCACTGGCACTGCATGCAAGGTTGGCACTGGAGCCCCCTCGGTGCCGCTCTCCAGCTGTGAATAAAAAACCATGAACGGCTTCTGTCTCAGCATCATCTCGGCACCCTGAGACCTCATCGCTGGCTCCTCTGCTTTGAGGATAAGCAGTTGGCATCAGGGCCCTCTCGGCACCGCTCCCCTGCAGAGCATAGGAAAGCACACTCGGTGTGAACTTTGGTACCGAAGCACTGGTGCTGCTCCGGCGCCCCAGCCAACCCCCTCCAGGGGTGAAGGCCCAGAGCCCATCACAGTGCCATCCACGTTGGAGGCCTTGAAAGCAGTAAAGGCTATTTTGCTTCTGTCCACACCCACACTGCCCAGGCCACCAAAACTGAAAGGTAAGTCTGCCTTCCTTTCAGGAATGTGGGCTGTGCCAGAGCAGGGCTGGTTGCTGGTTACACTGGTACCGCAGGCCCACGAGGCACCAGAGCATGTAAAAGCCCAGGGATCTTCTTTGACCTGGATCCCTCTGCCTCCCCCCAATGCTGAGCTGGAGCACAGACACCCCGCTACATCCCCAGTGCCTAAGGGGCCCCCACGGAAGCACCCTCGTAAGCGCTCCCCTTTGCTGCCTTGACACATCGCTCCCTCACCAGTGCCGTCTAACCCAGCACCAGCAATATCTGTACCTCCTTCTATGGCACCAACTACTCCTACTCGGCACTGAGGGAGAGACCGGGACTCAGCTCCCCGGGATCCAGTGCTGCATTCACCTGCCCATCCAAGCGTAGGGGTGGGATCAGCCTGCTCACAAAGGGTTGCCAGCGCTGGCCTCTCCATGGTACTGCTCTCACAGACAGCCCCTCTCACCCAGAGCCCATGAGGAGGAACTCTTCTGCAGTACTGTTGGGCCAAGGAAAGACAACCTGAATGAGGCCATGAATCCTTGCCAACGGTCCTACAGCGAAGACCCCAGCACCCATTGTGAACTCCACCACTGGGTGACGGCTCGTCTGAATATGGAGGCCGAATCCTTCAGGGGAGACCCAGATCCCCTATTCGACATCAGGTTCACAGCTTCCCCAGCCACAATCTCGCTGCTGCTTACTGAGGATGTGCATGACCTTGCTTTGGAGCATTGGCAAACCCCTGCCTCTCTGTGTCAGTCTCCGAAGTTGCTGGCCACAAATACCAGGTTCCCCTGGATAGCTTCCTGTTCTCAGTAGACCTCCAAGCTCCCAGGTGGTAGAAGAGGTTTACAGGCAGGAGGGGTACAACCAACCAACCCCTCCCCAAGATCCAGGGAGGCTAGGAGGCTCAGCCACCTGGTGAGGAAAGCTGACTCAACCTCTGCCTTCCCACTCTAGCCACCAAGTGCTGGTTGGCTAATGTTCCTTTGACCTCTAGGAATCTATGTGGCCCTTCCAAGACTCCTCCCCCTGGAACACCTGGAGGACTATGACTCAGTTTTTGAGGAGGACATTCTGGTCTCCCATGATGCCCTCATGACAGCTTGCAATGGCTTGGACATGGCTAGCCATGGGATCTCCTCAGCCGTGGTCATGCAGCGTGCACCATGGCTACAAGATTTGGCCCTACCCCAGGAGCAGCAGGCCATTCAGGGTCTTCCCTGAATTCAGGCCATTCAGGGGTGGCCACTGTTTGCTAGAGCCACCGATCCTCTGCTGCACAGCATGAGGGACCCTAGAACTGCCCTTAGGTCTTTGGGTATGCACACACCACAGGTGCCCAGATGACCCCACAGCCCTCAGCAGCCCCTCGAGCGACCACGGCAGCAGGTCCATCAATGACCCTCCCCATGGGGCTGCAACGGAGAGCTGTCTACATGGAGATCTGGAACCCCTTCACCTTCCAGGGCCCCCTGCTAAGCTTCCAACTATTCTGTGCCCTGAACAAGCTCTCCCTGAACTGGACACCACCTTGCTTTATCTGTGCCTGTGGCAAATTATCCTCTCTCTCCCAAAGGTCCCATCACACAAGTCCTTGGGCCCATGGGACAGGTATCCATGGACTGGTTTCCTCAAACTGCCTGCTCACAGTCAGTCTCGGGATCCTTCTGTTTTCCTGCAGCAATGCCAATCTGCTAACCCTTGCCAGCCGTAACTCCTCAAAGAGATTAACGTAAAGGGCCAATAATGGAAGAGAAAGCAGCGTCTTACATTGACATACACATAGATGAATATACTTGCATGGGAGTTGAGGACCTCAACAGGAAAGCCCAGAAGGGATGGAGCAAAGACAAAGTCCCTTGGGTATCCCTCCTTACCCCTCAAGCTGTGTGTCCAGGGACCCCTCCAAACCATACACAGGGGATACACAGGGAAAGAGGGAGGAGGACAATGGTACCCTCCCAATACCCCCCCCCCAACCATCAACCTCAAACCATCCCAGAGTCAGGGATTTGGCCAGATATACCATCCTGTGCACTGATCCTGAATGAGTGTGGGCTGATCGGACAGCCCTTTTACAGCGGGATGGTAAGAGAATATTCCCACCCCTTTACCCATGAAGGAATTGAGGGAGGACTTGCTGTTTTCCCCTAGCATTGGGGGGGAAAAGCCAGGGACAGTGCTGTCTGCTTTCACCATCCCCTATGAGGCTGTAGCCCCTTGGTCTCCTTGATCCTATAGCTGCCACAATCCCTTGACAATTTAGCAGGGCCCCCACTGAGGCCCACAGAAGGGAGTGACACTCTCTGAGAATGACCATTCTTTCCCATGAGCAGTTCATGGGCAAATCTTGACAATAGCCCCTGCCCACAGGATGCGTGAATCCCTGCCTCTCCGTCAACCAGACAGAAAGTTTTCTTTCCCTTCTTCTACCTGTCACCTAACTAGCTGCTGCCATAACCCTTCTCTAAATGCTTCTGCTCAGAGAAGGGTAAAGAGGTACTGATAAGCAGCAGGAGGCCCTCTATGAGGGCTTCCCACACCACTAAGTGGAGGTGTTTTTCCTCTCAGGTCTAAGGGAGGTGAAACAATACTAGGGTCAGCTCCCATTCACTCTATAGTCTGTAACCCTCTGGATTTTAAGGCCACCTTATGGGACTTAAAAGTGGTGCTCTACTGTTTAACAGAGTTGCCCTTTGACCCCTTGGACCCTTCCATGTGGTTGGTTCTTTAGAGGAAAATCTCTAGCCTTTTGGGAAATGGTACAAGGGCCATAGCAAACTAGATGGGCCTAGCTTACTATCGGTAGCATGTCCTGCAACTGGGTCTTCTCCCTAGCACTCCTTCCTTCATTCCCTCAAGGGACACAGGGAAATGGTCTCTTGCATCCATTCAAGAGAATTATTATGTTTCTCTCCCTCCCCTTTATTTTCACCCAATCTGGGATTACCCCACCTTCCAACCTGCTATCAGGATACCTGGTGGGGTTTCTTCTTTAACAGAGACCATCTTCCCTCTGAGGAAGAAGAAATACGTATCTTATGAGAAACCCTTTGATGCTCAAAGTAGCTAATGTGGGTGTCCCACTGCTGATCTTGCTATGCCCAAGTGGTAAATAGCTATCACCTGCTGCTTCTGACATGAGACAGCTCAACTGTCTCATGAGAGGCTTGCCACCTTACTACCTTCAGGTCGGGACAGGGGATAAACAACTGGTCATTTGGGAGCCCTGTGCCTTCCGAGCAGTTGCTGCAGAGGAAAGGGAGCACACATTGATATCAAAGGTGCCTTCCTTGGAAGAGTCTTCAAGTAGACCCTTCCATTTCCTTTCTCCCTGGGCTTTCCTTCTAAACAACAGAGGGAGGGGAAGGAGGGGAACACACATCTGGCCACCCAATTTGTGCACATATCTGCAAGGCTTTGGGAACATTTTAAAGTGGGGTCTTTCAACTTCCCCACCACCTTCCTTGTGGCTTTCTGCATCTTACTTCATTCTTCTAGTTTCAACCCTCTCCTCCTATGAGGGGTTTGAGGAGTTCCAACCTCCTGTCCTTCGATAGGGGGTTTGAGAAGAATGGTGGATTGCTTGCCAGTAACTGTCCTTCTTCGAGATGGGCTGCTCGCATATATTCAGGTGCCTCCCACCATCCCCACTACTTGGAGTTAGCAATAAGATGGGATTGAGGGGGATCAGGGTTGGGACCACATATGTAGCCGTGGGAGTGGCCAGAGGGAGCGTTCGCCAGCCCTACTCTGACAGGCTAGGGCTAAAAAGTTTCCAGCCAATTGTGCGCTGCGGCACGTAGACACCTACAACTGACTGTATGCAAGTAGCCTATCTCGAAGAAGGACAGTTACTGGCAAGCAACTCACCATTTTCTTTTTAGGAGGCACTTGAAAGAGGAAGTTGTGGCATAATTCAAATACTTATTAAAGGGGAAATTCACCCTAGTGGTCAGGGTCAGTTCTAAACCTGTGAAGCACTGAAGTTTCATTCAGCTCTATTTTGAGGACTTAAATTGTGTGTAAGTCTTGCACTATTTCTCTACACCAGGATAAATTTCACCCTAAAGGTACTGTTCCAAAAAGTATAGCCTAAATAGTGATTCTTTTGCAGTTTCACAGTCCCTGTGGCAATTTAATAAAGCACCTATTTAGGGCAAATGGCATACAAAATTCCATATGCACAGAAAGGCATTAAGGCTCTTTAATTCAAACTAACGTTCAAGTGTAGACATATGCAATATTATCAGATTTTCCAGGAAGCAGGAAATTCTGGTGTATTCACACTTACACAGTGGTCTCTTTCCTCCCTGGTTCATTACCTATTTGTCCCCTTCAGTTTGTGTTGTCTTTAAGAATGTGCTAATGGTTTCTGACAGATCATTTTCTTCCAGACCAAAAGTAAGGGTTTGCATCTGAGGCACAGGCAGCTACATCCATGCCACTTTGCTTTGAAATTGGGACAGAAATCTAATGAGATCAAACCTTTTTCTGAAATTTCCTTTTTATGAAACTTTCCAGGCTTTGCTTTGGTTAACCTAAACACTTGGCAAACTGAAGGTCTGTTATGCCCCTGGGGTTACACTTACAAAGCTCCCTTGCTGTAGAATTTAGTGGAGCTTCTGTTCTGAAACATGTAAGAGAGCTCCCCAGGGATGGAGCTGCAGAGACAGGGAAAAAGCCAGCTACACCAGCATAATCAGCTCAGCAAGGTTTAGGCTGACAAATATTAGGAACATTTGAATTGCCATTCTGGATCAGAATAAGGGTCCAGTAACCCATCACTCACAGTTGCCGTTATCAACTGCCTCTGAGCGAGGTGAAAGAAAACCTTCAGTAGGGAATTATGGGAAAACCTGCCCCTCAGAAATGTTTCTTCTAAACCAACAACAGCTACATGTTGGTTTAGGGCTAGAAGCACAGAGATTTATATATCCCCCGCCCCCTCCAATCCCTCTTTTATTTTTAGTATTTCTTGTTCTAACTAATTTTAAAAGGGATAGCCGTGTTAGTCTAGTCCAGTGAAAAAACAGTGCCACACAACTCATTGTTGTTTGTTCTAACTAGCCTGTCTCTTTAATATTTATTTTAACTAGGTATTCTTATTACCTAATCCTTTCTGAATCTTACTAAATTCTTGGCTTCAGTGACAGCCTATGGAATGCATTGTCACTGTTGCCATCTCACAATTGCATTTCATGGCTCTTTGTTCTCATTTTCTCTATATTGCTCTATGATCTCCTGAGGTAGGGCAGAAAGGAATTTCTTGTCCATGCCATTTATTCTTTTGTAAACCATCATTTCCTTTATTAGTTGTATTTATGAAATAAATAACCCCAATCATAACCCACTCATTGCCATTGCCAGTCTCTGCATTCTCTCAACATCAATTTAGTGCATTTTCCTTCAGGCAGGGGCGTTGCTGGGGGGGGGGGGACCCAGGGCATGGGCCCAGCCCCCACCCCCAGCCGGAAGGCCAAGACCCCTAGCCAGAAGGCCACACCCCCTGGCCAGGGACAGGGTCAGGGCCAGGGGGACGCTGCACCACCGTGGGCAGCCAGGCTGCTGTGTGGCGCAGCGCGGCCCGGCCCGGCCTGGCCAGAAGCAGCCGCTGGAGGCTGGGGCCTCATATGCAACCCCAGATCCCCGGCCAAGGACGGGGCAGCCTTGGCCGCGGGTGGCCGGGCCCCCAATCCTCAGCAGGGGACGGGGCTGCCCAGGCCCTGGATTCCCCGGCCAGGGATGGGGTCACCACAGCCACAGGCGGCCAGCCATGCCCCGATCCCCGGCTGGGGATCCAGGGCCTGGCCACCAGTGGCTGTGGCAGCCCCATCCCTGGCCGGGGATCAGGGGCCTGGCCACCCGTGGCTGCGGGCCTGGCCTCCAGCAGCTGCTTCTGGCCTGGCCCCGCCACGGCCTAGCTACCCGCAGTGGCATGGCCTCCCCTTGGCCCTATCCCTGGCCAGGGGCGGGGCCTGCTGGGTGGCCAGCCAGGCCTTGGATCCCTAGCTGGGGATGGGGCCGCCACGACTGCAGCTGGCTCGGGATCGGACCCTGGATCCCCAGCCCAATTGGGCCGGAGAACCGGGGCACTGGTGTTGGGACTTGGGGCACGTGCCCCAGTGTGCCCAACGCCAGCAATGCCACTGCCTTCAGGGCAGACTTTCTGCCATTGGGCCCCCTGCTTGCACTGATCTTGGGTGCATTTTATTGCTGGCAGTTCATTCAAAATGAAATTGCAAGTAAAAATCAGAAAAGAGATTGATTACAGTCAAGTCCCAACTGTACACCTTTAAAAATCAATGGGATGCTTGTCATTTACTTCACTGGGCAGAGGATCAGTATGTAAGAGAGAAGAAAGAAAACTAACACAGTGTTAAACACCATTGTATTAATTTGCAGTAAACCTTCATCATCTATGCTTGATCTGTATTTGGTTGTTTCACATCAAATCTTTTCCTCTGGTAGTGATCTGTGTTCAGGAACATATTAAGCTCCGTCGTAGGGAATAATAACGGTGGGTTGCTTACCAGAAACCGTCCTCCTTCGAGGTGGGCTGCTTACATATATTCAGTTACAGGTGTCGAAGTGCTGCAGTGCACAGTAGCTCAGAAAGTCTTCAGCCTTAGCCTGTCAAGTCAGGGTGCGTGGCCAACGCCCCCTCTACGCCGTGACCGTGGCTATATAGGTGACCATGACCCTGACCCTCCCAGTCCCATATACCTTCACCAGCTCTGTTAGCAGGGATGGTGAGAGGGGCCTGAATGTATGTGAGCAGCCCATCTCAAAGAAGGAGGGTTATTGGTAAGTAACCCACTGTTCTCCTTCGAGCGCTGCTCATATCATTCAGTTACAGGTGACTGCTAGCTGTACCCATGGACAGTAGGAGGAATTACAGTCTACCCACACTGAGTACAGCTCTGCCCAGAGCGGCATCATCTCTAGCCTGATGGGTGATGGCATAGTGCATCATGAAGGTATGAATTGATGACCACATAGTGGCCCTTCAGATCTCTTGGATCGGGAACCTTGGCAAGGAAGGCTGTAGAGAATGCTTGGACCCTGGTAGGATGGGCTCTAACAGTTACAGGAAGGGGCATTTTCAACCTTGCATAGCAGTCCTTAATGCAGTTCACAATCCATTTAGAGATACACTGAGAGGATACTGGTAAACCTCTCTTATATTTGGTGACCACCACAAACAGCCGGGGGGTCTTGTGGAATGGCTGGGTGCACTTGATGTAAGTTAGAAGCGCTCTCCTCATGTCCAGTATATGCCACCTCCTCTGGTTCTGTGTAACCTGGGGGTCTGGGTAAAAAACTGGCAAGCAAATTTCCTGGTTAAGATGGAAGGGGGTGGCCACCTTAGGGAGGAAGGATGGGTGATGATGTAAAACCACTTTATCTGGACAGAACCTCGTATATGGGGGTTCTGAGGAGAGGGCTTTCAACTCTGAAACCCTTCTAGCAGAGGTTATTGCTACTGAGAAGGCCACCTTCCAGGACAGGACCAGGAGGGTAGCTGAGTCCAAAGGTTTGTAGGGCGGCTCTGTTATTGCCCGAAAAATGATATTCAGGTACCAAGGTGGGTTGGGCTTTCAAGGCTGGGGAAAAAGTCCACCCCTTTTAGGAATCTGACAGAGGTGGGATGGGAGAGAACTAATTGCCCGTCTACACTTTCATGGAGAGCTGAGATTGCTGCTAAACGGACTCTTGGGGATGAAAGAGAGAGGCCTCCTTACCTGAGGTCTAGCAGGTAGTCGAGGATCAGGTGAATCGGGGCTCACGTAGGGTCTACACCTTTGTCCCGAGCCCAAATGGAGAATCGCTTCCATTTGGCTGTGTACGTGGGCCTGGTGGATGGTCTTCTGCTACCAACCAGAACCTTCTTAACCCTGTCTGAGCAGAGCCTCTCCTCCTTGCTGAGCCAGAGACCATCCAGGCCGTCATATGTAGGTGGCCCGGGTTTGGGTGCCGAAGGCACCCGGAGTCCTGCGTCAGGAGGTCCGCCCATGGTGGGAGGTGGAGTGGGATCTCTATGGACATGTCCTGCAGGAGTGGGAACCAGTGCTGTCTGGGCCAGTCTCGAGGTATTAGTATTATGTTTGCTTCATCCCTGTCGATTTTCAGAGGAACCTTCTGTATCAGGGGAACAGGTGGGAAGGCATACATCAGGGGCCTCAACCAGTTGATGAGGAAGGCATTGGTGAAGGACACCTCCTTCCAGCCCCTGAGGGAGCAGAACTGGGGGCACTTGCAATTCTGCCATGTCGCAAACAAGTCTAGCTGGGGGAGACCCCATTTGTCTACCAGGAGGGAGAACACCTTGTCGTGAAGGGACCACTCGTGGTTTTTTGCTTAGCGAATCTGCTAGCTCATTGTCCACCCCTGGTAGATGGGAGGCCACTGGGATGAAGTTGTGTCGTATGGCCAATTCACAGAGTTTGCTCGCCTCCTCGCAAAGTAGTGTAGAGAAGACTCCCCCTTGCTGATTCATGTAAAACACGGCTGTGGTATTGTCCATGAGGATCTGGACTGACCTGTGTATCTTGTCTAGGAAGGTCAAGCAGGCTAGCCTTATGGCCCTTAGTTCCTTCATGTTTATGTGGAGAGGACCATCTGAGTGGGACCAGAGCCCCGAATGGAGAGCCCCCAGAGATGTGGGCCCTCCACCCTGTCTTCGAGGCATCCGTTATTAAGGTCACTGAGGGCCCGAGGTCTTTGAAGGGAATGCTCCTCATGGCAAAATGGGGATCCCTCCATACCTGAAGTGTCCCCAGAGTGTCCTGGGGAACAGACAGTACCTTGTTCAAGGAGTCCATCTGTATGTGGAACACCATGGAAAGCAAGATTTGGAGAGGCCTCATCCTCAGGCACACTGTCTGGATCACTGAGGTAGAGGCTGCCACGTAGCTGAGGAGCTGCAGGCACTGGCAGGCCGTGGTCTTGGGGGTCGTTTGCAGCTCCATAATGATGGTGCAAATGGACCAAAATCTGGAGCAGGGTAGGGCATCTAGACACGCCCCTATGAATTCTATGTTTTGGGACAGGTGGAGCTTTGACTTCTCTTGGTTTACATGGGGGCCCAGATAGTCGCAGAGCCTCCCTACTGCTCCAACATGGAGCTCTACTTGGGAGCTCAATTTCCCGACTATTAACCAGTCATCTATCCAGGGATAAATTCTTATGCCCCGTCTGCACAAGTATGCCATGACTGGTGCCATGTATTTCATGAACACCCTGCATGCCAGGGAGAGCTTGAAAGGGAGAGAGATGAACTGGAAGTGGTCATTTGCCACCATGAATCTTAGGAACCACCTGTGGTGGGGCCTTATGGCTATGTGAAAGTAGGTGTCATTCAGATCGATGGCCGCGAACCAATCCCTGGGAGACAGAGATGGAAGGATTTGTGATAGGGAAACCATGTGGAACTTTATTCTCCTTATGTGTTTAAGGCTCTGAGATCTAGAATGAGTCGAAGGTCCCTGTTGGATTTTGGGACCAGGAAGTATCTGGACTAAAACCCTTTTCCCCACTCCCACTTGGGAACCTTTTCTATGGCTCTGAGGGAGAGGAGTTTCTGGTATTCGATCTCAAGAAGGTAGGACAGTTCATGGTTTCTGAGGGTTGGACGAGAGGGTGGTTTTCTGTCCCGAGGAATTGAAAGAAACTGAATTTGATACCCCTCTACAACCGTCTTGAGGACCCACTGGTCAGATGTGATGTTGGCCCAGGGGTGTGTGAAATGGTGCAAGCGGTTGGGGACCAGATGAGTCGTGGGTTCACTGGCCATATAGTAACTGTCAAAAAAGTTGTTTCTTCCCCGACGAGCGTTCGGGGGCCTGCCCACACCCACCCGATTGGGGAATGTGGGACTTCTCACTCTTTCCCTAATGGACCTTGTCCATGTCCCCAAGGTGGTGCTGGAGAAAAGGGAGGGACCTCGGGAATGTACTCTGCAGTTTAATCTGTTGTTTTAAGTGCTGGAGTTGTTGGAGGAGGAGTTGATGGGGTTTTAGAGAGCGTCTGTTAGGTTGTGGGTTGTGGATCCCCAGTGACTGGAGCGTGGCTCTCAAGTCTTTAATGCCATGGAGCTTCGCATCCGTGGACTAGGCAAAGAGGTCAGAGCCTTTGAGTGGGAGGTTCTGAATAGTAAGCTGCAGCTGCAGCAGTAGGCCCAAGCCCTGTAGCCAGGCCGAGCGATGCATTATTACAGCCAATGCCATCATACGGGCAGCTGTGTCCACAGCATCCCAGATGGCCATTAGAGTGTCTCTGGATGCCATTTCCCCTTCTTCGAGCACCGTGTCGAAATCCCGAAGACAATCCTTCAGGATAATGGCATAGAAGCCTTGCATGGTGTTCTAGAGGTTAAAGATATACCTTTTCATAAGGGCCGAGTGGTTTGCTATGCGCAGATGAAGGGCTGCAGTGGAGTAAACCTTCCTGCCAAGCAGGTCGAGTTTCCTCACCTCCTGATTTTTAGGTGTGGGATCCGGTTGACCTTGCCTCTCTTTCTGGTTCACGGTGTTGATGACCAGCGACCCTGGAGAAAGGAGAACTTGTCCTGAGGGACGTGGTACCTATGGTCCACAACCCTGAATATCAGCGGGATAGAGGATGGGGTTTGCCAGCGGGCCTTGATGATGCTGTATACCCCTTTGTGGAGTGGTACAGACATCTTAGCAGGTGGAGCCCTCTGGCCGATGTCGAAGAGGGGGTTTGTCTCCTCTTGGATGACCCCAAGCTCCAGGTTCAGGTTTGCTGCCATGTGGCATAGCAACTCCTGGTGGGCACGAGAGTCCTTGTTGCAGTCAATTGGTCTCTCAAGAGGTATATTCATTGGGCGAAGAGGAAGAATGGGCCCGTGATCTACTCAGACATATGGAGTCGGGATGAGGTGCATCGTCCGAGAAGTCCGAGTACATGGTCTGTGGGGGGGACCAGAATGAGCAGTGCCGTGAGACTAAGGTATCATCAGCCACCATGACCAGCCAATCATGTGACCAGTTGTTAAAAGACATTTCGGCCTCCAGGTGGTGCAGAGAGGAACGGCCTCAACTAGGTTGCGGTGCGGTACTGGCAGGGGAGGGCCTCACTGGCTCAGGCAGGCCCAACGGTCTGTTCTTGCATCGAGGCGTGGGTGAGAGAGAGCGTTTACGGCGCCATTTCCCTAAATGTTTTCCTACCCTTATTACCATCTTGAGAGGGGGAAAGCATACCGAGACTGGAGGTGAAGTTGACCCTGATCCGTGGGAAGGGACCCCTGAGGCTTGGGAATATGGCACTGACACATCCTGGGAGGAACGTGGGGAGGAGGCCAGGGAGCAGTTCTCCACAGAATGCAATACCGAAGGCGGACTGGATGGCACTGGGTTGGCTGGAAAGCAGTCCCCAGTGCTGGATTGTGGTGCCGGCGGTGGGCTAGGCATTACCAGGTTGGTGGGTGGTGCCACTCCCTGCGCCAACTGGACTCCCATTGCTGAGGTTGGCGTTGACCTGGTTTTCTTCCACGGTGCTGGTACCCTGACCGGAGAACACGGCCGCACCGACATGGAGGGCTTCAACGTTGGTGATGGCGCTTTGGGTTCGGCGCCGGCTTGATTCGGTAACTGAGGTGTTCGGCACCCCGATGGTACTGATGGTGACATTGACTGAGACTTTAGGCTTGGCACCAGAAATCGGTCCTGGGATTTCGGCGCCCAGGCCAATGGGTGAGCTGGCAGAGCACTCAGGGCTCGGGCAGCATCAGAGGCTTGCACGCTGCTCCTGGCAAGGGATCAGAGGCGCAGCTCTCTATCCTTGCAAGTCCTCCTTTTGAAGGACTAGCAGAGGGGGCAGCTCTCAGTGAGATGGGACTCACCAAGGCATGCGAGACATTTATTGTGCAGATCGTTGAGCGGGAAAGCTTTGCAGTATCCTAGCCATGGCTTGAAGCCAGGCATCTTGAATTTCGTGGTAGAAGACAGGCACTTGCTTATGCAAGTTTCTTGGCTGATCCGAAACCATCACTGATGGCGGAAAAAGGAACTGGGAGGGTTAGGGTCATGGTCACATTTATAGCCACAGTTGCGGCATAGAGGGTGGGGGTGTTGCCCATGTGGCCTGACCTGACAGGCTAAGGCTGAAGACTTTCCGAGCTACCATGCGCTGCAGCATGGAGACACCTGTAACTGAATGATGTGAGCAGCGCTCAAAGGAGAAAGAGCAATTACATTCTTTACTGGTGAAGTTCCACCCTTCCCATTGTTACATCTTGTACTGGACCCCTCCCAAGGAGAAGATACTGGACCTGACTGGTGTGATGGAAATTTCCTAATAATCAATTTTGAAATATATGATGAAGGGGATATCTGTAGGAGCTTCTTTTGGGAAAAAAACAAAACAATAATTAAGAAGAAGCTGATTGACATAGCAGCCAGAACGAGAAAGATAAGAGCCCAAATATGTGGACACTTAAGAGTCATAGCTGCATAAACAGTTTAAGTTAAGAAAGTTAAGTTTTAACAGTAAGTGGAAGTAGTAATTGGAGTAAAAATTGTTTGCTTTCTGTCAATGTAAAAAATCAAAAACTTAACCTTATGATTCCCAAAATAAAATTTTTACAAGAAAATCAAAGCCAGTAAATACCTAGCAATATAAAGTCGCCAGTAAAATATAGTCATATGCTACCCCATTCAAGATAAAAACAAAATTTTAGGAAAATTACTGATCTGGGTAAACTGAACAAGCTTTTGCCTAATATTGCAAGTTAAAATTGACCAATACACTTAAAATCAGCCAATATTTTAAGGTAATCCAGCAATATTTGAGACGCGAAATACCACAGATCCTTGTACCCCAATTGCTTTCAGTGCAGGCCCTAAGATAGAGTAGGAAAAATATAGTGAAACCACCTTTCTGATCCCCAAAACTTTAAGCTGGTACGGGTCTAGTTAAGCTCTTGACATTTTTTAGCATAGCGCCACACCCCCTCTTTCTCCCCAGTCTGCATAATACTGCTGGACCTGTGTGTGAGGATATGAAAAACACAGAAAAAAGTGCAAACAAGAAATATTAAAAGTAAGTAAAAATATAAAGGAGGTGGATGAGTGGCTGGACAAGGAAGAGGTTAAAAGGCAGAACTCAAAAACTAGATAGTATCTGACTGAGGCTTTCAGAAGTTTTAACAAATATGTGGCTATTTGGCTCCTACTCTTGTCTACTCTAGAATGCTGTCCTGAGGGGAAAGAAAAGGCCAACATTGTCTGCTGTGGGGCTGGCATCTATCTCAGCCCCATCAAAACTGAGGGGAAAGCTCAAGCTTTTTCTGATACTTTCCAATGCATCTCTTGACTCAAACATAGTAGGTTTTAACCTGTTAATCTTTTCTTCATCAGAGACCAAAAAAGCTTCACTGCCGTTTAATAGCCTTGATGATGATAAATACATGCTAAATGTAAAACAAACAAGGAGTCCTGTAATCTGTATGGTTGGGTCAAGACTAGGGTTACCAGCTACCAAAGCCTGGAAAGGAGAACAGGACACATGGAGAAAATGTAATATTGATGTAATGTTCTTCTGTTTTTAGGGGGCCTTTGAATGCTTTCCCCTAAAAATAGGCCATTCTGTGGCTTTCCAGCATACTTTAACCCCAGAAGTAAAAAGCCAGGCAAAATCATGTATTTTAAAATGCCTGCCAGATGGCAGACATGAAGGAAAAAAGGAGGACATGTCCTCCTTTTGCCTGACATCTGGTAACCATAGTCAAGACTCAAGAGTGACTGCAGTCCTTTCTGATGTCACTTTCCCTCACTGGACTTTGAGTTCAAAACATAAGTTTCCTTGTGTTCACTAGGGGCTGACAGCTACATCAGTGGCTGAAACTGGAGCTAATCCCTAATGCAGAGGACATCTTGCAGCCTCTGGCTGCAGAGCCCCATGCATCTTTTGGCTGTCTTTTGTGGCTCCTAGTGCCAGGTCCACCCTGTGGGGGCCTGCTCCTGTTTTCCGGCTACTCCACCCCACGAGGGGACCCTGTAGCTGGTGCCCTGGCCCAGCTTCCCCCACCAAGAGGCTATACTCATTGTGGCTCTCAAAATGCTTGGGTATTGAAGGAATTTTTTAAAAATGGCTCTTCTCACTTTTTAGGTTGCTGACCCCTGACCTAATCTAAAGCCTCAGGCTCAGTCTTCAGATGTGCAGAGCCTGAGTTCAAGGCTTTTGACTAGGTCAAGTGGAATATTTCACAAAACTGGAAAGTCACCAAACATCTCATGTTGGTATGTTCTTAATGTGTTCTGATAGTATGTTGAAAAGGTTAGACTTGTATGGGTACAATAAAGCCTGGGGCTCATCTTAATTATGGAAAATGAATATTAAAAAATTGGAAACTACTTTTTACAGTACTTTGGCTCTCTATTAAAAGAACAGTGCAGCTTGAGATCGTGTTTACTGACAAAGAACGTTTAATGTTTAGCATGTCATACATAATATGTGGTTGAGGCCCCTGCCATTACACAGTGTGATAACCAGCAGTGCCAAATTACAGTCACACTTGCAGCCCCCAAATCACATCTGTCTGAAGCACAGCTGGATCTAGCTGGGCTATAAGCAGCAAGCAAGGATTCATTTATGCTACTCCTTCCAAATAACCAGGGGCTACTGCAGCACCTGATGAACAAGCAGCCACATCAGCTCCCTGCCTCCTCTTCCTGTGTGACTTTCTTCCAGCACAGAACAGGAGGTTGGGGGCAGTGGGAACAGGGGATCAGGGGCGTTGCTGACCAGGGGAGGGACTTGGGGCATGGGCCCAGGCCCTGCCCCTGGCCTGCAGACCCCGCCCCTTGGCTGGGAGAGGGCCTGGCGCCGCCATGCTGCCGTGAGCGGCTAGGCCCTGCATCCCTGGCTGGGGACGGAGCCGCTGCCAGCATGCGCGGCCAGGCCCTGGACTGCCCACTGCGGCCGCGGGCGGCCAGGCACCAGATTCCCGGCTGGGGCCGGGGCCGGGGCTGGAAGAGGCCGCAGGAGGCCAGGCCCCGCATCCTCAGCTGGGGACTGGGGCCGCCGCGGCCACCGGCAGCCAGGCTCTGGATCACCGGTTAGGGACAGGGCCGCCGCGGCTGGCGGAGGCTGGGCCCCGGATCTCCGGCCCATGTGGGGCACCGGCGCTGAGGTTCGGGGCACGTGCCCCAGAGTGCCCAGTGCCACAATGCCCTTGGAGATGACAGAACAAGAGCTGGGAAGAATACATTCCTAGGCAGCTCCCATTACACCTAGCTCCTCCAGCAACCCCTTTGTACTCCCCCTTCCACATATTCAGCAGCACTCCACTTCTCCATGAGGCGCCCCCCCCCCCCCCCCCCCGTACCGCACCAGCACCATCTTTGCAACTATACACACACACACACCCGAGTGACTCAAGGCTTCTCAGGCAACCCAAATCACCCTCTCTCTCTTCATATTTGTTGAAATTAAATCTCCAAAACAAAACCCAGAATTTATAATCACATTCCTAACAAGTGACAGAGACAAATATGATGGGTTACCTGTAGTAACCATCCTTCTTTGAGATGGGCTGCTCACATACATTGAGTTACAGGTGTGTATGTGCCACAGTGCCCGGTTGGCCAGAAAGCTTTTGCCCTAGCCTGTCAGAGCAAGGTCAGTGGCCAACTTCCCCTCTGGCTGCGTCCATGGCTATGTATATGACCCTGACCCTGACCCTGACCCTCCTCAGTGCTTTCTTTTCACCAGCTCTGAGTAGCAGGGACGGAGGGAGGGATCTGAATGTATGAAAGCAGCCTATCTCGAAGAAGGACAGTTACTACAGGTAATGGCTCTTGTCTCAGACCTTCCCAGAGGCGTTAGCCAGCAAGTGACAAGCACCGTGCATGTGACCTCAGCAGTGAGCTTCCCTCTGACTACAGGTAACCCACCATTCTTCTTCGAGTGCTGCTTACATCATTCAGTTACAGGTGACTCTTAGCCATACCTTGGATGGTAGGTGGAATTAATGTTTCCCCGCCGTTAGCACGGCTCTGCCCAACACAGCATCTTCTCATGCCTCTTGGACAACTGCGTAGTGCATCGTGAAGGTGTGCACTGATGACCACATTGCTGCTCTACAGATCTCCTGGATCAGGACATGCCCAAGGGAGGCCGTTGAAGATGCCTGCACTCTCATCGAGTGTGCCCTGACCCTCCCAAAGAGGAGCGTATTTCACCCTTTGTAGCAGTCTTTAATACAGTTCACTATCCAAGCTGAAATACACTGTTGTCGTCAGTGGCTGGCCTCGCTTATGTTCTGCAACTGCGACAAATAGCTGAGCTGTCTTGTGGAATGGGCGTCTACGTTCTGTATAGATCAGGAGGGCTCACCTGACATCTAATGTGTGCCATCTTCTTTGGTTCTCCTTAACCTGAGGATCCAGGAGGAATACCAGGAGACAGGTGTCTTGGTTTGAGTAGAAAGGGGAAGCCACTTTGGGGAGAAAAGCTGGGTATGGATGAAGAAGCATCTTGTCCATAAAGAACCTTGCGTACGAAGGTTCTGAAGAGAGGGCCTTTCACGGGGTAAGCCCTTCCTAGCACCCTCTTGTGGGAAAACAGGAAGAGCATTATCAGGCAGGGCACCCTCCATGAGCTTCTGAATGTACAGTTATCATATACTTGCTCGGCCCTGTGATCAGGGCAAACTGCTCTCGTAGCCGGAGTCAAATGTAATGTCTGTTAGCAGCCATTGGATCAGGGCAGCGCGGCCTAGCAGCTACAGTCTATAAGCAAAGAGTCTATAAGTAACAAGTCTGTGATGGGGCACAGTGCCCAGGTAGGGGGGGGCTCAGGACCTCCCACTCTACTGAGCCCCAGCCCAGGGCCCTATGGGTGCAGGGGTTACAGCACTAAGTCAAACCAAAACACACTGATTAGACTACCACTACACCCCAGCACCATACTTCAGGCCCCTTGGGCTACTTCCTACCTGGGACGGAGCAAAGGCTTGGTTGGTCACTGGACTGTGGGTTCCTCCTTTCTGAGACTACAGTTGTTGGCTTTCCCGTGGGTCTTAGGTGTCAACTCCAAGGCTCTCTTTGCCAGGTAGCAGCTCTGCAGGGTCTACTCTGACCGCTACGTCTCTTCTGGATTGGGGCTGGTGTAGCTCTAGGGCAGGAGCCTCCAGCAGACATCCTTCCCCTCTGCTGGCCAGCCCTGACTGAGCTGTGCTGTTCCCTCTTATACTGGGGCAGTAGCCTGAGCATGACCAGCAGGGCTTAAGGGGCAGGACTTCCACCGCCACAGGGCTGGCTGGGTTACTGCAGTGCAGGGTGAGTCAGCCCCATCACAGGGCCCTTAGCTCTGATACGCATCTAGCTGAGGTTATGGCTACCAGGAAGGGTACCTTCCAGGATAGGACCAATGGAGTGCAAAATTCTAGGAGTTCATAAGGTGGTTCTGTTAAGGCACAAAGCACCACATTTAAGTCTCACTGTTGGGTAGGATCCCTGGGTTGCGAGTAAATCCTCTCAATCCATTTCAGGAGTTTGGTGGCGATGGGGTGGGAGGAAACTAGGACCCTTCCACCTGCTCACGTAAGACCGAGATTGCGGCCACATGTACCTTCAGAGAGGGTGTTGAAAGGTGCCTATCTTTAAAGTCCAAGGGGTAGTCAAGTACAAATTGGATCGGGGCTGACTCCAGAGTTATCCTTCTATCCCAGGATCAGAGGGAGAACGGCTTCCATTTGTAAGCGTTCGTCACCCTGGTGGAGGGTCTTCTGCTACTTATCAGTACCCCTCCAACCCTCTTAGAGCAATGTCGCTCAATCTTGCTTAGCCATGCAGCCTCCAGGCTGTTGGGTGTAGCACCTGGGGATTTGGGTGATGTAGATGGCCTGCATCTTGTGTTAGCAGATCCACTCTGAGTTGGAGGTGAAGGAGAGTGCCTATAGATAAGTTCCTGGGTGTTGAGTACCAGGGCTGTCTGGGCCAGGTTGGCACTATCAGTATTATGTTGGTTTGTTCTTCTGAATTTTCAGGAGCACCCTGTGGATCAGCGGGATTGGGGGAAATGCATACATCAGCCCCCCCCCCCGCCACATATGGGATAAGAAAGGCATCTGAAATTGATCCCTTTTCCTGTCCCCTTAGTGAACAGAATTGGAGAGACTATCAGTTCTCGCATGTCACAAACAGGTCAATATGGGGTATCCTCATATCCTGAATCTGTAATTCACTGTGTCTGCATGCAGGGACCACGTGTGGTGAGAGAGAAATTCCCTGCTCAGTGAGTCTGCCATATCATTGCTTGCCCGCAGCAGGCGAGCCACAACTGGAGTGAAGTTGTGCTTCAAGGCCAGTTCCCAGCGGTTGAGAGCCTCCCTGCAAAGGGCAGGGGAGTGCCTCTCCCCCCCCCCCCCCTGGGTTGTATAGAATATGACGGCTGTGTTGTCTGTTAGGACCTGGACTGCTTTTCCTTTCACCATGTCCAGAAAAACCCCTCATGCTAGATGAATTGCTCTGAGTTCTTTTATGTTGATGTGTAGGGAGCTGTCCCTGGGTGGCCAGATCCCTTGTATCACTAGACCCCTTGAGATATGAGTCCCCCAACCTTTGTCTGAGGCATTGGAGATCAGAGTCACCGATGGATTGGAAGTTTGGAAGGGGATCCCCCCAAGGGCAAACTGGGAGTCCTGCCAGATCTCCAGTACTGTCAGGACCTTGGGATGGGTGGAAAGCATGTTGTTTAGAGGGTGCTGGCAAGGGTGAAAGACCATGGATAGCCAGAGCTAGAGGGGTCTCATTGTCAGGCAGGCTATTCTTATCATGGACGTGGAGGCTGCCATGTGGCCCAGGAGCTGGAGACAGCATTTGGCTGTAGTTATTGGGGCACCATGGAGTTCCAAAATGATGTTGCAAATGGATTGAAATCTTGATGGGGGCAGGGACTCCTTCCCTTTTACTGAGTCCAGAAGGAACCCTATAAAATGCTAGTCTTCTCCTCAGGGAGAACTTAGATTTTTCTAAATTTATGAAGAGACCTAGCCTTTTGCACAGGTGTTTGGTTAGCTTCACGCCATGCTGCACCTGGTGTTTAGACTTTCCCTTTATTAGCCAGTTGTAAAGGTAGGGGTATATCCTTGCACTTCGTTTTCTTAGGTGAGCTGCTACGGCCACCATGCACTTGGTGAATACCCTGGGATTGACTGAACGGAAATGAGGTGAACTGGAAGTGTTCCCCTCCTCCACCATGAAGCAGAGGAATCTCCTATGCTCGTGTCTTATCACTATGTGAAAGTAAGCATCCTTGAGATTGAGGGCTGCAAACCAAGTCCTGGTTTAAGGCCAGGATAATTTGTAAGAGGGAAACCATATAGAACTTTTTTCCTTAAATGTCTGTTTAAGGCTCTGAGGTCCCTGATTGGTCTCAGGTCCCCGTTCAGCTTGGGACCTGGAAAATAATGGGAGTAGAATCCCTCTCCCCATTCTTTTTTGAGGCCTCTTTCTATTGCTCCTAGGGATAGCAATTTTTTGTATTCCCTCCTTAGTAGCAGGTTGTGAGATGGGTCCCTGAGTTTTGAATGAGGGGGTAGTTTTCTGTCCTGGGGTATGGATCTGAATTGGATGGAGTATCACTTGGATACTGTCTCACTGATGTAGATATGGGCATAGTCTGTTTCTGAGGGGTAGGGGTTGGTAGATGGGAGCAGGGTGGCCTTCCAGTGAGGAGTCAAAATCTCTGCCTCTGATTGGCAGAGCGGGAACTGCCATTTTCCTGGTGGGGCATCTGGAAGGATGACCGAGGCCTAGAGCTCCTCCCTCCCCAGCCTCTGTCCCTATCAGGGCCCCCATATTGGCTCTGAGGTTGAGGGTAGCAGGGGAGTTGCTGGCTGGGGGAGTGACCAGGGGCACGGGCCAAGGCTCCGCCCCCAGCCTGCAGGCCCCACCCCCTGGCCGGGGACAGGGCCAGGTGCTGCCGTCCCGCCATGGGCGGCCAGGCCCCGGATCCCCGGTCAGGGACGGGGCAGCCCCGGCCACCGGCGGCCAGGCCCTGGATCCCCGGCCGGGGACAAGGCCACTGCGGCTGCCAGGGGACGAGGCCACTGCAGCCACCAGGGGACGGGGGCCACCGCAGCTGGGAGTGGCCGGGCCCTGGATCTCCGGCGGAGGACAGGGCAGCCACGGCTGCCAGCGGCCAGGCCCCGGATCCCCAGCTGAGGATGGGACAGCACTGGCACTGGGGTTCGGGTCACTTGCCCCAGAGTGCCCAGCGCCAGCAACGCCCCTGGATGGTAGGACCTCTGGTGTGACCCTTGATTTTGCTGGTGCTGCTGCTTTTGTTGAGGTCGCTGCTGGGTCTGCTGTGGCCTGAAACAGCATGTGGCCACCTGCGACATATACATGCTTGGGGACTTCAGGGTGGCCCTAGAGTCCTTCACACTATGTAGTTTGGAATCCATAGATTCTGCAAACAGTATTTGCCCTTCAAAGGGGAGATCTTGTATGGAACAGGCCGGACCCTTGTAGCTAGGCAGCTCTCATCTTCACACCAGGCTACACCCTAACTGGCCATATCTGAGGTATCAGGAGGTCATGAGGGCATCAAGTGAGGCCAGTATGCCCTCCTCCACCAAGGTTTCATAGTTCCCAAGGTGCTTTCAAGGGACCAGATCTCAGACTTGCTCTATAGACTTCCATGAATTAAAAATGTATCACCTGATAAACTCCTGGTAGTTGGTGATACGGAGTTGGAAGGTCAAGGTGGAGTAGACCTTCTCCCAAAAAGGGCCAGTCTTTTAGCCTCTGTTTTTTGGGATGGAGGCCGGCTGCCCCTGTTTCTCTTTTTGGATGACAGCTTCAACTATTAAGGACCCAGGTGGGGGGTGATTAAAGAGGAATGCAAACTTCTCAGGTGGCAACGTGGTATTTGCACTCTGCTGGTTTGGAAACTGGCATTATGGATGATGGGGTCTGCCAGCATGCCTTTGAAATCTTATGCAGCCCTTCGTGGAGTGGCACCAAGATTCTGACTGGGGGAGCTGCATCACCCACACCAAAGAGGGGTTTGAAGTCCTCGCCGATGCCCTTCACCTCCAAGTGTAAGTTTGCCACCATACGGCATGAGAGGTCTTGGTGGGTGCGGGGATCATCCCTATAAGTCAGGGGTCTACGGTATGCAGCCTTATCTGGGGAGGAGGCTGAAAGGAACCTTGACCTGCTACGTTGAAATCTGTCAGTGCCAGGGTCGAAATCTTTCTCTGAGATCCCAGGAGAGTGAAAGTGTCTAGAGGAGGGTGGTCTGGAAGAGTCTGGTGATATGTGCTCTTCCTGTTGGGGCCAGTCCATCCATTGACTGGACCATTCCCTGAAAGAATGTGGTACCAATCCTCTGCGTGGTGGGGAATGGCCTTTACTGCAGTGCTGATTTGTGCTGCGCCAAGTACACAACTAGCTTTCATCCCTAGTCAGTGCTGGGGGGGGGGGGGAACGACAGAACAGGCTGAGGTTGGTGCTGAGGTGTCTGGCACCAAATAGCTGGTACAGGGGGGTCCTGTGCTGCGGTAGCATTGGTGACCGCTTGTGGCGATGCTTTCCTGCTGGAGCAAAGGTTGGTGCCGCAGCCAGAGGAGACATTGGCGCCAAGTTCTGGTGCCGGAGGTGTTGGAAGAGGCAGATCTGTAGAGCCCTGCAAATCTGTGGATATCTGCAGAGATCCGCCTTATATCCACATCTGTGGATACAACACAGATATCTGCGGATCATTTCTTGCAAATGCAGATTGGATACGGATTCACATATTTTTGTCTGCACAGAGCTAGAGCCCTGCAAATATGCAGATATCCGTTTGCAGCACGGATGCCCGTGGACAATTTCTTGCGGATTCAGGTTGGATATGGATCCACTTATTTGTATCCACTCAGGGCTCTACAGATCTGGACTTTGCAGATGTGGAGCCTTGGGAGCGAGGGATGGAATGCTCTCGGGAGGTCTCTGTGGAGAAGGTTGAGTACTTCCCTTCTTCCTTGAGTTCAGGGTCGGAATGTCCTGCACATGACTGCTGTGCTGGAGTAGCCATCAGTGGAGTGGGTAGGCTTTTGCTTTGTCTCTGCGCTGGCAATGGACCACACTCCATGGCTGCTCACACCTTTGATAGGAAGGCAAGTTTGCCCCTAGGCTTGGTGGGCTTGGGATGCATGGGAGTTCATAGTTGGAGTAATGCCTTTGCCGCCTCAAAGGCCTCCGGTGTCAACGGCACAGGTAGCTGCTCCAGACCCTTCCCCTGAGGGGGTGGTGGTGGGGAGCTGGAGCAGTGCCGGCACATCAGTGCCGAGTCTGACCCCAAGCATGGTATCTCTGGCTCCACCGGGGAGCAGGGCCCCAGATATGCTGGGGGCAGGCTGCAGTGCCTCCGCTTTTATTTCAAAAGTACAACAATGTTCCAGTCAGGGTATGTCTACACTACAAAGTTGAATTGTCTTAATCTGAGTCACCATCCAGGCACCTTAAGGGTTAAATCAGTTGGGTATGTCCAAACTATGCTCTTTGTGTCAGTGGAGTGTGTTCTCACTAGTAGTGCTTGCATGGATGCACCTTACACAGGTAACTATCCCACAATGCAACAAGCTACAAGGGGTTTTGGAAAGGGCTTGCAAAGTCTAATGGGACCAAAATATTGTTGCAGGGTGGGGGATGGGAACATGACTTCAGCCTCCCATGACGTGGTTTCCTCTTTCCCTCTCCTGATATCAACTGCAGGGAAACCATACTTTTTTCATGCCTTTATTCAAAAGCCTGTCTTAGCCACACATTTGCTGTATCCTGTGAAGCAGACTCTGCTCAGCAGTGCAGTCTTGCTGTGAGCCATACAAACCCCTCATGCCTTATCCTTCAGTATTCTTGGGTTGAAACAGGCATCACTGGGCCTGGCTACACTGGGGACCCTGTTAAGTCAACATAAAGTCAACCTTGTTAAGTCAACTTAGAGCGTCTACATTCCAAACTCCTGTAGACTGCCCACATCCACACTGGCAGCTGCTAGGTCAACTTAATGTTTAAGTTGATTTTATTAAGTCGATTTAAGGGCTATGTTCCATCTACACTGGCTTAAGGTTGATTTAAGCCTTAAGTTGACCTTAAGAGGTGGTGTTTTTAAACTGACTTAAGAAAGCACTGAAGTTGCCTTAATAAATTCCCAATGTGGATGGAGCCTTCCTTTGGTTGAATTAAGGAAGGTTAAGTTGACCTAAGGCTCCATCGTAGACATGCCCACTGTGTAGAACATAGCAATGTCAGTAAAAGGCTGTGGACCATAAAATTAAACAATTCCTGGCTGTTGCTGGCATTTGCACAGTAGCTGAACATGGTGGAGTGCAGTTTGTGGTCTTGGGAGACAAGCACTGGCTGGTGGGATTGCATTATTATGCAGCCATGGGGTGATGAGAAGTGGCTGTAGAACTTTTGACTGTGGAACAGTGGCTAGGAACTTTGCATAGAGCAGGCATGGCCAAACTGCGGCTCAGGAGCCGCGTGTGGCTCTTGAATGAAAAACTGTGGCTCACGGAAGAAAGTCAGAGGAAAGCAGATTCAGCTTAGGAGTTTTAAATCTCCTGCTCTGAGCTTGCTCAGCGGGGTGCCCCAGCCTGTGCCTACCTGCCAGAGAGGCCTGGTAAGGGGGCCTGGGTGAGCCATTGTCACGGCCTGTGGGTTAGGACAGCAGGGAGAAGTGGTGGCATGGTTGGGGAGGGCCGGGAGAAGCTAAGTTTTTACTGTATAGGTAGGCCTAGTTTTCATGGTAACCTTAAGTAATTATTAGAATCTGACATTAGCAGGATCAATATTTGCCCTCTTTTTACAATAAAATCAAAGTGTGCAATGAATTTTAAACTTAGTAATTTTGGAGTAGATAAAATATGGCTATATGCCTCCGTGTGGCTCTCGAAGGTTTAATTATCAACTTGTGTGGCTCTTGAGTACCATAAGTTTGGCCACCCCCGGTATAGAGCTTTCACCCTCTGCATGGATGCCACATTACTATAAAAGTGTCCCTACTCCAGCATAAATGTCAGGCCCTGAGGACCAAATCCTCCAATCCTTCTGAACTCCCCAAATATCACATCTAAAACAGTCTTGTTTCCTGTATCCCAACTGGATTCAAATCCCACTCCTCCAAAAACTAAACTCATCTGCCACCAGTACAGTTACTGGTGTACACATTCCAAGGCACCGTTTTTACATCTAAACAAGTTCAAGCCATCTCTGTCATTATTACGTTGTACTTGTGATCCCCATCTAGCTGAACACTTTGGTGCTGCTACTAAATGCTCCGATTTACCCATCTCTTACTCATTCATTCTTTTCTTTAGCCACTTTTTCCTTGTTAACTGATGCATCACTTACAACTATGGGTGAGATGGGAGGGAGTCCCTGAATCTCCTGATCCTGATCCCAGCTGTAATAGTGCTTTCTGAACTAGCTCAAGACCAATAATCCTTGCTTCCTGTTATAGTAATTAGGCCTATAAATTTACCAGATTTGTAAACTCAGTTGTAAAATATATATGAAAGTTCATAAGATATTACAGTGTTATTAAAACAAAAGCTATCTCTACACTGGCAAGTTAGTTTGAATTAAGGAGGCTTAATTCGAACTAACTTTTTACCTGTCTAGATCAGGCTTTCATTAATTCAAACTAATGAACGCTTAGTTCGACCTAGTAACTACTGCTGCTTCGTTTGAATTAAGCGCTTAGTTTGAATGTTAGTTCGAACTAAGTACATTGGTGACTAGGACTAACTTGCAGTTCAAACTTAATAAGTTTTGAATTAAGGGCAGTTCGAACTAACAAAGTGGACTAGTTTGAACTAACGTTAGTATGAACTAGTCCATGTTGTCAGTATGAACTAATAAGTTCATCGTTCGTTTGAATGAACCTCAAACTTATTAGTGTGAACTAACAAGTTTGAGCTATCTTTCTGTAGTGTAGACATAGCCAAAGAGAAGAAAGATATGACAGGATGCTATAAAGACTGAAGTACTCCAAACAAAAAAGCTTGGTGCTGTAACTTAGGGTCTGTTCAAAGATTCTGCATGGTAAAAAGGAAAAACGTGGAAACAAATATCAGTAAACCAAAACTGGTTGTAAAGGAAGTTTAAGGATGGAGTAAGTTTGGTCTGGAAGTTCTGTGTCCGAGGCTCTGTGTTTGCTTAGACAAGTTTATTAAGGCATAAGTCAGGAGAGCTAGGGGTTTAGATTGATAAGAAGGTAGACTGTTTCTATAGATACAAGAGGTAATCCACAAAGGCTGATTATAAGACAATTCCTCCTGTCTGTCCCCTGATGGGAAGCTATCACCCTAGTCTGGTAAACAGGTTGGCGGGGGCTAGGTAGCTGAGGGGTCACAGGAGTCTGGCCACTCTCATTGGTCAAGGACAGTAACTGTTACCCAAATAAGCTGTAAACAACAACAGAGGCAGGCTAACTATATGCTGCCTATTAAGTATAATCTAATTATGTAACCTGCATATTAAAAGTAGTAATACCATGTATGGATTTTAGGCATGATGTAACTTGTTTTATGCATGAGCTTGTTGCATTATGTATATTGTATTTTGCATGTTAAAAGGTCTATGTGACCAGTAACCCCTATACTGGGGGTTCTTGCTCAGAGAGGCTAGCTTCTCTTTGCTTCCCTCTGATGCAGTTCCTTTTATTATTCAACTGAATAATAAACTCTGAACCACACCTCGTTCTCTGCTTATTTGAGTCTCAGCTGGGAATGGGCCTTCATCTTTGGGGATTTCCCCCACAGTGTGTTGAAAACCAGGCCTAATTGGTAGACAAAATGATGATGGGATGGGCTGTTCTGCCTATTAGTCTATAGATGGGTCCTTTAAAGAAAAATAATAAACACTTTGGGGAGAAAAAACTGACTTCTGGAATGAGCATCACCATCATGGCTGCCACCCCTGCATCTCCTGGAGCCCTGTGCTTATGTCATGCTGAGGCTAAGGGATATCCTGGCCTAACCAGGCCAGAGGGAGGGACCCCCAAGGAGATAACCACATTGACTAGCTCCTGCTGCATTTCAAACACTACCAGGAAATGGACCAGGACCAGACCTGACAACAAACAGCACCAACAGCAATTCTAGCCCTTCTTAGTTAACCTCTTCTCTTTTCTCCCAAAGGACTGTGATTACAATGGTTTTTTCCTCCTAAAAACTCTCTCCACCAAAGAGGAAAGGAAACAAAAAGGACATTATTAAAATGAAAGCATTACTGAATACCTTACATTTCAACTCCTTTCACTCTTTTTCCTTCTTTTCTTTATTTTTAATAAAAGAAAAATGTAGTGTGTTTCTCCTGGTACTAAGCAGGTTGTAGTCTCTGTAGATCATCGCCTGAACTTTGTTTCTTCTTCGAGCACTGCTCGGATGCATTCAGTAATAGGTGTCTTCATGCTGGAGCACCGGATTGGTCAGAAAAAACTTGTCCTAGCCTGTCAAAAGAGGGGAGGCGGCCACCACTCCTCACGCCACCAGTGGCTATATATGCGGCCGCCTCCACGCCCCCTCCTCAGTTTCATTTCTTCTGCCTTGCGCGTCGGATCTGGAATGCCCACTCCTTGCTAATCGCAAGCAGCCTGTCTCTTCGTTGGATTCACTGTCTGGCAGAGCACATCTCCTTTGTGGATTTAATTCCACCATGAGAGCCCAACACCGGACCGGAACATCACATCAACGATGCTGGGGTTTAACCCCTGTGCCGAGTGTGGCAAGGCCTTCCCCCGGGATGACCCCCATGGGAAGTGCCTCAGGTGCCTGGGCAAAGACCACATGGTCTCAGCATGTTCCATTTGTCTCTCCTTTAAACCTCGAATGATTAAGGAGAGGGAACAGTGACGCCGTGCTGTAGCCTCGGAGGAGGCTCAGCACCCTTCACCTGAGGCCTCAGGTGAGAGCCCGGCACCGAGACCCAGCTCAGTGCCGGAGCCTACATGGCACTGTGCCACCGGTGGCTGCTGCCACTGCCGCCGCACCACCTCAGTGCCAACTCCGGCACCGCAGGGCCTACCCGGTGCCTCGGCACCTGGGCAATGATCAAGGTCGCCCTCAGCCAGCCTGGCAGCATCAGTGCCAGGTTCGCCTCAGCACCGCGCCATATCATCCCCGGCGCTGATGGCATGGTACAGCCTGGCCTCACTGGTGCTGACATCACCTCGGCACCGGGTGACCCCACCCTTGGCACTGCAAAGTCCGGTACCGAGTGAACGGGAACACTCAAGCAGTCCTCCCTCCCCTAGCGAGGACTTACCCATGACTCACGTGGAGTCGCTTCTTGTCCCATTCACCCCGGAAGCGGTGGAAGCAGCACAAGCCCTGCTGCTCCTTCCTACTCCACTTGCCCCACTCCCAACCAGAAGGGGAAAACTGGCCTTAATTTCGAAGGCCTGGGTCCACATCGGGCACTCACCTTCACCATCCAGCCCTCTGCCTTCTACCCCGGTGGGGGCGGGCACCACTCCGCTGATGGCACCAGGCCAGGAATCCCGATCCCTGTCCCCTACCTCCAGCCCGGAAGAGGGACCTTCTAGGGGCTCCAAACGGCCCCAGCTCTGCACATCGGCTCCGTCACCCTTCCGATTTTGACCACAAGAGTGGTCTCCTGAGGGCACTCCCCTCCCCCCCCCCCCATGGCGGACCCCCGGTGCCACGCTGTTCCCGGCACCGGAGTCCTTCATAGGCAACCTTCCAGCGCACTTTGATCTGCTGCACTGGGCCACGGCCCACTTAGGTATGGAGGTGGAGCCCCTGAACCTCCCTCCTGATACTTTGTTTGGACCGACATTTGCCTCCACGGTGACTTTAGCACTCCCGCCCCACCCGAGCACGTGAGACCTTGCACGCTCCTGGTGGCAAAGTTGAAGCTCCATCCCCTTGCTTTCAGATACAGCGAGCATGAAATATCGAGTATCTGAATAAGACTACCCTTCACTTCCTGGCCACCCAGTGCCCCCAGGGATGTGATCCAGATGGCAATGGGGGCTGGAGAACACCCCAGGGACTCCCTCCCTGGTGCCAGAGAGACCAGGGAACTGGCTTTGTTAGGCCACAAGGTATACTCCTTGTCGGCTTTTCAACTGCAGGTGGCAAACAACCAGGCTATAACCAGCAGGTACTTGCTGGATGTCTGGGAGTCCCTTGGGAAATTTAGGAATATGCTCCTGCCCGAGGCCAGGGATGAGTATGATGCCTTCTTGGAAGAAGGCAACATAATATCTCAAGACCTCCTTCTCTCAGCCTGTGATGCAGTAGATACTGCAGCTCGTACCATGGCCTCGGTGGTTACCCTCCGTAGGGTAGCAAGGCTCAGGGAGGCTAGAGTGCCTCCTAACACTCAACAGGTAGTCCTTGACCTGCCTTTTGAGGGAAACGTCCTCTTTCCCCCAGAAACCCTCTCCATGGTGGATACAGCCAGGGATCCTCAGGGAGAAGCCAAGTATTTTGGCCTCCTCCCTCCTGGACCCCCACCCCCCCCAACTTAGCTTCCCAATTCCCTGGGTGGGACAACCTCCCTTTTTTTCCCCTTTCGCCTCACTCTCAGCAGAAAGAGGGCCTTTGGTCACCCGTCCCCAGGGAGGGGCTACTCTGACCATTACCCTCTGGGTGCAGAGTGCCCCCGCAGCGTCATTGTCGCCTTTTTTCCCCATAGGGAAGATAGGCCTGCGGGGAACTACACCACTCCCTCTCCGTTCTCTCCCTCTCTAGATTGCGGGACCAAAGATTCGATTGGGATGCTGGAGCTGACAATGTGTGATGCCCAACTACGGTGCTGGTATCCCAATACCATAGTCACCAGCAACCCCCCCACCCCCACTCCTTAAGCAGCGACTTTCCTGAACATGAAAGCTGCCCCTCTCCTACTCCTAACAACCCTCCTTCCCGAATACTCCCCATCGGGCTCCCTCTGTAACCCCTTGTCAAGGGATGGAGATGCATCTCGTTGTAGCCCAGCTATGGCAGGGCTCTGAGACGCGCACATCCGAAGCCTACTCACAACAGGACTGTGCCTGTGGCAATGATGCATGTCCCAGGTAGGCTACCTCGCTCCAGGTTAGGGGAAGGGGAGGGGATGTCTCGGGTCACACCACCGTCTTCTGCGCTGTGACTCAAACCCCCCCCTTTCGACGAGACCTTCCTCTGCGCGTTAAGGGGACACATCATGGAATCGTACGGTTGGAAGGGACCTCATAGGTAATCTAGTCCAACCCCCTGCCAGAGGCAGGACCACCCCCACTAAACCATCCCAGTCATGGTTTTGTCCAGCCGGGCCTTAAACACCTCCATAGATGGAGATTTCACTACCTCCCTTGGCAGCTTATTCCAAGGCTTCATCACTCTCCTAGTAAAAAAGTTTTTTCTAATATCCAGCCTCGACCTCCCTAGCCACAACTTGAGACCACTGCTCCTCATACTGTCCTCTGTTACTGAGAACAGTAGAGCTCCATCTTCCTTAGAGCATCTCTTCAAGTAGTTGAAGGTTGCTATCAAATCCCCCCTCAATCTTCTCTTCTGCAGACTAAATAAGCCTAATGCTTTCAGTCTTTCCTCATAAGGCTTGTGCTCCAACCCTTTAATCATTTTGGTTGCCCTCCGCTGGACTCTCTCTAGCATGTCCCTGTCCTTTTTGTAGTGGAGAGCCCAAAACTGAACACAGTATTCTAGATGTGGCCTCCCCAGTGCAGAATAGAGGGGAATGATAACATCCCTTGATCTGCTGGTAATACTTCTTTTGATGCAGCCCAGTATGCCATTGGCCTTTTTGGCAGCAAGAGCACACTGCTGACTCATATCCAGCTTCCCATCCACCATGACCCCCAGGTCCTTTTCTACACTGCTGCTACTTAGCTGAATGTTCCCCAGCCTGTAGCAGTGCATGGGATTTTTCCGTCCCACGTGCAGGATTTTACACTTGTCCTTACTGAACCTCATAAGATTTCTATTGGCCCACTGTTCCAATTTATCTAGGTCTCCCTGAATCCTGTCCTTGCCCTCCAATGTGTCTGCTGTTCCCCCCAGCTTGGTGTCATCCGCGAACTTACTGAGAATGCAGTCTATTCCATCATCCAGATCATTGATGAAAATGTTGAACAGAACCGGCCCCAGGACCGACCCCTGGGACACACCACTCATTACTGGTTGCCAGCTAGACATGGAACCATTGATTCCTACACGCTGAAACTGTTGATCTAGCCAGTTTTCTATCCACCTTATAGTCCACCTATCCAACCCGTACTTCCTTTATTTGCCAGTGAGAATGCTGTGGGAAACTGTATCAAAAGCCTTGCTAAAATCAAGGTATATCACATCAACGGTTCTTCCTGCATCCAGAAAACCAGTCATCTGATCATAGAAGGAAATGAGATTGGTCAGGCATGATTTACCCTTGGTAAATCCATGCTGACTGTTCCTGATCACTTTATTTTCCTCTGAGTATTTTAGGATGGATTCTTTGAGAACCTGCTCCATAATTTTTCCAGGGATTGAGGTGAGGCTGACAGGTCTGTGATCCCCCAGATCCTCCTTTTTCCCTTTCTTGAAAATAGGCACTACATTTGCTTTTTTCCAGTCCTCTGGCACCTCCCCTGTTCTCCATGAGTTTTGAAAGATACTGGCCAGTGGTACTGCTAGCTCATCAGCCAGTTCCCTTAGCTCCCTTGGATCCAGTTCGTCCAGCCCCATGGACTTGTGCACTTCCAGCTTCTTTAGGCAGTCCCTAACCTGACCTTCCATCACCAAGGGCCTCTCTTCTTCTCTGCAGTCTGCCATATCCATGGTAGTGGGCTGGGAGCTGACCCTGCCTGTGAAAACTAAAGCAAGGAAAGCATTGAGCACTTCAGCTTTTCCCTCATCCTCCGTCACGAGGATGCCTGCCCCATTCAGCAAGGGATCTACACCATCCCTGATCCTCTTCTTGTTATTAACATACTTGTAGAACCCTTTCTTTTTATCCTTTACATCCCTCGCTAGCCGCAACTTCATTTGTCCTTTGGCCTTTCTGATTTTATCCCTGCAGTCCCTAGCAATATCTTTATGTGCCTCCTTAGTCATCTGACCAAGCTTCCACTTCCTGTAAGCTTCCTTTTTATGTGTAAGCTTAGAGCAGAGTTCTCGGCTAAGCCATTCTGGCTGTCTCACATGTTTGTACATCGGTGTAGTTTTCAGCTACCTAGATAGCTACTTCATTGGGAAAGGACGTCTACAGGGGGTTCTACTCCTGTATGGGCCCTAGGTATGGCCCACCCCCCCCCTACCCCCCCCCTACAGTTCCTTGTCTCTGCCCTGTGGTCATCTAGTGGTAACCAGGGGCTTGCCTTGGGAACCCTCACCTTGGTCTACCACCTCCAAGGTAGCCCACGCTTCCCCGACCTCACCAAAGTATGGCCAGAGTTACCCTTTTTAAACCCTGAAGGGAAAATATCTTGCCGTGTATCATAGGTTGGGAAACTGCGTAAGGTCTATCTCTTAGAGTGCCCTCCCATGTGGCTCCCGCCTTGGTACCTGCTGTCCCCTGGACAGTTGTCTACGGCAGACAGAAGGTTCCCTGCTTCCAGGGCACTTGCGTCATCCCATGACCTAAGGTCTTACTACCTACCATGGGCCCCTCCCCCTTTCTGCCCTGTCCCCATGCAGGACTATCCCACTACAACGCCCGTAGCTCCTTGATCCTATAGCATTTTCCCCGTAAGTGTTGGCGATGCCTGGCAGTTCTGCAGTTCCCCTCTTTCCCTTCTTAAGGACCTGCCTACTCCCACGGCCATTATGATGGCGTGACACAGAGAATCTAGTCTGTTCAACATGTAACAATTTGGGGCTATAACCCTTTACTCACCATTTGGCTCTCCCTGGGGAGAAAACTTCATTGGGTTCTCTGATCCCTAGGTAGCCATCAGACACGGCAGCTGCCACCTTGTTACGGGCCATTTTTTGGCTCAAGAAGGACCCTCCCTTGGCAGCGGAGTTCTTCACTATGCATGGATTGAAGAGTTTTTCCGCCCTAGCAGCTGTGACATGGCAAAGTGGTAGCGTTCTCCCTCAGGAATGCACCTTACGTACTGAGTCCGTAGTCCTTCTCGACCCTCCTTCAATTTCTCGGTCTCCGAAGGGCTGTCTAGATGGTGGTAGAGTTCTCTGCCATCCTTTTTCCTTCTCCTCATGCTTAGTGAGAGCCTCGAGGGGCAAAACCCTGTAAGCTTCAACCAATGGGGCCCCTACCTTACATCCTAGCTCCCCACGACCCTTAGTAGGGCGTTTTTCGCCAACATTGCCTCAGGCCACCATGCGGTCAGTACCTTTCTAGGGCCTCTCTCCTGTGAGAACCTGGTCGTGGTACCAGCTTAGCTGAAATCTGTGCTCCTTTGCTACCAGGTCATGAATTAGCATGCCGTGGGCCCATGCTGTTTGGCTCGATTCTATACGTCGCGGCTAGTGTCCCATGGTCTTCTCAGTCGCTCTCGAGCCCACCTCAAAACCTTGGATCCTTCCCTCTCCTTAGCCAGACGGCTTGCTTGGCCGCATCCTAGATAAGGGGCATGGCCATCCCCTTACTTCTCCTTGCATACTCAGTAGTTGCCAGATCAGTTTATGACTACGTGGCTCCTGCAAAAGCCTTCGGGTGATCTATGCCTGCCCTTTCTTTGTTCTCACCTGAGACGCCGCCATATGGCTAGTCTCATCGGCTAGTTTCAGTGTTCTCCTTCGAGGCCACGTGACACGGCCTAGGCCAGACAGTGTAGTCTATCGGTTACATTCCATGCTTTTCCTCCTGGGCGGAGCACCCGCGTAACTTGTCTTCTTAGGTTGCGCCCCTTTTCTTCAGCTCCGGTGACTTCGCCAACCTGCGTATGAGCTTTGCCTCGGCGAGGTCGGTTTTGCCCTGTTCTGGTTGACCGTCAGCCTTTCATTCTTCCTGGCCACCAAGGCCCGTTTGCCTCTTGTCTTCAGCGATCGTCTTGCTGCGGGGCCTCTACCTTACAGGGCTTGTTGCTGTGCTGTAGGTGGAAGTACCAACTCCACTTGCCGTCCTCTCAGTAGTAGTCACCTATTACTGAATGCATCCGAGCAGCGCTCAAAGAAGAATTGTGGGTCACTCTTCAGTAGTGGTGTCGCTGGCGTTGGGCACCCTGGGGCATGTGCTCCGAGTCCCAATGCCAGTGCCCTGGATCTCCTTCCCAATTGGGCCAGGGATTTGGGGGCCTATCCCCAGCCGGCCGCAGCCGCGGCAGCTCCATCCGCAGCCGGGGATCTGGGGCCTGGCTGGCCGCCAGGTAGGCCCTGCCCCTGGCCAGGGATAGGGCTGGGGGAGGTGGTGCCACTGAGGGCAGCTAGGCCGTGGCAGGGCCGGGCCAGAAGCGGCTGCTGGAGCCCAGGCCCCCAATCCCTGGCCGGGGATGGGGCTGCCGCACCGGTAGCCAGGCCCCGGATCCCTAGCCAGGGATCCGGGGCCCTGCTGGCCGCCTGTGGCTGCCCTGTCCGCCGCTGGGGATCGGGGGCTGGCCACTGGTGACTGCGGCGTCCCCGTCCCCGGCCTCCAGTGGTCACTTCTGGCCTGGCCGGGCCGGGCCACAGCCTAGCTGCCCGTGGCAGCGCGGGCCCCCCCCCCCCGGCCCTATCCCTGGCCAGGGGGCGTGGCCTTCCGGCTGGGGGCATGACCTTCCAGCTGGGGGCAGGGGCTGGGCCCATGCCCTGGGTCCCTCCCCGCCCCAGTGACACCCCTGCTCTTCAGTAACCGTCCTTTGAGATGGGCTGCTCAGATCCGTTCAGGTCCCTCTCCTCCATCCCCACTTCTGGAGTTGTCGACTCTAAGGAACTGAGGAGGGGGCGGGGAGGCGGCCGTATACATAGCCACAGGTGGCGTGAGGGGCAGTGGTCGCCTTCCCTTTTCTGACAGGCTAGGACAAGTTTTTTCTGACCAATCCAGCGCTCCGTCACCAAGACAGCTATTACTGAATGGATCCAAGCAGCCCATCTCGAAGAAGGATGGGTACTGAAAAGTAACCCACCCTTAACACTGTTTAATCTTGGATAGTAACTGACTTATGGTCACATCTTTTGTCCATTTATTTTTCTAAATTAATGCAACTGTTCCTTTCTCCCCATTGAATACTCTTGTAATAGAACCCCAAGTCTCCCTAATCTGCAACAGCACCTAATGCACAAAACCAGCTATTCATTTGAACTCTGAGAATGATGGGTGGTTTGGACAGCTGTCGACCACCCCAAATTCTATAACTCCAGCAATCTCTATTGACCCTCTTTTTCTCTGGATACTTTTGAGAAACTTTCCATTCCTGAGGCTGAGTTCATGAAAACCTGTTCTCCAGATATAAGGTCTGTGTCATACACATGTCCTGCCAATCTCTCTCTGATTATTTGGATTCCTGCATAACCAATTGCATCTGTCAGTGCCCTTGTCTCAATTTCTCTTTTTTCCCATTCCGTGTCTCTGACAGTCTCCCTCATATTAGCAGTACTCGTCTCCCAATTTGTATTGGCCGGACGCTCAATGGTTTGCACTACCTGACTGTGATCCCTTCTCTGTCCAGCGTCAGTAAAGGATGAGAGCTTTCTCCCTCCCAAAATAGAAGGGCCCTGCCACTCCAAATAAGGCTTTAATTACTCCTTGCAGATATACTCGAGATCTTATAACCCCTCCTTCTACTTCGAGCACTGCTCAGATGCATTCAGTAATAGCTGTCTCCGTGCTGGAGCACCAGATTGTTTGGAAAAACTTTTGTCCTAGCCTGTCAGCAGAGAGTAGGCGGCCACCACCCCCCATGGCACCCAGTAGCTATATATATGGCCGCCTCCTGACCGCTGCCAAGTTTAATTTGTTCTGCCTTACGCGTTGGATCTGAAATGTCCACTCCTTGTGAAAGCAAGCAGCCTGTCTGCGTTTGTATGAGCTTCATGCCCGACTGGGAGCACCTCTTCGTGGACGTAGTTCCACCAAAGAGGCCTCCAACGTTCGGGCCAGACCATCGAGATCCATCTCCCACCATGCCAGGGTTTAAACCCTGCACTGAGTGCAGCAAGGCCTTCCACGGGAAGTGCCTCCGGTGCCTAGGTGAAGACCATCTGGTCACTGCCTGCTCCATATGCCTGTCCTTCAAACTGAGGACATTCAAGGATAGGGAGCAAAGGTGCCGTGCCTTAGCCTCTGAACGGGCTTAGTGCTCCTCTCCCGATGCTTTGGGAGCCCATTTGGTGCCGCAAGCCAGCTTGGCACTGGGACCTAACTGGTACCATCAAGACAGAGGCTGCAGCAGGTGGAGCTTGGTACCAACTTTGGTACCTCAGCGCTGACACAGTCCACTGGCACCAGGCTTGCCCTGGCACTGCTCTGGATCACCACCGGCACTGCAAGCTCACCGCAGCCCCGTACTGACGGTACAGGGGCCGCCAGGTGCCACTCTGAGTCGCCTCCGGTACTGCAGGCTCACTTCAGCCCCGTACCAATGGTGCTGGGCCTGCCTCAGCACCGGCCATTCTCGGCACCGCAGGGTTGAACTTCACCCTCTTCCCCAGTGCCGCTTCACACAGGCAACCCCGTCTGTCCTGGTGGGGGCTTTCCACGAGTCTGTTTGGGGTCATTCCTGATCCCAATGACACCGGAGGCGGTGGAGGCCACACGGGCACTCCTTTTGTTGCCCATACCTCCTTTCCCAGAACTGGTTAGGAGGGGCAAGCCAGCCTTCATATCAAAGGCCTGGGTGCATCACAAACAGCACTGCTCTCCATCCCGCCCTCCAACCTTGGGCACCCAAGCCCCGCTGCCCATTACTCCTTCGGGCCCGGGCATGGTAGAACCTTCCCTTGGGGCAACATATAGCTTTGCCATCCCCGGTACCACCTCGGGGATCACAAGACACGTCCCCTTGCTCAAGTCCCGAGGAAGGTCTGTCAAGGGGCTCCAAGTGACTTTAGCACTGTGTTTTGACACCGTCCCCATTCCGCTTCTGCCCTCATGAATGGTCCCCACATGAGACGTCATCGCCATCAGTCCTGCTGAGGGCACCCGGTACCGGGTTCCTATACAGGTGACCTATCAGCGCACTTCGACCGATTGCGCCGCACCGGTGCCTATTTGGGGATGGAGGTACAATCCTCCGAGCCCTCCTTGGATACCCTACTTGGGTCGGTGTTTTCTTCAGTGGAACCAGTTACAGTTTCCTTCCACCCCAGTGTCTGGGACCTCATGTCCTCCCGATGGCAGAACCCGGGTTCCATTTCCCCGGTGTCAGATATGGCCAGCCTCAAGTATAGAGTCCTGGGATCAGAGTTCCTCTCCCTCATCAACCACCCAAGCCCACCCCGGGCAGATACATGCTGGATGTGTGGGATTCCTTCTCAAAGTTCAGACATCTGCTCCCACCAGAGGCCAAGGAAGAATATGATCTATTCCTAGAGGAGGGAAGAATAATCTCCCAGGACCTCCTTCTGTCAGGCTGGGATGTGGTAGATACAGCAGCCTGCACCATGGCCGCAGCCATAACCATCCGTCGAGCGGCCTGGCTCAGGGAAGCCAGGGTGGCCCTGCTTCACAGCAGGTAGCACTCGACCTGCCCTTTGGCGGTGATGGCTTGTTCCCGCCTGAGACCCTGGTGGTAGTAGGTACCACGCGTGACCCAAGGGGAGAGGTAAATACCTCGGCCTTCTCCCATCAGGGCCCCTCCCACACACCCCGGCCACATAAGGCCTACGGGCTCAAGACCCACCCCGTCCGCATTTAGGGACTTAGCCCCCCTCCCACCCTTTCAATTAACAACTTGGGGCCCGCTCAGAAGAGCCCTTCCTCCCTCCCTTTCTCTGCAGGGAAGGGGAGCCCATTCTAACTAATCTGTGACTGCCTCACTGTGGGCTCTCAACAGACTGGATAGTTCCATGGCCCCAGCCCACCTCTCAAGAAGGTAAGCAACTTTTCTTGCCCTTCCTTCCTCTACTAGAGAAGGGGGAATTCCTTAGGGCCGTCACACCCTCCTGTCCCCCCTCCCCCACTTCTTCAGCATGGATGGGGGGAGCCATGTCTTAACCTTGCTCCTCTGATTCTAGGAGGGCGCTAACCCTGTGACCCAAGCCCTCCTCGATCACTAAGCACTCAACCGAGACTGCAGCTTCACTCCCGCAGACAGTCCTTAATTCTTGGTGCCCTTAGAGCTATCATAGGAGGAAGGAAATGGGTAAAGAATATGAGAAGGGGAAGAAAAGACCCCCTCCCATCTGCCCCCCGCGTACTGCTTCGGCTGGCGATCCCACCCGCTCCTAAGGCATTAGGGAGACCTTCACTGAGCCAAGGGCGAACCACCTAGTAGCTCCTCTAGTCAAAGCTACAGATACTTCCGGTTTGCAGAGATGTGTGTGCCCAATGGATGACTGGGAAACCCCTTTGCTAGTCCGTCACCTGCCCCGCAACAGGTAGGACCTGCTGCTGCACCTTGAGCTTGGGAGGCATCCTCCGGACATATTTCCCACCCCTACAAAATCAGTAGGCGTGTGCACCTAAGTTGGTCCCAGTTGGTCCTTTGTGACCTCCCCAGGACTATAAATTCTGTTTAATTATCCCGCCTGTTAGACGGGAGCATGATGCTTGGTATCGTTTACCGCCTGCTTCTCTAGGCCCTGGGGGGGGGGGTGTTACTAAGGCAGAGTTGTTCATGAATCTCTACCTTGTTCCTCGTTTTTCCCCCTTCCCTCCCTACAGAGAAACCAACCTGTAATGGCCTAGAACTCGTCCTGTCCCTCCGGGACTGATTTGTATCCTTCTGGAATATCTTTGATTGGGAGTCCCTATTAGGCTCCACTCTCCCAGGAAGGTGGTGGTACCTCTCCACCCCTCCCCAACCTGAGTCCAAAGCATCCATTATCATGGTCGCTAGGGGTTTGGGTTCCCTGAACGAAGTGTCTCCCCCACAGTGAAGTGGGGTCCCCTCCTGCTTCCCACTCCTGAAGCGGCAACTCTGGGATACCCGACCTAGATTCAACTAGGTCAGTGGGATGCATGGGAGAAGAGGCAATACTACCCTCCGCCACCCCCACCCTTTCCGTCGGAGTGGGGGGAGGCCTACCTCATGCCTCCCAATTATCCCTTAGCCTGTCCACCAGCGATGGCTCGCTGACAGACTTGCTGTGCACCGTGGGGCTCCATGCATAGCCGTCACCCATCTGGGTTATATACTAATTTGCTCTCTCCCCCGGGGATGACCAGAGATCCATGGTTACCCAGGCCTAGCCCAGGGCACTGTTGCCAGGGCGCCTGACGGGTAAGATTCGTCTTCCCCTGCAGGACCTCCTTCAGGTCTGGAAGCCATTGGTAGAACTTGCATCACACTCCCACCACAGGAGATTGTTAAGGCTTCTCCGTCTATTTATTTCTCGAAGCATAATCTACCAATCCTGATGTCCGATTTGTATGGAAAATTGGGAAACAGTTGTTTTTCCCATGATGGAATTCTATCCTGGGTAGGACCGGATAACAACATAGGTTGCCCTTGTTGGATTCCCAAATATCCAGTGTACACTTGTGGAATCACCAACTATGCCTTGTGAGCATCATATCTCCACCAGCTGGTCTTCACAGAATACCACTGCCTTCTCGGCTAAGCCTTATCACTTGGAGGGTCAGTTTTTCCCTCTTACGAGCTTACATCCTTGAAAGGTGTGTCGTAGCTAGGGGCCCATATCATACCTGCCGGTGCCCCGGACACGCAGGGTCATATAAATCAATATATCTTCTAATTCCATAGGCCTCCGGGTTGTCACAACTAGGTGTCTAGTTGGAGGCATCGCGATCTCTGCTTTAATTGCTCCCTCCGTTTTTCTCCACGTGGTCTTCCTGGTAGTGGAATCCTAGGAGGAACTGTATGAGCCGACAGGAAGGTTTGCCTTCCTGAGTCTTCATAAGACAACCAAGACCAAGAGTACTTCCTAAAGCCCACCTTGCTGGCTTGCAAGTGCCTCGTGGGTCCAGAGTATTTCTTCCAAAACGCAAGAAGTTTCCCGGGTCAGGACTATGTAACACCACTGAAGGTCTGGTGTTGCATCCCTCCCACCCCCCGCCCCCAACCGACCCAGGGTTTGCCGGGCTGAGGTGCTATGTGGCGCCAATTGCACTACCTCTTCATTTCCTTCCCCTTAATCAGCTCAAAGTTTCTGCCTCTAGAATCTTCTCGCTTAATTCCACTAGCCTTTTCCCTTGCGGGTTGAATGGTATACCAATTAGACACACCCCTTTGGGCATGTGTCTATGCTCTTTGCGTGGCTGGTTGGACGGATGATAGCTTATCCCCTCTTATTGCTCTCTGCATGGGCAGTGACCATCATGACCAGCCCAGTATCCCTAAGTCTCCTGGATTCTTCATAAGATTTGTGCTGAAGTGTCTTGTGGCCAGAAGATTTACCCTCTGGCCTTCATACCTCAAGTTAGACCCTCAGGTAAAACAGTTGAATGCAATTCCCTCTATGTTAGTTGTGTTGCACTGTTGCAAATACCTGGTGTAAGGTGACTTAGTCCATCTGACCCAAGTGCGCTATTGGCTTGGGTGGATTGGACCTACCTCTTGCTCGGGGTTGGCTCTACATTGAGGACTCCATTGCCAGAGCAGGAGCCCTAACTGGTCTCTTAGTCCCTATAAGGACCTTGCTCGTTGGGCCTATACCCTTCTGGGGTGCTGCTGTGCTGAAGGCGGAAGAGCCAACTCCGCCCACTGTCCATCAGTATGGCTAGTAGTCACCTATTATTGAATGCATCCGAGCAGCGCTTGAAGAAGAACGGTGGGTTACTTACTAGTAACTGTCGTTCTTCAAGACAGGCTGCTTGGAGCCCTGCAGATAATGTAGTGGCTAGTACATCTGCTTGATATGTAGAAAGTCCTGGGTTCAAACCCCAGGGGGTTGGACTAGATAGTCTCATGAGGTCCCTTCCACCCTATGATTTGATTTGACTGGATCCATTCAGGTCCCTTCTCTCTATCCCTGCATCTGGAGTTGGTGACTCTTAGGAACTGGGGAGGGGATATATCTATCTATCTATCTATATTTTTATATATATATCTCCAGATGCAGGGATAGAGAGGAGGGACCTGAATATATATATATATATATAGAGAGAGAGAGAGAGAGAGAGCCACTGGGTGGCGTGTGGGGGGTGGACACCTATTACTGAATGGATCCGAGCAGCCCATCTCGAAGAAGGACAGTTTCTGGTAAGTAAACCACCGTTCCTTCCCACCTCCTGGTGAGCCTGGGAATGATAGCTTTCAAGGTCATGCCAAGCCTCGGAGTACTACCTATTAATGTGTCCACATTTCCCAAATGTTGAATCTACTGAAGTCCCTGTCTGGTGTATATTAGAAGCATAGCACGTAGAGTCCTCACACCATAGTCCACACTAAAATGCTGTGTAGAGCTGCAGGTAAAACAAGTGTGTATCTGGCTGGGCTACTCACAGTAAGCCCACTTAGAGCATAAAGAAACATGCAGGGGAGAGGTTCACTTTATTTACTTGAAAAAGTTCCATGGTGCCTTTAAATTCATCATGCCAAACCCTAAACTGAAACCTTAATTGAAGGGTGCTGCCGTAACATGAAACTGAACGCAAAACATTGCTTCATGTATATTTACTTGCAGAAGAAATGAATCACAGGCTTAATAATAGGTTGGAATAAAGAAATTGCTACTATACTGTCCTGCTCCTTAGTCTCCAAACCACTCAGAAAAAATTCCACTTCAGAATAACAGAAAAAGCCAGCGTTGAATTCTCTGCTACGTGGCAGGTGTATCATAGCTTGCAGCTGTACAAGTGAGAATCTAAATATTTTAGCAAAAAAGATCCAAGAACAAAATCCATAGTGAAACACTTGACCACATCTCCCATGTAGCATCATCAAACCACATACCTCTAATGAGGCATCCTAGGATAAGGCTTCCATTGTGAGGAGCTTTGCCCATAAGCTGAATCCTGACTAGCTGTGACTCCTACCTACAGGCACCTGAGGTCCTTTCTTACTGTCACTGTCCCTCAGCTACTCTCTCATGCCAAGGATTTGTGCTCCTTCCCTCCTCAGTGCTGGGGCTTCTTTTTATGTGGCTGGGAACCTCAGGCTCAAGAAAAATGAAAGACTCAACGTCAGCCTTTTCTGGGCCACTTTTCCTTCTGCCTTACTCATACCCTTAATAGACCCCTAAGTGGAGTCCCTTACAGTGAATGGGGCCCCTGCAAGGGAGGAGATCCCAGTACTACCACCCTCTCCACTTACAGGGAAGGGGGGGGGGCAGATACAATGAGATAAAGTCTATGTTGTGTGGGAGGGGATCTCTCATCAAATTCTTACCTTCCTGAGTCCCACTTTCTCCTATGACTCTGGGAGGGACTTAGGCTCTCTTGTGTGTTTTATGAGGAGGGGGAAAGTAAATCTTTCTCCCTCTCTTCTCTATCAGAAGCAATGCACACAGCTGCATGGAACTTAGCAGCTGTAAATCCTGCGGTTTTCTCATTATTTGGGTTGACCCAGTGATAGGGTTACCAGACATCCGGCAAAAGGAGGACATGTCCTTCTTTTTGCCCGGATGTCCTCCATCTGACAGGCATTTGTATAATATTTGATTTTGTCCAACTTGTTGCTGGACACTGCGAATGCTGGGGGAACTGTTCCAGCTGGGCACTCTAAAAATAGAAGCGCATGTCGCAACCAGCACGTTCCCCTGCCAGCTCAGAGGGGGCTGTGGTGGGCAGGACTTTGTCCAGCCACCCCTTCCCTCCTTTCCTGGTGCCTGGGAGGCCCCGCCCCTACTGGCCTCAGGGGCACGTGCCCATCTCTTTTCTGCTGGGGCCAGTGCCATATGTAGCCTCCAGCCAAAGCGCAGCTGTGATTGACTGTGGCGGGCCCTTTCCTGACCCTGCCCCACGGTTAAGGAGGCCTGGGTTGGGAGGGTTTGGGTCTTGGGTACAGGTGTTTGTGGGGCAGGCATTGGGGGGGGGGCAGTAGTTGGTGTGGGTGAAGAGGGCTCAGACATATATATGTCTTCCAACGTCCTCCTTTTTGTACTTCCCTGTCCTCCTTTCCATGTTTTGGTATCTGTTAATCCTACCCAGTGATGAACTGGATGAGCAGTAACAGATCCATGTGATGAATCCACTACTCCTGAAATTTCCTCTTGTTGTGAAAGGGATGTAAGTTGTCAAGGAGGGACAGGTCCATGAGTCTCAGTGGTAGCATGTCTGTGTTACCCTAGCAGGATGATGGCTCTAGGCAATTGCAGTACTATTTGGGCCTGCCAGCTACTACAGCTGTATGAGTTGAAGTGCGAGGTGCATTGCCTGGTGTGGGTTTACCTTGGCAAGCCAGAGAGGAAGGATTACAATCTGAATTCAGTAGTTTTCAGGTTTAGAAAACTAAGTCTCTAGAAAAAAGAAACACCCCTCTCCCTAACAATAACAATATTTTATTTATTTATTTGTATGATTTTTTTCAAGTTTCAACTGTTTTGAGAAATTACACCCATGTGTTAGTAAGTCATATCTATGCCATGCCATGAATTCAAGGCCACTTGAGATAACTCAGCCTCACCACCCTTATGCTACAGCAAATTCACATGGAACAGTGTCACTGACTGTATGAGGGATGCTGCACAGCTAGTAGATTACTCAGCCCAACTGCCACAACTCTTCACTGTCCACACAAGAAGCACACACAATAATTTGAAAGATACACAACTTGTCACCACAACACACACCTCTCCTTCATCATCCACACAACTCAACCCACACACAAATCAACGCAACTAGTATATATAATAACCCATCCCACACATAGCCTATATTTCACCATCTGCACAAATCAGCACAAAATTTCTAGGGTTGTCACTTTGTGTATCACTCTGAAGTATGTACAGAATGTCTGCTGAGTCAGTGTGAAATAATGGGAAAAAAACAAGGAGTTGTGTGGCACTTAAAGACTAACAGATTTATTTTGCGCATGAGCTTTTGTGGGAGAAAATCCCACTTTGTCAGATGCTTTGAAGATGGGTGAATTTACAGAATGAAATGAAAATAAATGCAAGGGGGGTGTAAAACATAGGATCAGGTCCTACAGTAACAGCAAATCAGAGCAGTTGTTAGATTCAAACCCTGGGAAGCCTGAAGTCAAATTACCTTTTGTAATGGGAAAAGAACCCATAGTCTCAATTCAATCCTTTCACAGAATTTCCCACGAAAGCTCATGAGAAAAATAAATCTGTTAGTCTTTAAGTGCCACATGACTCCTTGTTTTCTTTGCTGGACTAGACTAACATGACTATTCCTTTGGAAATTGAAATAATGGGAACAACTAGAAACCTGGCTCTGGTGTGGCTGAACTGCGGCACGGGAGCCACATGTGGCTCTTGAATGAAAAAGTGTGGCTCGTGGAAGAATGTCAGTAAATCAATTTAGTAGGTAAAAGTATATGGCTATATGCCTCAGTGTGGCTCTTGAAGGTTTAATTGTCAACTTGTGTGGCTCTTGAGGTCCATACGTTGGCCACCCCTGGTTTAGAATATCAACAGGTCCAGTCCTCCCAGTAGCCTGTGGAAACTAGATTGAATTTTGGAGTCCAAAGGTTTTGTGGTGGGAAGGTGGGAAAAACAGTTACTTGGGGTAACCAAGAGGTGGTTTTGCCTCCAGCTAGGAGGGAGCTGTGTAAGAGGTGAGGAAAACGTACAGCCCGCAACATTCCTCAACACAATACATGGAAATAAGAGCCTCCATTTTAGGTGTCTTTCACACACGTGACTTTACAAATTATACCCATGGGACAGTTACTAGTAATATTTCATAATGGAACTTATGTTATTAAGAATTTATGCTTATGTAATTCACCCTTTGGGTATTTTTAAAAAGCAAACAATCATTCCTAAATACTGAAAAGCCAGGAAATGAATATTCAATATAAACCTTATACGGGCCATATAACAAACATGTTGGGTCAGATCCAGGATAATTTTGCCACTAGCTGTGGTGGAACCAGAATTTTACCCTTTATTCTTGTCAAGGATAAAGAAATGGATATTTCATCACAGCACAGCTTTTATTCTGTTACATGATTTGTTGAAAATTTTAGGTTATTGCTATCTTACTTGTGGTATCTGAATAATTTCTATCAAAGGATACTTTTAAGTGGGAAATATTAATATATGTTTTAATTAACAGATGGTTTGGTAAAATAAATATAATTTTTTTTCCTGAGAATATTATGTGAATAATTAAAAAAGTGAATAAGGTTATTAGCTGATGGTAAAATGTGTGCGTTTGTGTATGAACTCGTATTTCTGCCTGATAAATGTGTCATTAATATTTAGTTGAAATGACTTCTTGTCATAGAGTTATGATCTGATCCTATAACTTTCACTTCCCTGCATTTATTTTCCTCCCATTCTGTAAATTCCCCATCTTCAAGCATCTGACAAAGTGGGATTTTCTTCCACGAAAGCTCATGTGATAAATCAATTTGTTAGTCTTTAAAAGTGCCACAGGACTCCTTTTTTGATCTAAGCAAAGGTTCAGAGCTCACCTCCTGCTTCTGCTGTGGCTAAAAGGGGAAGAAAGGATGACAGAACAAACCACATGTAATAGATACTAATCAATTCACATTGCTCAACGTACTAATGAACGGTGCTCAGAGGCTATGGTCATGACCCTAGGATAAGAATCTATATAGAATAAAATACATGTAATTTTTACAGAAAGTTTTATGGAAGAGAAAAAGATAATCACAGAAGTTTCTCTAATTGTCATACCTTTCCTAATGACCCTGGGATATGACAATACATTTCCAAATCTCCACTAATGGCTTCTCTTTGTCTCTGCCCAGCCCATCTTATTAACATATCAATAAGAACTTTAGGTGTCTCTCTGGTCCATAGTATGATTAGTTTGTACTTTAAATTTATTCATGTTTCTGCTTATCAGCTATTAGGAGTTCTTTGGGTGCCTTAACATTTTACATTAGTTTCTCAAGTATAGGAGATAGCTTCCTTTTGTATATTCCTGGAATCTTATGCAGGTATGAAAACAAGTCACACCATGGATCCTGGTGTATTACCCAATAATGGACTGCTCAATGCTGACTGAAATCAAATCCCTCAGGCGTCCTGTACTCTGACCTCAGTCCTTATCTCTCCTCCCCTCTTTCTAAACTAACACTGAAAACTCCTATCCCCTTCACTACTTCAGCTGCTCACATCCACTTTCTGCCTTCACTCTTTCTCATTCCTGCCAATTTCTGCCACCCACTTGGTTTGTTTACACCGTCGCTTTCTGTTTCCAGACATCTTACTATTCTCTTCTTTTAGATCAGATACTATCAAAAACACTACAGTACCAGGGTTGTCAACCATCAGTAAAATTTTTTTTTACAATTTTAGCAGTCAGTAAATACATAAATAAATTATAATTTCAGTAAAATTGGGTAGAAATAAAACATACTCTATTTTGACATTGACTGTTATCATCCAGAGCCACTTCTTGTATCATAAAACTACACTGATCATGATTTTATCAGTTGTACTATTCACATACCCAAAGAACACAACTGAGCAATTAACTGCAGCTAAAACAATTGCATAATTCCAAATTCCTGTATACAGAATAACACAACTGAGTACACACTTTTGTGACATTATTATATTGTTGATGGTATTTTTAGTGGTCAGTAAAAAAAATTGATTTCAGATCTTCATGTCAGTAAAATGTAAAGTGCAAAGTTTGCAACCCTCATACTATAGCTACAGACCAAATATTACATGAAGGGGAGCGAGAAAGGGGATCTTCAGGCATCTGGCTTATTTGGGTGTTATTTTGATCAGTGAAGTGCTGTAAATGTGGTTATGGTCCTGGGTACTGAAAATCTGCCTTTCTTGCTGTTTGTTACCGCTTCAGTAGTGTTGCTTCCGCTAACTTCACCTAGTTGAGGAGTGGAAGCAGAGTTTTTCTGTGAGGTGACCTTATCTCTGGATTTTGCTTCCATAATGGGTCAGCCAAAACTTGTATCTGGCAACCTTCAGGTACATTCGTAGGTTCACCTGGTCGTTCAACAATTTTGTCTGAACAATAGCGAAATGATCTTATTCTGAGTCTGAGTATATGTAGTTTGTCAATAAGGCCTGTATGAGTTTCACATTCAAATAACTTCCCATATTAAGAGTCACAGAAACGTCTGGTGACCATGTTCACTCAGGCTACAAGGAAGGCAGTTCGATTTATAAAGCCCAAATCTATTTGCCTGCTAGATCCTAGGGTTTGAAAGGACCTCATGAGATCATCTAGTCCAATCCCCTGCCAAAAAAGCAGGGCCACTCTCACTAAATTATCGCAGCCAGGGTTTTGTCTAACTGAGCCTTAAATATCTCGAGAGATGAAGATTCCACCACTTCCCTAGATAGCCCATTCCAACACTTCACCACTCTCCTAGTAAGAAAGTTTTTCCTAATATCCAACCTGGACCTTCCTAGCTGCAACTTGAAAGCATTGCTCCTTGTTCTGTCCTCTGTTACTACAGAGAACAGCTGAGCTCTGTCATCCTTAGAGCATTCCTTCAAGTAGTTGAAGGTTGCTATCAAATCCCCACTCAGTCTTCTCTTCTGCAGGCTAAACAAGCCTAGTTCCTTCAGTCTTTCTTCATAGGGCTTGTGCTCCAGCCCCTTGATCATTTTTGTTGCCCTCTGCTGGACTCTTTCTAATTTGTCCATATCCTTTCAGTAGTGGGGAGCCCAAAACTGGACACAGTATTCCGGATGCAGCCTCACCAGTGCCGAATAGAGGGGAATGATCACATCCTTCGTTCTGTTGGTAACACTTCTACTGATGCAGCCCAGTATGCCACTGGCCTTTTTGGCAGCAAGAGCACGCTGTTGACTCATATCCGGCTTCCCATCCACCATGACCCTCAGGTCCCTTTCTACAGTGCTGCTACTTAGCTGATTGCTCCCCAGCCTGTAGCAGTGCATGGGGCTTTTCCATCCCAAGTGCAGGACTTTGCACTTGTCCCTGTTGAACCTCATGAGATTTCTATTGGCCCACTGCTCCAATTTCTCAAGGTCTCCCTGAATCCTGTCCCTGCCCTCCAGCGTGTGTACCATTCCCCCCAAGCTTGGTGTCATCCACAAACTTACTGGGTGTGCAATCTATCTCATCATCCAGATCAGTAATGAAAATGTTGAACAGAATTGGCACCAAGACTGACCCCTGGGGCACACCACTCGTTACTGGTTGCCAGCTAGACATGGAACCATTGATTCCTACTTGCTGAAACTGTTGATCTAGCCAGTTCTCTATCCACATTACTGTCCATATATCCAACCCATACTTCCTTAACTTGCCAACAAGAAAGCTGTGGGAAACCATATCAAAAGCCTTGCTATAAGGTATATCACATCAACGGCTTTTCCTGCATCCACAAATCCAGTCATCTCATCACAGAAGGCAATGAGGTTGGTCAGGCATGATTTAACACTGGTGAATCCATGCTGACTGTTCCTAATCACTCTATTTTCCTCCAAGTGTTTCAGGATGGGTTCTCTGAGAACCTGCTCCATGATTTTTCCAGGGATGACACCAAGCTGGGGGGAACAGTAGACATGTTGGAGGGCAAGGACGGGATTCAGGGAGACCTAGATAAATTGGAACAATGGGCCAATAAAAATCTTATAAAGTTCAATAAGGACAAGTGTAAAATCCTGTATGTGGGACGGAAAAACCCCATGCACTGCTACAGGCTGGGGAACATTCAGCTAAGTAGCAGCAGTGTAGAAAAGGACCTGGGGGTCATGGTGGATGGGAAGCTAGATATGAGTCAGCAGTGTGCTCTTGCTGCCAAAAAGGCCAATGGCATACTGGGCTGCATCAAAAGAAGTATTACCAACAGATCAAGGGATGTGATCATTCCCCTCTATTCTGCACTGGTGAGGCCACATCTAGAATACTGTGTTCAGTTTTGGGCTCCCCATTACAAAAAGGACAGGGACATGCTAGAGACAGTTCAGAGGAGGGCAACCAAAATGATTAAAGGGTTGGAGCACAAGCCCTATGAGGAAAGACTGAAAGCATTAGGCTTATTTAGTCTGCAGAAGAGAAGATTGAGGGGGGATTTGATAGCAACCTTCGACTACTTGAAGGGATGCTCTAAGGAAGATGGAGCTCGACTGTTCTCGGTAGTAACAGAGGACAGAACGAGGAGCAATGGTCTCAAGTTGCAGTTAGGGAGGTCGAGGCTGGATATTAGAAAAAACTTTTTTACTAGGCGAGTGGTGAAGCATTGGAATGAGCTGCCAAGGGAGGTGGTGGAGTCTCCATCTTTGGAGGTGTTTAAGGCCCGGCTGGACAAAACCATGACTGGGATGGTTTAGTGGGAGTGGTCCTGCCTCTGGCAGGGGGTTGGACTAGATGACCTATGAGGTCCCTTCCAACCCTAGGATTCTATGATTCTATGATTTGAGGTGAGGTTGGCAGGTCTGTAATTCCCTGGATCCTCCTTTTTGCCTTTCTTGAAGATAGGCACTATATTTGCTTTTTTCCAGTTCTCTGGCACCTCCCCCGTTTGCCATGTGTTTTCAAAGATAAAGGCCAGCTGTACTGCTATCTCATCGGCCAACTCCCTCAGCACCCTTGAATGCAGTTCGTCCAGCCCCGTGGACTTGTGCACATCCAGCTTCTTTAAGTAGTCCCTAACCTGACCTTCCATCACCAACAGCCTCTCTTCTTCTCTCCAATCTGCCATACTCAGTGTAGTGGGCTGGGAGCTGGCCCCACCTGTGAGAACTGAAGTAAAAAAAGCATTGAGCACTTCAGCTTTTTCCTCATCCTCTGTCACGAGGATGCCTGCCCCATTCAGTAAGGGACCTACACCATCCCTGATCCTCTTCTTGTTATTGACATACTTGTAGAACCCCTTCCTCCTATCCTTCACATCCCTTGCTACCCACAACTCCAATTGTCCTTTGGCCTTTCTGATTTTATCCCTGCAATCCTTAGCAATATCTTTATATGCCTCTTTAGTCATCTGTCCAAGCTTCCGCTTCCTGTAAGATTTCTTTTTATGCTTTAGCTCAGTGTAGAGTTCCCCGAAGGAGCCAAAATCTGCTTTTCTGAAATCCAGGGTCTGTGTTTTGCTTCTTTCCTTATTTCCTTTAATCAGCATCTTGAACTCTACCATCTCATGGTCACTGCTGCCCAGGTTGCCATTCACTTCTACTTTCCCAATAAATTCTTCTTTGTTTGTGAGCAGCAGATCGAGAGGTACAAGGCCCCTAGTTGTTTCCTTTAGCATTTGTACCAGGAAGTTGTCCTCAGCACTCTCCAAAAACTCCCTGGATTGCCTGTGCACTGCTGTATTAGCCTCCCAGCAGATGTCAGGGTAATTGAAGTCCCCCATGAGAACAAGGGCTTGTGATCTAGAAACTTCTGCCAGTTGTCCATAGAATGCCTTATCCACCTCCTCCTTCATGTCTGGAGGTCTATAGCAGACACCGACCATGGCATCCCCCTTGTTGCCCTCTCCTCTAAACTTAACCAGCAGACTTTCAACTGGCTCGTTTTGACACTCATAATGGAGCTCTGAGCAATCATAAACAGTGGGTTACTCTTCAGTAACCATCCTTCTTCGAGATGGGCTGCTCGGATCCATTCAGTAATAGTTGTCTCCATGCCGGAGTGCCAGATTGGTTTGAAAAAACTTGTCCTAGCCTGTCAGAGGAGGGGAGGTGACCACCACCCCTCACGCCATCCGTAGCTACATATACGGCCGCCTCCCTGCTCCCTCCTCACTTCCGCAGAGTCACCAACTCCAGAAGCGGGGATGGAGGGGAGGGACCTGAATGGATCTGAGCAGCCCGTCTCGAAGAAGGATGTTTACTGAAGAGTAACCCACTGTTCTTCTTCAAGTGCTGCTTGGATGCATTCAGTAACAGGTGACTACTAGCCATGCTGAAAGGATGGCGGGTGGAGTTGGTACTTCCGCCTACAGCACAGCAACAAGCCCTGTAAGGTAGAGGCGCTGCAGCAAGATGCTCACTGAAGACAAGAGGCGAACGGGCCTTGGTGGCCCGGAAGACGCAAGGTCTGACAGTCAACCAAAACAGGGCAAAACCGAACCCGCTGAGGCAAAGTGCATACGCCAGTTGGCAAAGTCACTGAAGCTGGAGAAAAGGGGTGCAACCTAAGAAGACAAGTTACGCGGGTGCCCCACCCAGGAGGAGAAATGTGGAATGTAATCGATAGACTACGCTGTCTGGCCTAGGCTGTGTCACGTGGCCTCAAAGGAGAACACTGAAATTGGCCGATGAGACTAGCCCTATGGCCATGTCTCATGCAAGAACAAAGAAAGGGCAGGCATAGAGCACCTGAAGGCTTTGGAGGAGCCACATAGTCATGGACTGATCTGGTGACTACTGAGTACGCAAGGAGAAGTAAGGGGATGGCCATGCCCCTTATCTAGGATGTGGCCATCCAGCCATCTGGCTAAGGAGAGGGAAGGATCTAAGATTGTGAGGTGGGCTCGAGAGTGACTGAGAAGACCATGGGACATTAGCTGCGACGTATAGAATTGAGCCAAGCAGGATGGGCCCACGGCATGCTAATTCATGACCTGGTAGCAAAGGAGCACAGATTGCAGCTAAGCTGGTACCATAACCGGGATCTCACAAGAGAGATGCCCCGGAAAAGTACTGACCGCATGGTGGCCAAAGACAATGTTGGCGAAAAACGATCTACTAAGGGTCATGGGGAGCTAGGAGGTAAGGTAGGGTTCCTGTTGGTCTAAGCTTATGGGGTTTTGACCCTCGAGGCTCTCACTAAGCGTGAAGGGAAGAAAAAAGGATGGCAGAGAACCCTATTACCATCTAGACAGCTCCTCGGAGACCAAGAAATTAAAGGAGGGTTGAGAAGGACTGCGGACTCAGTACATAAGGTGCATTCCTGAGGGAGAACGCTACCACTTTGGCCTGCCAGGGCTGCCCAGGAGGAAAAGCTCTTCAATACATGGATAGTGAAGAACTCCGCTGCCAAGGGAGGGTCATTCTTGAGTTAGGGAATGGCCCATAACAAGGTGGCAGCTGCCGCGTTTGACGGCCATCTGGGGATCAGAGAACCCAATGAAGTTTTCTCTCCGGAGAGAGCCAAATGATGAATAAAGGGTTATACCCCCAAACTGTTACATGTTGTACAGACTAGATTCTGTGTGTCACACCATCATAATGGCAGTGGGAGTAGGTGGGTCCTTAAGAAGGGAAAGAGGGGAACTGCAGAACTGCAGGCATCGCCAATGCATATGGGGAAAATGCTGTAGGATCAAGGAGCTACGTGCGGCGTAATGGGATGGTCCTGCAGGGGGCAGGGTGGAAAGGGGGAGGGGCACATGCTAGGGAGTAAGACCATAGGTCACGGGATGACGCAAGTGCCCTGGAGGCAGGGAACCTTCCGTCTGCCATAGACAACTGTCCAGGGGGTAGTGGGTACCGAGGAGGAAGCCACATTTGCGAGCCCTCTTATGGACAGATCTTACATAGTTTCCCAACCTATGGTACATGGCAAGGTATTTCCACTTCAGGGTTTTAAAAAGGGGGACCCCGGCTGTACTTTGGTGAGGTTGGGAAACCGTTGTCTACCTTGGAGGCAGTAGACTAAGGAGAGGGTTCCCGAGGTGAGCCCCTGCTTCCCACGCAATGACCATAGGGCAGGGGCAAGGAACCATATGAGGGTGGGAAGGAGGGCGGGCCATACCTGGAGCCCATGCAGAGGTAAAATCCCGTGTAGAGGTCCTTTCCCAATGAAGTAGCTATCCAGGTAGCTGAAAACTACACTGATGCATCCACTTAATGCGCAGAGGAAGGTCTCGTTGGAAAAAAGGGGGGGGGGGTTGAGTAAGTGCAGAAGACAGTGGTGTGACCCGGGACATCCCCTCCGTTTCCCCTAACCTGGAGCGAGGGGGCCTACCTGGGACACACGTCATGGCCACAGGCACAGTCCTGTTGCGAGTAGGCTTCAGATGTGCATGTCTCGGAGCCCTACTGTAGCTGGGGTACAATGAGATGTGTCTCCATCCCTCAATGAGGGGTTAGGGAGGGAGCGTGATGGGGAGTGTTCAGGAAGGAGGGTTGTTAGGAGTAGGAGAGGGGCGTCTTTCACCCTCAGGAAAGTCGCGGCTTAAGGGGGGGTTGGTGGTGACTATGGTATTGGGATACCAGCACCATAGGTGGGTGTCATACATTGTCAGTCCCGGTGTCCCAATTGAATCTTTGGTCCCGCAATTGAGGGAGGGAGAGAACAGAGGGGGATCGGGTGGTTCCCTACAGGCCTATCTTTCCTATGGGGAAATAGGGCGACAATGACATCGCAGGGGCCCCCTGCACCGCACGGGTAATGACGGTAATGGTCAGAGTGGCCCCTCCCTGGGAGGGGTGACCGAACGCCATTTTTACACCGAGAGTGAGGCGAAAGCGGGAAAAAAAAAAAAGGGAGGTTGTCTCGCCCAGGGAATTGGGAAGCTACGTCAGGGTGGGCTGGGGTGGGTCCGGGAAGGAGGAGTCCAAAATGCTTAGCTTCTCCCTGAGGATCCCATGCTGTACCCACCATGGAGAAGGTTTTCGGGGAAAAGAGGACATTCCCCTCAAAAGGGAGGTCAAGGATTGCCTGCTCAGCGTTAGGGGGTGCTCTAGCCTCCCTGAGCCATGCTACCCTACAGAGGGTAACTGCTGTGGCCGTGGTGCGAGCTGCAGTGTCCACTGCATTGCGGGCTGAGAGAAGGGGGTCTTGAGATATTATGTTGCCATCCTCCAAGAAGGCATCATACTCATCTCTGGCCTTGGGTGGGAGCATATTCCTAAATTTCCCAAGGGACTCCCAGACATCCAGCAAGTATCTGCTGGTTACAGCCTGGTTGTTTGCCACCCACAGTTGAAGAGCCGATGAGGAGTATACCTTGCTGCCTAAGACATCCAGTTCCCTGGTCTCCCTGGCACCAGGGAGGGAGTCACTGGGGGGTTATGCAGCTCCCATTGCCATCTGGATCATGTCCCTGGGGGGGGACTGGGTGGCCAGCAAGCAAGGGGTAGTCCAATTCAGATACCCGATATTTCATGCTTGCCATATCCGAACCTGGGGGGACTGTGCCACCGAGACCATTCAAGGTCCCACACACTTGGGTGGGGTGGGATTTGTAAAGGCGCCATAGAGGCGAACGCCGGTCTAAACAAGGTATCGGAAGGGAGGTGCAGGGGCGCCACCTCCATACCTAAGTGGGCCGTGGTCTAGCACAGCAGATCAAAGTGTGCTGGAAGGTTGCCCATGAAGAATTCTGGTGCCGGGGACAGCGTGGCACTGGGGGTGTGCCGCGGAGGGGGGGCAAGTGCCCTCAGGAGATCACTCTTGTGGTCAAAAGCGGAAGTGTGATGGAGCTGATGTGCGGCACTGGGGCCGTTTGGAGCCCCTAGAAGGTACCTCTTCCGGGCTGAAGGTAGGGGATGGGGATTGGGATTCCTGGCCTGGTGCTATCGGTGGAGTGGTGCCTGCCCCCACAGGGGTGGAAGGCGCGGGGCTGGACGGCGAAGGTGAGTGTCCCGTGTGAACCCAGGTCTTCGAAATGAAGGCCGGTTTGCCCCTTCGGGTTGGGAGTGGGGCAGGTGGGATAGGAAGAAGCAGCAGGGCTTGTGCTGCTTCCACCGCTTCTGGGGTGGACAGGACAAAAAGTGACTCTGCGTGAGTCGCGGGCAAGTCCTTGCTAGGGGAGGGAGGACTGCTTTGGTGTTCCCATTCACTCGGTACCGGACTTAGCAGTGCCGAGGGTGGGGTCAGCCAGTGTTGAGGTGATGTCGGCACCGGTGAGGCCGGGCTGTACCGTGCCGTTGGCACTGGAGATGATATGGTGCTGAGGCTAGGGCACGGCGTTGCTGTTTCCTCTCCTTAATCGTTCGAGGTTTAAAGGAGAGACAAATGGAACACAGCGAGACCATGTGGTCTTTGCCCAGGCAACTGAGGCAATTCCCATGGGGGTTGTCCCGTGGGAAGGCCTTGCTGCACTTGGCACAGGGGTTAAACCCCGGCATCATCGATGTGATGCTCCATTCCGGTGTTGGGATCTCACGCTGGAATTAAATCCACAAAGGAGATGTGCCCTGCCGAACAGTGAATCCAACTAAGAGACAGGCTGCTTGCAGTTAGGAAGGAGTGGATGTTCCAGATCCGACGTGCAAAGCGGAAGAAATGAAACTGAGGAGGGGGCGGGGAGGCAGCCATATATATAGCCACGGGTGGCATGAGGGGCGGTGGCTGCTTCCCCTCTTCTGACAGGCTAGGAGAAGTTTTTTATGACCAATCTGGTGCTCCGGCACGTAGACACCTATCACTGAATGCATCTGAGCAGCACTCGAAGAAGAAGCTCTTTTACATATAGCGCTGCTCCTCCCCCTCTTCTTCCCTGCCTCTCCTTCCTGAACAATTTATACCCATCCATGGCAGACCTCCAGTCATGCAAGCTATCCCACCATGTCTCTGTTATCCCAATTATTATAGTTCCTTGTCTGTGCCAGTACTGCCAATTCTTCTTTCTTGTTTCCCAGGCTCCTCAGTCCCATGGAGTCTTGTGGCACTTAAAGACGAACAGATTTATTTATGGCATGAGCTTTCGTGGGAGTACAACCCACTTCATCAGATGCTTTGAGGAGGTCTTCAAAGCATGATGAAGTGGGATATTCTCCCATGAAAGCTCATGCCATAAATAAATCTGTTCGTCTTTAAGTGCCACAAGACTCCTTGCTTTTTTTTTGCTTTGCTAGACTAATATGGCTGCTCCTTTGGAACTCCAGTTCCATGGGTGTGACTTGACCTCCTCCTCCTGTTCAAGCCAGACTCACTTGTCTTGGTCATCAAACATCTGTTCTGTTGCTCCAGTTTTGTCCCTGATACCTGGCCTCCAGTTTCATCTGTCTGTTCTTCATCACCAACGTTTCCATTTTTGCCTACTGAAGGGGTTAGCATGAGTCACCAGACTCCATTTTGGGTCCTGAGACACCATTTCAGGGACCCAGGGTAGTCACATCTCACCTGTCCTCACCATTTCTGGGTCAGTCACATGGGCCCAGAAGCATCAGATGAGGTGATGCACTATATTAGGAAACAACCCTTCCCTGCCCAGGTGAGGTGACCAGGCCTTACCCCTTTTCCTGTTGACTGTACTATAAAACCCACTGTACTGTACCCCTTGGGGAGCTAGCTCCACGAGATCTCTGTAAGGTAATAAAGCATATATGTGCTTGTGACCTCCTCTGTCTTTGTGCATCTTGGGACCACTTGGATTGACCTTGGGACTACCAGAGCTTTGTGCTCTAACACTACACAGCGCTGTACTTCTCGCCATCACTACTATCTCTACTGGATTGTTGCAGGGACCACCTCATTAGTCAGCTGCATGCCTGCTGGGGAAGAAGGGACCCCTGCTGGTCTCTTGTTTGGGGCAGGTGCCCCATTTTTGTAGCATATGAATGCCAGGATCTCCAGTTTCTTATCATACCAGCTCAGAAACTGCTCTTTTATGAGCTAAACAAACAAGGAATCTTGTGGCACTTTTAAAGACTAACAAATTTATTTTTCAGCTGAGCTTTTATGGCTATAATCCCACTTCGCCAGATTCATGAAATGGAATCTGCAGTATATTAGGTATAAAACACAGAGAGAAGGTGGGTCACAAGGTCGACTCAAACAGTTCCCCAAGGGTAGTCTGTTAGTCTATTTCAGCAAAACAAACAAGTTTTTTGATTCAAATAATGTGGAGATGCACCCTGTAACAGCAATAGTTGAGAATGGGAGAATGTTAAAAGGGGAGTAATTACCTTTTGTAATGAGTTATGAGCTGTTTTGTAATTCATGCTTGCTAACTAGCCTTTACCGAAAACAAACTAACAGATTTGCTCCTGGCTTTCAGTTTAAAGAGCCAAAGCATAAACTCTTGCTAACATGTTTTCACAAGCTTCATGTATTATAATGCAGATGTCACTCTTGCCACCAGCTATATCACAGTTTCAGGGCAACTGCATCATTATCTTTGCCCTGAAACTCTTGACAAAAACTTGTTAAAAAGCAAAATGAAAACATTTGCAGATGCTATCCCTTGAGTGGGAGTCAGAGTGAACATTCCTAATTTCACAGAATTCCCTCCTGTCATTATGATATGTCATTTATAATTAATGTGTCTTATATAAGTTTTTATATATTGCATCTTTTCTGGTAATACTGTTGAATAGGAGAAAAGAAATCCTAGTCATTCTGCTGGATTATTGCAATGTTAACATTTCATTTCCAGCGCCATCTAGGGGTTGGTTTAATGCTTTTTATCCTGAGGACGCAAAGTTCCAAAGGAGTAGCTGCGTTAGTGTAGAGCAGCTTAACATCTGGTGGCACTTTTAAAGTCTAATAAATAAATCTGCTAGTCTTTAAAAGTGCCACCAGTCTCCTTGTTTCTTACACAGTTTGCAGTAACCTAGCAAGTTCCAAAGGGGTAGCCATATTAGTCTAGTTCAGCAAAACAGAGAGTCCTGTGGTCCTTCTAAGCACCTGAAAAAGTGTGATTTTCTCTCACAAAAGCTCATGCAATAAATTTGTTAGTTTTTAAAAGTGCCACAGGACTTTTGTTTGTTCTTCTGTAAACTAGCGGTACGTTAAACAGCAGAGAAAGCTAAAGGCCCAATTCTGCCCTCACTTAAGCATGGTAACTGTACTCACAGGCTTAAGTGGCCTAAATTCTTGAAGTTTATCTTCTGCACGTTCTTTTTCTTATTCAGCTACATCTGACTTTATATTTCAACTTCACAATAAAAGTACATTATAAATGCAATGTTAATTTCCTGAGGATTCTTATGCAACTCATTTAAAGTGCAGTTCATTTTAATTGTAAGACTTTCAATGGACCTCTACAGTGTATTTTCTTTCCATTAAGTTATGCTGGTCATACTTATTCAAACCTTACTGACTCTTTTTTCTTTCTTTAATAATAAAATGTCTTTTTGATTGGTGGAGTCATTCTGCTGTTCCCACTAAAATGACAATTAACTGTTGAAGACCCCTGCAGTGAGGTTCAGCTTAAATAAGGCTTAGTAGTTTCATTCATGTTAATTAATTCCTCCTGTTTTACTGGGATGCTTTTTCAAGCAAAACCTTCATTACGGAAAATATGACTGACCGCGTGAATGTGTGATCAGTTCAGAGGTTCTAGAAAATGTGTAGCAAATATCACACAAGATATATGATAAAAATTGGCATGCTAAGTGTTCATGAGTTATAGATCTTAAAGGACATGACAAAGGATGGTAAATATCATTATACTCAGCAAACTAACAAGCTTAAACTCAAATTTTTATTTACTGTAAATCAATGCAGCTCTACTGACTTCAGTGGACCTATGTCGATTTATAGCAGTTTGGGATCTGGCCATAAGATACAGTTTCAAATGAAAAAAAAATGCAATACTTAAAATGTGGTTTTTGATATTTGATATGCCAGTTTTTTGGGCCTCCATTTTTCAGATGTGTTGAGCCAGTTTTCAGAAGTACAGAGCACATACAAATTCAGCTGAAGTCCACAGTAGCCGCAGGTGTTCAGCACCTCTGAAAATCAGACCAAAGGTGTCTCAACTTGGGCACCCACAGTCAGAAATTAGTCCTGAAAATTTGAGTGTGATTTACCCAATGAGTCAGTGGCTGAGCCTGTAACAGGACCAGGAATCTTCAGTCCCTGGCCATGTCCATACACCAGGGTAATGACTTCATTAACTCTGACATGCAGTGTCTCTTACCAATTTGCTCTTGCTTTGGCTTTCTCTTATAATTGTGATGATACATTGCTATTATTACATAGCAAAATACGTTTATGGATGACATTGTACAGCAGGCCTTAAACTGCCAAGTGTTTTAAATTTGTGTCAAGCTAAAGATGTTACATTTTTTAGGGAGCTATTCTTCAAGGAAGCACCCTTGAAAAAACATGCTATGTGGCAACTAGATTAAAGAACATGTTGTTTTTCTTCCTAAAGTTATAGGCATAGATTCTAAAATTAAGAGCAGCAAGTTAGGAAGATACAGCTATTTTCAAATCTGTAAACATTCATATGAGAGTACAGGTTTCAGCTATGGCAGTTGATCACGTAGCTGTGTCAGGACCTATGGGTAGCTATCAAAAAAGAAAATGAATGACTACAGTAGATATCTACTGATATGCAGATGCTCTGGACATTAAAATGGTGCTATTTAAAAGGTATTACTAAACTGAGGTGATTTCTGGTCTCCCAACATAGTTCATTCCTCCCTCTGTAAACTGCTAAATTGCACCAGCCAGAGATGGCTTTTATCCCTGCTGCTCAGTAAATGCCTCGAAAGAGCACATTTTTGCAACAGATTGCATCAAATGGTAGGGTAGTCTTTAAAACAAAAATCCTGCTGAGAAGCACATCTTGCAAGTTTCTAGGACTTCACCCTCCCACTCACTTTCATTTTCAATGGCACAAACTGAACAGCATTTCTTGTTATATGAATTACTTAGTATATTTTTCAGGAACAAAACGGAAACATTTTTATCAATGGGGAACTTAATATAAGTTTCTTTGCCAAGAGATTCTTTGCCTTGCTCTGTTTACCAGAAAGCGTTTTTGTTTCATTGTAGAGGAACACAAGTGATTGGTTCCTCAGTCCTTCCCCCTGCTCTGGGTGAGTGCATGTGGGGTTTATTGCAGGCTACTGGGGGGACCGGATGTTTTTGTGGGAGCCCCTTGTCCCAATATTGGCAAAAAGTCTCCTGGTAGTGGAAATATAGACTTCAGCATGCAGTGTGATCTGCAGTCTGACCAGCTGTGTCATTGTCAAACCAACCCACTGGGATGATGTTAAAATACGGGACCCACTATTTCAATTAGAAGCCTTGGGGCTTCTGCTCAACTTGATTACACCCCCTTTGGCTTGCATGGCAAAGGTACAGCTGTGCAAGGAGGGCCCACTCTATTCACACAAATGGAGGGTGCCTTCTCTGATAAGATGTTGGCTAATAAACAAGGGTGGGGCTTAGCCTTCCCTAGTAAAGGGAGGCTGGGATCATGGGCAGATTAACTCATGCGCCTATGGGGCCTGTGCCCAGGGGCCACATAATGTGGGGGGCCTTTCTCTGTGTGGCGCTGGGGGGGGAGCTGGGGCCTGGGGTCTGCAATTAGCTTGCATTGTGACTTCTGCCCTACCCCTGGGGGCTGGGTGGTCTGCCCCCAGGGGTCGTGGGGGGTGGCAGCCCAGAGGCCAGACTCTGCTTTTCTGCCCCTCCCTGAGCCAGCCAGTTCACCTCTGGGGGTAGGTCAGGACTGACTGCCGTGCCATGCAGTATGGCTTCTGACGTGGCCAGGATGCACTAGAAGGCACCCCATGTGCGTCGGTTAACCATGCTGCTCTGGGGGGGAAGGATCAGCTGTGCTGGGGCTGGCTGTTGGCCCCAGTCCCCCACCTAGTGCCAGGTCTCCCGCAGGGAGCAGGGTCCTAGACTGCAGGTAAGGGAGCTGCAGTGGCAGGTGGTATCCTGGGTGGGGCCCCAGAAGGGGCCCATCCGTGGAGGAGGCTGAGGGGCCAGAGATCCAGGGGCGTTGCTGGGGTGGGGAGGGGTTCGGGGCACCAGCCCAGGCCCCACTCCCAGCCGGCAGGCCCTGCCCCCTGGCCAGGGATAGGGCCAGGCGGGGCCGCGCTGGCACAGGTGGCTAGGCCGCAGCGAGGCCGGGGCAGAAGCGGCCGCAGCGAGGCCGGGCCCTGCGCCACCGCGTCTGCGGGCGGCTAGGCCCCCAATCCCTGGCCAGGACCAGGGCTGCTGTGGCCGCAGGTGGCTGGGCGCTGGCCCCCTGGCCAGGGACAAGGCTGCCACGGCCGAGGGTGGCCGGACCCCGGATTCCCGGCGGGGGACAGGGCTGCCAGTGGCTGGGCCCTGGATCTCCAGCCCAATTGGGCCGGTGATCCGGGGCACCAGCACTGGGCTTCGGGGCACGTGCCCCGGGGTGCCCAGCACTAGCGACGCCCCTGCAGAGATCCCTAATCCGCCACTGGCTGGGATGGAAGGGAGAGTGGATATGCTTCATGAAAGCAATTTCTAATGGAAGCTTTGTGCATTTAAACTGACTAGACTTCTTAATGGAAGCCCTCCACTGTGTGATGACTTACAAGGAAGCTCCAGGAAAGTCCATTTTTAGGTTTATGGAATTTGCTTCTGTGCCTTTAACTATAGTTGTTAGTAAAGAGTTTAGTGAAAGACGCTTTCACCAGATAAAAAAGTGGTGAACTCACTGGTCAAATAATTTGCCTGAGCCAATAATATTTAAACCACCAGCACAAACCATAATTCTATACACTGCTATCATCTGCTTTGCAAACAGAACTGCTTATCAAAGTTGCTAAACTTTTAATTTGGTTTGAAAAAAGCAGATAAAGAAGGAGGGAGGTTAGAGAAGTGACCTTATCATTCCTTATGCTGCTGGAGATTTTGCCACCGAAACCACTCGGAAACTTCAGAAGTAGCTCCCAAGTGTGAGATTAGTGACTGAGTTTATCAAACCAGCTTTCTTATAAAATCAGCTCAGTTATTGTGTGTGGGGTTTTTAATATCTAAAGGTTAAGTACACTGAAATACTTGCTTGCAAACTTTTTTCATGTTTGGAGATGGCAACAGAAAAATTTTCATTCCTTAGCCCAAGAGATTTTAAATTTCAGCAGGAGGAAAACACAGTTGGTTTTTCTTTTAACCATGTTACTTTTGTGAGGAAAATAAAACGAACATGAACTGGTAGTAGCCACAGCAGCATGAGAAAACCCTGCCTGGGCAGAGGAAACCACATAAAAGTCTCTGTGTGCATTTTGTGGGGGAGGGGGAGAGAAAAGGATGATGCCTGGAGCTTCTTGCACTCAGAGCTGCGATTTGTGAGTGAAACATGATGAAATCACCCCTGGACAAATCAAATGAGCTTGTCAACCTCACCAGGTGGGATTAGTTGTAGCTAATAGAGTGAACTCACGGAACAAGCAGAGCACTGCACTCAAAATCAAGAAAAAGAGAGCACACTGCAGAGGCTTTTCAAGAATTCTCTAGTATGGCTAAGAAAAACTGTTTCCAGCTACATCAGGTAAGGAAGAAAAAGAAAAAGAAAAGAATGTGTTTGTTTTTAAAGGAAGAGTAACTGGGGTCTCCTGAAAAAGTTCCTACAAAAAGGAACATTTGAGGTTTTAAGGCAGAGGTTTTATTTATAAGCTCTGTGCAGGTTTTGGTTACTCTAAAATAGTGACTGTCATTTACTATTCCAGTTACAGAAACTATATGATTGGAAACCCTAATTGTGCAGCTGGTCCTGGTCCCTCTTTTCAAATAATAATTTCCTTAAGTGTGGGGGTTTTGTTTTGTTTTTATTTTATTTTGCTTAGTTTGATCATTTTGCTCTCTTGCAGGTAATATCCCTATTTGCTGTTGCCTTTGGAGTTAATGTCTGTGTAGGATTTACAGCAAATCGATTCAGAAGATCTGAAGAATGGGATGAAGTCCCAGTCTCAGGTACAGTAAATGACATAAACTGCATCTCAATAACCTGATGTTATATACCCTGGCTGGAAACCACTCCCCCTCTGAAACAGTAGTTTACCATTCAGTTTAGTTTTGGCATATAGTGAAGAATATGTTAAAAAGCTTAAGTCTGTTGTTGACCTTTGGGACTCACCTTTAGGTTACCTGTTTACTTAAACTTTTGCTCTGTGTGCATGTGACTATGGAGAATTAGATTTATTTTAGAGCTGTTAACTTAGTCTGATATTGCAATTAACTGTTGTAAACCGTGCCTGACTGTTGTTCAGGGAGCCTACTGAATAGGTTCAGTTGCTAAATAAAAGAAACATAACTTGATCAGGTAATTTCCAAGAGCAGTTTTCGTTCAAGTTGCAAAGTGGTAGCTGTGTTAGTCTAGTTCACCGAAACAAGCAAGGAGACCTGTGACACCTAAAGATAAGTGCCACAGGACTCCTTTCTAGTTTTCATTCAGTTTGCTAGAGGAGCAATTTATGAGATTCTTGTTTGGTTGGGGTCATTTCAAGTCCTGAGTCACTGAGAACAGCTTCTTAGGTTTCTGTATCTGCTAGTCATGCTGTATTGTGAACAGTAGACTGCAGACAACTAACTGGAAAACAGAAGAGAAGAGATCAACAGGTGTTAATGTTGGGAACTTTACGAAGCAGATGTGCTGTCACCTAGTCATGTATTTTTAATTTAGTTTCATTCCCTTCTCTTATGGTAAAGAAGACAGAGAACATGTTACAGTAGCATTTTTTTGTTTTGTTGGCAACTTCCAAAGGGGTAGTCGTGTTAGTCTAGTTCAGTAAAACAAACAAGGAGCCCTGTGGCACTTAAAGACCAACAAATTTGTTTAGTGTGACCTGATCCTATGACTTAACATTTCCTTGCATTTATTTCCTCCCATTCTGTAAGTTTTCCCATCTGCAAAACGTCTGATGAAGTGGGATTTTCTCCCACGGAAGCTCATGCAAGAGATAAATTTGTTGGTCTTTAAGTGCCTCAGGACTCCTTGTTTATATTTATTTGGAAAGATAGGATTTTTCTTATGAGTAGGCCAATTGGAAAAATTATATAAAATGGAAGAGGAGTCCTTTTTAGGAAGAAGTCTTGACTTATGATTCTGTTCCTTCTTTCAGTATGAAAAAGGGGCTTTTGATGATTGACTTTGACTTTTAATACAACTGAAGTGAAAGGTTCCAAAGGGGGGGTGGCCATGTTAGTCTAGTTCAGCAAAATAAACAAGGAGTCCTGTGGCACTTATAACTAAATTTGTTAGTCTTTTTCATGAGCTTTTGTGGGAGAACATTTTCAATAAATTTGTTGGTCTGTAATAGTGCCACTGGACTCCTTGTTTGAAATGAAAGGGTTTCATTTACAGCACCCAACTGTACAGATAGCTTGAGAACTAAATTGCTTGTTTACAGTGACTTGAGTAAATTGGGGGGAAAAAAAGAGGCAAGGAGTCTTGCGGCACTTACAGACTAACAGATTTACTTATCGCATGAGCTTTCATGGGAGAAAATCCCACTTCGTCAGACGCTTTCTCCCATGAAAGCTCATGCGATAAGTAAATCTGTTAGTCTGTAAGTGCCGCAAGACTCCTTGCCTCTTTTTTTCCCCCCAATTTGCTCAAGTCACTGTAAACAAGCAATTTAGTTCTCAAGCTAACAGATTTACTTATCGCATGAGCTTTCGTGAGAGAAAGCGTCTGACGAAGTGGGATTTTCTCCCATGAAAGCTCATGTGATAAATAAATCTGTTGGTCTTTAAGTGCCATAAGACTCCTTGCTTTTTTTGCTTTACCAGAGTAGCTTGGCTGCCCCTTTGGTACTTTTCCTTATGGAGTTTGTTAGGTTCCTTCACCTACTTTTTCCCCTCCCCTGAATTGGTATTTAATCAAATCATTGATCAGTGTAGCTGACTAAGGACATTTAGTTAACTAGAAAGGATGTTGCTTCTGGATTTTAACTTGGGAAAGAAGAGCACCTTTTACTTTACTGGTAAAACTTGAATTGTTCCTCTTCACATGTCTTTTTACCAATGTGAAGGTAGCATGTCTGATACTGCTAAAGCTACATGACCTGTGCTTCATGATTACAGCTTAGAAACTATCACTTATTTTGGTTTGATCACTACAAGGACCGTCAATTGTCTAGTTTGTAGTACAGCAATAAGAAGGCAAGTGAGGGCGGCTTCTCTTGGTTTTTTGTTCCTATCAAGTTACTTCACATATATCAAAGTTAGGTTATAATGTAAAGAGGATGTAAAATCTGAGCTAATAGAATCTATGTACAAATGGAAGAACTCAACTGCCCTCTGTGAGGGAAAACTACCCTGCACCAGAGTAAACTTGTTTTTAACTAGTAACAAATGCTCTGATCAAAGGAGTCAACTTGTCTTGAAATTACCAATCACATATGACTCCCATTAGTAGTAATGGAAACTGCATATGGAAATCGCCTGCCTAGAAACTCAGTGCAATGAAATGCCAAGCCAAAATATTATTGCAGGTTCTCTTTCAACTCCACTGAGCTTTGATTCATGATGCAAACATCAAGTACATGAAAATACATTGCTGTTGGAAAAAGTAAGGTTCAACAAATATTTTCACCAGTCACTGCTATATGTAAATGGTGTCTTGTATTTACAGGTGTGTACTATAGGAGTTTCAAACCTGGTTGCTCTAGTTCTGCTTCATGAATCCAAAGCATCATGATTTTTAACTAATACATATTAATGATAAAAGTGCTAAGTGCAAAATAATTCATCTGAATGGTCTTAAACTGAATTTTTTAATATTTTTTCAGTATTTGTATACAACAAATAACTGCATAAAATAACACCTAAGGACCTAAGTCCCCAACACTTACCTCCAAAAGAGAAATTAAAAACTTATCTTAAGATAAGAAGTGGCAGCCTATTAAGTTTAGGTGGAGCACAAGTCTTCTGTCCTTAAGTAGTTTCAGACTGTGTGGTCTTAGCCTCTTGAACCACACCACTTAGACACAATAGGATGGTTTTATTGTTGAGATGGGCACTAATATCTGTTTCATAGATCTGTGAATGTTGGAGCCTGGGAAAAATTTGTATGTTTAGGCATACAATTAATCATGGAATTGTTTTAGAGATTAGAACAACAGTGGTGCACTTTAAATCTTGCCCATTTCAATTGCACTTTGCAAAATACAGTACAAATAATATGCAGAGACTCTGCTACTCCAGCTTCTTTGAACAACTATTTTTGCTACGTATATGTAACCATTGCCAAATTTTTAACATGCAGTGTCTCTTCTAAGGATGATGTAAATATGTTGGAGTAATTTTCCTAGTATGGAAGTTGTGCAATAAGTAAACTGTTTATTGCAAATAGACTGTGTTTTTTACCATATACTCCAGTGTAGTCGAACCAACCAATTTGTCATGGCACTCATAGGTGGATAATGACACACAGCCTGGAAGTGCTATCATATTCATAATCATTTACATAATAAACAAAAGACAGCATGTCTCAATAGGATTTCTTCCCTTAATTGGTGGTATACCACTTCACCTAAAGCTCTTCTTGGGAAAAAAACCAATAGTTTTGAGTTTAACTGGCAAAGACTCAAGTTGAAAAAAAGACTTGAGCAGCTCTAGAGCTAAAGGAGAGAAAATCTTGAGGTTCAATGGCAGCCACAACTCTGTCAATCTCCAGCAGGATCCAGACTTAGAAGCTTCTGCCAACCTAGGATTGGGGGGGGGGGG